>OY728125.1:1514269922-1515519922 GCA_963277665.1 Viscum album
ATTTATTCAAAATCAAAACATCAAGCATAAAATAAAAAAAGTTATAACACTAAAACAAAGGTAAAAATTACTAATTTGAAGTGTAGAAATAAAAATTAGTTCGATTGAAGAAGGATCATCGGCTAGAAGGTGTTTTGTGGCCGAGAAGAATACAAGAGGAGGTATGGATTATGTCAGCAATCTAGTAGTATGGGAGCTGGGGGCGCTGGGTATTTGGGGGATAAATTTTTCCCAATGGTTTTTAAAAACTGTTGGGAAATCTTCACTTTACCAACGATTTATCAAAACTGTTGGTATACCTTGGAGAAAATAGATTTTCCCCAACGGTTTTAGAAAAACTATTGGAAAATCTTAAAAATATATACACATTGCCAATGATTTGAACAAACCGTTGGAAAATGTTGCCACTTTTACACTATAGAAACGGTTTCCTCAAACCGTTTCTATAGTTTCATTTAGAAAACACTAAGTTCTGATAGTGTATATTCAGACAAACATAGATTAATTTGTGCTAACCGAGATGGTTAGAGCTCATCAATGATTATGGCTACTTAATCCACTTCCATCCTCACTAAGAGAATAAAGTGGTGTATGCTCTAAGTAGATTGGGATCCTAAAACATTATCTATGATGAGAATTGACAAGGATCCATACTTCATATATTTTAAATAGAGGTACATGAGAATCATTATGGAAGGAAAATCATCAGTCCTTTCTCAAATGATTTCTCAACAATAAGTCAGGGAGAAATTAATGGATTCTCAATGAAATGATGTGGAAATCTAGAAGAATGATAAATACATGAGAATGAATAATCTCTCATAGATCAAAATTGATGAGGAAGTAATTTTAAGATTTTGGTCATGATTATGTGTACCATAAAATCTAGAGATAAAGAAATATTTCTATGTTAATTCACATAGGCAATACTATTCTATCCACCCAGGGAGAAAAATATGTATTAAGGCCACTAAGAGAACTATTGTTGGATTAAAATGAATAAAGAGATCACTTAATTTACATCAATTTTCATGTACTATCAATAAGTGAATGATTAAAAGAAAAAGTATTAGGGGTGATACAACTATTATCCATGGAAACATGGAAATTGGAAAACATATCAATGGACTTTTTCATTGGGATTCCAAAGATATCCAGAGGAAACAATGTGATATGGTTTTTTAGGGATATACATACAAAGACAACTCATTTTATCACAATTCAAGTGGTTTTCTCAATAGATCAAATTACATGGATATACATTAAATAAGTGTAAAGGATACCTCAAGTAAATGTAACTTCCAAAGTAAATAAACAATAATACATTTTCATATTTAATAATAATTGTGTATTAAATATTAATTTTACTTTAAAGGTGATTCTATATTCAATGGAGCACCTGATACATAATAATCAGTTTCTTGGAAATCTTAATTTTCACACAGTGTTGGGTCAGACTGAAAAATAATAATAGAATATTATTCTAAATGGTAGTTAACGCCATGATAATATATTGATGAGAATTAATAGATCTAACTAAAATATGAGTATACATGTTTGTTAAATGTTTTTACACTTATCCAATAACATTTATAGGCTTAAAATGTGAATGGATCTAATTTTAAGCATAAATACTCAAATATTTTTTAAAAGGCCGATTTACCACCTTTTGATAGAGAACCCTATTTAAATTTAGTTTTTTTCACTTTTATATAAAATATTATAAAAAATAAAATTCTTCTTTATAATCGGGACATCAAAATTTACTTTGGGTAAATTTTTGGTATTTTTCTGATAAAGTTCATTTTTTAATGAATAGTAAAAAATGCCGAATTTTAAATCAAAACTGCCTTTTAATCTAATTTATATATATTATTAGATTATCTTCATTAAATGGTTTTAAAGTGTAATTAAATTATATTTTTACCATTTAATCCAATTTTGGTCATTTCAAGTAAATTCAATTTGAAATTGGACATAAAGAAGTGTCAAACTTTTGATAGTTATTATTTCTTAAAAACATGGTTTTTTTAACAAAGGGAATTAATTATAAATTAATTAATATAACATCTATGTTTTTAATTTGGTAAAATAGACGTAATTTTTGAATTTGGAATATCAAATATAACTTAGGCTGAATTTTTAGTATTTTTATGAAAACCTTCAATTTTGGATGAATAGTGAAAACACTGAGGAGTAGTTAAGAAACTGACTTTTTCCTTTAAATGAAATTTTACCACTTCTATGAATTGAATTTTGAAAATAAAAAATATATGGTTTTTATCAGTAAGTAAAATTTGGTTCAATAAGATGAAGATAATTTTTTGTGAATAGTATCTTTTGACTTTTATTTACCATGGTTAAAGTTAAATAGGGTAATTCAATGTAAAAATAATTTTATAATAATATAAATTTACCTTAACACTTGTCCTAAACTTATTGTATGAATCATGGCCGACCAATAAAATCCATGGGTGTGATTTTTGGCCTTGAAAAGTCATTTGGGTAAGATAATGACATTAATAACTTTTTATTTAATGTAAAAATAAAAATATCATAAACATGTAAAGTTTCGATAAAAAAATTTTATTGTGGGGTTATATAATTGATATATTTGACTATAAGTATTCAGTATAAATATAAAAATATTTTCTACATCATGGTAGTTTTTTATAATTTTTAGACATCATATAAATAATATTATTTATGATAAAATAATGATGCAATGTTTACCACATTAGTAGAAGTTTCAAAAAAATAAGATTATAATAATTAAACAAATATCCAAAACCGATACAATTATTATTTGATGATTTTATTTCTATCAACATCCATTTCATCTTCATCTTTAATAATTTTTGGACATTTAGAAACCGAAAATCATTATATAATAAAATAATATTTTCAAACATTCCTAAAGAGCCCCTCCACCCACTTATAAAAAGACATCACCTCTAACCCATTACGCAAACCTTTGAAGAATTTTGGCTCATCCAACCTATGCTCAAATAATATCTAAAGATCCCTATCTTCCACTTATATGCCTTACCTTAGGCAGAATATGCTTCAAGAAATTGTTTTGGTTCAAACCAAATGGAGTTACCCGATTTAAAGATAACGTCTTCTCTTACGTTCTTTTCTTTTATTTTACTTATCCAACCCCTAACCTCTTTTTATTACTTTATTTTATAAAAACACTAGTATCCAAAATATAATAGGTTTTTTATATGATATGGATTAAAACTACCCTTACCCACACCTCTGTCTAATGGGTAAATAACACATTGTTACTCTGGACGGCGAACTACTGCCTCATGAAATGATGATTATTCAATCTTCTCCTACCACCTCTTATAGTTTCCATTAAGATGGAAATATATTGACATGTGATATATATTATATTTATATTTTCTCCTTAATTCTATATTTTTCATTTATATCATACCATTATGGTTTCTATAATGGGAAAATAAGATAATTTCATTTGAGGATGTAAGAACTACCGCCCCCTCAAAGTTATATGACTCGTTCATTCCATACGTGGAACGTATAAAGGATATAATTAATAAAATTATATATGATATTATAATGGAATTATAATATACCTATTTATCCTTATGTTTTCTTCCATTAAATATGAAATAGAAATGAAAGTAGTGTTAATGCGTACGTACGACTTACCGTCTCCATGAACGGTGCATTTCATTTATTACCTCCAAATGTTATGTAATATTATAAATACATATATATAATGGATATATATGATATATATGATATCTAAATAATTAATATCATTCTATAAATAATGTAATTTTTACCACAAGAACAAATTTTAATTATAAGTTCATTTTGACTCAAGTACCAAAAATCAGCAGAATGACCATTACTAACATAAATGATTTCATAATTTTTATGACATGGTAATAAGTGATATAAAAGGAACAATAATATTTCAAATTTTTATTAAGAATTTATAAATTATCTTTATTTTATTAATCAATATATTAATTAATGAACAGGTCAAGTCAGACAGGAGGTAATGGGTTTCTTATCTCACTTTTAATTTCATGAAATTTCCATTGTTCACCACTTATTTATTTCATGTGGTGTATTATGTAATTCAATATGATATATGTTATAATGATTATATTTATATTCACGGTATTATGTGATTAATTTGGTGGTTATTAACTTTTGGTCTTACGACTCGATTGATTACAACGTGGTAAGGGGTTTTCATCTCACTATTTATTCCCATGAGATTCATCCTATATTTTCCTCTATTTCATTTTGTGTGGTGTATGTACTGCCCATGATTTTAATCTTTGTGTAATATAATATAGTTTTTGTATATTTACATCTTCATTGTATGATCCTCTTTTCATGGGGTGTGTGTTTCGAAAGTTACCAAATAGGTAAGGGAACCTTTCACCGTAATCTTCTAATCAAAGACTTGTTTTATGTAATGCCTTTTAAATTTCCATTTTATTATTTTGGGATATGTTCTTCTATATCCTTATTTCTTTAAATTTTATTTCCATGTGATGAGTGACCCTTTTCTCTCTCATCAACTCATTTTATGAATTTTAAAGCGACACCATTAGGCTGTCGAGTTTCTGTAAGAAAACTACTTAATCCAATATCAATTCTTTGGGCTAAACTTCTATTTCTTGATTATGTCATTCCATGAATCAGTGTGAATTACCTATGATTGTTTTACACCTAATATCCACTTATATTTAATGTATTATTATTTGTCACAGATAAGTTTTTCATCGATTTTTCCTTAATCTAAGGATACGATCTTTGTAAGGGACTTTGTCTCGATTTACATTCCATCGAGACTAATTTGTTGTTATACACCAATTCACTTTTATATAGTGTATATACTACCCTCTTACATATTATATCATGAATCTCCTTATTATCAAGATATTATAATATTTTATTACTATTATTAATCAATTATTTGTATTCAAGCATCTCTTATTTGGTTAAAAACTCTTTAACTAAGGTATTGTTTTAAAGATTTATTCTTCTAAATCATTATCATTAATATCCTTGATTTAAAAAAGTTTTTTTGAGGATTTATTTTTATGGATATTTATGTTTGAAATAAAAATTTATTTCAAAAGTTTTAAAATGGTTTAGGACCCTTTTATTCAAAAATATCTTTATTAAATATTAAAAATGGTTTTGAAAATGGTTTGATAAAGCAATGATTATGTCAATATCTTCAAATGATATATTGTGATTGTAATGTGTAAATTTAATATTTCCTTTATGATTTCTTTCTGTTTTAAGAATATGTTTTTGTTATTGGGCATTATTTACATATATGGGTGGTTCTGTGATAATCATAGGGCGGGTGAGCCCGAGATAGCTCTCCAATGCATTGGGCCACGTGATGGTGGTAAATGATAATGTTTATCCTAAGAGACTTAGGGAATATACTTTGATGGGTATTCCAAGTGTAACTCCCTACATAGTTGTGAATTCTAAAATGTAAGAGTGATATGGATGCCATAAGTTACATTTATGATTGGTGATTTCTGTGTGTTATTCCTAAATCTTATGATTTCATGAGGTATGTTAAAGAGATTATGTTTTGTATTTATTGATGAACTAATGTTTTCTTTATTTATTTTATAACCCTTACTATGCTTTTTATGCTCATATAATGTTTTTGAAATGTTTTTCACAGGGTATAAGGAATGTTAAACAAAAGGAACAACTCAAGAAGATTTATATTAAGAAAAGAATGGTTGTTTTCTTTTAAGAATCATTATTTTATGAAAAAATGGATACTGAGTAGAAGTGTCTAATTTGTCATTTTTGATATGTAATGTAACAATTATGGCCTAATTCTCTTAAACTATAAACCTGAAAAGATCTTCAATGTGAATTATTAACATAATTCAAGATTATGTTATATATTAAGACTGAATCCTTATAGTTGGTATTAGAGGCCAGTTTACATAACTTTAGAGTTTATGGAGTTATTTAAGCATTAGTGACATGAGCATAATGATTAGCATATTATAAAGAGTCATATTTATTTTAGAGGTGATAAGTGGTTATTAAATTTAGGGGTGTAAAATGAAAGGTATTATATAACCTTTGAGGATAAAATATGTTATGGTTATTTTTGAGGAATTTTTCACATTTTTTATTTTTGGATGTTATGAAATTATGTAATTTTTTTTTTTGAAAAAGGACGACACTTAGATCGTGTGACAACCCGTTGTGTCAGAAAAAGCTTTGAGAATCGAACCCACACCCCAAGTGTGATTGGAATTTATTTCCTACCACTAGACTATGTGAAGTCCCTGGTTATTATGACTAATTCTTTTTAGTTGAATGATTTTTGGATCAAGAATAAGATGATTTGGGATCTTATGTTTTTTCAAATGGACATCCTTAGTATAAGAAAATGATTTGTTAATTAAGTGATAATGGTTATTTTGGAAGACATTCTCTCTTTTGGGAACACTATATGAAAAAGTAAAATAGAATACTATGGGATTTAATTTTTGGAGTAATGGTTGAAATATTATTTAGAAGAATCTATGTTTTTATTGTGGAAATAAGGTAATTTGTGTTATTTATGAAAATTATTAACCTATCATTGAGAATATGTGATTAGGTTAATTACACTTCAGTCTGATACTTTAAGAGTAGTCGATATTTTTTGGAGATAAATGTTGATTTTTACTGTGGAAGACTATGTGATTAAATCCTTATGTGTTTTGTGTTTCAAAATTAATATAGATTGTTTTGAAGTTGTTTAAGGACAATTGTATATTGAATTTTCCTTTTGGAACATTGGGTACTTTTTGTTGAATTTTGGAGATTAAGAGTACTATTTCATTTCATTAAGTATTATCCTTTTAGGGATTATCTGATCTCGTACTAACAAATTTTGGTTTTGGTTAATGTATAAAGATAGGGGAAATATATGTTTCATATTTTGTAGATCATGTTATTCTCTATAAGTTTATTCTAGAACTTTTTTTATGACCAAGTCATCTTGAATACTCATTATTTGGAGAAAAGATGAGTTTGTGGTAGAAATTTTGTAAATGATGAAAGTCTACATGTCTTGTAAGTAAGTTTTTTATGTTCTTATTCAATCTCATAAATAAATTCTCCATATTTCGGAAAAGTAACATAAAACAAAAATGTTTCCCATTTACTTTTCCTACTGGGAAACCAATGGCAGTTTAGCCTATCATAATTTTGTTATTTTCTGTTGGTTAACTTTCTCCTAATCATGTTTTCTATCACTCTCCATCAGAACATGACACATAGTTTCTCTTCCATATTTCCATTTTCCTACATGGAATCCTAGTATGGGCTATCTCATGTGTCATTTTTTAATTTACTTTCTTTATTTTAAAGTGATGGTTTCATTGAATCTTTTTTCATTATGGGAATTTTAATGAAGTTTCCAAACCTAATTTTATAATTACGAGGACGTTATTTTTAAAAGAGGGGAAAGATGTAACCTCCCAAGTAAATAAAGAATAATACATTTTCATATTTATTAATATTTTTGAATTAAATATTATTTTTACTTTAAAGGGGATTCTATGTTTGATGGAAAACCTTCGATGTGACAATGAGTTTCTTTGAAATATTACATTTCACACAACATTTGATCATACTGAAAAAATAATAATGTAATATTATTTCAAAAGGTAGTTAATGCCTAGAATTTGTATTGGTAGGAATTAATAGAACTAACTACAATATGATTATACATGTTTGTTAAATGTTTTTACATTTATCCAATTAAATTTAAAGGCTTAAAATGTGAATGAATCTAATTTTAAGCATAAATACTCTAATATTCTTTAAAAGGTCAATTTACCGCCTTTTGATGGAGATCCCTCATCAAATCTAGTTTTTCCACACTTATTTGTTTTATCTGACAAAATAAAATTCTTATTTATAATCGGGACATCAAAATTTACTTTGGGTAAATTTTTGGTATATTTCTGATAATGTTCATTTTTTAATGAATAGTGAAAAATCCTGCATTTTAATTCAAAACTCCATTTTAATATAATTTATTTATATGTTTAGATTATCATTTTAAATGGTTTTATACTGTTATTAGATTATATTTTTACCATTTAATCTAATGTTGGTCAATGGATGTAATTTCAATTTGAAATTGGATATAAACATGTGTCAATCTTTTGATAGTTATTATTTCATAAAAAACGCTTTTTTGTATCTACTATGGGAATTAATTATAAATTAATTAATAAAACAACTATATTTTGAATTTGTTAAAATAGAAATCATTTCTGAATTTGTAATTTCAAATATATCTTAGGCTGAATTTTTGTTATTTTTCTAAAAACCTTCAATTTTTAATGAATAGTGAAAACACTGAGTAGTAGTTAAAAAACCAACTTTTTCATATAAATAAAATTTCACTTTTTATTTGAATTTAATTTTAGAAATCCGACATACATGGTTATTATCGGTATGTAAAATGTGGTTCAATAAGATGGAAATAATTTTTGGTAAATAGTGACTTTTGACTTTTATTTAACGCGATTAAAGGTAAATAGGGTAATTCAGTGTAAAAATAATATTATAATAATATAAAATAACATTAAAACTTGTCCTAACCTTATTTTATGAGTCATGGACGACCAATAAAACCCTTGGGTGGGATTGTAGGACTTTGAAATCCATTTTAGTAAGATAATGTCATTAATAATTTTTTATTTAATGTAAAAATAAAAATATCATAAAAATGTAATGTTTTGATAAAGTAATTTTAATGTGGTGTTATATAATTGATATATTTGACAATAAAAATTCATTATAGATCTAAAACTATTTCCTACATTATGTTATTTTATTTATAATATTTGACATCAAATAAATAATTTTATTTATGACATAATAATGATGTAGTGTTTACCACCTTAATGATTGATTTAGAAAAACAAGATGATAAAAATTAAAAAATTATCCAAAACCTGTAAAATTATTATTGTATGATTTTATTTCTAATAAGAGTCATCTTATATTTGACTTTAATAATATTTGGAGCTTTATAAATTGAAAATTATTATATAATAAAATAATATTTTCAAACATTCCTAAAGAGCCCCTCCTCCCCCTTATAAAAAGACCTCACCTCTAACCCATTACTCACACCTCTCAAGCCCCTTGGATCATCCAAAACCTTCCCAAATAATCTCTAAAGATGCCCCTCGTCCACCTAGAAGACTTACCTTAGGTATAAGGCAATTCATGAAATCCTTCTGGTTCAAACCAAAGAGAGTTAACCGATTTAAAAGTAATGCCTTCTCTTAAGTTCTTTTCTTTTCTTTTACTTCTCCAACCCCCTAAACAATTTTTATTATTTTATTTTATAAAAACTCCAGTATAATAAATATAATAGGTTATTGATATGAGATGTATTCTTACTACACTTACACCCACCTCCATCTAATGTGTAAAGAACATAATGTTTCTGTGGACAGTGAACAACTTCCTCACAAAATTATGATTGTTCAGTCTTCTCCTACCAATTATTATGGTGGCCATTAATATGGGAAAATATTTAAATTTGACATATATTATTTTTATATTGTCTATATACTTCATTATTTTTCATTTATATTATACCTTTATGGTTTCCATAATGGGTAAATACGATAATTTCATTTGAGGAAGTATGGACTACCGCCACCTCCAAGTGATATGACTCGTTAATGCCATATGTGGAACTTATAAAGTATGGAATTAATGATATTATATATGATATTATACTTTAATTATAATATAACTTTTTATCATTATTTTTTCATTCCATTAAATATCAAATAGAATTGAAAGTAGCGTTCATGCGTACATATGACTTACCGTCTCCATGAATGGTGCATTTCATTTCTTACCTCTAAATATTATGGAATATTATAAATACTACATATATATTATATATATGATATATAAATTTGGAATATAATTATATAGATATTGGAATTTAGACCACATGAACAACTTGTAATTATAAGAAGTTCATTTTTGACTGAGGTACCAAATATCGACAAAACGACATTTATTAACTTAAATGATAGCATAATTTTTATAACATGGAAATAAATGATATAAATGGAATAATAAACATGAAAAAGGTTATTAATCAAGTAGAAATTAACTTTAATTTATTATTTATGACATTATAGAACGAACGGGTCAAGTCGGACACGAGGTAAGAGGTTTCTTATCTCACTTTTAATTTGGTGATATTTCCATTTTTCACCACTTATTTATTGCATGTGGTGTATGTTTTACTCCAATTGGATATATATTTCTATTTAGTATATTTATCTTTATGGTATTCTGTGATTCATTTGGTGGTTATTAACTTTTTGTCTTACGACTCGATTAATTACAACGTGGTAAGAGGTTTTCATCTCACTTTTTACTCTCATTAGATTCTTGCTATATTTGACACTATTTACTTTTGTGTAGTGTATTTACTTACCATTATTGAATTATTTGGGTAATATAAATTAATTTATGGGTATTTACATCTTCATTTTATGATCATTATTTCATGGGGTGTATGTTTCATAAGTTACCAAATTGGTAAAGGAACATTTCACCACACTCTTCTAATCGAAGACTTATTTTATGTTATGTCTTTTAAATTACCATTTCATTATCATGGGATATGTTCTTATATATCCTTATTGCTATAAATTTTATTTCCATGTGATGAGAGACCCTTTTCTCTCTCATCAACACATTTTCATAATTTTAAAGCGACACTGTTAGGCTGTGGAGTTTCTGTAAGAGAACTTCTTAACCCAATCTCAATTCATTGGGTTAAACTTATTCTTATTGATTATGCTGTCATATTAATATATGTGAATAAACTATGATTTTTTTACATTTAATATCCACTTATATTGGTTTCATTTTTATTTTTCACACATAATTATGTCATTGATTTGTCCTTAATCTAAGTATATGATCTTAGCAAGGGACTTTTTCTCAATTTACATTACATTGAGACTTATTTGTTGTTATACATCAATTAAATTTTATATGGTGTATATACTGCTCTTTGACATATTATATCATGAATATCTTTATTATCATAATTTTATAATATTTTATTAATGTTATTCCTCAATTATTTTTATTCAAGCATCTCACATTTGGTTATGAACTCTTTAACCAATGTTTTGTTTTAAAGATTTATTCTTCAACAAATTTCTCATAAATATCCATATTTTAAAAAAGGTTTTAAGGAATTATTTATCTAGATATTAATCGTTGAAATTAAAATTCCTTTTAAAAGTTTCAAAATGGTATGGGACACTTTGATTAAAAAATCACTTTATTGAATGTTTTAAATTATTTTGAAAATGTTTTGATAAATCATTTATTATGTCAATATCTTCAAATGATATATTGTGATTGTAATGTTTTTATGTGTTATGAATATTTTATGGTTATTGGGCATTGATTATGTATACGGGTGTTTCCGTGATCAACCTAGGGTGGGTGAGCCTGAGATAGCTCTCCAATGCCTGGGGTAACGTGATGGAGTTAAATGATAATGTTTCTCTAAAGATATTTTGGGAATATACTGTGATGGGTATTCCAACTGTAAGTCCCTATGTAGCTGTGAATGCAACAATGTATGTATGATATGGATGCCATATGTTACCATTATTATTTATGATTTCTGTTTGTTATTCATAAATCTTATGATTTCATGGTGTATGTTAAAGAGATTATGTTTTGTATGTATTGATGAAATAATGTTTTATTTCTTTATTTTATAACCTTATTGAGATTTTATGCTCATCCCAGGTTTTTGAAATGTTTTTGATAGGGAATAAGGCAGGGTAAAAGAAAGGAAGAACTCAAGAAGATTTATATCAAGAAAATAATTATTGTTTTCTTTTATGAATTTTTATTTTAGGAAATAAAGGGATACTGAGTAGAAGTGTCTAATTTTTAATTTTTGATATATAATGTAATAGATATGTCTTAATTATCTAAAACTATAAACCTAAAAAGATCCTCGATGTGAATTATTTACTTAATTCAAGATTTTGTAATGTTTTAAGGCTGGTTCATTATAGTAAAAATATGGATTGAATCTAATCGAGTTCTTAGAATTACTAAAAATTTATCTAAATGTATCCAACATTCCCTAAACATTGAGCTATGATTTTTTATGGATTATCATCCTCAAACAGATTGACAATCATGTCAAACTATTTAGACCTTGGATGACATGTTGAGACCATGTTTTATATTCATAAAAGGTGGATGGGACTACTATATCCCTTTGGATGAATTCCATTATAACTAAAGTTTCTACTAGATCATCCAAAATGGAAGAATATGAATACATTTATTGAAAAATATGCAGAACATCGGCATCCTATGATGAAGTTGGTGAACATAATCCATTTGGACCTCAAATGGTCGAAAAAATGATGGAGAATATTAAAACCATTCGGCAACACGTCAGGGTATACCGAAGTCAACAGAATCTCATTAAAGACAATCGTCAAAGAGACTTGGTGTTTATGTTTGGGAAAATGGTATTCATATATATAAATCTATGGAAGAGTATCCTTAGATTTGGGAAGAAAGAAGTTATGTTCAAGGTAAATTCGCCCATTTGAGACTTTTGGTCATGTCGATGTTGTGGGATATCAACTAGCACTTCCAACAACCATTTCTCAAATATGCAATGTGTTCCATTCATCCCTATTGAGGAAGTACATATGAAATCACTCATAAGTACTAATTTCAGAGGTGGTACCTTTATAAAATGATCTCTCTTACGGAGAGCAATTAGTGAAGATATTAGACTGTAGTGATAATGTTCTATGTAAAAGGACTACTAACATGGTCCAAGTACTATGAATGAATGATAAGAATGAAGATGAAATATGGGAACCACTATAAGTGATTAATTATAAAAACCCAAAACTATTTCTATAAAACTGAATTGTTTTTTACAAAATTTTAAAATGGAGAAAATGTAACGACCCAAAATTTTATCAATGGAATTGGTTACTTTATGTTAAATATGTTATAGTATAAACCACCTACATATCATGGATATCCCAATAAAAACTTCATTCTAAAAAATGAAGAGTTAAATAAGCAATATTTATAGAAATTAAGGAATATATTGTCATGTAACTCTAACTTAGACCTTAGAATAGTAGCATGACCATTAAGAATAATAATCCAGCCAATAGAATAGTAACCTCAGCCATGAAAGTTTAAATCAAATTTATCCATCTCATACATGAAAATATGATATAAATATATCTTATTATTATAAAATACTTTTTTTAGAAATTATTAACTAGGTGTTGGTATTTTTATAAAACAAATATTTTTATTTAAAATTTTATAATTAATAAATTTATTTAAAATAAAATTTATTTTTCTAAAATAGATTTACAAATTTATATTTTATTTTAATATTATTACAAAATAAATTTTATGAGATATTAATTAATTTTTTATTTTGTTAGAAAATAAGTAATAATTTAAAAATCTATATTTTTCTAATAAATGATGATTTTAATTAAATATTAAATTTCTCATATTTAGAAATTTATTTTTAGAAAATTGAGTCCATTTTTAAATTATAAAAGTCTAAAAATTTTTAGGTTTTATTTTTTGTTATTTTTATAGAATAGTGGAATTTTTTTAGGATAGTGAAATACAGTAATTTACGGTATTTAGAATATACAAGAATTATTTATTCATAGATGATACATGACTGATGTAATCCCATAATATCAAATAATCATTCTTCATTTACTATATTTATACATGTTAATAAAAAATATTCATAGACAAGAGAAATAATTATAAACCAATGAATAATATAATCTAAAACACTCCTCTCCTCCCACTATAAATACCACCCTCACCACCCCATCTCATCTCACCTCTAAAGCCCTGAAGCATGTCCAATTTCTGTCCAAAACTCTTCTCAAGACCCTACCCTATATCAATGATAATTTTGTATCAATATAATACAAAATCCAATTTCATTAAGTAGGTTCTCAAGGAGAATAATTTGAAGAGGTAAAATCATCTTCCATTTTATATTAATTTTTTTTCACTTATTTACATTTCTTATTAACTCCTCACCTCCCATCATAAAAGTGGCATGATTAATCTTGTATCTTAAATATAATGTTATTTTTTATGTTAATGTAATAACACATCATCAAACCTCTTCTCCTCTACGTTTTATTCTAAAAATTGAAATCATTCATGAGGTGTTGATTTGTTGCCTTCAAGGATGACACATTTTCACTTTCCTTTACCGTTTTCAAGGATGGTCATAAAACAATTATAATGATTGAAATAAATTGTAAAATTTATATAATATTCTTTTTATATTATTTAACTTTCATAAATACATAAAATTAAATAAAAAAATAAAAAAAAGTTCATTACGATTGAAAAACACCCAAATTAATGTAAATGATTATCATTAACATCGTATCTAATGAATACACATCTTGTCTAGAAAAAAATAATATATAATACCAATTAAAATTATGTATGTTCATTAATAACATATAATTTAAATTCTATATTTCTCTCTCTATTTTACATGATATTCCATACATTTATAAAAGTGAATCGATCATGAAAGCCAAGAAAATGAACACACTAGAACAATGAAATTGAACATTATAACTCATCTAAATGCCAATAAATGAACATAATAAAATCATAACGAATCAAATAGATTTATAAGGGGTTATAGATTTATTAATTAATGAATCTTATATTTTTATCTAGGATATTAATGTGAAGAAATCATTCGGACATAAGGTAAGGGGATTCTCGATCTAAATTTCCTTTCTTTGGGTTATTTCATTTTTATGAAAAAATTTATTGTGGATGTTCGTTTAATATTCCTAAAATATAATATATTTTCAATTACCCATTCATTTATATGATATACATTTTTCCAATATATTTTTTTACACATGTAATTTTACCCAAAATAACTGTACTTTCCTAAAAAACACATCATTTACTTATCTTCAAATTGTTTCTTTTTTAAAGGTTGGGGATGAAGCCCCAATTTTATTATTAAAGAAAATACCTCTTTTCAGATTTGTTAGAGGGGGACCCATTACATATCTTGAATGCCCAGGTGCATCAAATACAATTTATAAGGTCCAAAATCCCATATATTAACCCAAAACGCCCACTGGTGAATAGTACTACTACAGTACCTGGGCTGTTATAGTAATTTCTATAGTACCATAGATACAGTTGCTGCTATAGTACCTCCACCACTATAGTATCAAAATAGATATAGTTTTTTTTGGCTATAATATCCTTCTACAATGTTGTGACAGTACCCCCTGAAATTGTTCCCTGGCCGAATTTGATCCTGGGCCTTTCGGAAGCCAAGTTAGAGCCTTTTCCGCTTCGGTAAGGCTCTTTGGCTCTTACTATTATTTCATCTTCACTCAAGTATAATGATTATTATACTAATTATGTTATCCCATTTATATTATGGGAACCCCAATATTTATTCATGAATGTATTCTATATAAAATTCTCATGAAACTGAATTCATTTCAATGATTTATTTTCTAGAAAAGATTCTTAATCGTTCTATGTGGCATGAATGATTATGTAAATGTTATGATATGAAGGGTGTGACCAGAATTATATAGCACTCTAATGAAATGGGTAATCTGATATATCGTAGGAGGTAATATGAAATATGCATGAACATAATGCTATATTTTAATATGATGATGATTTTATATTTATGTACATAAGTTATGTGTGAACATGGTCCTAGTTTTTTTAACAACTATATGTGGTATTTAAACACTAAGACATGATTTTAAATTTTTACGCATTTCCACATTCAATGTATTTATTTAATTATTCCCCTCAATATTACGACGATGATCATATTCTTATATTATGATGACATTAATTATTCTCATCCCATGTTATATTGATTAATGTTCTTATCTATCCTCTTACTAGGATTTTAGCTCATCATGTTCATTGATTTATATCACTAGGTGACAACTTGTACTATAGAGTACATGAGGGAAACTAAGAAGATAGATGATAAGGAATTAAATAATTTTTATTTTTTATTATGTACATAATATATTTAATTATAATTTTCCAATGACACTAATCCTTTGGATTCTAGTTTTGTAACATCTATTATATTTTTTTTATAAAATAATGTTACAGTAATGTTATAAAAAGTAGGGTTGATATATCTCACTTCTTGGTAATATGAATATGAGTTATAAACATAAGGTGTTATAGTACCAAGAGTATCATTATAATATATTCATTATGAAAAATTTAAAGTGTTTTTCACTATCACACCCATGTAGAATAAGAAGAGAGCTATAAGATAATTACATCATCGAATTATTCTAATCTTGAAAAAGTGAGTACTACTATGATTGATCTAAGAATACATAGAGTTATCCTCCCACAATATGATTCACTCATTTTTAATTTTAAGATGAATCCCTGAACATAATCTCCCCATATGGATTTAAACACATCTGAACATGAAGAAAATGGAGAGTATCCAAGAAGAATATAACATAGAATCTATATGGAGACTAAGATACAATAATATTCTCATGTTGATTAGATATATAAAATTGTGTTTTTTATTTTTTGAAGATACCTACAAGTCTATAAACTATGTAATATACTCTTCCACGGTAGTGGGTGAAAATGAAGGGGATGAAATTCACCATGGTTGAGGAGTGAAAAGAATATAGGAATTGTAAATCCGGTGTGCCAAGAATAGAGTGACCATAGTAAAATCATTGAATCCACAAAACTAGTGAAGAGTGGTTGATTCTATAAAATCTATAAATCATCATTGTCTTCTAATTTTATGTATAACATTTTGGTGAACCAAGTACTATTTTTTATGCATTATTTAACTTATGTCACATTTCTTCGGCGACTATTCTTTCAAGATTAATAGGTTGAACACAATTTCTATCTATATTCAAAAAATATCTTATAAGATTATTAATTGGTATAATGAAAAATTTTAATTCAAGCATGACCTTAATTCACCCCTACATCATGGTGTCTATTTTAACAAAAAAATCTATTATTTATTGCTCATGTTATCATCAATAAGATACATCAACATAAAATATAAAGGAGATCATTATTTCTGCATTTCAAATACATAGTTTCTTTATAAATTACATGCACATTGATCCTTAATGATTGATCAAGTTATTTTAATAGATTCATCACATTGCTAAAGATCATAGGATAATCCCTAAAACTGACCAGTGGTATTATATCATGTTTCTTCAAGGACTAAATTTTTATTTTTTAATGATTTTTTAAATAACACAATTTCATATTGCATTTGTAACCTAATTTTAAAATACACTACTATGGTTTGGATTCATAATAATATATTACACATATATATATATATATATCATAAGAAACTATATAGGGATTATATGGATTTGAACAAAATTATATATTATGATATATGATATCCTAAAATAAATCTTGATATATGTTGTGTGTAAAATAGAGTATTGTGTTGTAAATACGATATTCATGATATCATAAAATATTATACACATAATATGATATAGGCCATCATATTCTGTGATAAGAATCATAGTGTATAATTATGATGTAACATAGAATATGATATTCAGGTATAAGTATCACTGTCATGTGTTAGTCATATTTTATGAGTAATAGTTAGTTATAATATAAGACGTGTAAAAAATATTACAAATTTTATTTTTGATATTTTTCATAGTGGTTCCTAAATTTTTTATAAATAAAATATATTGGAATTATAATTTTTTAAATAAAAAAATAAAATATGAAAATTTCATATTTATTTATGATATTCATTAAAATAATGGATATTTTTATATATTATGTTATCCCATTTATTATTCATCATTATAAATATTTTATATAGTGTTAAAAATTCTTATTCATTAATGGATAAGAAAACTTTCTTCTATGAGATAAATCCTTTTAGTTCATAATATGTGTAGCTCCGTAAGATTATGTTTTTTCTACCAAGACCTCAGTTTATTTTTAAATTTATTTGATTGAGAATAGTTTTTTAATATCTAATATTAATATTGTGTTTTAGATACACCATGAATTACATTATTTTATATATAAATTCTCATTGTGGAGAGGGACTTGTGGTCGGACTACCCATCTTCGTAGAGTCTTACATCTTATTATGAAATGATTTGGTTTTGGAAATATGTTGTTATAGGCTTACTATGATGAATACTTTCAATCTCATATAACACTATGTGTTTACATAAATTATTCTTGTAACTTATATGTGTGATTCATTTTAATATGTAAAATTATGTTTTGATTCTGTTGTTGGTGAGTAACAGAAACATTTTGGTTGTGTAAATAGTTACACATTAATTTAGGGTGACCACATTAATTTTTTGGATGGAATAGGGTTTAAAAAATTAAATTATTACAAACATTATTATATACATGAATCAAACATGAGGAAATAATGTTTTTATAAGATGCATTGGGTTTAATAAGAATGAAATTTATACAAAACTACTATGAAATTTAATAAAACCCTTAAATTTTAAGTGTGGTATTATTTTAATAGTATAATTTTTCAAGAAAATCATTATCTTACTATGTATTTTCATGCCTAGGTCATAGTCCCCGGGATTATCTAATGCAAGTGAATAATGTTATATGGTTGAACTAATGGTGAGGTCATTCTTCCTGGAATTTTTTTAGGTTACATACAGTTTGGAAACCCAAATGGTTATGATATAATATTAACAGAGTTGAGTGATTCCTTATGATGGTTTTAGATAAATATTTTATCATATTAACTATAGAATATCCAAAACTGTAGTTGTTGGAAAAAATCCCAACGAAAACAACTAATAATTGAGATGAATTCCCTAGATGACTCAATATTTAATGAAATATTTGACTCAGATCACTAAATTGATATGATGTCTAAGATCATCATTTTTAGTGGGATTAATTTCTTTAAAAACACTTGATTAAATGATATAAAACACTATACTCACCCCTAAATATGTATTCTATATATATTATGGATTATTAATTGATAATAATACTGATATCATGTATATTTTTAACCATAGAGAATTGTTAAAAATTGGTGTCTAGTACTGAGAAGTGTTCCTAAAATAGATAATAATTATAAAAATATAAATTTTAATATTAAAGGGTTTGATTTTAATAACTATATTTTAGGGGTATTAAATATTAGGTGTGTATCACAACATTATGGTAATAAACATAGACTTAGAGATATGAGGTAATTGGGAAACAGTGATGTTGATAATTATATCAATAACTGATGAAGAGTTTATATATATTAGTTTGGGACATTTGATTTGAATTTTCCATGTGGATTAATATTAGAGTTAGAGAAACATTATTATGTTAACACTATAAATAGATATTTTATTTATATATATTTTTGTAGACAAGAAATGACCCTCACTAACTACTACGAATAATAGTTTTTCTCTAACTATTACTGATTTGATTTACTATATTGGGAATATGATAAATAGTTTGTACCTTAGAGATATGGATAATATTTTTTATAACATTTATAATAAAAAGGTAATCTAGATTTTAGTCCCACTTATTCTTTACATTATAGCCTTGGAAATATAAACAATAACTAAATAAAATACTCTATTCGGTTGTATTATTGGGACCATTTGACTATGAATATCTTGACCATTATGAACCTTTTTTATTAGTAAATATGACTAAATAAAATTTTTGTGGAAAAGGTTAAAGGGATAGTGGACTATTTTATCTCATACATAGTGAGGCATGTAAACCAATGAGTACTTAAGATTGTGATGGTTATAGGTACATCATTATCATTAGAAATGACTTTAGTCAATTTAAATTTGTGTTTCAAATGAGAAATATTTGTGATTCTATTTAAATTTTTATATATTTTTAGAAACAAATAGATAATCAATTAGGAAAGATCATTAATATCCTATAATTAGATTGTGGTGGTGAATACTTAATCCCTTAATCATTAATCATCTGAGGGATTGAGGGATATTTTAATAACCCAAACTTCTGGGAAGAAAATGGAATGATGTATATGAGAGAAGGAATTATACAGTACTGGACAGAAGTTTATGAATAATGATTTAGTGTCATATTCCTTCTTAATATGGGATTTATTCTCTAGAGGTAGCTTTATGTTTACCAAATCATGTACCGTATTAAAATTTTATAAATTCATCATGTGATATTTGGTAGTATAAATGTCTCATTATGTATTTTTAAATATTTGGAAATGAAAAGTATTCATTGGATATTTTTATCTTGAAATTATTGACTTGAAATCAAAAAAAATTATTAATTGTTTGTTATCCCAAGGAAATAATGGGATATTTATTTCATAATCCTTAAAAAAGGATTTTAAATCCCAATTTATTGTTCTAAATATGAATGAAAATATAATTCAAGGAGTCTATAGAATTAATTTTAAAGTATATAAGTTCAAGAATAAAAAATATGAAGTGTTCTTGAGGTGAAAATTGAATAATTCATACAAATATATGTGGAAAAAGAATTGGCAAAAGTTTAAAAAAACATTGAATTTGCAGTATAATTAATTAATATGTAATGAGATTGATATTTTTTTATAGTTGATGATGAAAAATATATATTAATAATAGATTAACATAACAATGACTGGGGGAATATAAAGAGTTATGATTATGATAACTAGTTAAAATCAATTGAATATGAAATAAACTTAATTTACACTAACCAAGATTGGGACATGTTGGATGGACATAAAGGTGTGATACCCATATATAGTAAATAGATTTTCCATTATAAAACTGGAATGGTTTTTAGATTATATTATTATAAATAATTCCTATGGGAAAATCATATATGTAATTCAAGGTATTAATTATGAACATATTTCTCACATGTAGTAATGATAAAGATCATTAAGATGTTAGTTCACATATAATATTATATTTATTCTGATATATATCTTATAGATATGAAGAAATATATCCATTGTGAGAATTTATTATATAATTCATTTATAATATATCAAAATGGTTTGGAAATAAAAAATGAGTCTTATAAGATGTGAAAGGTGAAATAGTCCAATTATGGACTAAAATAATCTACTTAGGGTTAGAATATTAAGATTGATTATATAATTAATGTGTTTCATTTTATAAAGAAATAAAATGACTCATGCATATGTAAATGGAATAATGGGACAATAGTGGTGTTTTTTTAATTTAATGTGAATGCTATACTTCCTATTGAAAATGAAATCCTGACACCTCACACTAGGATGATGTCATTGGGTAAATGATTCTCGATGAAATACTTGGGTGGAACATCCTACAACTGGGTATGTAAATTTAGTGAGGTATATCTAAAATATTTATTGTAATTAGCCAAGAAACATATAATGGTATGTTGTTAAATAGGTTTAGCATATAGAACTCTAAGAATATGTATTTACTAGTGTTACATGGAAAAAATATTAAAAATATTCAAGATTATCCTAATTAGTTAGAAGGGATGAATATAACTCATTATGAATTCTCTATAGGTTCTATCATGTATGTCCTGATGTGAACTTGATTATATTTTAACTATTATCTTTGAATTACTTTTGTATACAAATCCAATCCAATCTCACTGAGAGTTCCTAGATATCTATAAAGAATTTTCTTATATACTTGACAATGACTAAATATATTTTCATGGTCTTTAAAACAGAGGATGAGCTTCTTTCAAGGGGTTATATAGATGACAGTTTTTAATTTGATAGATATGATATAAAATATTGATCTAGTTTCATGTTTTTATTAGTTGGAATAGTTCCAAATAATCCCCCATAGTATACTTGACAATAGAGGCAAAGTATGTTTTTGAATCAGATATTGTGAGGGAAGCTATTTAGACCAAGAGGTTCATCTCTAAAATACAGGTGGTTCTTAGCCTTGAGGGAGGGATCATGACTTATTATAACAATAATGGAACCATCACTTATAAAAATCAACCCTGTTCAGACTAGAAGACTAAAAGTATCCTTTAAAATACTCTCTTATATGATCGATCATTGAAAGGGGTAGTGTTTGGATCTGTTGTGTTGCTATAAATGACATTAAAAAAGATCCATCGATGAAATAGTTATCACATTAAATGAATTTGGGTCATGTTGAATCTCTTGGTAAACAATACTTAAGAGATTAATGTAATGGTTGAATAATATATCATGTATTTATAATAAAAGAAATATCAATTTAGTTTTCATTCATGTGTGCTATAATTTATGTTATAGGAATGGTGGATTTATAATATCCACATCAAGAATGAATTTTTTATTTCCCTAATAAATTTTCATAACAAAGTTGTATGAGTAGTAAAAAGCTTCCATGAATAGTGTGAGTTATATAATCATGAGATAACAACTAGAGAATTATTATTTTTGGAGTGATCGTAGGTTAATTATTGTATTTTTTAACTTTTTAATGTATTCATTAACTTTTTAATTAAGAAAATTCGCTGATTTGGGTCAAGGAGGTGGTTAATAATGTATATTGAATAAGTATCCATGTGTGATAAATATCATTCAATATGATTTCTTTTTTGGATAAAGAAAAATGATCAATTATACCATGAAATAACATATTATCTTTTTCATGATGCATTTTGAGAAGGTGCATATGATATTCAATAGAGCCATTGTGGCTGTTTATTATTTTACTTTTCAAAATATATTCTAACCGTGAAATTACATGGGCAGTATCTCATTATAAGTATGATCCTGTTTAACTAAAACTTATACAAATATTATGGAATGGGTGAGATAAGGAATATTGGGAGTGCATACATAGGTTCATAAAGCACATGAGTTGGAGAACACATATCATTAGTGGTTATCCTATTTAGAAAGGTTCAGTGTGTGAGATTGGAGGGTTACAAGAGACACGCCATTTAATTTTTCTAGCTTGAGGAGGAGGAATAATGTATTTTTAAGTGGAGGATAGAAGATAAAAATATTGGCTTTGTATGCCTAGAAAAAAATCATTCATCATTACCCTACTAATAAATTGTAGAAAAAAGAGAGATATTACCTATGCACTTTGTCTTATTTAACCTATTGTATGTGATTTTTTGTACCATCAAAGAATCAACCATAAGATTAATTTGAACCTACTATTAACATCCAATCCTATGTACCACATTATTGGTGATGATGTTACTATACAACCAATTTCTAGCTACCATATGAAGATATTTCAGTGGGAAAACATTCCAACCTACTGTATGAACAAATTTAAATCCATAGTAGATGAAGTGATCACATAATGTGTGAACATATAGTGGATGTGATCACCAAATAAATGGATTTGGTCATTTTCAATCAAAAACACTCATGTGGTATTTCAAGAAACTACAGGATTATATATGAATCTACAGCATGACCAAACCATGAGATACTATAGGATAAATTCCATGATACCTCATGAGCTATGATAAATTTTAAAAACTATCAAATCCCAAGAAAAAACTGAAGTAAATGAATGGTTGACCCATTAAACCCATTCCTTTTAGTCAAAAATAATGTTTAACTCATGGTAGATTAAGAACGAATTCAAAGTAGTGAAAACATGATTCATCGAGGTTGATATATTCTTTAGTTGATCTGATGTAAATTTTGATAAAAAATTCAATGTGTGTCATATATAGCTTGAGAAACCGATGAGATTAACATCAAGCATATAGGTAAATAGAAATATTTATTTATCCATGTTTTATGTTAGTGATAGGTTAATATGTGTCTAAAATTGAGTTCAATCTGAGTATTCAAATGATGAAATATCCTATTTCATACATGAGGTGTTCTCAAAATATTGGTACATGGGATCAAATCCACTAGCATGTTTGAAAAATTATTAAGAAGAATAATACTATGGTATTCAATTGTATGTCATGTACTTGATTCTATTTTTAATATAAGTGATGTAATTATACGTCTATGATAGACTATTCATGATTATATGAATTTGTGTTGATTAGTAAAATTAGATGATTCCAAGAGTAATATTTTAAAAAGGAAATACGTATCAATATTTTTATCATGAATCTGGATGATTATTGATGGAGCGAGGAAGAAACAAAAAAATTAATATATGCATGAATTTATTTTTATAATAGAATACATGTGATTATAATGGCCCTAAAACTAAAAAAGATAACCAATTTAAAGATGAAAAATATTCATACATCACAGTGAATATATTTTTAGTAGAAGAAGTGATTTCTTTCTGAATATTATAGAAGATCATAGAAACAAAGCGTGTTAAATAATGATCCTAAAGAGGAAGTTCATGGATAAATTTCTTTATATAGTGTATCTCCAACATTAAATGAGATCAAATGAGACTGTCTTGAGGAAAAACAGAAGAATTTGGATGACTCTATAATATTACATTTCGATGATAACAAATTGAGAGAGTAATAGAAAAGAAAAATATTGAGGGTTCTCTAGTAAATTAACAGGATACAACCATTGGAGAAAAAAATATGTATTTTGGAGGACCCTCATATGAAACAATTGTAAAATTAATTAAGGTTAATGGTTATGGAAATAGTTAGGAATATTTTATATTATAAAAAAATGACCTAATTCTAATTGACCTACCAATTAAAGAAAGAATAAAGAGAGACATGAATGCAGTTTGAGATTTAACTATTAAAGAGATATGTTGTGAGGTATTAGAAGAAATCCTAATAAAGACAATGTAGAAGAATAAGAAATATAATAATAAGTATCTAAGCCTATACTGATGCTGATTATCTTCTAGGTATCAAACTTAAATGAGGAATAATATATTACCATGATTTCCATTATTATAGAAACATGAGAAGAAGAAAAATATTTTTTAATAGTTATGTATGGTTTCACCTTCGTCATATAGGATCTTCAATATCTATAAAGAGATTGTGGGTTTGATGATTATTGATTCTCAGTGAGTGTGAAAGTTTTTAAAATTGAGTATCAAATTAGGACCGAGTTACAATGTATTCTAAAATATATTTTAGCATTCGATAAAGTTTTTGTTGAGTTTAATGGAATACATATTATTGGTGGTGAAGTATGTAATTATGTGTTTTTGATCTATTTCTGAGGAAAAACATCAATAAAATTCACATATATGGTGGGACATTATAGATTTTGTATGACTCAGGGTATGTAGGGATATAATATTGTTACTCTATGAACACAATGTGATGATATAGAATCAATATATATTTCTAAAATGAATTTTTTATTTTTATGATACTCCATCATTGTACATGTGGGAAACAATAAACCTATTCTAGTCATGTTGATTATAAGGATGAATCCTTGATTAGGGAAAACAACCAACCAAGACTAAGAATAGGTCATTTTTTCAAACCTAGTAAAAATGTGGTGTACCTATATAATTATTTAATTACATTAAATATAGTCAATGGATGCAGAGTTAAATAAAAAATAAATCCATATTCACTAACTAGTAATATGAGATAAATTCTATATAGGTTCCAATATATTTTGTAATTTGGTAAACATATGCAACACATGATTGACCCCCACAGTTCTCTACATTGGTCCTTTAGGAAATTTCAAATGGTATCAATGCTGAGGTGTTACACATTAATATTTTTATTTTATATTTCTCTTTAGATAAATTTTATTTCTTGAATATATTTTTTATCATGATAACACGAGTTTAAACATACCATGATATTGAAGTAAAATATTATTATTTAATGTGATAGTTATCACATAGTCCTTGGATTGAATTATTTGAATTGGATTAACCAATTTATAAAAAATAGTTTTAATATTTTATTTAATACAAATATATTTATAAATTCTTTTTAAATATGAACTCGATTTTCAATAAAGTTATTTTATACTTAAAAAAAATATTGTTTCTTCAAAAATGGTTTTTATTGAATTTTTTGTTAGGATATTGTAATAAATTTTTTCCTATGATTATAAATTTAATATTAAAAATATTATATAATTTTCAAATTTAGTATATTAATATTATATTAGATTTATTTTTTTTGAATTTTCTTAAAAAGTTGATTTTTGGTGAATTGTGTAAATACAGATTACTAAAGAAAGATGTCTTCTCATTTCTTGTATTTTCAAAAAAAAATTGGTTTTTATTTATTTATAATTTATATAGAAAATTTTTATTTGAAAACATTCAATATACAATTTTTTATCAATATAACGACAGATCTTGGCATAAAAACAATTTTGGACTTAAAAGCCATTTTTTTGAAAACCAATTTTCATCGCATTTTACGAGGTTATTTTGGATGGATATTCTTCTTATTATAGAAATTGATTCTTGTAAAATTCATTTAATATTTGTAATAAAAAATATAATATTATGTTATAATTTCAGTTTAATTTTTTTTTATAATGGCTCAAAAAAAGTAACAATTTATCACCACAATAAAAGAGTAAATCAGGTTAACCTTTGTTAATACTATCTTATAAGGACACATTTTTCATATTAATTCTTATTATAAGAATTTGTTTAAAACATAATCACCTTAGTCTTTATATTTAAATTATTTATGGTAAACCTTTATATGAAAATTATTTAATAATATCTTAAACATATAAAATATTCAAGACATGTCCAACCATGCACTTATAAAGGACATTATTCTTTATTATATACACAAACTTAATCCACCTAGATCAAAAACACCCCAAAAATTATATTATAAACTTATTTATCCATTAATTAGAGGTTATTTGCATCTTAAAATATCATTCATTATGTATTTAATAAGGGATATAAATGTGGTCTACCGAGGATTAGGTAAACACTTTTACTGACACCTCCAAATTTATTTATTCTTTTACTTCATATAAATCAGTTATAACCATCCTAAAATAATTAATAATGTATCATAAATATACTAATATTTTATTAGTATTATGTTATGACCATTTTTATCCTATTTTCCGTCCTAATGAAATCAAAAACATCTTTCTTCTATACATACAGTCGACCATCTCCACATAGCATTCCAATTCATTTTTTATCGACATATTTCATGGATTGTTATAAAAATTTAACTAAGGAATATATATTATATTTATCAAATAATTATTTTCATATAATTTTAATATTTCATTTACCTTTTTTACCCTTCCTCCAGTAAAAAAATTATAATTTTTCTAATGCATACATATGGACTACAACCACCATAATGAGATGTGATCCATCTTTCATGTCCACATTTAATTGATTATTATGTATAGGTTTATTATGAATATATATATATATATATATATATATTATCATCATTAAAATTCTATAGATTATGGAATCATGAGAAAGGTAAAAGGATCTAGTCCACCAAACCAAAACTTAAGTGAAAAAGGAAAAAAATTTCCACTCAGAAATAACGATTTTAATAAGGATTAATTAATAAATAGAATGAAGAAATGTTATAGGTGGATCATATATGGTATTTTAAGTATTTATATGTTTATATTATAAAATTATTATAATTATAAATTTATTATACATTAGTTTAAAGTCACATACGTGACAGGTATAACTATAGGCAAGGGATTTCTTTTACAATAACATTTTATTTTATGATAGTTTTTCTTTAGTTATTGATTAGGAAAATTATATGGTCCCAAAATTTTAAACCATACATATTTTCTTCTCCATTTTTAATGTTGATATTTTACATGTTTATTTTTATTTTCTACCTTTTAATTTTGGGATGAAATATGAAAGGGACATATAAGGGACATTATATTAGAAATTATACTTTGAATATTTACTTCCAACAATTTTTTTCCATGTACATATTCCCTTTAAATTTTTTTTGAATGTGTTTCTATTATTCTACAAAAAAATCTTAAAATATTTTTTTACCAATTATTTAATTTATGTTAAATGGGTTAAAATTAATATTATTTTCATTTTCCAATAAATGTTCTTGTTACCAAAATTGTGAATGAAATATTTGTTTTAATATACAAAACACAGACAAGTTTTCCCTCCATCATGAGTGATATTTTCATTGAATATTACTTTATATATTTCCATAGTAATTTTGAATTAAATTTATTTCCAAATATTCATGAAATTATTATATTTTAAATAATTTATTTCGGAATGAAAAGGGTATTTTTTTCATAAAATGGTTTAATTATATTTTATTTGTATTTTAATTTATTATAATACTCATTCATGTTACTAGGGATTATATATAATGAAACCAAATTTATTATTTAAATGGATGGTTTATGATTATGAATTACTGAAGTTCTCTAATATTCATTAAATATATATAATTGTTGACTAATAATTTTTTTTAAGAGTGAATTGTATTGATTATTTAATGTATGATAACTACATAAGTTTTGAATATAACGAGCGACATTCAGTTATAGATATCCCCATGATTCTAAAAAAAATATGAGACCAATTTTAAAGCATTTAATATTTTTTTGGGTATTTATTTTATACATAACCATTTATTGATAATGATGTATTGGTTGATAGGCTTTGATGATAAGATTCATGACATCCAAGTTTAGAATCATTGGTTATATATGTCTATAATGATGTATTTCATTTATTAATAATTAAAATTTTGTTATCTATGTTTATACAATGTTGATAATAGCCAGGGATTCTCATTTAACTAATGTTTAAGATTGAATGCTATGTGTTTTTATTATCCACTCTACCTTTCATTATTATTCCATATTTACTGATGATTGCTTCTGATATACAAAACCCCTACTGAGTATCTGAACTGACCATTTATTTGTCTTAATTTCCCAAGAATATAAATAAGAGTATTATGAATGATATAAAGGGTGAACTAATTTTTATTAGGTTATTTTTTTATATTTCCAATGTAATATGAGAATAATGTATGTATATAGTTTTCAAAGACAACTAATCTGACTGATCTTACATGAATGATCCCGAGAATTTTGTACAAATATAATAGCTAAAACTCTGGCTTTCAGTTACTATATTTAGTTTGTTGTAGTTAGTATCAGAGTAAAATTAGTAGAACCCACAGGTTCTGGATTTATAAAAAAAATATTAAGAAATAGAACCCTATGACAGACCATGAGGATTTGTCTATTTATTGGATAATACCAAAACATCTATTTGGGGAAGTATATATTTTGTGTTTTTCCTAACCATATATCCATATATTGATACTAGAAGTGCACATGAATTAGTAATAGATGAAACTATGGATAATAACCCTAAAATTAGTTGGTTTAGTATATATTGGACATTATTTGGGTGCTCGGGGAATAGTCTGATACTGTGCACCTAGTCTGACACTCCCAGAAGATATGCACGGGTTAAAAAAATTTATTTATGAACTAATATAATAAATTTGAATATATAATGACCATGGATGAACTAGGCTAGAACTAAGGTTTCATAGATTATAAATAATATATAATTACTACACATATTATAAATATATTTTCATGATTTTATAGTTTTTCACTATAAATTATGATCACTCATAGAATGATTTTTTGTTTCAGTGAATCATTAGATCCATAAGTAGTTGTGTTAGAGATGAAAGTAATGAAAAATGAATTTATTTTACTCTTGAGAAACAATTATGAATTATAATCTAGAATTTTGAACCTCATTATTATTCCTAATCAACTATCACAATATCTGATTAAGAACATAAATATTATTGTGTTTCTTAAAATGTTATGTAAGATTAATTTGAATGTTATAAATGTTCAAGTGGAAGTGATAATGGAGGACTGAAAATTCCATTTTTATTATGTCAATAATTTTGTAAGAAACAACAGGGATAATGTATAAATGTAAGTGAATGTGGTTTTCTATGTATATGTAAAGGAAATAGAGTAATGAATTTTCAGTAGGTGGGGAAATTCGGAATTATATGAGTCAATGCTTAATCTAGTTGATAACTCCTTAAATAAGGAATAATCTATGTTATTTCAATCTCTAAATTTGGTATTGATGATAATGTTTGACCTATCATATTATATAGAGTTGGAAATACCATATTTAACCCTTTAAGAGTGTACCATATGATAAACTATTTATAATAATTTTTTCTGATTATTTATTAACTATCTATTAAAATTTCCCTTTTAAGTTTATTAAATAATGTAGTCACATTTGTAAATTTGAATCAACCAATAATCATATATAATTTAAATAATGAACATGAAAGAGCAATGGATATTACATCTATCTTTTTTATTTTAGTTCTTTTTGATGATATATATTTATCTCAAATGGGGGGGGAGGAACTCAACATTGAAAATATTCTTATATTTCAAGAATATAATGATTTATTTACTAAGTAATTACAAACAATTCCCTGTATTATGATTTTATCTTTTCAATTGAACTCAATCATATTTCTACACATATTTCAATGACTATATATATAATGGATCTATTTTAGTTGAAGGAACTAAAAAAGAAACTCTACAAGAATTTTGTAATGGGATTGAATCCGGCTACTGTTTAACATTTTGGTGATACAATTTTTTTTTGTATGAAAAAATATGTGTCATTGTTCCTTTTTGTTGTTTATCTCAATCTTAACAATGTCACAATTAATAATGAATATAATATACCCTATATATATTATCTTTTTGATCAATTTTGAGAAGATTAATATTTTTCAAAATTTATCTTTGATCTATAAATGATTAACTAAGGGTTAAGAAAGAGGATATACCTAAGAAAACCTTTTTTATGAGTTATGATCATTATGAATTTTTATCAATGACATTTTCACTTTCTAATTACTCTATTATCTTCATAAATTTTAATTAATATAGTATTTAGATATTACCTTGATCAATTTTTGATAGACATTATAGATGATATTCTTGTATATAAGATAATAATGTATGAGAAGGAAGAACATTTGAGGAATGTGAAGAAGACACTACGAAATTAGAATATATATGATAAATTTAACAAGTGTAAATTTAGGCTACATAAAAGTCTCATTATTATAGAATATAATTTTATGTGAGGGTATATTTGTGGATCCATCAAATGTGTATATTATTAAACAAAGTTCATTAACAACCATGGTGATCGAGATCCATAGTTTTCTTAAGTTGGTAGTATACTTCCATTTGTGTTTAGTAATTTCTTATTACTATCTTATCCACTATACATGTTTACATGAATGGGATATATGTTTTTTTGATGGATTAATGTGGGGATAATTTCAAATAACTGAAGAGATAGTTGGTTAGAACACTTATTCTTACACTACCGTAGAGTATTGATGTGTTTGGGATATATAGGGATGCTTCAAATTTTTTATTTTGATGTCTTCTCATGTTGAATTATATGATGATATCTTATATATCCAACCAATTGAAATTTATTGGAAAAATTAGCCGACCGGGGTTGGCTTAGTGGTACCGTGTAAGGCGGCCACTCCCTGGCAACGGAACTGGCGCAGGTTCGAGTCTCGCCACTCTCGAATTTAGCTGGGGACGAGCGGCGCGCAGGTGGTGAATGGGGCCCAGAATTAGCATTGTGTGGCAATCACCAATACCTCATTACCCACAACTCTTTTGGGGGGGGGGAAATGCAGGAGAGCTCTCGAGAGGTGATTCCTCAGCGATTTCTACTCGGTGATTGATGGCGGCGTTGTTGGATTGCTATTTTGATCTTAAGGATGTCTTTGTTCCTCCCTCGAAGGTGGTCGCTTCGGGTGATGCTATTGATTTGGCGGTGAAGGATTGTCTGCTAAAACCTAGGCGGAAGAATGATGTCTTGGCTTCCCGAAACAGGTTTTTCTCTGAATCCCTATCTGATTCAGCCTCTCTAAATAAGAGGATCACCAGGAATGGTTCGATTGCTTTTGTTGAAGCTAATCTGAAAGTTCTAGAGGATCGCCTTGAGGAATGTAGGTTCTCACTGCTCGCTAGATTGTCGAGAACTCATAGCGAAGCTCCTGTGAGGGTTGATGAAGTGCGCAATTGCTTGGCCAGAAGCTGGGGGTTCTCGGATTGGCGTCTGATTTCCATTGGAAGTGGTATGTTTCATGTCGTTTTTCCTTCGAAGGAATTGCTGAATATAGCCTGGAGCTTTGGACCTATTTCTTTGAAGCCTGGGTATATAATGGTACAGCAGTGGGATCCTTTATTGAATCCCCTTGCCACTAAGAACTCTTCCACTCAAACATGGGTCCGCATTAGGTGTTTAAACTGGTTTTTTTGGAATCCTTCAGTCTTATGGGAAGTTTCCTCAGCCATTGGGAGTCCAATTAAGGTGGACAAGGAGACTGAACACCCTAGATTTGGCCATTTTGCTAGGGTCTTGGTAGAAATTGATCTAGCACAGGTCCTGATCGACAAAGTTTTCCTTGTTGCTGGGGAGTTTAAGCTGTAACTTGCTGTTCAATATGAGTGGTTGCCTATTTTCTGTAAATCGTGTCTTTGTATTGGTCATACTTCTATGCAATGTCGTAGGAATTTTAAGTGTACACTTTGTAAGTCGGTGGGTCATACCTCTGAGCAGTGCAAAACGATTTCGGCGGTGCAGGCTCGTTCTAAGTTGGTTTCTAGAGTAAAGGAGCCTCCAAAGGTAGGACCTGCCTCATTTGCTGAGGCTGTCCAGTTTGGTTTGGGTAAGCAGTCTGTTGTCTAGTCGGTTGCTGCTGATGCTCGATCAGTGGATAAGGCATTGAAACCATATGTTGTTGGAATTACCAGGGGTGATGCTTGCAGGTCATGGGCTGATATTGCTGAAGAGGAGGAAGGGTGTCATCTAGTGCATACGGATGCTGCTACAATTGTTACTGAAGTTCAACAGGAGGCTGCGGTTGATGTCCAGCAGGGTGAACATATGCTCGTTGAGGAAGAGGAAGGGGTCCAATCGGAGCATGAGGTTGTTGTTCAGGATGATGTCAATGCTGAGTTTGATCGTGCTGCAGTGGATTTGTCTTGTATAAAGGGTAAGATGAAGATCTTTGATGAAGATGGGTTTCAATTGGTGACGTCGAAGAAGGTGAGGGTTGATCCAGCCCAGGTAACTACTGTGGGAGCGCGGCTGGATGGTGCTATGATGGTGGATAGTGGTACTGTAGGAGAGGATGTGGTCCAGCAGGTTAACCATTATGATTTATTATTGAAGGGTGATGCTGATATTGGGACAGAGGATATTCTGGAGAGTTCAACTCTGCAGGTTGCTGATATGGAGGCTGCTCCAAAGGATACTTTGAGTGCTGAGCCGAAATCTCCAAAGCCAGTATTTAATTTCTTTTCTATGTTGGAGTCGATTAATACTCCGGAGTTTGATATGATTAATCTGGAAGGGCTTAAGAAGGCAGGATGTAGCAATAATCGAGATAGCACTTTGATACCTGCTACTGATAAGGGGATGGAGATCCCAGTGGTAGTGGAATCCACTGCTTATAATACTGCTTGCTCTTCTTCTGAGATGCAGGTGGTCCAGGATACATAGGAGGTTCGGACGGTGCATGAGGAGTATCCTGCTGCTGCGAATCGCAAGGAAGACACTTGCACTGATGTTGGCCTGCATGGGGAAGCTTCCCCTATGGAAAATACTGAGGATCTGACTGTGGCAATGGAAGCTGGACAGCAGAGTGGGCGTGGTCGCCTCCCAGCCAGTCGGGGGGGATCTAGGGGTCGAGGTCGTCCTCGAAAAAGGTGATCTTCTGTTTGATCTGTTTGTTCTTGTTGGCGTGGTCTGTTGGACTGTAGCTTTTCCCCCTGTTTGTTTGTTGCAACTTTTACTTCTCTTTGAATAAATTTTGGGGTCATGGGTCTTATGCCCATGATCGAGCCTTCTCGGTATTGGAAAAATTACATGAAACATTATTTTGAGATGGAAGTAGTCAATTTTTTATTTAAGATATACAACAATTATCTATTTTTAGAATGGTGTGATATATATATAAGGATTTAAAATATTGAAGTATATATTTACATTGTAAGAGTTTAATATTTTCATGAGAAGATGACTAGAGTGAAGTAAATTTTATTTTTTCTAAATACCTTACCACCTTAAGAATAGGAATAAGGTAGCCTGTGACTTGGGTTACAAATACTATGATAGTTTTCTCATGATGGGGATTGAAAGCGATCAAATATTTATAGATTTACTGAATAATGATATTGAAATCTGGAAGAAAGGGGATATATCTAATATTTTTTAGATTAATGTTCAAACTTTCTTATTTGAGAGGATTAAGAAGGTGATAAAGGAAGATGTAAAATTATATAAGAATATGAGGAATGTTCATTCATTCAACCTTGATCGTGATCAAATGATATTTTTCAAAATCCTTTTATTCATTCAAAAAATACTATATGTGAAAAAGGGTTAATCATATAAATATAATATTTATCATTATTTATTCATCCTATAAATATGATGATTTTTAGAGAATTGAATGAGCATCTCTGAGTGGATAACATGAAATGGAATATTGTAATGTATGTGTCTCTATTATTGGTCTATCAAAAAGTTAATGTGGAGATTCATAATTATAAGGGGATGTAACAACCATTACCAATACTATAATGGATATGTGAAAATTTTACCATGAGTTCCATCGTCAGACTCCCCAAATCATCTAAAAAGGATAATATTATTTGGGTTATGATCATTATACTTATGAAAACAATGTATTTTATTACATAGTATTTCTTTATTGATCATATTACATGGTTTTACATTAATGATATAGTGAGATTTCATAGAGTACCACTGATAATAATATTTGATTAGGATATGTGGTTTATCATGGAGTTAAAGAAAAGTCTCCATTAGAATCTTGATATAGATTTGAATTACATTACAACTTATCACCTTTAGATGGATGGTCAATCTAACAGGACCATTCATACACTATATTTAATCCTCAAATAATTATCTATTTATTTCAATGGTGGTTGTGATCAACACCTTCCTTTTGTAGAATTTTCATGCAAAAACAGATTTCACTCAAGTATTCAGATGGATCCTTATTAATTCCTCTCAGGAAATTTTTGTATAATTCTGATATTTTTAGATAAAGTTTGAAAAAGAAATCAATTTGTAACTAATCTAGATAACAAAATTATATATATGGTTACATGAATTCAATAGTACATATGAAAATCCTAGAGTATAAAAACAATTTATGTTTAAAAGAATTGGTGATATCTAGAGTTCAAAGTTAGTGGTGAGTTATTCCTATTAATATCTTTTAGGAATATTATTATGATATTTAAAAAGAAGAAAAATATAAGACTTATTAAAAATTTTCTTTTCAAAATTTCTGATCATAATATAATATAAGCCTATAATTTCATGCTTCCATTAAATCTTTATCATGTCTATAATTTTTTCAATGTATCTCTCCAAAGGAAGTGAAAACCTGATCATTCACATGTACGAAACTCACACGTAGTACCATTGGAAAGAGTAATATCTTTTTACTAACAACTTTTGTAGATTATGGATCATAGAGAAAATATTTTATGAAAAAATCCACTCATCAGGTCAATGGTTTATAAAAAAAATTGAATATGCTATGTTGGAACCTAGACATGTGATGGGAGGATATATCATCAGATGTTTGTATCATAGTGATGAAATTTTGAGGGATAAATACTTATAATGGAAATATAATGAAACACCCTGATATTTTATGATATATTTTTATTTAAAAAAATATTTATTTCTTTGATAGCTTGAATTCAATGAAATGCCGAGTTTAAAAGAAACATGATTACTATTAAAATATTTTATTTAATGTGATAGTTATCACATAAATATTAGACATGTATATAGTAGTAAGAGAAAAATAGTTATGAATTATATGTAAGATTTTTTTAATGAAATTGTATTTATTAATTGTTATGAAATATTGACTTAATTTTCACCACACTTATTTTATACTTAAAAAATATGTTTTCCACAAAAATGGTTTTTGTTGTATTTTTTTCATTGGAATTATTATTTATTTCTACCCGTTTTGGAGATTTAATTTTACATAAAGATATAAATTTTAAAATTATTATACTATAATTATCCTATAGTGATTTTTTGGGAATTTTCTGAAATAGTTTGTTTTTGGGTGAATTGTCTAGATACGAATTTGTTTAGAAAACTATCTTTTCCTTTCAAGTATTTTCAAATATCAGTTTTGGTTTGGATTAGTTTTAAAATAAAAATTTTATCTTTTTTTTTAAAATATTTCAATTTATAAATTTTCAATCAACATTATACTCGATCTTGGTATAAATATACTTTTATACTAAAAAACCATTTCTGGAAAATCATTTTCATCCTGTTTGAGGTTTTATATTTTATTTTATTTATAGAAAGTATAGAAATTTAATCATGAAACATTAATTTAATATTTTAAATCACCATAAGGGATATAATTTTAAATATTTAAACTCAATTTTTTAGTCATAGTTAATAGAAAAAACAATATATAATTTTAAGGACGGTAAAAGGAAAAGTCGGGTTAACCTAGCATAAAACAAAGTTATAAGGAAATTATTTTTACTCTTAATTATTAAAGATGATTTTATTTTTATAATAATTATCTTATTATTTATATTTAATTTTTTATGGGAATAATTTCCATAAAATATCAAAATAATATTTTAATACTTTAAAAAAATTCAAGGTGTGTCCCTCCCATACTTATAAATGGACACCCATCATCACTATTTATTACAACTTTTTTGGGACACATAACATTACCAAAAAATAAAATATTATTCTCTAAAAATCCATATCCAAGAATTATAGGTCGTTTTATTCATAAAATACCAAATAAATGTTCTTAATAAAGAATCTAAATGAGGCCTACATAAAAAAAGGTAACCATTATTACCAACTCTTTTAAATTTATTTCATATTATCATTCCTTTAAATTTGTTTTATACATCCTAGAATAATTAATAAAGATTCATAAATATTATTTTATGTCATTATTATTGTTTCACAATATTTTCCCTCTACTTTTATGTTAAATTAAAAATGAAAATATCGATGGTGCGTACATACAGGATGTCATGTCCACAGGGTGGTGTATTTCATTTTTTATCACCATTTTAATTATGTCATTATAAATTTGGAGCTAATGAATATATATGATAATTAAGAAATAATTATGGTCTTGTAAAAATAATATATAATTTACCTTTTTAACCTCTTCTTAATGTAGGATAATTTCTCTCATGAGTGTGTCTGGACTACCACCTACACAAAATGATGTGGTCCATTTTTCATGTTATCCTTTCAATTATTATTATAAATATAAATATAATAAATATATATTATATTTTTATTATTATAAAATATTTATTAGATTATCTAATTATGAAAAATATGAAAATACCAAATCCACAGAACCAACTCTAACATAAAAAACGTAATAGTTAACACTTAGAAAGAGCGATGTTGATAATGAATTATTAGTAAATTGGTGTTGTAATGTTATAAGTGGTTTATATATTATATTATAAGAATGTATGAAGTTCTTAAATATAATTATAATAAATATAAAGTTTTTATAAAATAGGATAAAGTAACTTATGAGGCAATTCAAAAACAAAAAATTGATTTATTTTACAATGTCATTTAATTTCAAGATTGTTTATTTTATGGTTTACATTGGGAATGTTATATGATCCTGATAATATTAAAAAACTGTATTATTATCCTCTAGTTATATTTTTATTTTATATTTTTATTTCCCATTTATTTTATTGATGGTTCTCTAATAAATAACTAGTTTACATGTATGGGAATTTCTTTGATAAATCAATTTTTGATGCTTTCATTATAATAGTTTTTCTTACATGTCCATATTTTATTTTTAAATATTTCAACATTGTTGATAATATTGATAAATTATTTATTAAATCCATTTTTACCCATGTTTTTCATTTAACAATTATGTTTAAAATGAAACTTTTTTTCATGTTTTTTGAATGAGGTACTTTTTATATAATAGTGTTTATAAAATCATTATTTTAACATACACTACAAGAATACCTTTTTCTTCATTAATAATAATATTTTAATTAATGATTCCATTGCTCGATTCTATGTTTATTTTCACTTGAAATATTTTTCCTAATTATATACAAATTTATATATTTTAATTGAGTAATTTTAAAATGGAAATGGTATTTTTATAAAGAAGAGTTCCAGTGATTTTACAAAGGTATTTTCATATTTGAAAAAAAACCATTAAATTTACTAGGGATTTTATCCAATGATAACCTATTTATTATTTCATTATATTTTTTATGATGATGAAATAAGAATATTTCACATTCCTTATTCAATATGGATAATTTTTTAATTGTAAGGAATTTAGGGAATGAATTATATATACCATTAAAAATACCAAGAATATATGGGATATGATCAGGATTGGTGGGGACTAGTTATAGATTCCCCAAGATACAGCGACACATCTCATGAGAAACAAATATTAGTCATGCTATATTATATGGGTATTTGTTTCACACCTATCCATTTATTAAGAAAGGTGTTTTGATAGGGAATTAATTATGGTAACTCTCATAATATCATGGTTAAGAGGCCTTGAATGTGAATGTCCCAAATAACATATTTATTTTATTAAAAAGATATTTTTCATTATCCATTTACTTTCTATGTTTATATTATCCATGGGTTCTCAATGAACTCATGTTTTTAATCTAATAGAATGTGTTTTTATTTTCCACTCTACCACTTTTATTGGGTATTATTTTCCCATGATAACATCAACTAAACAAAACCCTTATCATGCATATGGTCTCAAACATTGTTCGTTTTCCTTTCCCCAAGATATGAAGTATGATATTATTATTTATATCTTAGATGAATAAATTTTTATTATGCTATTTTTTATATCTATAATATAATATGGAAATAATGTTTGAATCTAGTTTTCTAAGACTACTAAACTGATCGATCTGGAGAGTTGACATCCCTTGTGTCTTTTAACAATATTAAAAAGTAAACATATAATATGGGTTACTTGAATTGGATAGTTACATAAGGTCTCATTTGATTTGATTAATTTTTAATACCCATTAAATTTCATTTTGATTAATGAGGTATATATTTCTATGGTAGTTTGATGTTGATATACCTCAATGGATATGTTTTGATCCACTCCAGTTAATATAGTGGTGCATATATTATTCAGGAATCTAAAAAATAGAGTGAATAAAGATTAAATTAAGGTAATATATATTATGAGAAATAAATTGAATCAACCAATATCTTAATATACTCGGAATGGTAATGAAATATATATTTATTCAAATGATAGAGATACATTTAATTACTCTAGTTCAAACTTTTAACAGAATAAAGTGATTCAAATAGTGAATGTATTTCACTCTCATTCCAATGTTTAAATATAATAAGTTCTTGATAATTTTTTTTACATAATTTGTTTCATCAAGGAGTTATTTGATGAAAAAATGATATAAGAAAAATTTTATAGCATATAGATATCATTTTCTAAGCATTTTGGAAGATGGAACACCATATAAAAAAGGTGAAATCCATGAGTCAAACAACCACTCTTTACAAGGGTAATTTTTCACCAATTGATGAAAAATTTGAAACAATGTTTTTACTAAATAAGTTTTCATGGTTATTTATATAGAGGTATGTCATGGACTTAAAAATCTACATAATATCATGGTTAATATCATGGATGAAAAACTGATGGTAAATGATAAGAAGGAAAAATTTATTAATTTTTCATTTTATTAAATACAAATTTTGAATTATTAAAAGAATAATAAGATGAATTGTGATTGCGAATTAAGGTTTAGAACTACTGAGTATGAAAACAACTCACACAACATAATTTCTTTTATGTATGATATTAGATTATGAAAATATGTAATCAGTTATTTATGGAACTTATCAATATTCTAAAAAGAATAATTCTACCACAAATGTCCTAGAGATGATTTTTCCTTCAAAGGTGAAACATTTCAGTGGTCAATGGTGTGGTGAAATTGTTGGGAAATATTTAACCTCATTCACAGAGATTGAAAACACCCACAGTCCAAAAGGACATGCATTCATTGAATCTAATTTTCAAAACACTACTATAAAAAAAAGAAACTTCTACAGAAATTTGGGTTAGAAAAATCATAGGAAGAAGGATATATTATCAAGGGAATACGTGATCATGTAAAGGAAGATATTCCCTCAAAATGTAGCCCAAAATAGTGAAAAAACATCTCAAAAATTGAAAGGTTGTCAAACGAAAAATGTTGTTATATTTCACCAGCATGATAAGAAATAGGTTTGTAGGCTGTTGTTGGTGTTTCTAGAGATTTTGGAATACTAAAATATTTTTTTGGAATAACATGTAAACATATGAAAGTTAGATAAGACAATATATATGGGGTTAATTAGAATATAAAAGAAAATTCTACCAAATAGAATTTGAAGACAAATAAGAAGAAGAGTCCACAATTTAAGAATAGATATGAGTATTTTTTTTAATTTCTGTGAATCCCACAACATATATAGAGGGTATTATATTTTATATGGGTATGTTCCAACCAATGATAACTCTTATACTAAAATAAATAAGTGTCCATAATAGAATATCAAAAATAGAAACAATGACAATTTTTCTTTGTGGTGTAATCATGTGAAGAAATATTGAGTGTTACTGATCAATCTCTAACATGTGACTATTTCTTGGATCACACTCACATTTTAAATACTTTTTTATATGATAAAAAAAATTATAATGATAGAATACTCCTTTGGAATGAACTCTCCCATCTTAACACCAAAATAAAGGACCCATTGATTTTGGTTGGGGACAATAATTCCATTCTTTCCCCCATAGAAAAACTTGGTCACTCTTACTCCAACATCTCTTCAAAAGAGTTTAAAGCCTCTATAAAATCCAAAAATCTAATTGAAGTGAATCTCACTGGTTACAAATTCACTTTTTTTAGACATCATTTAAATAGTTTTGTATCTAGTATACTTGATAGTGCTTTTACCAATGATGCAGCTCTTGATAAATGGGATTACATTTCGAGTATCTCTCTTCCCAAAATTGCTTCAGACCACCATCCTATTTTGGTCAGTATCCCTCAGGACCATCAAAGGCCATGTAATCCTTTTATATTTAATTTAGTTTGGTCCTCTAACCCTAATTTTTTTCTATAATTAACAAATCTTTATAAAATATGAGGAATCACAATGATCCCTTTGCTTTCACCACTAAATTAAAGAATCTTAAACTTATTCTCAAAAGTTGGTGTAAAACCAAATCTGGTTCAATTAATAAATAAATTCAACACTTAAAAAAAGGTATTTCTCTACTCTGAAATAAAAACTCTACCTCTAGATTCACTCATAATATTCTAAATGAAATTAATATCTCTACTAAACTAATCACTTTTTCTCAACTTCAAATACAGTATCAAAAAGTGGAATTTTAAATCCAAATGGATCAATGATGGAGATATAAACGCAAAATTCTACAAATCCATTCAAATATATAGAAAAGATAATATTCCCCTCTCATTTTTAATGGAGGATGGAAACCTCATTGACTCAGATGAAGGTATTTCTAATCATGTTGTTTCTTATTTCTTTAACACTTTGAGTGGTCCTGATATCAACAAATATATTTTGTCTAATGTCATTAAGAACTTAGTTATAATTGAGGATAATTGTTTACATAAATTTATTCCTCTTTATTTTGAAATCAAGGACACTGTGTTTGGTCTTAACCCTGATAGTTCCCCCGAGCCTGATGGATTTAATAATGGGTTTTATCAAAAACAGAAATATTTCATTCAAAAGGATGTTTGTAGTTTGGTTAGAACTTTTTTTGACAAAGGCATTCTTCCTCATGGATTAAACTCTCAGTTCATTACTCTTATTCCCAAAGATGAAAATGCTGATGAAATCCATTTTTTTAGACCCATTTCTCTTTTAAATTCTATATTTAAAATCATTACTAAGTTTATTTCTAATATACACTCTACCATTACTAATAAAATTGTCACTTGGAATCAGTTTGGTTTTATCAAAGGCAGATCCATACATGATTGTATTTTTCTTGCCTCTAAATCCACCAATTTAGTGAATAGAAACTCTGGAGGAGGGAATGTTGCAATAAATCTTGATATCACTAAATCTTTTGATACCATTGACTGGAAATTTCTCTGTAATCTTCTTTCTAGAATTGGTTTTAATGAAATTTGTTTCAATAGAATTAAAATTATTTTCAACTCAGCTCATATTTCTATTCTGGTTAAGGGTTATCTTAGTGGTTAATTTAATTGTAATAAGGGTGTCAGACAGGGTGACCCTCTTTCTACCATCCTTTTCTCCATTGGGGAGGATTATATGAGCATATTTCTTACTCTAGCTGTTGACCAAGGCAAGATCAAAACAATTATTACCTATGAGAATTTAAATACCCCATCTCATATTCATTATGTCAATGATATTATATAATTTATTTAGAGAGATAATAAAAACATTAATAACTTTAAATCTATTATTACACATTATGAAGATGTGTCTGGCCAACGTGTCAATTGGAATAAATCGTTTATCTACTTTGGAAAAACCTTTCCACTTAATCAAAAAGGTCATATCATTGATACTTTAGGGGTCAAAGAGGGATCAATCCCATTTTCTTATCTTGGTGTACCCATATTCTGGAGCCAACCTAAAGCTTTATATTTCCATCACATTGTTGATCAATTTCATAGATAACTTTCTGATTGGAAGGGAAAAATTCTCTCAATGGCTGGAAGAGTCTGTCTTTTCAAATCCGCAATTGTATCTAAGATGGTTTATTCTATGATGGTTTACAAATTTCATGTGGGTATCATAAAACATTTTAATTTTACTATAACGAACTTAATTTGGAGTGGAAGTACTCATGAGAGGAAACTGGTCTCTGTCCCCTGGTCTACCTATTGTAAAACTATTGAATAATGAGGCATTGGCATTAAGAATATAAAAAAATTTAATGAATCTCTCTAATCCAGACACACATGGTCTCTTATAAATAATAAATCTCACTCAACGGTTTTTCTTAGGATTCTCTTTATTGATATGGTCAACTATGGTAAGCTTCATTATACGACTTCTTCTATTTGTCCTTCTATCAAATCTACTTTTTCCTCCATTTTAGCCAATTCCAGATGGATTCTTAGCATGGAATCTACTTTAAACTTTTGGCTGGACAACTAGACTGGCTCCACCCTTATTTCTAAGATTCCCAATACTTGCAGTCTTTTCCCCACTAATTGCACCATTAGGGACATGATCAATGTGCAAATTATTGACTTACCTGATAATATAAAAGAGGTGGTGGATAATTTTTCTTCACAATGAATGATGATCTTCTAGTTTAGGAACCATTTCAAAATCACATGATTGATTCTAAGAGCTACTAAAAATAAATATTTGTAAATTCTAATGAAAATATATTTTGGATAAACAACTTCAACAAATCTTGGATAAAACCATCCCATTTCACTCTTATTTGGAGAATAGTGCACCAAAAAATTCCCACTGATTTCTGTCTTCAATCCTATGGTTTTAATCTTTTCTCTAAATATAGAATGTGTAATCATCATCAGGAAGACATTAATCATCATTTTTTATCTTTTGATACTGCTACCACTCTTTGGCATTACATATTTGATCTTTTTGAGTGTAGATGGATTTTGGAAAATTTCATTTTTTTCTCAACCTAAAAGGACGATAGAGTTCCAGAGATATTTGCAGATTAGAAACTTATTTCTCACTGCTGTTGCGAAGCACCTCCATGCACTTTGATATGGTATAAATGATTAAATTTTTAACAATAACTCATTTAGATTAAATGAACATAAAATGAGGATTCTTTTTTCCATTAAAGAGGCCTCTTTGATCCAAAAGAATCACTGCAACAACTCCTCCAAAGATCATTAGACTCTTCACCGTATAAGATTTTAGGGAATCTATCCAAAGACGAACTACACTATTGATGTTTTTTGGAAATCTCCTCCTCCTGGTGGGATCAAAGTCAATGTTGATGGATCCTCAAAGGGAAACATAGGCCTTTCTGGCTGTGGTGGTGTCTTTCAAGACCATCTTGATCATATCATAGGATGTTTCTATGGAAGTTGTAGCATTGCATCTACCTTAGAGGCGGAAATGATGGGTGTCATCCATGCCATCTCCTTTACCAAGAAATTCGACTGGAGCAACATTTGGATAAAAATTGACTTGACCACCATTATGAAAGCCATCTGGTGTGGTGTTAATCACCTTGTGTGATCCCTCTCCCCTAAATGGATAGACTACCTGCACTCTCTTAGAAGTCTCAATCTCATTGTCACACACACTTATCGCGAAGCTAACAAGATCGCTGATTGTCTCGCCAAAAAGGGAGTTCCTCATGATGTCATCTAGAGGGATGACCTCCCTCTTGATCTACTCCCATGTTTATTAGTGATAACAAAAAAACTTTTTTCTTTTCATCTTATGTAATCTTGTTTTGTACTCTCTTGATTTAATAAATCTCAGTGTTCTGGTCTTTGACCAGTACACGACCTTAAAAAAAACAAATCCAAACTAAAGAAGAAGGAGTTTTATGATCCAAATGAAATTTTTATCTTAAGGACTAAAGTATTCAAAGAAATAAGGTGGTTACAGAAGTCATCAAAAAGTAAATATATTATGATAGATCATGAAAAGAAAGTTACTATACTTATGAACCATGTTGTGAATTAAAATCATACCATGAAGACCAATGACGTATAATTTTGGGATGTGAAGAATTATATAATCATGAGGAAGGTTTTTTTGTTTCAAAGAATCAAAGAAAAATTTAACTTTGATGAGATTGAAATATCATACCTTGTGCTAGAATTGAGAATGTGATAAATTACACCTTAATCTCAAATATATTGGGACTAGATTTCAATGTTGGTGATTAGGGTGAGGTTTGAAGAAGGGAAATAATATTTTAGAAAATAAGGAAGAAAACCATCATGGTGGAATATAATTCAATTACTATTCATTTTAAAATTGGTATCAGTCATGAATTGGTATCAACAACATGGATATTATTTTTGGAAGCAAGTAACCATAATGATGAAGCATGTAGTGTCGACTAAAGAAGTAATGGATTCTTGATATTTATTTTGTTCTTAAATTATGGAATCATAATATCCCTAGAATATTATAACTCTTTAGGTATGATAGGCCCTATCTAATGGAATTTATGATATTTTCATATCATAATAATTAAGTGATAATTTTATTTATTAACGGGGAATTAATTTACTTTTATATAAACATTATGATGTTTTTGTAAGGATGAGTTCAGGTTCATATTAATTTTTGAATATATTGTTTGTAATGTCTATGATAAATGATATTATTAGTTGGTATCACATTGTGGGTAGATTATGGACATAATTTTTGAAAAATTAATCACTCATGTATTCCACACCAGGTTTTACTACATTGAATTTGATGAGATTTATTGAAGTGAAACTTCAAAGAAACATGTGGTGACACATTAATTATGATGATGCTTATACGGATATTCATTTTTGAGAGTAACTTGAAACTTGTGAGTTGTGACATAAGATGATTTCCTTCTCCAACAAAATTTATTTGAAAACCAATGAAGTTTATACCCTGTTTTGTGAAGGACATTTTATTCTCCTGTGGTATCTGGCTATAAAAATATTAATTTATCTTTGGATAATGACATTGTTTTCTATAGTGGAACACATGAGTCATGATGATACACAATTTTATATTATAAGAGGATATGAGTGTAATACTCCAGGTGTGTATGAATCTTTTTCTTTTTAAAAACTAAATTTCAATGATATATTGGGATACACACAACACAGAGTTAATATTTTGATACACACATCACATTGTTTAGCTTTTATTATAGAAAACACTGAGTTTTAAAAATACCAATATATATTATTAATATTTTTATAACTCGAACATTATAAGCTAGTCATTAGGCTTCAAGATATGAATAGTAATATATAATTTTTAAATATTTAGTATAATTTCTTTATATAAATAAAAATTATTGATAAATTGGTACTTAAATTTTATGTGAAGTCTTTATATGATTCAAAATTATTCTTTTCTAATGAAATGTTTTTTTGAACAATAATAAAAATAATTATTAAGAATTTTAGAAAATTTATTTGATAAAATAAAAATAATTTTTGAAATCATTATATAAAAATCATCTTACGGGTAATTGCTCAATATTTTATGAAAAGAATAATTTTTTGATAAATACGGAAACTTATTGAATATTAATTTAAAACTATATTTTAATTATAATTATATATTAGGAAAACATATATTATAATTTGAATTTAAAGTAAATTTTTTTATTTTATATATATCTTAATCTAATTCATTTCATTTGAATTATTTTCATATTAAATTTTCATATAAAAACCTTGTAAATGATTGATCTTTTTCTTTTTGAAAACTCACATTCTCATCCCTTATATGAAATTAATATAATATTAAATTTTTCTACTAATATGAATTGTATTTTAAAAATGTATTTAATATTATGAGGGAATATAAATTTTATTTTCTAATTAGGCCAACCTTAATTTTTACAAAAATGAATAGTTAATACTGAAAAAATCAAATACAATAGTTAAAGTAAAAATGGGTTAATCATGGGTAATCTAAGAAAATTATTGTTTAAATGAACTTTAATATTTTGTAAAATCTTTTTATTGTTTTTTATAGACCATATAATGTCAGAGGACCTATAATACTTCATTTGTCTTCTTTTTTCATGTACAAAATGTGGGGACATCTTATTCTTTTCAATAATTAAAGCATTCAACTAACCCCACTTATAAAAAGCCACCACCTCTCCTATATTTTTCAAACCTCAATACCAATTTGGTTTGGAAAATACATACTGAAATCACATCCCAAATATTTTCCTCTCATCCTCGATGCCTTTTTTTCATAAATCTAACCATTCATGGAAATTGGTAAATACCTAAGTAGGTTAACTGAGGAAGAGGTAACATTCTTCATGAACTGTTTTTATTTTATTTCTGCATCCACCTCCTTAAATTGTTATTAAACCATTTTTATATAAAAAAATTTGTATATTCCATATATTTTAATGTTGTTATCTTAATTTAATGATTTAAAACCATCTACATATCCATCAAATGAGTTACGAAATCGTCAGTCATGTGTATAGTGGGAAACTGCCATGCAAATTGATATCATTAGTTTTTCATTACCACCTCTCATAACTATATATAATGATGTAAAAAATTATTATATATGAAATATTTGATATTATCAATCTTATTGAATTATTATATCACCCATACATTCATTAATATCATTTTTTTGGAAATATGATAATGTCGCTCATGTGTACGGTGAACTATTGTCTCGTGAAGTGATGTGATTTGTTCAGACCTTAGATAGAAAGTAATAAGGATAATTTTAATTAAACAAGGTGATATATATGAGATAAAATATTTATATAAATTTAATATATTATTTTCTTTTTTCATCCAATATTTCAAGAATATAGAATCAACATTCATACATATATAGGGCCTAATGTCTCCAAGAACTTTTTATTTCATTTTCTTTCTCTAGATTTTATGGGTTACAATAAGAACACATAAACTTAATATATATGAGTTTTAAATAATTTTAATTATTATTATTATAATGTGATCATGGTAAATTGTGAGGAAAAAATTAGTAAATCAAAACATTCATGAAAAACAATAGTAGTTATTTTCTGAAACATGATATTAACATGATATTGTTAATAAATGGGTAATAAAAGGTCTGAAGAAACTCATATATGGTATAATATATATTATTAATGTTCTATAATTGTTTTATAATAAAATTATATTTATTATATGGGATGTTTAAGGATGTGTGAAGGAACTTAATACTTATGTTAAGGGATCCCTGTAACAATTTTTCTTTTTTGAGACATTTGTTAGGTAATGAACCTACCTTATCTTATGAGGTGAATAAATAGGCCCTTTTGACAATTAATAACATGAATTTATTTATTCTCATGATATTATATGTTTCATTTAATGTTATAATTTCATGGGTCATATGATTCAATGTTACGAATATGGTAAGGGTTTTATGTTATAATCTCATTGCTTATCATGATTGATTATAATTAAATATTGAATATTAAAATATGATAATCTACCTACAATTAATTATAATTATATTTATTCTCCTCAAGTTATTCCTGAAATTTTCAAGTAATAGTACCATTTATATGCTTATTTTTATTTAAGATATTTTAGAATTTTTTTAAAAATGAATTGTCTTTATATATCTCTTGGGTCGAAAACCCTTTTTCATCCAAAACCATGTTTCATTAAAAAATATATAAAATTATTTGAAAATTATTGATATGATTTATTAAAGACATTTTTACCCATTATTGGGATTTTAAAAAAATTATTGAACGTAAACTTCATGCCCTTTCCCAAATAATGGCTGTTTGGATTTTACTTAAAATGTTAAGTGAATCATTGAATTAAAAAATATAGAACAAACAGAATATTCCTCTATCATGACCATCATTTTATTTGAATCTTACATTATATATTATAAATTTTATTCTCAATGATAATGATTTTAAAAATGTTTTGTCTTTTAGAAAGCATTTTTAAGCATAAATGATATTTTCTCCAAGGAATGTTTAAACTAAATTTTAATTATTCTTTTATATATTTTCAAGATTAATATTCAAGAAAATAATTTAGAAAATATTTTAAAATATTTTTTAATAAATTTATTATAAATGAAATTTTATTTTTTTCAAGAATCATTCAATGTCATTTTCATTAAAAATAATCCTCTATATAAGATGGTATACTTTGAGGTTACTTATGATTTACTGGAGATATGATCCAAGGATACAATGGTTATGATTTAGATGAATGATTTATGTTTGTGATCACATGATGTTTAATAAACTTTTTTCTCTTCCACTAGTTATAATATTATATATATTTTTTGAAAACTTCTTCTTTTCTATGGTTTATTCAATGAGGAAATGATAAAATGACTATAAAAGATGTCTATTCTCTATAGGTAATGATATAGTGAAGTTTTTATGAAACATATTTCTATTCATGGGTTATCATATGTTGAATTATTTATGATATTTATGAACAAATAAATATTATTTTAATTATGATCTGGGTGGGACCTGTATCTATCTTCATTAAATTTGGTAAAGGTTTATTTCTCATGAGATATACATGATGAGAATAGGGAGTTAACCTAATTCATGAAGGTAAATTGTCTAATATGATGGTAATGGGAGTGAAAATTTACTAATTTTATGGTTTGGGGAGTAAACATGTTGCACTATGAGAGCTTTTGAAGTGATGTTTTAAAACTTTTTAAATGATTTTTTTATTATTATGTGTATGAAAAAGTATATTTTGTATTCCAATGTTATGATCTCAAAAATATTATTCTATATTTTCTTATGATTCATGTCTTATGTACTCCCAATATTTATTCCATGGCTCAATATTTTGATATTTTACATTAAGGGTAAGGGTTTCAAATAATATATCCAAGTTCTATAACCCTTAGGTTCATTTTATTCTTAGGTATCTCCCGTTTTTCTTTACTAAGAATTTGAGGCCACCCTTTCTTATGTTTTCTTTCCCTAGGATGTGATGAAATAAATTACATATAATAAGTCTACGAAGGGTTATAGTTATGTAGAATGTAGTTGTATATGATTTAGTTTAATCATTAACCAATTTTTATGTTTTTATGTTTCTAAAGGAAACATAACTTTATAATTATTAGGAATGTGTTTTCATAATGAAAATAAAATCATAAAAAATGATGTAATATCTATGTATGTTAAGATGTGGTCAATATATTTTGTATCAATAGGATAGTGTTAGTTAACCTTTAGAAACTATGATGAAAAAAAATTGGGTAAATACCTAGTGACATGTATAATAATATGTCTAAGGATGATTTAGTTTTTGGAAAATGTCTTGTAAATTTGGAAATGGATAGAGCGAGTTGTTTCCAATGAATTACATCCCTGTCTAGATTCTAAAAGTGGTTGTGGATTTGGAATAGTGGTATCTAGTGATATAAACTCTAAAAAAGGTCATGGAGATAGACATAATCATCGCATGGTTCATGATAATGGGTATATATTCATATCAGGTTTCAACTCTCGGAGAATATGATTTGGAAATTCATAAACTCCATACAAACAATCATGAGAGATTTGAATAATGACCATGAATGAAATAGTTTAAACCTATGGTTTAATATATATAAAAAATTAGGCATTATTTATGCATACTATAAGTATTTTTTCATCATGGTGTGGTTCCCTAGTATCATATTTATTTCTTATGCTATGTTGTTTTGGTTTTAGTTAATAGACTATACCATAAGGAACCATGTTAATCATGAAGGTGATGAAAAATGTAATGATTTTCATCCCATGAATACAAAAAATAGGGGATCTTTAATGAAAAATATCATTTTTTGGATCACTCATCATTCTGATGATTTGAATCATGATGGACATCCAAATGAACAAAGGAAAGAACACAATTATATTATGTATTTTATGAGTAAATGTCAAAATTATTTCACTAGATCTTATAGTCTACTAGTTTTTTATCAATGGATCCACACAAATAGGAATATATTTTCTATTCACCCATTTTTAGACCATGAAAAAATTTACAACACTTCTAAGGTGTGCTTTTGGTATTATTGTACAACCTGGAATTAGGGTTGAACAATTATTCAGTGGGTCAAAATTATGTTTATAAAGTTAATTATCCATAAAAATCATCAATATCAATGTGGCGATATTTTGGTTTGATATTAAGGAGTAAATAGATGTTATAGTTATATATATATATATATATCATGGTTTTGATAAGAAGATAAATATGGAATTAAATTAAAATTCTAAAAACCATGGATAAAATAAGATGAGATTTCCAATATGATAAAATTATGGGGTTGAACATGGTACAAATTTTTACAAGGATATTATTAAATATTTTAATTTTGTAAGGGAAGTTAGTTAAGAAATTTATTTCCCAAGTGATGAGAAGAATTTGGATAATGATGCAGACAGATAGAAAGCCACCCAGATTGAACCATCGACATTCTAGCGTCTCAAATGGATGGTTTATGAGATCTCTTATGAAAGTTGACCAAATATGAATGTTAATGATGGTGATCGATGTCAGAAACTTCATTAGAAGAGAGATAGGGGGAAATATCATGTGGTTACTATTTTTGATGAGGGGTTTGATAACCATGTGGTGAAAGGTGCAATTAGAATTCTCTCTGTAAATATCAATGTCGTTTTAACTTTTTATCTATGCATTAATTTATATAAGAGGAATTTTATAATGGTATAATAATGCCACCCAAATTTTTAGTTTATAATTATCCATGAAAATCCGTAATGTATTGATGATAACATATCAAATTTATTACTCAACTTCGATTGATATTGCTGGGAGTTTTCTTCACACAACTCTTATCATTCTTCCTTTGGTTGAATTTGTTTTTATATTAGTAATATGTTGGATTTATCAACATAAATACCAAATCATATTTCATGTAAGGGAATTAAAATTTTATATTATAGACCTTCCAATGACAATCTTTCAATGTTATGAGAAGTATGAACTTATAATAGAAGTGATATCCATTATATGGGTCATAATTATTGTTCAGAATGGGTGTTTATCTCAAATGGTTGGGGATAAAGTTGAAATAGATGATATTATTATTTGGAAAGGGTTTTTTATGTCCTTTCTAATGTGTTTCCTAGTATTGCACTAATTCTGTAGTTTTTTAGTTTATTTTGATATTATAGACATTTATGGTTAATTTATCATGACTATCTAATCCACTCAACTTGTTAACATTTAAGAGATCCAATATTATCTTGGATGATGAATATAAGGAATATTTTATGGCTTTGAAGAAAATATTTCTCAGTGATCTTGTCGATACATGACTATATATTAGTGACGGGTTTGTAATATATAATGACGCATCCAAGAAGGCATTGTGATTTTTTTCACATGTATAATGACATGGTTATGAATTTTTCTTTGTAATAATTGAGGGTTATAAAGAAAAATTACTCAAAATCATTATTTGGAGTTAGTTGTGAATATTTAGGCATTATTGATATGGATTCATTGTCTTTATGGATAAATTGTGATATATATCCTAATTAAAAAGTGTAAATTATATATTCTCATAGAAGTGGTTGAATATGCACCCAAGAATATAGTTAAAGATAATTTATGATTTTTAGTATTCAATAAATTCCCACCTTGAGAAGGGGAACAAGGTGGATAAAATATTAAGTCAAAAGGATCATACTATCTTGTCCATGATGACAATCACAAAAAATACAATATTTATAAATTTAAAAGGAAATAATCTGGAAACCCTTAATGAAGGGGATAAATAATTTATTTCTAACATGAATATTAAACCATCTATCTAAGTAAAGATTAATAAGCCATTATAGAAAGATGTTAAGATAAAAAAAGATGGTTAGTATTATTTCAGAGTTTGAAAATGATCACGGAGGAATGTTATGGTTTAAGAAAAATTTATTGATTTTTCCATTCCATTTTCAAGAAATATTTTTTAGAGTAATCTAATTTTTTTATTATATATTCATCCTAGATGTATAAATATGTATAAGTATTTTAAATATAACTTCTATTAGGATGGAATAAAGATAGATATCGTAGAGTTTGTATCTTGATGCTTGCTATATCACCATGTTAAGGATTGGAGACAAAAGCCTAAGGAGATGATACACCCATTTCCCTTACCTGAATAGAAATGGGAAAACATGACCACCAATTTTATCATTGGACTCCCCAAATCATATAAATCACATAATTATATTTGGTTTCTAGTTGATTGCATTGATAAGTCAACACACATCATTAATATTGGAGAACATTTATCTCCATATGTAAAGACGTAGCCTTAAACATTACATAATCTTGAATTAAGATAATAACTTACATTGAGGATCCTATCCATTTTTGAGATTTAGTGAATTAGGTCATAAATTATACATAAAAACTTGAATATTAAAAGTATAAACTTCTACTCACTATCCATTTTTTGCATAAAACCAAAACTCAAAAAAACATGTCTAGTTCATTGTTTTAGAAATCATGACTTTTCCTTGATCCCATCCTTGACCCTAGTCATATTTATGTCCTATCAAAAGAATTTCAAAACTTTGTATGAGCATAAAAATATTAGTTAAGGATACATAAAGAAGGAAAATTGTTCGTTTTTCAAAACGACATGTAAACCATGATAACTTTACCATGAAGTAATAGTTTCACCTTAAAGAAGTATAAAAAACACATTATTGAATATAATTTCATTGATTTCCCTTTTTTTAACAAAAATATTACTATAAATACCATATAAAACAACATATAGAATATAAACATAAATTAGTTCAGAAAAATACTTAAATTGAATAACCATACGATCGACTTCCACACATATCACTAAATAGAATAGTCATATGGACAACTTCTATAACCAATGTATTGGAGGTTATAACATAACCACCCATCATTGGTTTATCATAGAACCACCCATCCTTTGGTTTGTCACGTAACCACCTATCATGTATCCAAGTACTATTACATAATAATAACACATAAAATATTTCCAATATCAACATTCCGGTAATAAAATGTAATATCTAGTCAAAAGATTTAATTTCAAGATATTTAAATAATAAATCCACTTCAAAAACCAGTTTCATACAAATTTACTTTAAAAGGATTATATGGTATTTATTTTTCTTTCAAAAAACATTACAGCTTATTAAGAAATTTACATATCAAAAAATTATTGTGGTGGTGGAAAAGGTATTTGTCGCCACATATGTTTAAAATATTCCTTTTATAGTTTATTAAATCAATTAATAGAAGAAGATTACCTTTGAATGAAAATAAAAATCAATGGTGTTTATTATACACCATATAAAAGGAGGAGTATATTATCAAAATATGCCTAAATGAAAGGATATTGAAATGGAGTCCCTTACCTCAAACCTCACTTGTCTCGTATATTCCTTATTCTTCATGAATAATAAACTAAAGTTAATTTATACTATCTTCAGAACAATTTTCTTCTTTATTATTCCTCTTATATCACTTATTACCATGCTATAAAAATTAGTAAATTATTTGAGTTAATATCAGACATTTTGTCAATGTTCGGAACCAGGGTAAAAAATGAACTTGTTATAATTAAAAATTTTCCATGTGGTAAAAAAATATCTAAAGAATGATATTCATGATTTATATTTTATATATAACATTTATATCTAGTATATATGTATTTATAATATTCCATAATATTTGGATATAAGAAATGAAATGCACCGTTCATGAAGACGGTAAGTCGTACGTACGCATGAACGCTACATTCATTTCTTTTTCATATTTAAAGGTGTCACGACCCGTCCTCAGGGCTCGTGCCGTGACTACCCCAAGACCACCTTCCATAGGCCAGGGGCTGGCGACTAGCACCAAGGCGTAAATCCCGGTAAAAAGGAAAGGTATTGCCTTTGTAAAGTAAACCAAACACTACAAAGCAAGCAAGCAGTAGAAGTAAACACTACGTAAAAACTAAGTACAACAGTAAGTGCGGAAAAGTAAATGGGCCAAAATACAAGGCAGGGGGGGGCTGCCCCCCCCCCCCGCGTTTTGTAACCGCGGCCCCCCTTAATGGGGGCCACTAGCTGGTCGGTCGGGGGTTTGAACCCCTGGCTCCCCTCCTGCCCGGCCGGCCCGCCCCGTCCGGCCGGTTTTTGCCACCACGGGACCGGCGACGGCCGGTCCCATCCCTGCTCCGACACCAGCAGCCCGCTTCCGGTCGCCCGTTCACATGCTCCGCTGCGGCCCGGTATCGGCCGCGACCTTCATTCATCTGGTGCTGCGCGACGGCGCCGCACCCCTACGGCGTGGCCCTGCTCCGGCCCCAGTGTTTTCTTTTTCGGTCCTCCGGTGCGGCGCGACGGCGCCGCGACTTGGTTCAATTTCACGGCATGGCGCGACGGCGCCACACATTACTTGTCGCACGATCCCGTGCGGTGCGACGACACCACGCCATTCCCATTCCAACCACATTAGAAACAATAACATGGATAAGGGAGGAGGGTCGGTCATGTTTGTGCGGTTTGGCCCCCTCTCGTTAATCGATAGCATTTGGTCGTATTTTCACGAAGAACGACAAGGTAGTATTCACGAAAAAATAAGTAAATAAACCCCTACCTCGAGGGAGGGGCAGGGGGGGGCACTGCCCCCCCCCCCCCTTTTAATGGGGGCCACTAGCTGGCCGGTCGGGGGTTTGAACCCCCGGCTCCCCTCCTGCCCGGCCGGCCCGCCCCGTCCGGCCGGTTTTTTCCACCACGGGACCGGCGACGGCCGGTCCCCTCCCTGCTCCGACACCAGCGGCCCGCTTCCGGCCGCCTCTTCCCATGCTCTTCCGCAGCCCGGTATCGGTCGCGGCCTTCATTCGTCTGGTGCGGCGCGACGGCGCCGCACCCCTCCGCCGCGGCCCTGCTCCAGCCGCGGTGTTTTCTTTTGCGGTCCTCCGGCGCGGCGCGACGGCACCGCGACTTGGTTCAATTTCACGGCACGGCGCGACGGCGCCGCACATTACTTGCCGCACGATCCTGTGCGGTGCGACGATACCGCGCCATTCCCATTCCAACCACATTAGAAACAATAACATGGATAAGGGAGGATGGTCGGCCGTGTTTGTACGGTCCAGCCCCCACTCGTTAATCGATAGCATTTGTTCGTATTTTCACGAAGAACGACAAGGTAGTATTCACTAACAAATAAATAAATAAACCCCTACCTCGAGCGTAGCTTGTATGGAGGTTCGTTGAACGAGGATTCGTCGCGGTAAAACCGTCGCGGAAAGAGACGTCGTGAAAGAAGACATCGTTGGCGTCGCGGTACACGGCGTCGCATACTCGGTTTCCGAGAACTCGACGTTCTTCATCAGAGACCGATTCGTTCTTCGCGTTCTTCATCGTTGAAGAAGAAGTTCTTCAAGCTTCCCAAATCCTCCCAACGCGACAAGTCTCTAACCAAAACTAAAATAATCCCAAGTCTTATTTTATTAATACAAGATAAGAAAAAGAATTTCAAAGGTTTTAATTAATTCCACTTAATTAATTCAAGCCAAGTTGTCAACATTAAAGGTGAGTTGAGGGAGTTAGGAATTTGAAGGGGTGGGGTTCATGTTGGCCCCACCACCCTCATAACCTCCCTTGGGAAGTTGGTTAGTTTCCCAACTTCCACCCAAAGCCTTAAACCACTCAAAGAAAAAATAAAAATTGTAGTTAAAAAGTAAATTAAACTTCCACAATTTTTATCATCTTCTCTCGTGAAAACGCAACTCCGGAACAGGTGTTACTAATCAATTATCGGCACTGCGGTTCCATCGGTGCCTTCGGAATTTGATTCTGAGCACCGGTTCAAAAGTTAGAAATTCCCACTCGTTCGTTCACTGAACGTAATCGAGATAAACTTCGGATAGAAATTATGAGCACACCGGGCCTTGGAATCAAGTGCCTTCAGAAACTGCGTTCTTGTAAAATCCAAAAGAAAATTAAGAAAAAATTTCCCTTGAATTTTACGGGTCTTTACATTACTCCCACCTCTGGGCTTTACATCCCCATAAAGATACATCGAAAACTAGGGAAACAAATGTGGGTACTGAGCACGCATTTGAGCCTCCCGCTCCCAAGTGCTCTCCTGTAGGTTCCCGTGCTGCCATCTGATGCGCACCAGAGGAATCAACCGTCCATGTAGGACCCGCTTCTATCGATCCTAGATTTCCATAGGGACCTCCGCAAAAGTCACCCCATCATCAATGTCAAGCTCCCCATGGTCAATGATATGCGTCGGGTCGTGCACGTATCTTGTAAGCTGAGATACGTGGAAGACGTCATGCACCCGGTGCAACTGAGGTGGTAGAGCCAGGCGATAATCCACCTCACCAATCCTACTGAGGACCTGGAATGGTCCGATGAATCATGGAGACAACTTTCCGCCTCGACCAAATCTTCGTAATCCACGTCGAGGTGAGACCCACAAGAAGACGTGGTCGCCATCCTCGAACTCTAGTGGCCTCCACCTCCTGTCAGCATAAGACTTCTGCCAGCTATAAGATGTCCTCATCTGCTCCTGGATGACCTAGACCTTATCTGTCGTGGCCTGAACCATCTCTGGTCCCACAAGTGCTGACTCCCCAGGGTATGTATAGCACAAAAGGGATCTACAAGGTCAGCCGTACAACGCCTCGTATGGTGTCGTCCTGATGGTGGAGTGGTAGCTGTTGTTGTACGCGAACTCCACCAAGGGTAGGTGGTCCTCCCAGAAGTGACCAAAGTTGAGGACACATGCGCGGAGCATGTCCTTGAGAGTCTAAATGGTCCTCTCTGTCTAACCATCCGTCTGAGGGTGAAAAGCAATGCTCAGATGTAGCTGCGTCCCTAACGCCTCCAGAAACCCCTTCCAAAGCCGGGAAGTAAAGCGAGCATCTCGATCGGAGATGATAGATGATGGCACACCGTGAAGCCGTACAATATCTTGAACGTAGATTCATCCCAAGCTCTCCATTGATCCATGCTCTCTGATGGGTAAGAAGTGAGCCGACTTGGTGAGTCGGTCGACAATCACCCAAATGGAGTCATGACCTCTGGAAGTGCGTGGAAGTCCAGTCACGAAGTCCATAGATATTCTGTCCCACTTCCACTCCAGGACCTCCAAAGGTTGTACCAAGCCTGCTGGTACCTGGTGCTCTGCCTTCAACTGCTGGCAGGTGAGGCATCGAGAAACAAACTCTGCCACAACCTTCTTCATGCCCGACCACCAGTGTTATCATCTGAGATCCTGGTACATCTTGGCCACTCCAAGATGTACCACCAAAGGAGAAGTGTGAAACTCTCTCATCAGATCCTCTCGTAAAGAAACTGGTACCAAGGTACGTCCTCTAAAAAGGACGTCGTGCTCTGCTCCAAGGGAGAAACCATCAGGTGCCTGACCTGATGGGGGCCTCCCTTAATAGGGTCCGCTAGCTGGCCAGCCGGGGGTTTGAACCCCCGGCTCCCCTCCTGCCCGGCCGGGCCACCCCGTCCGGCCGGTTTTTTCCACCACAGGACCGGTGATGGTCAGTCCCCTCCCTGCTCCGACACTAGAGGCCCGCTTCTGGCTGCCCGTTCCCATGCTCCACCGCGGCCCGGTATCGACCGCGGCCTTCATTCGTTTGGTGCGGCGCGACGGCGCCGCACCCCTCTGCCACGGCCCTGCTCTGGCCATGGTGTTTTCTTTTGTGGTCCTCCGGTGCAGCGCGACGGTGCCGCGACTTGGTTCAATTTCACGGCGCGGCGCGACGGCGCCGCACATTACTTACCGCATGATCCCGTGCGGTGCGACGACACTGCGCCATTCCCATTCCAACCACATTAGAAACAATAACATGGATAAGGGAGGAGGGTCGGTCATGTTTGTGTGGTCTGGCCCCCTCTCGTTAATCGATAGCATTTGATCGTATTTTCACAAAGAACGACAAGGTAGTATTCACGAACAAATAAATAAATAAACCCCTACCTCGAGCGTATCTTGTACGGAGGTTCGTCGAACGAGGATTCGTCATTGTAAAACCGTCGCAGAAAGAGACGTCATGAAAGAAGACATCGTTGGCGTCGCAGTACACGGCGTCGCGTACTCGGTTTCCGAGAACTTGGCGTTCTTCATCGGAGACCGATTCGTTCTTCGCGTTCTTCATCGTTGAAGAAGAAGTTCTTCAAGATTCCCAAATCCTCCCAACGCGACAAGTCTCTAAAAAAATAAAATAAGCCCAAGTCTTATTTTATTAAGACAAGATAAGAAAAATAATTTCAAAGGTTTGAATTAATTCCACTTAATTAATTCAATCCAAGTTGTCAACATTAAAGGTTAGTTGAGGGAGTTAAGAATTTGAAGGGGTGGGGTTCATGTTGGCCCCACCACCCTCATAACCTCCCTTGGGAAGTTGGGTAGTTTCCCAACTTCCACCCAAAGCCTTAAACCACTCAAGGAAAAAATAACAATTGTAGTTAAAAAGTAAATTAAACTTCCACAATTTTTATCATCTTCTCTCGTGAAAACGCAACTCCAGAACAGGTGTTCCTAATCAATTACTGGTGTTGCGTTTCCATCGGTGCCTTCAGAATTCGATTCTGAGCACCGGTTCAAAAGTTAGAAATTCTCACTCGTTCGTTCACTGAACGTACCCGATCTAAACTTCGGATAGAAATTCCGGGCACACCGGGCCTCGGAATCAAGTGATGTCAGAAACTGCGTTCTTGTAAAATCCAAAAGAAAATTAAGAAAAAATTTCCCTTGAATTTTACGGGTCTTTACATTACTCCCACCTACAGCCTTTACATCCCCGTAAAGATACATTGAAAACTAGGGAAACAAATGTTGGTACTGAGCATGCATCTGAGCCTCCTACTCCCAAGAGCTCTCCTGGAGGTTCTCGTGCTGCCATCTGATGCGCACCAGAGGAATCGACCATCCATGTAGGACCCGCTCCTGTCGATCCTCGATTTCCATAGGGACCTCCGCGAAAGTCGCCCCATCATCAATGTCAAACTCCCCATGGTCAATGATATGCATCGGGTCGTGCACGTATCTCGTAAGCTGAGATACGTGGAAGACGTCGTGCACCCGGTGCAATTGAGGTGGTAGAGCCAGGCGATAAGCCACCTCGCCAATCCTGTTGAGGACCTGGAATGGTCTGATGAAGCATGGAGACAACTTGCTGCCTCGGACATATCTCTGTAATCCACGTCAAGGTGAGACCGGCAAGAAGACTTGGTCGTCATCCTCGAACTCTAGTGGCCTCTTCCTCCTGTCAGCATAAGTCTTCTGCCGGCCCTAAGCTGTCCTCATCCACTCCTGGATGACCTGGACCTTCTCTGTCGTGGCCTGAACCATCTCCGGTCCCACAAGTGATGACTCCCCAGGGTATGTCCAGCACAAAGGGGATCTACAAGGTCAGCCGTACAACGCCTCGTATGGTGTCATCCTGATGGTGGAGTGGTAGCTGTTGTTATACGTGAACTCCACCAAGGGTAGGTGGTCCTCACAGATGTGACCAAAGTTGAGGAAACATGTGCGGAGCATGTCCTCGAGAGTCTAAATGGTCCTCTCCGTCTGACCATCCGTCTGAGGATGAAAAGCAGTGCTCAGACGTAGCTGCGTCCCTAACGCCTCCAGCAACCCCTTCCAAAGCTGGGAAGTAAAGCGAGCATCTCGATCGGAGATGATAGATGATGGCACACCGTGAAACCATACAATCTCTTGAACGTAGAGTCGTCCCAAGCTCTCCACTGAGCCATGCTCTCTAATGGGTAAGAAGTGAGCCGACTTGGTGAGTCGGTCGACAATCACCCAAATGGAGTCATGACCTCTGGAAGTGCGTGGAAATCCAGTCATGAAGTCCATAGATATTCCATCCCACTTCCACTCCGGGACCTCCAAAGGTTGTACCAAGCCTGCTGGTACCTGGTATAAGGCCCCAGCCTTAAACCTTACTTAATCTTGAGTTATTACAAGATTACACATTGAGGATCTTTTCAGGTTTAGAGTTTTAGAGAATTAGATCATGAAACTTGCATTACATTCCACATTTAAACAAAGTGGTTACATAAAAGACAGTATTCATTCTTCCCATCAACAGAAACATATTGAAAATAAAACATGGATTCTTTCTTGACACATCCTTGAAACTATCATCACATCATGTACCTTTCCCTTGACCTGTGAAAAACATTTCAAAAACATGGGATGAGCATAAAAAGCTCAGTAAGGGTTATAAAAATATGGAAAGGAAACATGAGTTCATATATACATAAGAATGAAATCATACTTTACCCATAAAACATAGGCACTTTAACATACCTCATCAAACCATGAATAAATCATAGAAAACATAATACATAAAGGTAACTTTAGGCATTCATAACATTCTTGCGTAGGGAGTAACCCTCTTGGTTACGTTTGGAATACCCATCACAGTATATTCCATAAATCTCTTCGGAGAAACCTTAACGTTTCACTCATTCACGTTACCCAATGCATTGGAGAGCTATATCGGGCTCACCCGCCCTTAGTTTATCACGGAACCACCCGTCTTCATAATAATTCCCAAGAACCTCAACATAATCGTATCACATAAAACATGCATAAAGGAAACATAACATTCCCACCTTTCAATCACAAGATATCAATACAACACATTGATATAAAAACATTATGAAAACCATTTTCGATACCAAAATAAAAGAAAAGTAAAACATGGTATTTATTTTTCTTTTAGAAAGAAGGTATGGCTTGTAGAGGAAGTCGAAACTCAAATAATGGTCACGGCGGCGGAGAAGTCGTTGTCGCCGCATACGTACGACAAAAACATTCCCTTTTGTCGTTTTGTAAAATGATTCGTATAAAAAAGATTCCTTTTGGATAAACGTAAAAGTCAAAGGGGTTTATACACCATATAAAAAAAGGTTGTGTATAAAACAAAATTTTCCTCAATGAAAGGAGATTGAGACGAAGTCCCATACAAAGACGGTATCCTCGGTTTAAGGATAAATCAATTACATAATTATGTGTGAAAAACGAATACACAAAATATAATTGGATATTAAGTGTAAAATACTCAAAGTTCATTCACACATATTCAAAGGATGACATATTCAATAACTACATGTTGAACCCAAAGAAATCGAAATTGGGTTAAGAAGTTCCCTTGACAACCTAACGGCGTCACATCAAAATGAGTTGATGAGAGATAAAAAGTGTATCTCATCACTTGGACATAAAATTTACATCAATAAGGATATATGAGAACATATCCCAACATAACAATATGTAAATTAAAAGACCCAACAAAAGAAGTCTTTTAAAAAAGATGAGGGTGAAAGGTTCCCTTACCGACTTGGGTATCTTTCAAAACATACACCCCATGAAAGAAGGACAATAAATCATTGATGTAAATACTCATAAACGAAAGTATATTACACAAAGAGTAGAATAATGGGCAGTACATACACCACTCAAAGGAAATTGTGGAAAATGTAGCATAAATATCACGGGAATAAAAGTGAGATGAAAAATCTCTTACGAAAACTCGGCAGCCTAACGGTGCCACATAAAACTTACAAAAATGGATTGATGAGATAAAATAGGGTATCTCATCATATTAACTTAAAGTTTATAGAAAGAGGAATATAAAAGAACATACCCAAACATAACAAAGAGGAGCTTAAAAGAAGTGACATAAAGGAGAGTACTTAAAAAGAAAGAGAGAGGTTAGATCTCTTACGAAAATTCGGCAGCCTAATGGCGCCACTCAAAACTTCCAAAATGGATTGATGAGAGAGAATAGGGTCTCTCATCACATGAACATAAAAATTAAAGTAAGTGTAATATAAAATAACATCCCAATAACAAGAAATATGAGCTTTAGAGGAATGACATAAAAGAGTGTACTTAAAAAGAAATAGAGGAGTTAGATCCCTTACGAAAATTTGGCAGCCTAATGGCGCCACTCAAAACTTCCAAAATGGATTGATGAGAGAGAATAGGGTATCTCATCACATGAACATAAAAAATAAAGTAAATTTAATATAAAATAACATCCCAATAACAAGGAATATGAGCTTTAGAGATAATGACATAAAAGAGTGTACTTAAAAAGAAAGAGAGGAGTTAGATCCCTTACCTCAAGTCCAACTTGTCTTGTTCGTTTATTTATATTCCTGAATAATAAACTTTGGTCAATTAATTATTGCCTAATTACCTCCTTTAGAGATTATTATTCAGTTCATATCACATATTATAATGTTATAATAATTGTTTAATAATGTTAGTTCATATCAGACGTTTTTGCTGATGTTTGGTACATGAGTCAAAAATGAACTTGTTTGAAAAACGATTGCCCATGTAGTTATAAGTAAATAATTTCCAGAATAGTATTAATGATTAAAATATCATATATATCCAGTAAATATTTATTTCATACTATTCCATATCATTTGGAGATGAAAAACGAAAAGCATCGTTCATGGAGACGGTAGGTCGTACGTACGCATGAACGCTACTTTCATTTTTTGTCATATTAATGGAATTAAAACAAAATGAGATATATATATATATGTTATAATTCCAGAATTATATCCATAATTTTGATGTAATATATTACATATATATCCATTATATATATATGTACTTATAGTATTACATAACATTTTGAGATAAGAAATGAAATGTACCATTCATGGAGACGGTAAGCCGTACGTACGCATGAACGCTACTTCCATTTCTATTTCATATTTAATGGAATTAAAACATAATGATAGATAATAGTATTTTAATTCCAGTATGGTATCATATATAATATCATTAAATACATCCTTTATACGTACCACATATGGTATTAACGAATCAAATCACTTTGAGGGGGCGGTAGTCCACACTTCCTTAAATGAAGATATCGCGTTTACCCATAATGGAAACCATAAAGGTATGCCCAAAATGAAAAATACATAATCTTAAGGAAATAATAAACATATTATATATCATATATAAATATATTTTCATCTTAATGGCCACCTTTGAAGGTGTTAAAAGAATGTTGAACAATCATCGTTTCGGGAGGCCGAAATTCGCCATCCACGGAAACAGTATGTTCATTAACCATTAGATGTAGGTGTGTGTAAGTGTAGCTAGAATCCTTATTATAAAAACATCACAGTATATTGATAATACTAGATTTGTTACAAAAGAAAAGAATAAAAAGAGTTTAGGGGGTTGGAGGATCAAAATAAAACAAAATTACTCAAGTGAAGACATTACCTTAAAATCGGGCAACTCCCTTTGGTTTGAGCTCAAAAGCTTCCTTGGGAAGACTTATTCCCAAAGTGAGGCTTCAAGGAGTAAGAGAGGGAAGTGTTGAGACAAAATGGTCAGAGGTTGGACGAGCCAAAGGCTTTGGGAGTGTGGGTAATAAGGTAGAGGTGGGGGCCTTTTATAAGAGGAGAGGAGGGGCACTCTTGTAAAGTTACAAAATGTTACTTTATTTTCAAAAGAGTTTCGGATTTTAAAGGCCCCACATTGATTTATTTATAGTATAAGGTGATAAGGGTTCGAAATACACTCATCCAATAGGTTTTGGACATGTTTAGGTCTTAGATATTACATTATCTTTCCATTTTATTTAAATCGTTAAATAATGAGGTCATCGCTGCATCATCATGATGTCATAAATAATTTAATTTATTTAATGTCTAAAAATTATAAAAAAAATACTATGATGTAGGAAATATTTTTATATTTCCAATGAATATTTATAGTCAAATATATTATTTGTATAACCCCATGTAAAAATTGTTTTAGTAAAACATTTCATGTTTGTCCCATTTTTACTTTAACTTTAAATAAAAAGATATTAATGTCATTTTCCAACCAAAGTGGCTTTATGGGGTCCCCAAGTTGACCCATGGGTTGTCTTGGTCGGCCATGACACACCCAATGATTTTAGAACATGTGTCAAGTTCATTTCTTATTATTAAAACATTACTTTTACCTTAAACTACACTAATTACCTCTAATCGCGATTAAAAACTTAATAAGTTACTATTCACCAAAAAAATTATTTGTATCCCATTGAACCACATTTTACTTCTTAATGAAAACCATTTATATCGTATTTTTGAAATTCAAAACACAAAGATGGAAAAATTTCATTTAAACGGAAAAATCAGTTTTTATAAGTACCACTTAGTGGTTTCACTATTCATCAAAAATTGAAGTTTTTCAGAAAAATCCCAAAAATTCACCCTAAGCTATATTTGATATTCCGAATTCAAAAATGAAGTCTATTTTAAAAAATTCAAAACATATAAGTCACATTAATTAATTTAATAATTAATTCCCGCTGTCAGATCAAATAGCGTGTTTTTATGAAACAATAAGTATCAAAAGATTGACACTAGTTTAAGTCTGATTTCAAAGTGAAATTAATTCCAACGACCACTATTGGATTTAATGGTAAAAATATATTCCAATTTCACTTTAAAACCAATTCAAAAGATAATCTAATCATATAAATAAATTAGATTAAAAAGAGGTTTTGAATTAAAATACAACATTTTACACTATTCATTTAAAAAAATGAACTTTATCGGAAAGATACCAAAAATTTACACAAAGTAAATTTTGATGTCCCAATTCTTAAGAAGAGTTTTATTTGGTCCAAAAGGATGTATAAGAGTGAACAAAACTATATTTAATGATGGTTCTCCATCAAAAGGCGATAAGTGAACCTTTAGTGAAAACTAGGGCATATACGCCTAACATAAAATTATTTCTGTATTTTATGCCTTTATCTTTTATTGGATAAATGTAAAAACATTAAAAAACATATATAATAATATTTTAGTTATTTATATCCATTCCCGCCAATACAACGGCTACATGTTAACTACCATTTAAAATAATATTATTTTATTATTAGAGTGCAATGTAAGATTCCCAAGAAACTCGTTGTTGCGTGTTGGGTACGCCATCGAGCATAGCGTCCCCTTTAAAGTCATATTAATATTTTATTCACAAATATGGATAAATTTCATATTCTTTATTTACCTGGGGTGTTACATCCTTCCCCCCTTTTGGTAATTGCGTCCTCGCAATTTTAAAATTGCGCTTGGAAACATCCTTGAAAGTCCCACATCGAAACAAGAGTCGGTAAAACAATCACTTTAAAATAAAGAAAGATAAGTACAGAGGTCACCCGAGTTAACCCGTACTAGGACTCCATGTAGGAAAACATGGACATGGAGGAGAAAACATAGGGTCATGTTCTGATGGAGAGTGATAGAAAACATGTTTAGGAGAAAGTTAACAATAAGAAAATCACAAACTTGTGATGGGTTAAACGGTGTTGGGTTCCCCAACAGGAAAATTTAATAGAAAACATTTTTGTTTTAAGTTACTTTCTATTGAGGAATTTATTCATAAGGAAAAATAATCACTTATCATGTTGACTTTCAACTTTTAGTAGATTCCTTAATCAAACTCATATTTTTTCCAAAAGACGAGTATTTAGGGAGACTTGTTCGCATTAAGAGTACTATAATCAACTTATAGAGAATCACCTAATCCAAAAAAGAGAAATATATACATCCCATGTCTTTAGGCTTTAACCAAAACCAAAACTAGAAAGGTTAGTACAAGTTCAGATAATCCAAAAAAGGATAACCCTTTATAAAAAGAAAATATATTCTTAATCTCAAAATTTGTCCAACAAAACCCAAAGTTCAATTAGGACCATCCGATAAACAATTTTTCCATAAAATTCTTCAAAGTTAACCAATATAAGATTTAAACCCAAATATTTGAAGGATTTAGTCACATAGTCTTCCAAGTTAAATCGTAACATTTATCTCCAAACAATATCAGTTGCTCCTAAAGTCTCGTATTGAAAAGTAATTAACCTAATCACATATCCTCCATGATAGGTTAATCATTTTCATAAATAATCCAAAATCAACTTACTCTTAATACATAAAATCATCTAACTAAAAAGAATCTGTCAAACTAACTAGGTACTTCACGTAGTCCAGTGGTAGGCGATAAATACCAATCGCACTTTGGTTGTGGGTTCGATTCCCGCAGCTTTGTCCGACGCGACGGGTTGTCACACGGTCTGCGTGTTGTCCTTTTTCCAAAACTATATAATTCTTAAATCATTCCCCAAAAAGAGATAAAATCATCAAAAATGATCATAACATATTTTAACCTCAAGTTTATCTCATGCCTTTTATTTTCCAGCATATCATATAATAACCCATAATTACCTCAAAAGTAAGGATCATATAAACTCTAATGGTTACCTTTATAATTAATACCTGAACTTCCACATGGATTGGTCATCTTGTACATGATGCATTAAAGATCATACCAAGGTTTAAGTGGTTGATCATGACTCCTTGATAGTTGGTTTAGAACAACCACGAGTTTCCTCATTGAATCTCCCATTTTATCTAGTATCTTAATCATAGAACCACCATAGTTTCCTTCAAACCTGTTGTCTCTTTGGTGCCTGCTAGATCCATCCATTCACTAAAAACAGAAATGTCAGTGTGAGTATATCAACAAAACCATCATGTACTAATGAGGAAGGTAAACACTAAGATACACTTACTCATTCAGTTTATCTAAAACTAGGACTCTTTCTGAAATCCTAACCATTATGGTAATGTCACTTATGCTTAAAGAATACCCTAACGTCTAAAGTTATCTAAACCGACCTTTGATACCAACTATAAGGCCCCAGACTTAAACCTTACTTAATCTTGAGTTATTACAAGATTACACATTGAGGATCTTTTCAGGTTTAGAGTTTTAGAGAATTAGATCATGAAACTTACATTACATTCCACATTTAAACAAAGTGGTTACATAAAAGACAGTATTCATTCTTCCCATCAACGAAAACATATTGAAAATAAAACATGGATTCTTTCTTGACACATCCTTGACACTATCATCACATCATGTACCTTTCCCTTGACCTGTGAAAAACATTTCAAAAACTTGGGATGAGCATAAAAAGCTCATTAAGGGTTATAAAAATATGGAAAGGAAACATGAGTTCATATATACATAAGAATGAAATCATACTTTACCCATAAAACATAGGCACTTTAAAATACCTCATCAAACCATGAATAAATCATAGAAAACATAATACATAAAGGTAACTTGAGGCATTCATAACATTCTTACGTAGGGAGTAACCCTCTTGGTTACGTTTGGAATACCCATTACAGTATATTCCCTAAATCTCTTCGGAGAAACCTTAACATTTCACTCCTTTGCGTTACCCAATGCATTGGAGAGCTATATCGGGCTCACCCGCCCTTAGTTTATCACGGAACCACCCGTCTTCAAAATAATTCCCAAGAACCTCAGCATAATCGTATCACATAAAACATGCATAAAGGAAACATAACATTCCCACATTTCAATCACAAGATATCAATACAACACATTGATATAAAAACATTATGAAAACCATTTTCGATACCAAAATAAAAGAAAAGTAAAACATGGTATTTATTTTTCTTTTAGAAAGAAGGTATGGATTGTAGAGGAAGCCGAAACTCAAATAATGGTCACGGCGGTGGAGAATTCGTTGTCGCCGCATACGTACGACAAAAACATCCCCTTTTGTCGTTTTTTAAAATTATTCGTATAAAAAATATTCCTTTTGGATAAACGTAAAAGTAAAAGGGGTTTATACACCATATAAAAAAAAGTTTGTGTATAAAACAAAATATGCCTCAATGAAAGGAGATTGAGACGAAGTCCCATAAAAAGACGGTATCCTTGGTTTAAGGATAAATCAATTACATAATTATGTGTGAAAAACAAATACACCAAATATAAGTGGATATTAAGTGTAAAATACTCAAAGGTCATTCACACATATTCAAAGGATGACATATTCAGTAACTACATGTTGAACCCAAAGAAATCGAAATTGGGTTAAGAAGTTCCCTTGACAACCTAACGGCGTCACATCAAAATGAGTTGATGAGAGATAAAAAGTGTATCTCATCACTTGGAAATAAAATTTACATCAATAAGGATATATGAGAACATATCTCAACATAACAATATGTAAATTAAAATATCCAACAAAAGAAGTCTTTTAAAAAAGAGGAGTGTGAAAGGTTCCCTTACCGACTTGGGTATCTTTCAAAACATACACCCCATGAAAGAAGGACAATAAATCATTGATGTAAATACTCATAAACGAAATTATATTACATAAAGAGTAGAATAATGGGCAGTACATACACCACTCAAAGTAAATTGTGGAAAATGTAGCATAAATCTCACGGGAATAAAAGTGAGATGAAAAATCCCTTATGAAAACTCGGCAGCCTAACGGCGCCACATAAAACTTACAAAACTGGATTGATGAGATCAAATAGGGTATCTCATCATATTAACTTAAAGTTTATAGAAATAGGAATATAAAATAACATCCCCCAACATAACAAAGATGAGCTTAAAAGAAGTGACATAAAGGAGAGTACTTAAAAAGAAAGAGAGAGGTTAGATCTCTTACGAAAATTCGGCAGGCTAACGGTGCCACTCAAAACTTCCAAAATGGATTGATGAGAGAGAATAGGGTCTCTCATCACATGAACATAAAAATTACAGTAATTTTAATATAAAATAACATCCCAATAACAAGAAATATGAGCTTTAGAGGGAATGACATAAAAGAGTGAACTTAAAAAGAAAGAGAGGAGTTAGATCCCTTACGAAAATTCGGCAGCCTAACGGCGCCACTCAAAACTTCCAAAATGGATTGATGAGAGAGAATAGGGTCTCTCAGCACATGAACATAAAAATTACAGTAAGTGTAATATAAAATAACATCCCAATAAAAATAAATATGAGCTGTATAGGGAATGACATAAAAGAGTATACTTAAAAAGAAAGAGAGGAGTTAGATCCCTTACCTCAAGTCCAACTTGTCTTGTTCGTTTATTTATATTCCTGAATAATAAACTTTGGTCAATTAATAATTTCCTAAGTACCTCCTATAGAGATTATTATTCAGTTCATATCACATATTATAATTTTATAATAATTGTTTAATAATGTTAGTTCATATCAGACGTTTTTGCCGATGTTTGGTACATGAGTCAAAAATGAACTTGTTTGAAAAAATATTTCCCATGTAGTTATAAGTAAATAATTTCCAGAATATTATTAATGATTAAAATATCATATATATCCATTAAATATTCATTTCATACTATTCCATATCATTTGGAGATAAAAAACGAAAAGCACCGTTCATGGAGACGGTAGGCCGTACGTACGCATGAACGCTACTTTCATTTTTTGTCATATTAATGGAATTAAAACAAAATGAGAGAGATATATATATGTTATAATTCCAGAATGATATCCATAATTTTGATGTAATATATTACATATATATACATTATATATATGTACTTATAGTATTACATAATATTTTGAGATAAGAAATGAAATTTACCGTTCATGGAGACGGTAAGCCGTACGTACGCATGAATGATACTTCCATTTCTATTTCATATTTAATGGAATTAAAACATAATGATACATAATAGTATTTTAATTCCAGTATGGTATCATATATAATATCATTAAATATATCCTTTATACGTACCACATATGGTATTAACGAATCAAATCACTTTGAGGGGGCGGTAGTCCGCACTTCCTTAAATGAAGATATCGTGTTTACCCATAATGGAAACCATAAAGGTATGACCAAAATGAAAAATACAGAAGCTTAAGGAAATAATAAACATATTATATATCATATATAAATATAGTTTCATCTTAATGGTCACCTTTGAAGGTGTTAAAAGAATGTTGAACAATCATCGTTTCGGGAGGCCGAAATTCGCCATCCACGGAAACAGTATGTTCATTAACCATTAGATGTAGGTGTGTGTATGTGTAGCTCGAATCCTTATTATAACCCCATGTAAAAATTGTTTTAGTAAAACATTTCATGTTTTTCTCATTTTTACTTTAACTTTAAATAAAAAGATATTAATGTCATTTTCCAACCAAAGTGGCTTCATGGGGTCCCCAAGTTGACCCATGGGTTGTCTTGGTAGGCCATGACACACCCAATGAGGTTAGGACATGTGTCAAGTTCATTTCTTATTATTAAAACATTACTTTTACCTTAAACTATACTAATTACATCTAATCGCGATTAAAAACTTAATAAGTTACTATTCACCAAAAAAAATATTTTTATCCCATTGAACCACATTTTACTTCTTAATGACAACCATGTATGTCGGATTTTTGAAATTCAAAACACAAAGATGGAAAAATTTCATTTAAACGGAAAAATCAGTTTTTATAAGTACCACTTAGTGGTTTCACTATTCATCAAAAATTGAAGTTCTTCAGAAAAATCCCAAAAATTCACCCTAAGCTATATTTGATATTCCAAATTCAAAAATAAAGTCTATTTTACAAAATTCAAAACATATAAGTCACATTAATTAATTTAATAATTAATTCCCGCTGTCAAATCAAATAGCGTGTTTTTATGAAACAATAAGTATCAAAAGATTGACACTAGTTTAAGTCTGATTTCAAAGTGAAATTAATTCCAATGACCAATATTGGATTTAATGGTAAAAATATATTCTAATTTCACTTTAAAACCAATTCAAAAGATAATATAATCATATAAATAAATTATATTAAAAATAGGTTTTGAATTAAAATACAACATTTTACACTATTCATTTAAAAAATGAACTTTATCGGAAAAATACCAAAAATTTACACAAAGTAAATTTTGATGTCTCAATTCTTAAGAAGAGTTTTATTTGGTCCAAAAGGATGTATAAGAGTGAACAAAACAATATTTAATGATGGTTCTCCATCAAAAGGCGATAAGTGAACCTTTAGTGAAAATTAGGGCATATACGCCTAAAATCAAATTATTTCCGTATTTTATGACTTTATCTTTTATTGGATAAATGTGAAAACATTAAAAAACATATATAATCATATTTTAGTTATTTCTATCCATTTCCGCCAATACAACGGCTACATGTTAACTACCATTTAAAATAATATTATTTTATTATTAGAGTGCAACGTAAGATTCCCAAGAAACTCGTTGTTGCGTGTTGGGTACGTCATTGAGCATAGCGTCCTCTTTAAAGTCATATTAATATTTTATTCACAAATATGGATAAATGTCATATTCTTTATTTACCTGGGTTGTTACACCTGGTGCTCTGCCTTCACCTGCTGGCAGGTGAGGCATCGAGAAACAAACTCTGCCACAGCCTTCTTCATGCCCGACCACCAGTGTTGTCATCTGAGATCCCGGTACATCTTTGCTACTCCAGGATGTACCGCCAAAGGATATGTGTGAAACTCTCTCATCACATCCTCCAGTAAAGCAACCGGTACCAAGGTACGTCCTCTAAAAAGGACGTCGTGCTCTCCTCCAAGGGAGAAACCATCAGGTGCCTGACCTGATGGGGGCCGCCCTTAATGAGGGTCGCTAGCTGGCCGGCCGGGGGTTTGAACCCCCGGCTCCCCTCCTGCCCGACCAGCCCGCCCCGTCCAGCCGGTTTTTGCCACCACGGGACCGGCGACGGCCGGTCCCCTCCCTGCTCCGACACCAGCGGCCCGCTTCCGGCCGCCTGTTCCCATGCTTCGCCGCGGCCCGGTATCGGCCGCGGCCTTTATTTTTCTGGTGCAGCGCGACGGCGCCGCACCCCTCCGCCGCGGCCCTGCTCCAGCTGCGGTGTTTTCTTTTGCGGTCCTCCGGCGCGGCGCGACGGCGCCGTGACTTGATTCAATTTCACGGCGCGGCGCGACGGCCTCGCACATTACTTGTCGCATGATCCCGTGCAGTGCGACGACACCACGCCATTCTCATTCCAACCACATTAGAAACAATAACATAGATAAGGGAGGAGGGTCGGCCGTGTTTGTGCGGTCCGGCCCCCTCTCGTTAATCGACAGCATTTGGTCGTATTTTCACGAAGAACGACAAGGTAGTATTCACGAACAAATAAATAAATAAACCCCTACCTCGAGCGTATCTTGTATGGAGGTTCGTCGAACGAGGATTCGTCGCGGTAAAACCGTCACGGAAAGAGACGTTGTGAAAGAAGACATCGTTGGCGTTGCAGTACACGGCGTCGCATACCCGGTTTCCGAGAACATGGCGTTCTTCGTCGGAGACCGATTCGTTCTTCGCGTTCTTCGTCATTGAAGAATAAGTTCTTCAAGCTTCCCAAATCCTCCCAACGTGACAAGTCTCTAACCAAAAATAAAATAAGCCCAAGTCTTATTTTATTAACACAAGATAAGAAAAAGAATTTCAAAGGTTTGAATTAATTCCACTTAATTAATTCAAGCCTAGTTGTCAACAATAAGGTGAGTTGAGGGAGTTAGGAATTTGAAGGGGTGGGGTTCATGTTGGCTCCACCACCCTCATAACCTCCCTTGGGAAGTTGGGTAGTTTCCCAACTTCCACCCATAGCCTTAAACCACTCAAAGAAAAAATAAAAATTGTAGTTAAAAAGTAAATTAAACTTCCAAAAATTTTATCATCTTCTCTCGTGAAAACGCAACTCCGGAACAGGTGTTCCTAATCAATTACCGGCGATGTGGTTTCATCGGTGCCTTTGGAATTTGATTCTGAGCATCAGTTCAAAAGTTATAAATTCCCACTCGTTCGTTCACTGAACGTACCCGAGCTAAACTTCGGATAGAAATTCCAGGCACACCGGGCCTCGGAATCAAGTGCCGTCAGAAACTGCATTCTTGTAAAATCCAAAAGAAAATTAAGAAAAAATTTCCCTTGAATTTTATGGGTCTTTACATTACTCCCACCTCCAGGATTTACGTCCCCGTAAATATACATCAAAAACTAGGGAAACAAATGTGGGTACTGAGCACGCATCTGAGCCTCCCGCTCCCAAGTGCTCTCCTGGAGGTTCCTGTGCTGCCATCTGATGCGCACCAAAGGAATCAACCGTCCACGTAGGACCTGCTCCTATCAATCCTTGATTTCCATAGGGACCTCCATGAAAGTCGCCCCATCATCAATGTCAAGCTCCCCATGGTCAATGATATGCGTCGGGTCGTGCACGTATCTCATAAGCTGAGATACGTGGAAGATGTCGTGCACCCGGTGAAACTGAGGTGGTAGAGCCAGGAAATAAGCCACCTCACCAATCCTACTGAGGACTTGGAATGGTCCGATGAAGCATGGAGACAACTTTCCGCCTCGGCCAAATCTCTGTAATCCACGTCGAGGTGAGACCTGCAAGAAGACGTGGTCGCCATCCTCGAACTCTAGTGGCCTCCGCCTCCTGTCAGCATAAGACTTCTACCAGCTCTAAGCTGTCCTCATCCGCTCCTGGATGACCTGGACCTTCTCTGTCATGGCCTGAACCATCTCCGGTCCCATAAGTTTTGACTCCCCAGGGTATGTCCAGCACAAAGGGGATCTACAAGGTCAGTCGTACAACGCCTCGTATGGTGTCATCCTGATGGTGGAGTGGTAGCTGTTGTTGTATGCGAACTCCACCAAGGGTAGTTGGTCCTCCTATATGAAACCAAAGTTGAGGACACATGCGCGGAGCATGTCCTCGAGAGTCTAAATGGTCCTCTCCATATGACCATCCGTCTGAGGGTGAAAAGCAGTGCTCAGACGTAGTTGCGTCCCTAACGCCTCCAGAAACCCCTTCCAAAGCCAGGAAGTAAAGAGAGCATCTCGATCAGAGATGATAGATAATGGCACACTGTGAAGCCGTAAAATCTCTTGAACGTAGAGTCGTCCCAAGCTCTCCACTAAGACATGATCTCTGATGGGTAAGAAGTGAGCCGACTTGGTGAGTCGGTCGACAATCACCCAAATGGAGTCGTGACCTCTGGAAGTGCGTGGAAGTCCAGTCACAAAGTCCATAGATATTCCGTCTCACTTCCACTCCGGGACCTCCAATGGTTGTACCAAGCTTGCTGGTACCTGGTGCTCTGCCTTCACCTGCTAGGAGGTAAGGCATTGAGAAACAAACTCTGTCACAGCCTTCTTCATGCCCGACCACCAGTGCTGTCATTTGAGATCCTGGTACATCTTCGTCACTCCATGATGTACCGCCAAAGGAGAAGTGTAAAACTCTCTCATCACATCCTCCCGTAAAGAAACTGGTACCAAGGTACGTCCTCTAAAAAGGACGTCATGCTCTGATACAAGGGAGAAACCATCAGGTGCATGACCTGAGGATATATGTGCACGTCGCGTCTCACAGTCAGCATCCCCACGCTGTGCCTCTCTGACCCACTACAGTAGTGGAGGAGTGACTGTGAGTGACTGAAGGAAGCCCACTCCATCTCTATCCACGAAGGATATCTATAAAGCGGCTAGTTTCTCTTTCACCTCCCCAAGTAGCTGAATGCCCGTCCTCCTGCTGAGAGCATCGGCTACCACGTTCCCCTTCCCAGGAGTATAGAATATCTCAAAGTCATAGTCCTGGAGGAACTCGATCCATTGCTGCTATATCAGGTTCAGGTCCTTCTGAGAGAAGATGTACCTGAGACTCTGATGGTCAGAATAGACTGTAAAGCGCTCGCCCATCAGATAGTGTCGCCATGTATTCAGAGCGGAGACCACTGTTGCTAACTCCAGGTCATGGGTAGCATAGTTCTGCTCATGTAGCCTCAACTGACGTGATCCATAGGCGATCACTGCCCGCTCCTGCATCAGGACACATCTAAGTCTAGTCCCTGATGCATCGCAGTAGACTACGTATCCTACTCCCTCCTTAGGCAACCTCAGGATAGGTGTGCTGGTCAATCTCTGTCTCAGCTCCTGGAAGCTCTGCTGACATCTGTCTGACCATACAAAGGGTTTTCCATTATTTTTCAAAGCTGATAGTGGTGCCGCAACTCTGGAAAAGTCTGGCATGAATCTCTGGTAGTATCTAGATAGTCCCAAGAAACTTCTCACCTCTGTCATGCTCCTGGGTGGCTCCCATGATAGCACTGCCTCGATCTTCGCAGGATCCACCACAACTCCCGCCTCAGAGATGACGTGTCCCAAGAAGTTGATCTTGCATATCCAGAACTGACACTTAGAGATCTTACCATAAAGCTGGTGCTCTCGGAGTGTGTCCAGTACAACCCGCAAGTGGTAGGCGTGCTCCTTCTCATTGGTCGAGTAAATCAAAATGTCGTCGATGAAGACCACGACAAATCGATCGAGGTATGGCTGAAAGATCATGTTCATGAGGTCCATGAACACTGCTGGATCATTGGTTATGCCTAATGGCATAACCAAGAACTCATAGTGGCCATACCGACATCTGAAGGTCGTCTTCTGCACGTCCTCGTCCCGAACTCTGAGCTGATGATAGCCTGACCTGAGGTTTATCTTAGAGAACCACCGTGCTCCCTTGAGCTGATCGAAGAGGTCATCAATCCTCGGTAGCGGATACTTGTTCCACACTGTCACCTGGTTCAGGTGACGATAGTCGACACAAAGTCGCAAGCTCCCGTCCGCCTTCTTGGAGAACAAAATCGGGGAAGCCCAGGGTGAAACACTTGGTCGGATGAACCCCTTGCCCTACAAGTCCTCCAACTGTGCTCGTAGCTCTCGAAGCTCGGCAGGGGCCATCTGATATACTAGAGTCGATATCAGGGTTGTACCAGGGTACATGTCAATATAAAAGTATACCTCTCTGCGAGGAGGTATCCCTAGGACGTTGTCGGGAAAGACGTCTGCATACTGATCTACCACTGCAGGAAAACCAGGACTCCGCACGTCAACTACTCCTAGGATGAGGCTAGCCAACTGATGAGTGATGGGTTGTCCTCTCCTCTGTGAGTGTCCATCCTATGCTGCGAAGGCTCCCTTCTCGCCAGTGAAGGTGAACCTGCTCCCGTCGGTGCATACACATCGCACCTTGCGCCTAATACAGCCAATTTGTTCATGGACTATAGATAACCAATCCATTCCCAAGATGACGTCGTGAGGCCTCGACGCCGCTACAAGAAGATCTCAGCCAAAGCTCTCGCCTCCTAGAGTAAGATCACACTGCTGGCACCAGTGCGTAATCGTCGAATCTGCTCCCGTAGAAGTCTCTAGCTGTAAGGATCGAGCCAACGGCTCTGTCGGAATCTCCGAGCTCCGAACAAGGGCAGTGGCTATGAAAGAGTGACTCACTTCTATGTCTATAAAAACTGCAGCAAGGGTGGAATAGACACAGATAGTACCTCGAATCATCTCGGGCGCGCCGTGGTCGTAGGCCTCCGCTGCCTGGAGTTGTGCCTGTCTCTGCCCGCCAGCTCCCTGTGCCTGGGGTGGACCTCCTGGTGGTGGTGTTGGTAGAGCCTCAAAGCGTCGCCCACCACCTGCTGCTCGGCCAACTCCTCTGCCTCGTCCACATACTCCCTGTGGACCCCCACGGTCAACCCTCTACCTCTTCCTGGGTAGTCCCTCAACCATCTGCTGCTCCTTTGCATGGCGGGTTGGGCAGTCACGAGCCATGTGGCCCTGCTCGCCGCATGCGTAGCACTGTCTGCCTCTCGAAAGACTAGCTTCGCGCTTTGCGCCCCGCACAGCTGAGCCAGTGTCCTGAGGTCGTCTGCCTGAGGTTCTGGTCTACCTGGACCCATGAGTCATCCGTAGACTGCCTGCTGCAGAAGACTCTGCTACGTACCGCCCCATGGTAGGTCTCGCTGCTGAAGAAGGCTCAGTAAGAAAGCTCTCGATGAAAAGGGATCGCTCCAGTACTCCTGCCTGAGTCGGAATACTGAGGGAGATTAGCGATGCCCTAATCTCATGTCTCAATCCCTGCTCAAAGGTCTAGGCCCAGAAGAATGGGTCATGTACCATGTCTGTCGAGTAGAGAGAGAGATCGGTAAATCTCACCGAGTACTGGGCGACTGTCAAGCTGCCCTGCCGCAGTTGTAGAAGCTCCTGGATGGGCACCGCACGGAGGGTGGCCTGAACGAACTCTGAGCGGAAGAGGCTCACAAAGTTTGTCCAGAGGAGAGATGCCTCATCGTGCACCTAGAGCATCAAGCTCCACCATCGTCCTGCTGCCTCATGCAGTAGGATCGCTGTGAGGATCACCATGAGGTCTGTTGGTGTCCTCACTAACCTGAAAACTCTCACCTCTGCCTCTTGCCAGTCCTCGGCTGCCTGGGAGTCCGTCTCCCCGCGGAATCTGGGCGTCACTAGTGCTGGAACTCGTGCAGTGCATTAAGGCGATGTGCATCGTCAGCGGCCAGGGCTGGAAACATCGGTGGCTCAGCGGGTAAAGGTACATCCGGTGCCTCAGCTGTCAAAAGTCCCTGTACCGAGGCCTCGTCGCTCGGTGGGATGTTGTCAAGCTCAACTCTCGAAACCCTAGCTGGCTGCCATCGTGGGGCCATCCTGAAAAGAAACAGGTGCGCCACGATCAGAACAATATACCTGGTGAGCTGATATAAAGTAATCACAAAGAAAACTTGAAACACACATCCAATTAATGTTTTCGTGCATTAAGTTGGAAATCAGAAGTCAGGGTCCTCGTGTATGGATACGTCAGCCGCTGCACCAACACTGGACTCCATGGACTGATAACCACACCCAATATGCTTAACACTATTGCTTCACATATAAAAAGATCAGAGTCCAAAGTTTTGCGGTATAATCAAACTCTTCTGATACCAATTTGTCACGACCCGTCCTCGGGGCTCGTGTCGTGACTACCCCAAGCCCGCCTTCCATAGGCCAGGGGCTGGCGACTAGCACCAAGGCGTAAATCCCGGTAAAAAGGGAAGGCATTGCCTTTGTAAAGTAAACCAAACACTACAGAGCAAGCAAGCAGTAGAAGTAAACACTACGTAAAAACTGAGTACAACAGTAAGTACGGAAAAGTAAATGGTCCAAAATACAAACCCAAACCGAAAGTAAAGTACAACTCAAAAGGGAAAAACAGCAACTAAAAAGTAAAGTCGCAGCCTCGATCCATCCACTGGACTCCCACCTGAAGGGTGAGTACTGATGGCCTCCACGGCTCCTCGGGTCCAATCGTCCACTCCGAGTACGTCCCACCAGTGGTCCACCTCCAGGTATCGTCCTGCTCTGCAAGCCTCATCCACGATCAGCGATGTCCGTCGTCTGCAACCAACACAACGTAGTGCGGGCATAGCCCGTGCAGGGGTGAGTATAAACTACTCAGTAGGGACCCTAATACCCCCGAAGGTCTCCCAGAATCCACAAAGGATAATCCACAAAGGAAAGATACAATCACGAAGTAACATCCAACACTGCTTAGGTATATGCCCATGCATATACCTAAGTCATCAATTCCAGTTCGCTCCAACCTCTGATCCCAAGTACAACCCATCCCACACAGGAAAAACACAACCCATTCCACACAGGAAAGCAAAACGTAATCCACACAGGATAGCACAACACAATCTACAAGGAAATCAAAACAGGATTCAGCTCACACAGGTATACTTCTTCGTATGACGATAGAGATGATCAGATGTAGCCACTGATTCATCTAATCCATCGGACCCACAAAGGATCGATAGGTACTAACCCTCGCAAGACCCACAAAGGATCGATAGGTAACTAACCCCCACAAAGACCCACACAGGATCGGACCCACACAGGATCTGTAGGTGCTGGCTCACATAGAACCGTTGAGCGCTGACCCACACAGGATCGGACCCACAGAGGATCGGTAACACTGATCCACGTAGGATCGCTGAGTGATGTAGTCGTCGTCGTCGAATCCACTGAGGATCTCTGTACAGTCGTCATCCTCGTCACAGTCGCAAACGCAGCCAACTCTAGGGTTCCCGCACACAGCAAGCTTGTTCGGGAGGGTCCGCTCCACGAGCCAAGAGGCTGATACATCAACTGACACAAATTCCGGATTTGATGTATCCAAAAGTTCTGTATCGTCAACAGGAACTCAGCGTCACAGACGGTGCGTCAATCGGACGCCTGGTCTGGAAGTTATTGGCTTTTTCGTCCCAGGGGCCCGGTTGGTTTTTAAGTCAAAACCAACCCGACCGTACTCCACCAGCGTCCAAACCTCGGGCGGAGCAAGCCAAAAGATATGTCTCACTAAGAGGAATCCAACAAAATTGACAGCACGTCAATCGGACGTCCAGAGCTCAAGTTATGAGCGTTTCCGCTCCGAGGGCCCGGTTGGTTTTGTGTATGAACCAACTCGGCCGAACACAAAGTATTCTGAAACATTGAGTTCAATATGTCTAATCGACCGCCTCGATCCAAGGATCTCATCGCCGCTGACGGTGCGTTGATCGGAGGTCTGTAGCCCAAGATATGGGCAAAGGACCGAAGAGGGTCCGAAAACGGGGGTTTCGGGCCCGAGACCGACCCGGCCCGAGACCCCCTGGGTCGGCCCGAACCGGGTCGACCCCACCCGGGTCCGGGTCGGCCCGGTGCGCGGCGCCAGCTGGCTCGGCCGAACGGCCGAGCCGTTCGGTTTGCGGGGGGGGGGGGGGGGGGGGGCGCTGCCCCCCGCGTTTTGTAACCGCGGACCCCCTTAATGGGGGTCGTTAGCTGGCCAGCCGGGGGTTTGAATCCCCGGCTCCCCTCATGCCGGCCGGACCGCCCCGGACGGCCGGTTTTTGCCACCACGGGACCGGCGACGGCCGGTCCCCTCCCTGCTCCGACACCGGCGGCCCGCTTCCGGTCGCCGATTCCCATGCTCCGCCGCGGCCCAGTATCGGTCGCAGCTCCGCTCCGGCCGCGGTGTCTTCTTTTGCGGTCCTCCGGCACGACTCAACGGCACCGCGACTTGGTTCAATTTCACGTCGCGGCATGACGGCGCCGCGCATTACTTGTCGCACGATCTCACGCGGTGCGACGGCAACGCACCATTCCCGTTCCAACCACATTAGAAACAATAACATGGATAATGGAGGAGGGTCGGCCGTGTTTGTGCGGTCCGGGCCCCTCTCGTTAATCGATATCATTTGGTCATATTTTCACAAAGAATGACAAGGTAGTATTCATGAACAAATAAATAAATAAACCCGTACCTCGAGCGTATCTTGTATGGAGGTTCATCGAATGAGGATTAGTCGCGGTAAAACCGTCGCAGAAGGATACGTCACGAAAGAAGACGTCGTTGACATCGCGGTACACGGCGTCGCGTACTCGGTTTTCGAGAACTCGGCATTCTTCATCGGAGACCGATTCATTCTTCGCGTTCTTCGTCGTTGAAGAAGAAGTTCTTCAAGATTCCCAAATCCTCCCAACGCGAAAAGTATCTAACCAAAAATAAAATAAGCCCAAGTCTTATTTTATTAACACAAGATAAGAAAAAGAATTTCAAATGTTTGAATTAATTCCACTTAATTAATTCAAGCCAAGTTGTCAACATTAAAGGTGAGTTGAGGGAGTTAGGAATTTGAAGGGGTGGGGTTCGTGTGGGCCCCACCACCCTCATAACCTCCCTTGGGAAGTTGGGTAGTTTCCCAACTTCCACCAAAAGCCTTAAACCACTCAAAGAAAAAATAAAAACTGTAGTTAAAAAGTAAATTAAACTTCCACAATTTTTATCATCTTCTCTCGTGAAAACGCAACTCTGGAACAGGTGTTCCTAAGTAATTACCAGTGATGCGGTTCTATAGGTACCCTCGGAATTCGATTCCGAACACCGGTTAAAAAGTTAGAAATTCCCACTCGTTCGTTCACTGAATGTACCTGAGCTAAACTTCGGATAGAAATTCCAGGCACACTGGGCCTCGGAATCAAGTGCCGTCAGAAACTGCGTTCTTGTAAAATCCCAAATAAAATTAAGAAAAAATTTCCCTTGAATTTTACGAGTATTTACAAAAGGAATGAAAAATAAATTATACATAGATATATTATAATTATGGTATATTATTTATGTTATATATGTTACATATGTTCATTAATTTCATCCTTTATACGTTCCATGTATAGCATGAATGAGTCATATCATTTTGAGGGGGCAATAGTCCGCACTTCCTCAAATGAAATTATCGTATTTATACAACATGAAAATCATAAAGGTGTATTCTAAATGAGAATTACAGAATCATAGAGATAAAATAAATATCATATATATCATATATAATTATAATTCCATCATAATTTCCACCATAAGATGTGGTAGAGAATATTGAATAGTCATCGTTTCGTGGGACGGTAGTTCACCGTTCACAGAAACAGTATGTTCTACACACTTTAGATGTAGGTGTGTGTAATTTTTGTTTGAATACTTCTGTTAAAAACAACCTAGTATATTTATAATACTGGTGATGATATATAAACAATGAATAAGAAGATTATATCAAGTTGGTAAGGAAAAATAATCGAAAGGAACTTGAGAGAATATGTTACCTCAAATCTGTAAACTCATTTTGATTAAAGTTAAAAGGCCTTCTTTAATTTAATTTTTCCCAAAATAAGGATTCTAGGAGGAATAAAATAATGTTGGGAGATTATTTGGGTAGATTTTGGATGATACAAGGGGGATTGAGAGGTGTCAGTAGGGGTTAGAGGTTGTGTCGAATTTTAAGAGGGAGGAGGGGAAGTTTAAGAAAGTTTGAAAGTATTATTTTATTATTATTTGATTTAATAATTATAATAACACAAATGTTATATATTTATAAGATCATATGATTATGGGTCTAAATCCTCTCATCCAATTAGGATTATACAATTTTAGGTACTAAATGTAACCTTACCTTTTATCTTTATCCCTTAGTAAACTTATTTAACTTTTACCTTGTCTTCTTGTATATTCATACTATGTGGTTATTATAGTTATTATAAAATTCCAAGAGACCCAAAATGGATCAATAATGACATTTTTAACACCATACATGTCAGTTGGACAAATCTTATATTTTTTGGACTATTGTATCATTTAATAAAATATTAATTGATTTAAACACTCATTTATGTCAATTTTTATAATATTAATAACTTGAATTTTTAAAAAATAATAAAAAATTGACTAATTCAAAAAAAACTTAATTAATTTAAAAATTAAAATTCATAGGAATCAATAAAATTCTTGGATGGCATAAAAAGTTTCAAAATAAATTTATATTAGTATTTATAATCTCATCTATTTAAATCTTTCATTAATAAGGTAATCACTACATCACTATTGTGTCAAAAATACATTTATTTATTTAATCTCTAAAAATAATAAATAAAATACCATGATTTAGGAAATATGTTTATATTTCTAATTTCTATTTATATTAGAAGATATCACTTATATAACCACATATAAATTTTTTTTATTAAAAGATACATGTTTAGGTTATATTTTCCTTAACTTTAAATTAATAGTAATTAAATGTCATTTTCACACACAAGTGGATCCATGGGGTCCTAAAATCCACCCAAGGATGCCCATGGTTGGATATATCTCATAAAATATGGTTATAACATGTGTTAGGGTAATTTAATATTATTATAATATTATTTTTTTATCCTTATTTACCGGATTTACACTTTAACCAAGGTAAATAAAATAATTACTGAAGCCATTATTAATAATATATAAAAATAAAAGCTATCTATTTACACAATTTGAAAGTCCTGATTCCAAATATGTAAAACATTTTTCCAAATTTAAAACAAAAAAGTTGCATAAATTAATTTTAAATTAATTCCAATTCTCAAAACCAAAAAACGTGTTTTTAAGAAGTAAAAACTACCAAAAGATTTACATGCATTTAGGACAAATTTCTAGTTAAAATTGCCTTTAATGAAAAAAATTGGATTAAAATATAAAAATATAATCCAATTAAACTTTATAACCAATTAAAAGTACAATAAAACTTTAAAAATTAATTATATTAAAATGCAGTTGTGAATTAAAATGAAATATTTTTCACTATTCATTAAAAAATGATCTTTAGCAGACAAATTCCAAAATTTCATCCAAATTAAATATTGATGTTCTTATTAAAATTAATAATTATATTTTATCAAATAAAACATATAAAGGTGTCAAAAACTGGATTTAAATATGGTTCTCCATCAAAAAACGGTAAATTAACCTTTTAATGATTATTAGAGTATTTAATGCTTAAAATCAGATTAATTTTTATTTTAAGCCTCTAAAATTTATTGGATAAATGTAAAGACATTTAAGAAAACATGTGTAACCATAATGAAGTTATTTATGTTCATTCCTAGCAATAAAACAAGTACGTGTTAACTACCATTTAAAATAATATCATTATTATATCTTTTTTCGACATAACACAATGTTTTGTGTAACGTAATATTTCAAAGAAACTCGGTGTTGCGTGTTGAGTAAACAATCAAATAGAGTGTCGTATTTCACATAAACTTAAAATATTATTCATTAATATTAATAGATATGAAATAGTATTATTCTATATATACCTAAGTCATTATATCCTTCCCCCCTTTTGGAAATTGTGTTCTAGTAATTTTAATATTTGTCTTAGAAACGTCATTGAAAGTCCCACATCAGAAAAAGAGTCAATAAAACGATCACTTTAAAAGAAATAAAGAGAATTATAAAGGTCACTCAAGATAAAACATACTAGGATTCCATGAAAACATGGATATAGAAGAGAAAAATAACCATACAGTTCTGATGGAGAGTGATGAAAACATGATTAGGTGAATGTTAACCACCAGAAAATCACAAACTTGTGATGGGTTAAACGGTATTTGGTTCCCCATTAAGTAAAGTAAATGGACAACGTTTTTTTCTTTTAAGTTCCCTTTTATAAATTTAAAGAATTTGTTTATGATATTTACTTAGAACATAAGTAAATATACTTACTTTTCAGGTAGAGTTTCATAATTTAATAAGTTTCTACAAAAAACTCATCTTTTCTCCAATCGATGAGTATTCAAGATGACCTGGTCACACCTGAAGCACTAGAATCAAATTTTATAGAATAATGTGATTGAAAAAATATGAACCTTATATTTCCTTTGTCTTTAGACATTATCCAAAACCAAAATTTTTAATACAAGATCTGATGATCCCCAAAAGACTAATCGTTTATAAAAATAAATACTACTCTTAATCTCCAAAATTCATAAAAAAATACATAAAGTTCAATAAAGACCATTTGATACACAATTGTCCTTAAAATTATTCAATGTAACCAAAACTATGTTTGAAACCCAAAATTCAGAAGGATTTGATCACATTTTCTTCCATGATAAATCATAACATTTATCTCCAAATAAAATCAACCAGTCATAAAATACCATACTAAAAAGTTATTAACCTAATCACATATTTTCTAAGATAGGTTAGTCATTTCCATAAATAACAAAACTCACCATATGTCTAAAATAATAACATATATTCTTACAAAATAATATTTCACCATTACTCCTCAAATAAAATCCCAATGTATTATATTTTCTTTAGATATATAGTGTTCTTAAAAGAGGGAACGTCTTCCAAAATAACTTTTATCACTTAATCCCCAAATCATTTTCCTATACATTTGATAAAACATTACTTATAAAAATCAACTTATTCTTGATACATAAAATCATTTAACTAAAAACAATTAGTCATACTAACTAGGTAATTCACATAGTCCAGTGGTAGGCGATAAATCTTAGTCGCACATTGGTTGTGGGTTTGATTCCTGCAACTTTGTCCTCCGCGATGGGTTGTCACATGTTTTAAGTGTTGTACTCGTTCTAAAAATCATATAATTCTAATTACATTAACAAAGTGTGATAAAATCCTTTAAAATATCAATAATATGTATTAACCTAAAAGGTTATTTCATACCTCACATTTTTTATCCCAAAAACTAACAACCCATAATTACCTAAAAAAAGATCACATGAACCCCTAAGGTTAACCATTATGTCCACATATAAAAAGATAATTCTTTCCTGAATAAAATTTTAAAATATCAAACATCTGGGTTACAGATACTATAAAAAGTTTTCCAATGTAATCCCATTATAAAAAATCCTTAATAATTATAATCATTTCATCAACCTAAAATATACTATAACTCTTAAATACCTTATATTTAGACTTCTTACTCATTAAACATTCTTCCTGATCCATTAACCATTATTTTTTTAACAAAATTCATAGTAATTATTTCATACAAACAAAATCATGAATCATATCTTACGATTTAATAATGTCAAAAATTCAGCAAAGAAATAATCCACACCTTTCATTGGTCATTGTAAGTGTCCTCATCCTCAGTTGGAATGGCATTAAGCATTGGTAAACATATATATGTATGGTCCTGCTGATCCCATTCCCAAACCATTTTTTAGGAAATCTATTTGTATAATGGAAATTCACACAACATTTAAAACATTCAATTGATCCCTTAGAAAGAACTTCTTTCCCTTTCTGGGAGTCAACTGGACGCTTACTTATTTCATGGAAGGTTCTTACTTTATGACCTTAATTATAACATCTATAGAATATTCCCGTCCCTTTGAAGAATTTTACTAGGTGTTTCTTTCCACATCCTTGACACATAGGTTTTTTAATATGCTTAACTTTATGATTATTACCTGAACTTTAGTAGATATTTTTTTCTCCCAATTATGATGCCTTATAAAAAACGCTAAGGATCAGGTGATCAATCATGACTCCATATAGTTGGTTGAGAAATATCCACATGATTTATCTTTGCAACTCCTATTTCATTTGGTTGATTATTTAGAAAACCATCACAGTTTTCTACACATCTATTGTTACTTTTATTCCTGCTAGATCCATCCATTTACTAAAACCAAAATGATCAGTGTGAGTATATCAGTAAAATCCTCATATACTATCTTATGAGGAGGTTAAACAGGATGATATACTTATTAATGTTATCTTAAACTCATTCAATTTATCTAAAATTACTATGACTATTTCTATTATGCTAACCATTATGGTTTTGTCACTTATGCTAAAATAACAACCTAACTTCTAATGTTAACTAAACAGACCTCTAATACCAAATGTAAGGATCTAACCTTAAACATTATATAATCTTCAATTAATTTAATAATTCACATTGAGGATCTTTTCAGGTTTAAGGATTTAGATAATTGGGTCATAACTTGTATATAACAACTTGAATATTACAAGTAGACATATATACTCACTATCCATTTTTTCATAAAACAAAAACTCCAAAAAAAATAGAAACATGTGTAGTTCCATGTTTTAGACAGCATGAATCTTCCTTGATCACATCTTTGACCCTATTCATCTTTATGTCCTGTGAAAAACATTTCAAAACTTGGGATGAGCATAAAAATCTAAGTAAGGGATACATTGAGAAGGAAAACTGTTAGTTTTTCAAAACAACATGTAAATCGTGAATACTTTATCATAAAGTAATAATTTTTACCTTAAGGAAGTAGAAAAAAAAACTTTACTGAATATAATCTCATCAATTACCCTTTTTGTAACCAAAATATTACCCTAAATCCCATATAACACAATGTATAGAATATAAAGGTAACTTGGGACATAAACCTATTTAAATGGAATAACCATACGGTCGATTTCCAAAAAAATCAATAAATTGAATAACCATACGACCGACATCCATACCCAATGCATTAGAGGTTATAACATAACAGCCTATAATTTTTTTATCATAGAAACACCTATCATTTTATTTATCACATAAACACCTATCAAATGTCCAAGAACCATTATATAATCATAACAAATAAAATATTACAAATATCAACATTTCAGTAATAACATTTAATTTGAAATAACATGATATCATTTCAAGGTATGGAAATACTCAATATATTTGAAAACCATTTTCAATACCAAATTACATAAAAGGGGTATATGGTATTTAGTTTTCTTTTAAAAACATTATGACTTGTTAAGCAAGCCATATATAACATAATGCTCGCAGCGGCGGAAATGGTCATTATCACCGCATATGATAAAAACATTCATTTTTTCATTTAGTAAAACTATTCTTAGAAAAATATTCCCATTGAATGAAAATAAAAGTAAAAATAAGTTTATTATACATTTGATGAAAGAATTAGGTGTATATTATCAAAATATGCCTCAATGAAAGGAGATTGTTCTGAAGTCCCTTACCTCAAGTCCGACTTGTCTCGTATGTTCCTTGTTCATCCGGAATAATAAACATAAGTTAATTTCTAATTTATTCAGAAAAAATTTCAAGTTTATTATTCTTTTTATATAACTTATTACCTTGCTATAAAAGTTAGTTAATTATTTGATTTTACATCAGACATATTGTCGATGTTCGGAACTTGAGTAAAAAATGAACTGGTTATAATAAAAAATTGTCCATGTGATCAAAATTACATTATCTCTAGAATGATATTCATGATTTAGATGTCATATAAATAATATATATCCATTATATATGTATTAAAAATATGAAATTACATTTTTATATAAGAAATGAAATCCATCATTCATGGAGACATTAAGTCATACGTACGCATAAACGCTACTTCAATTTCTTTTTCATAATTAAAGGAATAAAAAATAAATTATAAATAGGAATATTAAAATTCTAGTATAATATTTATGTTATATATGTTACATATGTTCATTAATTCCATCTTTTATACATTCCATGTATAGCATGAACGAGTCATATCACTTTGAGGGGTGGTAGTCCACACTTCGTCAAATAAAATTATCATATTTATACAACATGAAAAGAATAAATGTATGTTTGAAATCAGAATTATAGAATATTAGAGATAAAATATATATCATATATATAATATATAATGACAGTTCCATTATAATGGATACCATAAGAGGTGGTAGTATAACATCTACCAATCATCGTTTCACGAGGTAGTAGTTCACCGTGCACATAAACAGTATATTATATACCCGTTATACGAGGTGTGTGTAAGTGTAGTTCGAATCCATATCATAAAAAAAACCTAGTATATTGAGTATACTAGTGTTTTTATATAAAAAATGAATAAGAAGAGAATAGGGAGTGGAGAAGGAAAAATAATGGAAAGGAACTTGAGATAAGACGTTACATCAAATCGGGTAACTCCTTTTGATTTAAGCTAAAAGGTCTTATTTAATTGCCTTCATCCCAATGTAAGGATTCTGTGAGGAAGAGAGGGGTGTTGGGAGATTATTTTGGTATAGGTTGGATGAGACAAGGGGTATTTAGAGGAGTGATTAAGGGTTAGAGGTGGTGTCCTTTTTTAACAGGGAGGATGGTCCCTTTAGGAAAGTTTCAAAGTATTATTTTATTATTAATTTATTTTTGAATTATAATAATAAAAAAGTGATATATTTTAGAGATAAGATGCATATGGGTTGAAATAATCTTTACCAATGGGGTTTATACATGTTTAGGTCATAATATTAACCTTACCTTTTAGCTTTAACTCTTAGTAAAAATATTTAACTTTTACCATGTCTTTTTGTATATTCATACTATATGTTTAATATAGTTATTATAAAATGCCAAGAGACCCAAAATGGATCATTTATGACATTTGAAACATCATATAAGTCATTTGGATGAATCTTAGATTTTTAGGACTATTATATCATTTAATAAAATATTAATTGATTTTAAAAACTCATTTATGTCAATTTTTATACTATTCATATAATGACTTCTAAAAGATCTATAAAAACATGATTAATTTCAAAAAAACATTAATTATAAGATAAAAATTCATAAAAATACATAAAATTTGTGTATGGAATAAAAAGTTTTGAAATAAATTTATTCTAATATTTATAATCTCTTTTATTTAAATCTTTTATCAATAAGAAAATTACTATATCATCATTCTATCGTAAATAAATTTATTTATTTAATATTTAAACAATATAAATAAAATACCATGATGTAGTAAATATACCTATAATTATTATTATTATTTATAGTTGAATATATCCCTTATATAACCCCATATAAAAATTGTTTTATTAATAGTACATCATTAGGTTATATTTTCATTAACATTAAATTAAAAGTAATTAAATGTGATTTTCACACACTAGTGGCTCCAGGGGGTCCTAAAATTGACAGAAGGATTGAAATGGTCATATATATCTCATAAAATAGGGTTATGGCATGTGTTAGGATAATTTAATATTATTATAATAATATTTTTTACCCTTATTTACTGAATTCACCCTTTAACCCTGGAAAATAAAATATTTACTGAAGTTACTATTCATAATGTCTAAAAATAAAAGATACATATTTAAAAAAAATTGACCTCATAATTATAAAAATGGAATTCATTTTTCCAAATTGAAAACACAATAGTTGAAGAAATTAATTTAAAATTAATTTCCATTGTCAAAACCCAAAAAGGGTGTTTTTAAGAAGTAAAAACTACCAAAAGATTGACATGCGTTTATGTTCAATTTCCATGTGAAATTACATCCAATGAATAAAATCAGATTTAATGATCAAAATATAATCTGATTAAAGTTTAAAACCAATTAAATTTACAATATATCTCTATAAATAAATTAGATTAAAAGTCAATTTTGATTTAAAATGCAATATTTTTCACTATTCATTAAAAATGAACTTTAGCAGAAAAATACCAAAATTTCAACCAAAGTAAATTTGGATGTTCCACTTATATAGAAGATGTTTATTTAGTCAAATAAAACATATAATGTTCTAATAACTTTATTTAAAAAGGGTTGGCCATCAAAAGGCGGTAACATTCCCTTTTAAAGAATATTATAGTATTTCATGCTTAAAATCAGATTCATTCTTATTTTAAGCCTCTAAAATTTATTGGACAAATTTAAAGTCATTTAAAAATCATGTGTAATCACAATTTAGTAAGTTATGTTCATTATTAGAAATAAAATGGCTATGCATTAACTTCCATTTAAAATAATAATATTATTATATCATTTTTTGGTATAACTCAGAGTTGTGTGCAACATAAGATTTCCAAGAAACTCATTATTGTGTGTTAGATAGGATATCGAATAGAGTGTCCTTTTTAAAATAAAATTAAAATCTTATTTATAAATATTAATAAATGTGAAAAAATATTGTTCTATAAATACCAGGGTTATTACACCATATCTACTTGTTCAGATATACATTTTAGAACTGTTATGTTTTCATGGAGTACCACAATCAGTTTTTCTTGATCGGGAATATATGATTACCTAAATGTTTTGGTGAAGTATTTTGTATTCTCTTGATAAAGTGTTGAGTTTTGACTTTTCATATCATCCTCATATATATTATCAATAAGAGAGATCAATTGAAACTCTATAGGATTTTTTGAGATATTGTTCTTTAAACACCAAATTAGTTGGGATCAACACCTTCTTCTAGTAGAGGTTTCTTAAAACAATAGCAACAAATCAAGAATTCAGATGGATAATTATGAATCCATTAATGGAAATAAATGTTAACCTATACCATGTTGAAATGATATTTTTGAACAAAATTTATTGGGACCTGAGATATCTATAAAATGGTAGAGAATGTTTGATCCATTCAGAAAAACATCAAGGTAACTCAGAGTCATCCAAAATGTTATGTAGACAATCACCTGCATGATCAGAAATTTTAATTCAATGTTAGTTTGTTTCTAAGAATATCTATATGGATGAAATTAATTATATTTAGAGGAAAGGGAAACAAAGAAAATATATTTTTCTAACCTTAAAAGTATTGATCATATATGAATGGTAGAATATTGTTTGGTGCTTCCATCAAACCTCTCTCATTTCCACAATATGTTCCATGTATCTCTCCATTAGAAGTATATACCTGAAAATTCATATGTACTGAACTCAGAGATCATAAAACTGGAGAATGATCATTCTTATGAGGAATAAGCAGGGGAGATTTTGGATAATAAATTGAATGTTATATAAAATAATACCACTCAATTGGTCAATATAAATTAATAAAAACAAAAAATTGAAGAAGAAATATGGGAACTTGAGGAAATGATGAGAGGAAAGTAACTAATGTTTATTGTATTAGATTGATAACTTTTGCTGGTGAAATTAATTTTACAAGGGGTAGAATGTGACAATTTAGGTTTTTATGACTTTTATTCCAGATAACTTAAATTTCATTTATATCTTTTTTTGGAAGAAAAATTATGTTAAACTTACATTACACACAACATTGGGTTTAACATGCATTACACATGACACAGAGTATCAAAAAATGTGATATATTACTAATATTATTAAAAAATGACCAAATTAACTTAGTAATTAACCATGGTGATATAATTAGTAATAAATTTTTTTAAAAAATTATGAATAATTTTATTATATAATGAAATAATATTCATAAAAATGTAATTAGATTTTCAATAATGTCTTTATATGCTTCTAAAATTCTATTTTATCAAAAAATGTTTTTTGTGAATCGTATTAAAATTAATTTTTAACAATTTTAGATAAATTATATGGTAAAAAAATTTAGTTGTTTAAATAATAATACCAAAATTATATATGTGTGATTTTTCATGAATTTTTGGAAAATATAAATTTTTGGATGAATAGAGAAAGAAAATCACTTTTAATGGAAATCTTTTTTTGTATTTAAATTGTTTATAATGATAAAAAATATTTTAATTATTTTTATATGTAAAATTAGTTCATTTATATATCTATTAATCCAATTTAGGACATTTGAATCATTTTCAAATGGAATTTTGATATAAAATCCTTGTAAACTTTTGAACCATTTTTCATTTAAAACCAGCATTCTTGTTGAATCTATGAGATTAATTTAAAATTAAATTTTACAAATAATGTGAATTTAATTTAGAAAATGCATTAAATAGTTGGAATAATAATAATTTATATTATCTAATATTTTAAAATTAATTGTTGGCCAAAATTAATTGTGAAAACAGAAGAAAATAATTATCATGTTTAAGGTTAAAATTGGTTAACATGGTGGTTAATCAAAAAGGATAAGGGTAAAATGAACTAAAAACTTTTTAAAACGTTTTCATATCCATATTTATACTTTTTATTATAATATTATATTAAATACTAAATTCTTGATACATTTGGAATAGAAAATATGTGCTCAAACCTTTTTCTATTCAAAAAAGATTAGTATGCCACTCACATCACTTATAATAGGACACCACATTTCCTCTCTTAATCACAACATAAACCTTTTGGTTTTGTGAATACCAATAAAAATAACAAGCCATAATACATACTCTTATCCTTGATTCATTATTTTTTTCCATAAATACAACCTTTCAAGGATTTTGGTTCATAAATAAGGAGGTTTCCCAAGGAGGAGCTATCATTATTCAACATACATTTTTATTTTATTTATCTATACAGAAATTTAAATTATTAATAGAAATCAATGATAAAATAACCATAGTGTTTCTATATTATTATATTTTTGTTTGATAAAGTAATAATCTTAAAAAATCAATACTTCTTTCAAATGGGGAATGAAATCATCATTCTTGTGTACGGTGGAATACCGCCTCATGAGCCAATGCCATTCATTTTTACCATACCACATACCATTAATGGTTAAAATGATGAATTAGATTTTTATATATTATATTAATCATATAATTATAATTATTCAATTATTATATCACACATTCCTTCATAATTTAAATTTGTATAGATTATGATAACATTGCTAATGTGTACGGTGGACTACCTCCTCTCAAAGTGATGTGATTCATTAGTAGTTTACATTGAAGGTAATAAGGTTGGGTTTGATAGAAAAAAATTATACTTCTGAAATTATATTTATTCTATAATGTTTATATATAATATAATTTTATTTCTTATAATTCATCTAGATTATTTAAACAACATTCAGGGCTACGTACAACCTATCACCTCCAAAAAATGTGTATTTCATTTTATATAACTAAATTTTAAGGATTTTACTAAAAAAATTACTATGTATATATATTATGTTAATATAATTGTTAAAAAAATTTATATTATGGAAATTTGTTAAAATTAAGAATAAAAAATTAAAAATTAAAATATATGTGAAAAACTGTGTAGTTATTGCCGAAAATATTACTTTAATATTTAATTTTTAATAAACATGCAACATATTGACATAAAAAATTAATATATGGTATGATATATATTACAATGGTTCTTTAATATATTTTTAATAAACATAAATTTATCATATAGGGGGTTTGAACATGTATCAAGGAAGTCGAGCATTTAGGTAACGTATATTTGTCTCAGCTTTCCTTCTTTGAAACATAATTAATGTTTTTCACCTAATGTATTTTATAAGGTTTATATACAACGATGTTTTACATGTAATATTATCAACTTATTTATTCTCTTGATATTCTAAGTTACATTTAACTTTACTATTTCTTGGGGATTATGATCTAATTATACCAATGTGGTAATGGTATTATGTTACAATAATATCATTTATTGTAATTATTTATGATTAACTCTTCAATATTGAAATGAGATGATCAAACAGTCCAGAATTATAATGAATATTCTTATACTTTTGGTTATTAATTATATTTTCCAAAAATTGTATGATTTTTTCACATTATTTACATAAAATATTTGAGAAAACATTTTAAATAAAATATCATCTTTATTTATCTCTTCTATAGAATACCTTTTTCCATACCAAATTTTTCAAAATAAAATTAAAAAATATTTGTAACTTTTTTATAATACTTTTTAATGAAAATTTTACACATTTTTAATTTTGTAATAAAATTAATGAAAAATCATTTCATTTTCTAGGCAATTCCCATTTGTATTTTACCAAAAATAGGAATGGGACCTTCATTTTGACATATACGACATGAAAATAATTTATCACCATCAAGAACATTGTTTTACTTGAATCATAATTTTTATTTTTTAATGGTTATTTACAATGAAAAGTATTCTCCCAAAAAATTATGTTCTCAAAATAATTTTTATATAATTATGGATGTTTTTCCCAAGAAATGTTGAAAAATATTTTTAAGGATTCCATTAGAACTCTTCAGTTCAATTTTGAATGAAAATTATTACAAACATATTTTATAATTTTTATTTTTAAAGGTATTAATTAAGAAAGTATATTTTCCTCAATAAATTTACCATTTTATTTTTCTTTCAAACCCATTATTTTTCTAAGATGACATCCATTAAGGTTACATATAATTTACATGGAATATCATCTGAGGATATGTTTTTTTATTATTTTTATAAATGGTTTATGTTTAGGATGAAATGATATTTATGAAAAGTATTTATCTTCCACAGGTTATACCATGACATAATTATAATCAAACCCACACCTTATCTTATAGTTAATATATGATGAAATTACTAAATGATTTTGAAACCTATCTATTTTCCATAGGAATTGATATGATGAAATGCTTATGAAACCCATTTTATTTCATGGTTTATGATATGATTAATTTTTTATGATATTATGGGACACATAAATATGGTTTCATTATGAGATGTTCAGGACCTATATATCCTTGTATTTCATTGGGTAAATATTTATATTTCATGATATATATAGAAGTATAACAGGGAGTCACCCGAGTTCAATAATTGAATTTTCCTCTTTAATGATCATTGGAGTTATTCATGACTATTACGATGGATTTGGGAGTTAAATTATTGTGCTATGATAGCCTTGGCAGGGATCCTTAACTACTATAAAAATTATATTCTAAGACTATGTATATGACTTAATATGTGTCTTATGTCAATGTTTTGTTTTCATTTCTCAATTTATTTGATTATATTATTGTCCATGTCTTATAAACACTAAATACATATTCCATAAGTCAATATTTTGATCATTTATTTGTACAGTATGGTTTAAAAATGTTATTTCTATATTCTGATACCCTTATATTCATGTTATTAATAATTATATACCTTTAATACCCTTACTGGGCATCTGATATAAACATTTCTTATGATTTCATTCACCATGTTATTAATAAATGTATTACGTATGATATGTAAAATAATGGTGGTAGTTATGAACAATTTAGTGGGAGATTGTGTAGATTAATTATTAACTAGTTTTGTGTGTTTTTCTATGTTTGCAAAGGAACAATTCCATTATGATCCTCAGACATGTGTTTTTAATGTAATAAATGTTAATAAAAAACGTTTCTATATATATGTATGATATGTTGGGAAACTATATTGATAAAAAATTTACATTAAAGGGTTTATTTATATTCCCTCTCAATTAATTAATTCTCAATTTGTGGGAGAGGAATAAAATTTTGTGTTGGTGTAAATATGGAATTAAAAAAATTTGAAAGGGGATATTGATGTCCCCTTGGGTTGAGAATTATATTTGTTGTCACTTTGCCTTATTTCCATTATCATTATCATTATGAAAAGGTGATGAGTTGAGAAAACATGGTGGTTGGATAAGGGTATTAAAAAAGGATCTATCTTTTAGTGATATCATTAAAGGATATGTTTTATTTGGATGAATAATAACAGTTATGAAAACCAATAAAAAATATACTTTATTTTTCATATAGAATTTTTTGGAGATTTCATATGTTATTAAATGGAGGAATTTATTTTACATTTAATATTTTAATAATTATTCATCATTTGAGTTATTAAAAAAATTAACAAAGGCCAAAAATTAGAACTTCCTCACATTAAGTAGAAGACTATCCAACCATTCACATCTCTCTATGTCATGATATTCCAGACAAAGTATAGTGAGAGAGAATACATAGGTTCATAGATGACATGATTCCATGAATGAGTACTATTTGTGCATAGCCTCAATGATGTGGGTCATCATGGGAGTCTTCAGGGAGACACCTACACCCCTCAATCTTGTTAAAGCATGAAGAATTGGTTGATTATTTTATTATGGAGAGTTTGGAGGAGATAAACTCTAATATGGAACTACCACTTAAGAACATGGTATTACTCCTCTGCTCATAATTTATGGATAAAACATGGGTTATTCCATATATATATTTTCTTCTTCAACATATATTGTGATAAGGTCTAAAAATTATATGAATTGACTATAAAAGGAATCTGATGCTACCTGAATTATTTGAGCCTCTCTATAGTCTGACTATTGATGAATCTATCTCACAACCAAATTCATGATATTATAATATGAGATTTATATATAAAAAATATCCAACATACACCACCAAAAAAAGTGAATTAATTACTGATGAAGTGACCAAATAAATAAAACTCCACGGTAAATGTACAAAGTACATAAAAGGATTTCCTCGTGGTCGATCCAAAATACCAGTGTAGTCAATCAAATAGTTGTATGAGTAGTGATGAAGGTTCCACACAAATAAACATCAAGACACTACATGACGAGGTCTAAGATACCACATGAGGTGTGATTAAACTATCACATATAAAAATCTCATGCTACCACATGATGGTAGTAAATGTTTTATCAAACAACCAAATGCCTTTCATTCGATCCGTTAACTATATGCCTTGGGTCCGATCATAAGTTTTCTCTCAATGTAGCTTAATTATAAGATCAATACAATGATCACATGATTCTATGAGGTTGAAATATTTATTAGTTAATTTTATGTATTTTTGGATGTATATTTTTGTGTGTATCATCATTATCATATGAAAATGATGATATTTTTCTATAGCATGATAGTAATATGAAATATTACTTCATCAGTGTTTAATGTCAGTGAAAAGTTGAGATATATTCAAAACTAAGATCAATACAAGGATATAGAAAATGACATATCATTTTTCATGTATGATGAGAGTTCAAAATATTGGTATATGCATGAATATTCACATTAATTTATGAAATTAATTTATAATAATAATAATGGGGGGTATTTAGGTGCATGTAAAATAATGGTTTATGATTTGAAGATGAAAAGCATAACTATATCGCCATGACTGGATATTCATGATTATATGCATTATTTCATAAAAAAAGTCAAACATTGAAAGGTGTAATATTCTCGAAATGAAATACATATCATTATTTCAATCATGAATCTATAATATTTTTGATGATTGGAAGAGTACACAATAATCCAAATATATAAAATATGAGGTTTTCATGGTTAAATACATGTGATTATTATGGAAAGAGGCAATTAAATATGATAGTTTTGAAGTAGAAAAATATTCACACATAAAAGATAATATATTGGGAGTAGAAGAATTGATTTCTTTCTAAATATTATATAATTTTAGGAAAACCGAGATTTGTGAAGAATGAGACTGAATCCAAAGTTCATGAATGAACTTCTTCATCTGGTGGATATCAACTATTCTATTAAATAAATTGAGTAAGTCTCGAGGCCAACTAGAATAATCTAGAATAATGTGGAATATTTATTTTGGTAGATTTGAATATTTGTAAATAATTAAAAACAAAATTATCCAAGTGTTCTCATGTAAATTCATAGGAGATAATTATTAATGGAAAAATAATAGGAGGATCATAAGGGAAGCCTCCTATGAAATATTAAAAAAATTACATGAGGATTATGGTCATGAAATTATGTGGGAATATTTTATATTCAAAAAATATTTTCCTAATTCCTGGTTTCCTAAATATAGAATGAAAATAAAGAGAGATTAGAATAAAGATTGATATTTTAATGTTATAATGATTTTTTATAATGTTTTTGAGGAACAATAAATGGAGAAGAAGAATAAAAACAATGATTTATGAATTTTTTGAAGTTGATTATTTTTCGGTTATGAAATATAAAGTAAAAAAAGAATATATTCTTATGACATCCATTATTATAGAAAATTGAGAGGAAGAAAATAGAGTATAGTTAGCCTTTAATGTATGGTTTCACCTTTTGGTCAAATCCATTTATGATATATGAGGAGTTATTAGATTTGAATATTTTAGATGTAAAGTGAGTGAGGTAGTCAGTGAAGTTGATTTTTTATTAGTGAGCTTGTTTTAGAGTATTGGATAATATCATTATGCAATTGAATAAGTTTTTATTGTGTTCAAGTATATTTTTATTATTTTTGTTGAAACATCAGGTAAAAAACTGTAGATCTACTTATGAGGATGGACATAAAAACAAATCCATATATATATATATATTTATATACATATTCATATATATATAATGTGACTCTATAGAACATGTACACCTTAATGTATATAGGGATATAATAGTTCGACTGTTCAAACATTGTGAGAATCTATATAAGTACAACCAATTTAAGATAGGAATTTTTATGTCAAGTGAGACACTCAAATTCTAGGTGTGGGAAAAATAAAATATTTTTATTCACAATGATTATAGTGGGGAATCATTGTCTAGGGAGAATAACCAATCAAGTTATGGACTAGATATTGATACCAAAACGTGTAAGAATATTATGATCGTCTTTATTTCATTACTTTTATAGCATGTAGTTGATGATTTTTTAGTTCCACGTGAAATATATCCCCATGAACTAACATATAATAGGGGTTAAATTCCAATGGGGTTCTGTGATAGTTCTTAATTTGGTAAAAATATTAACACCTATTTTAGACCCTTTCCCCATGTCTTGTCACTAGTCATGTTGGTAATTTTAATTTTGAATCGCCCACCAAGTATATCCCCTGGAATTGCATACAATTATTGATAAAAATAGTAGTGAATACATATAAAAAACCATCTTATATAAGAATAAAATGACACCTAACATTAAAACCGCTATACATAGATACCAATTTTATAGAAGTCAATGAGGCATATTTAATAAAGGAGTTGTTTGACACATTTCAGATCATATTATTAGTTGGATCATAACCATGATATAATATTATTTATAATATTATGTAAAAATACATTTTTCATATTATTATATTATACTGGGGAAATTTACATCCATAATATGTTTAGTCACATGATATTTTTTCGCTATTGGGATGAGGGGGATGTTATATGTTCATCTTTTAAATCATTTTAATATGATTTATTCTTGAATTAGGTTAGTATTTTTTAGAAAATCCTGAAAATATGGGATGGAATAATCTAGATTAGAAATGTTCCATGTCTATTGGTCACTCAAAGTGATGGAAAATGGGATTATATATATATAAATATGATGTTTATGATCCATCATTGGTGTACATGTCTTTATATGATGTGATTACGATTAATGTTGGTCATGCTTGACTCATTAGTATATTAAGTATTACTGATAGTTTTTTTGAGAAAGAACTCTTCTTATATATATTATATTTGATTTCATATTTTTTTCAAACACTAATAAGTTTTATATGGTCATATAGTTATAAATTTGGATAAGATTATATTTTTTACAATTTTGTTTTCTAAAAATGAATTAAATTTGATAAACCATATCCATAAATGTTTTATATGGATTCATAAAGAGTCTTGAAGATTCAAAAAATGTTTCTAATGGATTTTTGTATAATTAGAAATGTTTGTGATGTGCATTAACATTAGATTAACTTGATTCACATGAATCAAGGGAACATTTTATTTCAATATATCCTTATGTAAGATCTTGAGGATATATCTCCAACAAGTATTCAATCTCAATACTAAGAATGAATTTGTACTAATATGGTCTAGTTTGTGTGTGATTCAACCTGGGACAATATTACACTAAACATAGTGTGTGTTTATGCATGGAATTTCCACATAAACCCCATATGTTTTCATAAATTATTAAATAAATGGTTTGTTCATTAATTTTATTCATATTCATTAAATAGTTTAAATGATTTCTCTGATGGCATGTAATATATGGTTTCCATGAGATGCCAGCATATACTCTCAATATGGATGAAATTATTCATTCAATAAATATAATTGGGATTTATATATAATGTGATGAGATCCCATATTTTTTATAATCCCACTGCATGTTAATCATGTTGATAGTATCTTATCAAGATACATCAATCATTAAACACAGTGAAGGTGTAAACATCCTCCATCATTTAGAAAATTCTATTGTTTAGAATCAATATTCATGTGTCATTGCAATCCCATTAGAGATATGAAGTTGTTGGTTTAATTCTCCTATAATCATTATAAAACTAATCAATCTTCGAAGAAAATATATGGTAATGTCACTACATTATAGGATTAATGTTTCATTATAAATTCCTAGTACATTAATCCTTAAAGTAATATCATGCTAATTTTTTATTGTTTCTGTTTACCAATGATCATAATATAATCCTCTAATTATTTTCAAATGTAATTTTTTTCTTTATAAAACCACTTATAAAACATAAACATGAGGTCCATTTTATTGAGTGGATCCATCAACCAATACATCTTTTTTGATAATTAAATAATATCATATCATGATTAATTGCAGTTTTTATATCTTTACTATATATTATCATTAGTTTTTTATTTTTTTTATTTTTTTTAAAAGTCTTAATACATTCATAACTTTACATTTTTTATCTTTAACATAATTATTAATTTACTATTAATTTCTGTTATTATCTTATATATTGATTAAGTTTGACATTAATTTTGTTCTTATATAATTTATATATTCATTAAATTCACATCTTATGTGTTTACTAAATTATGAAAAACATTGAGTATATCATTATAGTTCATTGCTTAAAATATCATTTTATCTCATTTTTTGTTTGGTTATTTAATATTATAAAAGGTTTATATTGGGTTTTTATCCTAAATAAATCTATTGGAACCTTAACATATCATTTATATAGGTTTTACACATTTCCCACATACCCCTTCTATTTTTCATCATATCACCAATAATATATCCATGTTTCCAATTTGTAATCCACAAAGACGATTTTCTAGAATAGTTGCATTCTATATTATGAACATAAGATTTTCTATAAATCTGAAAATTAACAGATTCATGAATAATTGTGAATATAATAGAATAATATACATTTCATTATAATATGTATGGATCTGAATCTATCTATATCATGTTCGATATTTGGTTATAATCCAATATATGTTTTCTTCATGAATTCTATAGTTTTCTAGAATTATGATGGCACTTTATTATGGTGATAAATTGAAATGTTGAATTAATATCTTGCTTATTCATTAGTATATGGATAGATAATTGAAATTACTAACATAATGTAAACTAGAGACATATCTAAATCTTCTATACAGGGAGACTCATTTATGTGTTATTTTTGATAAAAACATTGGTTTACATATTTCTAGAATCACCTACATGAATTTGGAAACATGATAAATTCTCTTAAATTAGAAATTGATAAGTGGATATACAACTATGTGAAAAGTATTTCCAATATGAAATTGTGATATGTAGTGATAAATTTTTATAATAAATTTCACATGTGAAATTGTTACGTAATTCCCCTTATGTAAATCCGTTACGAGAATTCCATTATATGAATTCACTCACATGATATTTGTCAATGTGAATTCATCTTTGCATATTCAATTAAGGGAAATTAATATGTGAATTTATTTATGAGAGTCTACATTTTGGATCACTTATATGGATTCTCTTACCTTATTATCCAATTTTCTACATGTTTTTTTAAACTGTTGAAAAATTATAGGATTTATGTTATCATTCATAATTAATTTTGTTTCATGTCTATTATAGATATTATCATTGTATCATGGAACTATAATTACCCATAAATTATATTTAAAATATTATAATAGTTGTTATTCTATTTAATGTTGAATTATATGTGATCATCATGGGATTTATCATCGCAAAATATTGATACTGACATTTTTTAACATGAAATATCCAAATTCCCATTTTTTTATATATGATGAGTTTATCTAAAAATTTTTCTTTGTGTTTTAAAAGGATATTAATATTTCTTATTAACTACTATATTAATTTTTCAAAATTTTATTCCTTATATAAAATATTTTTTGTAGAATATCTAGGAGAACTCAAGAAGTGAGAAGATTATACTAGAACTATTTTAAAAAAAATTGATAGCTACTATCACATTAATTATGGGAGTATTCCAATATATATTATAAAAATTTATATATATATTCATCAATATACTAGTCGATTATTTAATCATATAATAAATTTCGGTGTACAACTTGTTTTCTATATTATTGTATATCATAAAAAATTAAAAGCTACCTCCATGTTAATATTTTAATGTAGGAATTTATAATAGAGTATCATTATTTACAAATTGAATAAATTATAAATGGTTTTTCCTTATATAAAATATTTGTGGCATCATTCTATTTAACTTCTATATTGAGTCCTCATATTTTGTTTTTTAAATTCCTACTAATTTAAACTGATGGTTTCTCGAGCTTCACTAATTCAACACCCTAAATGTTCTCAGCAAATCCTAATCCATATTATTGTATATCCATTGATTCTCATTCACCAGGTGATATTTTTTTTTTATTCCACGTGTTGAAACTATTTTTACTGTATTATCAAACATATTGTTCCCTTCGCGGGGTTTTAGTACTATAACAAGAGGTATATCTAGGTTTTTTATATCCCAATATAATATTTGGTTATTTCTATCCCCTTAGAATACTGGTTTCTGATTAACATGTAATATAGAATAGGAATGGAATTATCTTATAAGACTCCTAGTTTATTCTTTCCCATTAGATGTCCGGTTTCTTTTTAAAACATAACATAAAAGACGTTTAGATTGAGCCTTTAAATTGTATATTAGATATATGCCTATTAATTAATATGTAATATTTTCTCTTGAAAAATGATGGGCACCATATAAACCTGTTAAAAGAAATCAGTAAGGATTGAGACATTAATTTTTTAGGTTGGATCATATCATATAAAATTATGGGGTTTTTTCTAAACCCATAAAATAAAATGGAATTCGGTTGAGCCTCATGTTGTAAAAAATAAGGATGTAAAGATCCATCACTCTCCTTAAAAAGTGATATACCATATTGGGTTCTATCTCTATCATATAGTTTGACATGTAAAGAGTATATTTGTATCATTTAGATCTGAACCACTATAAAAAATATTTTATTCAACATTTACTTTATGTATTTTCTTTTCTCTCTCATTTCTTTTATTGGTGTGGTGGAATTTTTTAATAATTGAATTGGTCACTTTCTTCTCTTAATGTTTAAACTTTATTATTTTTTAATATAAATACAATTCATCCCCTTCTTTTCCATTTCCAAAGTCTCTTTGAGACATAACACGTGTAAATTCTTTTGGTATAAGATATATTTGGAATTAAATAGAGATTATTTGGTTTCCTTGATATTTTTTTTAGTTCTATTTATATGATGTAATCATTTGCAACGTACATTGTATCGGGACATCATAATTAATGAAAACATTATTATTATCATTCATACATGTTTTTTAAATTTATAACATATCATAAGACATGATAATTAACCAACTAGTGATAAATTTCTATTTTTTATATAATCAATGATCATTATGAAATGTAACATGTTGTAAAAATAAGGAATGAATAGAATAGTATATATTTATACAGATATATAAAGTTTTGTTATAGTATATAATTCATGAATATTTTACAATTTTTATCCATTTTATGTGAATTAAATGAAATATCATTACAATATATCATTAAGGAACACGGAATATACACTAAATAATATAAAAAGTACATGATATTATCATAGTTTCTTTTTTTGATTTATTATACTATGAAATGAATCTTATGTTATTCTAGTAAAGTTATTTTATTAACCAATATGGAATCTTACCTCTGATATGAAGGGAATCACATATGGGTTTTCATTTGAATATGTTTATTGGGATGAATGGTAATTCCCATGTGAGTAACATGTGATGTGTTTATTTACTTGAATGAATATGTGATATATTCTTATGTTTTAGATAATTATGTTTACAAAATTATAATATGTGATCTTGAATATACAAGTTGTTGTGATCACATTATTATAGAAATACATGATGTCAGAGACAAATGGATTGTATAGGTATACATGTGATTTAATTAAAATAAATACAGTTGATAAAGATTTCATTCAAACCCAAAGTAACATGAGTAAGAATGATATAAAACTAGATAATATTATTTGACATATAATTTTTGGGTTTCAAATTCATAATCATTGTTAGTGATATAAATATCTCAAAAAGTCACACATAAAAAGTGTGAATAATGACATGGTAATTAATGAATTTTTACCCAAAATTTGAATGATAATGAATGATAGTTGTATAAACCCAAGTTGTTTTTATATTGTGTTGGTAGGCCTAAATTGTGTCGTTATTACCTTATGAATCTAATAAGAATATAAAATTTATAAAAACTCAAACTATGGTACTCAATTAATTAATATATAGTATTATAATTCTTGATGTTAAACCCTCATAGATGGTGAATTAGTTTTATTCAATTTTCAAAATAATTGATTTTAATACATTGAAGAAAGTAGTGATGAAAAGGTCTATTTGATTTATTTTATGAAAATTAAATATTGAAATAATGCAGCATGATATGTTTTCAAATAAAATTTCAAAAAAAATTCCAGGGTTTTTATGGTTTTAGGTTTTATGTTCTATTGGATTAAAAAAATGACTAATCCATGATTGGTGTTAGAGTGAACATTATGGGGACTTGATGGTCTTGGTATCCCCTCCTTGATGTCATAATTCCCTATTTAAATTTGGTCTGGTTATTTTGGGTTTCTATGAATCATGTTTGTCTCAAAACTATATTTAAACCATATTTCCCTAAATTTGAAAATGGCCATGCCTCCTTTAAGGTTTCCAATATTAAAATTTTAAAAATCCATTCACATTAAAATAAAATTTTTCTTGATTCTAGTAAAAAAAGGGATATGAAATTTGTTGAAGAATAAAAGAAAAAAATACATGAATAAATAAAAAGAAATCAATCCAACATAACCTTACACTATAATGACATATAAAATTTTTGGGAAACATCACTTTGGTTATGGTGTGACACATATGTGTCACACTATGACATATATCAACTTCACTTCTGGATTCTTTCCTCCACTTCATGAATTTTATTTCATCCACAAAATTCCCAGTTATAAGATGTGTAATGATTACACAATGTGTAATGTTAGTTTTCAGCTATGTAAGCCTCTTTATTCTTTGGTTCTTCAGTTATGTGCCTTGAAAATTCTCCATGACCATTAGATTCTTTAAATTCCCTTCATTTGATAGAATTAATTTTCGTTCTAACTCATCTTTATCAATTTTTATAAAATGTTCAATCCTAGAAAATATGAGAGGAATATCCGAGACATAAGAATGAATTAATAATTATATCATCATATTTACTACATTTTATTTTAAAAAATGCATAAAATAAATTCTTTTATAAAACTCCCCTACACTTGAATTAATACCTAACCTTAAGGATGGAATCTAAACATACTACAATAGATGATTACTCTACCCTAATATAAATTCAATGCTAACAAAACTAATTGATCAATGAAAATTTAAAATTTTAAGAGTTACATGTATAAAATGTATCAACTCCCTATTTTCCAATTAATTAAAATCAATCATGGATTTTACTTATCTCTAATAAAATATAAATTCCTTTTCAGTAATAAATATTCACTTTCAATCCATTATTAATATGCATTCTAGTTATAATTTTCCTTGGGTGAATTTTTCTAATCATAATCACAGTAAAAATGTAAATATTATTGATCAGATGCCACAATAACATTTCACTAAGAATAGGCTTTTAAGGAATCAAGAATCTTTACTACATAATTCAAAATAAAAAATAATCATGAGGGATACACCATTTAAGATCAAACAACTCTGAGGCCTAAGGAAGTTAGATAAATGGTATAAATCAAACAAGTATCAAAATGTAGGGTTATCTGTAATGAAATTTTCATGATAATGAAAAATAGCTCTATAAAAATATCATTTTCCCCAAGTATCTCAGAGAATCCTCTTAAATAGATATATTGAAATCCATGGAACACGGTCTTTTATTATTATTACTATTATGATTATTATTATTAATTATTTTATTTTTTGAATATTTTTTTAAATGGGAAATTCAAAAATCCCCCCCAAACCCCAAATGTTCTCTTTATAACACTGTGTGTAATTATTATAATAAGATCAGTAGCTAAACAATGGTGATTTTTGAATCTATTTTGAGACAACCCATTTTCATTAATATTTTTCTTATTTTTTTTTATTTTTTTCTCATTTTTCCAAGAGGGTATGAAATAAATACAAGGAAAATTCCTTCCCTAAATCTCATGAACCCACCCACACAATATAATTCATTAAAATTATGCATCCATTCGACCAATAACCATATACCCCAATCTTATTTTTTTTATAAGAATTTAAAATAATTAATGTGTGGTAAGAAAGGATAAAGTGGGATTTTAACATGGATCATCCCTAAAAAGGTAGTGCACACCTTATGTGGGCATAAAAAATGAATAAATTTAAGGTGGGACTCAAAATAAGGGATATCGAAATATGACTCATTAATATTAAAAGAGGTTATATTCTATCATATCTTTGATTATTTGCATAAAATTTCTAAAATAAAACATTCCTGAGTTTTAGAAGAAATATACTATAGAAAGAATGGGAAATTTTTGGTTTAGAGGATGTCTCAAGATTGAGATGAATGGTTGGAAAACCCACTCATGTAAATTCAGATGAATAAATAACTCAATTAATAAAAATACCATAAATCAAAATCATTGAAATCCTCTAAAAAATTTCATTTGAAAAGTTTAATAAGCTCCCTAAATTATGATTTATCAAATCCTAATCAACATTATCATCCATACTAATTATCATCCCTCATTTTTTCCATTAGAATTTATTAAAATATAAATTTTAAATCCATCACAATGTAGTTTAACTAAGAAGTTTATGTGTCCTAGTTTAGTTCATTAAAGAAATAATCAAATGAAGGGTATGAATTTGGTAGTTTAAATTCATTAATTAAAAGTGGAAAATAAAGTAGATGAATTATGAATTTAAAATATTACTCCCCTTTTTAATATTTCCGAAAATTTGTTCGTGAAGTTTTTTCCTACTCCTAATTCACATTGTGTATTTTTCTTGAAGCCACTTTTTGTGCTTCCTTCTACCTAATATTATATTGGGTCTTTATGGTCCTAACAAATAAAAAATAAGTAGGTGAAATACTAGGCAATTTTCAATGAATTTTGAAATATTTGTAGCAAGAGAATGCACTCCTAAAAACTAAATGACAGAAAATACTAAAAAACACATGTTTCCTCCTAGAAGTGATTTAGTTTACTATCATTTTATTGACATAAACTCCTTCATGTACAAATTCCATGATGTATGACTAGAAAATCTCTATATGGTTGGGTCCATGAATGGTCTCAGTTGTTTCATACGCGCATAGGTCTGCCCCAGTACATCCTCTATGAATAGCATAATTCTTCTTGGGGATGTACTTAATTAATATATATTTGATTGATAAACCCTTTAATTTTTATTTTTAATGAACTATATCTAAGGTCACATACCATCCATACCTATTTTTTTCTCATATCTAGTGGAGTTCGTCTCCCTTTTGGTTTGAGTGATCTTGTTTCTCATATTCTATTACTTCTTAGGTCAAGAATCCTATTGAACAACAGTAGTTAAATCATGAACCTGTTTACATTCATTGAAACCCTCAACTTCATATGTATTTTCTTCCCTAAAATAAATTTCCTCTCACACATCATAGATGTTTATTTCCTAGTGGATGTTGAAACTTACTTTATCTCAACCAACTCTTAGGAAAAGTTCCCTGAATTGGATATCGATCAGCACACACATATTGGATAAAATGGTCTCCCCAAAATGAGTGGATTAATCTACTTTACAATAGTAGGATGTCAATGGAGAGGTATAATTTGTTGAATTTTATCAAGATATCATTGATCAATCCTCCGGGATACATCCCTATAGATTCAGAAAATTGAAGTGAATCTCTTGCGGGCTCTATTCATTTTTATCCCAAACCCATTAATGTTTTGTATGAAATGATATTGACACTCACACCTAAAGAACAAAAATATTTTCAAAATTTATTAGAATTTATAATTATAATAATTGAAAAGCTACCTATATTAGCTTTCCTCTTATAGAGGTCCCCTAATACTACCACTAAACATTATCAAGTGAGTTGAATGGGTCCAATATCTTGCAACTCCTTCTTCATGGTTACCATCACATTCATGATTTTTTCATATGTCAAAAAATTATTAAATGCTTATGAGAATTTAATATTGATATGATGAATTTAATGATTTCTAGAAATTTACATTTTTATCCATTGTTCATTACAGAAGACAATAATTCTGGAACATAGGCCTTGGATTATACTAGGGTGTTTATTATTTAGCTTTTTTAGATACTTATTCCTTTTAATTTTAAACTTATTTTTCACTTTATTCCACTATTTTTTCTCATGTGGGTTCTATAACACTTCCTTTTGTTTTATTCCCACTTCTATGTAGTTCATAATTTAAATAATTATTTGGAAATACTTTAGGGAATCTTGGAAGATCTTCTATAGGTCTATCTCTATCAATGTCAGTAATTTAGAGAACATAGAGATTCATATTTCTCAATGCATCCATTTGGTTTTTTATTCTTCTTTATATTCATTTAGTTCATCCCCATAAGCAGTCATGAGTGAAACGGCTGTCTCTTCCAACATATGGACGTGAATCATTATTGTGGTCCCCATGGGTAATTTTTTTGATAACTTTTTCACCATTTTTGATATATGATTTATTATTATTGTTGAAGTCTCCAAACTTGAAATTGATTTCCATGATTGTAATAAAAAGAAATTAACTTTTATAAACATATTAGGGGGTTTTGGCCTATCATTATATCCATCATCTCTTCTAATAAATCCGACAATGCCTCAATATAGTAATTTTTTATTGTGTGAACAACTTTTTATTATGTCTCTTCTCTTGGCCACTAAAAAATGTTTTTAACCATTTAATCCATAAAATTATAGCTCATTTCATGAGAAATATTTACTAATGATCATCCTACTTAAGCATCTAGAATTAATCTATTTCCTTACAAAAAACCCATATAAAACATTTTGACTATTATCTATATCTCTAAACCATTATGGGAGAATGCTTGAGTCATATCATTATATCATTACCATGCATAATTTAGAGACTCTACATAAAATTGATTAATGTATATAATATTTACCCGTATGTTCATTGATTTTGAGGGTGGGAAGAATCAGGTGTGACTGTTTCAGGAAAAATCTTCCCATTCCATAATGTAATGCACTAAAAAGTATTTAATACACTCTCTATCTCATAATCATAATGAATAAAAAAAATTCATAGTCTTATCACATTTTATGACACATTCTAGAATTTGAGATTGTCACAAATTCAGAGGATGTTTTCCAATTTTTTCATAGATGTTTCTTTGATAGTATAGTAAAATTTTTGTTGTTTGATATCATCAAAATAATTATAGGATTGCTCTAAAAGTGATTTTTTGTAATTAGGGATGTTATATATCTCTATTTGAATCATGTATTTGATGGCTGCCCATAGTCTATGATCATCTGAAACCTTGGATATCATAGAATAATTCCCCCACTATCTTAATGTTGCTCAGTGTCAACCAAGATTTTTTCATCCTTGTTTATTAATAATCATTTCTATAGTCCCTGATTGATGTAAAAACCCTCTTAGAAATTTTCTCTTGTGTTTTTTTTTTGTGCATTTAAAAATTAAAAAATTGAAATCAACATCATCAGCACTCCTATTGTAATCAAGGAAATTAAAATAGAGAAATAAAATAAAATAAAATAATAATGAAACTAGAAAACTTACTTGTAACCACCCCTGGCAATGACATTATTTTTTATAGGCCCAAAGGGATTCATTATTTCTCTATGGGTCTAATCAAAATACAAATTTTATAAAGACTCAACCTTTGATACTAAATTATTTAAAATATATTATTGGAATGTTTGAGTTCAATACTATAAATATGGTGAATTAGATTGATTTTGTTTTCAAAAGGATTGATATTATTAACTTGAAGAAAGTGTTGAAGAAAATATTGGTTTTATTTATTTTAGGAATATGAAATATGAATAAAATGTAGATTGATTGGTTTGAAATCAGATTTTAAAACAATGCATTTGTTTTGTAATTTTAGTGTTCAGGTGTACATTCAGTTTAGAAAGTATTTTGATTAATCTATGATTTGTGTGAGATTCAAGACAAGGGATACCCAAAGCTCCCGATATCTCCTCCTAGCAGTAGAAACACTTCTTTCCCTTGATCTGTTTATTTAGTGTTTATCCAAATCATGTTTGTCCTGATACCTTATTTAAACTTGATTTACTAAATTTTCAAAATGAGCATGCCTCCTTTAGGTTTTTAATTTTTTCAATTTTAATAGTCCTTTCATATTTAAATACAAATGGTCCTGATAAAATTTAAAAAAAAATGGATTTTAGGTTGATGAAAAATTTACAGAAAACCCAATACATATATAATGAAAAACAAATCATTCCAACAACACCATAACACATATATTATATAACCATATCCAAAGATGGGATTAACCCATTATCCTAGTGATGATATAATAATAGGAAAGTAATTAATGTAATTAAATAATAATGAGTAACTAAATATAGAAATAGTGAAAACCCTGCGCAACACAGCTTATCACTCGAAGCATTGGTCTTTGAGAACCCCTTTATTGCAGTATCCTAGCCCTCTACTTATAGAGTCTTTATGGAATTATATAGCTTGTAATTCCATTATGTGTTGGTCAAAAAGTGTTCATGGGGGTACTAGGTCCTAAAACATCTAAAAAATTGAATATAAATTGAATCTATACATTGTTTTGGCTCATCTAGACCATTTAAATGTCATGTAGAGAATACATGACATGTAAATATTTCACCACATGTATTGTTTTCATGGAACAAATAATTTCATAGAATCATCACTTATGGCATGGCCTAACACAAATGTGTCACATGATGACACATATTAAATTCACTTATGGATTCTTTAATCTACTTCACAAGCTATAGTTCATTCATGACTTTCACCAGTACATGATGTATAATGATTACATTATGTGTAATGTTAGTTGTATTCTTTGGGGGCCTCATTTTACCTTTTTTATTCAGTTATGTTCTTTGATGTTTTTCATGATCATGAAATATTATATAATCCCTTCATTTGATGGTATTCATTGACTTTTTAGATCACTTTACTTAATTTTCATAACATGTTGCATCCCAACAAATATGAGTTAATTTTCATGGAAATATGCATTTATTAATAATTAAATCATCACGATTCCCTCATTTTATTATAATAACTGAATATAATAAATTAAATTATCATGTTACACAAGATATGACATTTTGTTTAACAGAATATTTTATAGAAAAAAATTCAAGGGGGTTTTATTAAATTTGATTGGTTTTTTGAGTTATGTTATGCAGGTATTGTATTTAAAATAATATAATGATATTTTTTACATATGCTTTATTTTATGTTATAACTGGTAATATATATGGTTCATTCAAGATATGTAATATACCAATCATAATATTTAACCAATATGAATATATAAAAATAACAAAAAAACCCAATGTAGGTTCCTAATAACAATGATCTGGTAAAATGTTCCAAGGGTTTCAAACATAGAATATGAATGATTTATCATATATATATATATATATATATTAAATAATCAATAAAAAGAACATAATTAAATAAGTAAAACATCATTCACCTATATGATAAATAAGATGCAACAATCATATCAAAATATGTTGACAATGACTACAAGAGAAAATAAAAGTATAAACAATATAAAATAATGACCCAACTATCTTTGTATGATACATAATCCTTCATATACAATCACCTATATATTTTCATAATAGATATATACTTAATATTTAATCAAAAATCACACTATAATGAAAATTTAAAAAGAATATAAAGCTACATTCACACTAAGGTGTGTATATATCATGTGACCGAAGTTTGAGTATGGTACCAAAAAATATTAATTTTTTTCCTATCATTGATAATCCATGCATACTAGATTGAAATAAAATATAATTAAATAGTTTTTTAGAATTTATGAAAATAAAAAATGATATAAATCATATTTTCCCAAATCCTAATGAATGAAATAGATGAATTTAAATAATATTTAAAAATTTATGTAGTTATACATGTAAATTAAAATTGAATAAATGAATCAAAATATAAATGCACATAAATAATAAAAATATATAAAAATAATTTTTTTCAAAAACTATACATATGAACAAGGGGAATGTACTTAACGAACTCCTATAGAGAAACTAAGGATCCTCATACTAATAAAATCCATCAACATAACCATATCGATAATCATATACAAATGAAGACATTCCATTATACAGAGTGATATACTATACTAGAGGAAATCTCATATTGAATCTATTCATATCTTAATTATAATTAGGCCACCCTAACCGGATTCGCATCTTGAATTTGAGGGAACATGCTCAAAAGTTTTTCCTCAAAACCTTGCGTCATTATTTTCAGAGGAAACCTATTTTAACAAAAGAAATATCATACTATATAATATCAAAATTTTACAATATATCCAATAATATCCCATGTGTCCAAAAAACCCCATAATGAAATTATATAAAATTGTGAATTCTGTGTATCTATGAAAACTTTTTTGGATTTGGTTTATCAAAATTTATTAATTTTATAACAAATAATTGTTCCAAATTTTAATATTTATACTAATCCCTAATTTTGTGACACTATGGGTTTTTGTAGAATCTACATCAATTATGAATTCTTTAATTCATATATGTAATCAAATAGGGGCCTATAGGAAAATGTTAGTGTTACTCATGCTATAAATGTTTCTAGTGTGATCATGATCAAACACATTCATATCTATGTATGAACAGTTCCATCATTAGATGAGTCATATATTTCATATATAAACTCATATAACCCCTATCTAATTGACATATAGTGACCACTACAGATTGAAAATTTAATTCTAGTATAGGTCATATCATATATTCATGACTCCCTTAAATAGAATTATCAATTTTAATGAATACATCATATGTCATTCAATAAATTAATCAACCACGTCACATGTCACTCAACTAATAATTTCATTACATTTCCATAGTTTAATTCTATCAATGGACCAAATTCTTTTTCATGTCATACAAGTGGAATAATAACTTCTTGGTTAATCTGTAACTGATGAAATGATTAGAAATATATGTAGCCACCCATTATTATCTAAGCCTCAAGTATTGCATAAGAAAGGTGTCCTATTATGAATTTTTTCATGATCAGTATATATCTATTTTAAGGTAATTATGATTCATTATAATAATGTTCCCCTAAAGTATATCAATAAATCTATTAAATTACATGTGATATTATTTATCAGACCATTTTAGATAATAATCCTTGACTTCTTATCTCTTTAGTATACTCTTTGTACCATATATAACTCCTTCGGTCATATACAATATTCTACTCATTATAACCATAGAAAATCATCACTACCCTTAATAATACATAATGATCAACCATTAGTTAAAAAAATACATAATTTAGGGAGATATTGTCATTTTTTTCATATAATATATGTAATTCTCTAATTTCATTAACACTTTTTAAATGGTTACTTTATTAAATTATTACAAAATAAAATTATTGTTCAAAAAAATATCGAGTAGTTTAGTATTATTTGAAGTGAAAATACAAACCAATATTCAATATTATATTCATATATAAAAATAATGTATAAATACTTTATAAAACATCCTTATTCATTTTATTGAATCATTAAACATAATCATATATAACATCATTATAACCATGGAAAATAGAAACACTTGAAGTCTGAGATCAAAATCTTGGTAAGGGTATATATATAATGAAAGCTATCATAACAAGAATACACATGATATTAGGGTGAATAATAAATAATCATTTTATATAATCAATATCTTTTTTATGAAATCATATCCAGGGATAACATATAAATGAAAATAATAACATAGAGAGAAATTATTAAATTAATGGGGATGGAATCTATATTATTAGACATATTGACCATTACTTCATTGTCCTCAGCATGAAAATTATTCTTTCTATCCTGGTCATTACTAGGAAATTGTTTTTCCCTTCAAATCCATATATAATACATCATACTTGCATTGGGTAGGCACTCACAAAATACCTAAACCTTTTATCTCATGAGGTCAAATAATGCATTAATGGGTTATATAATAATAGGCCTCAGTAGTAACTTATTTATATCAAATTAATTAACTATATCAAATATATGAATATCAATAAAATTGAAAATAAATATTCTATATGAATCAATAAAAATTAATTTTGAGATACACATAAAAAGTACATCAATACAATCCAAGTTAATAAGTGGTATAATTTAGACATAATCCATCTAGATAAAAAATGGATGGTTAAACAATAAATAATCAACATATAAACTATAAGGCTTTCTAAATATAATAAGAATTACCCTTATCAATGAACCAAAAATAAGGTAGTGAAGAAGGGAACATTCAATGTGTTGGGTTATCAATAGAATATAGTAATTGAGTACAATTTATTTCATATTAATGAGACCATATATATTATAAGAAAATCATTAAATGTGGTTTTTAAAGAGAATATGAATTATCATAATTGTCTCCTTCGAGTTTGCACATCCAATTATGTTGTCTTAGGAAAACACATCATGAAACAGAGTGACCACTGAGTTGATACTCAATAATTCTTTCTCATGTTAATTTCCAATAGATTCATTTGGGCCACATATGTACCAACTTTCAAGTACCTATACATGTTTTTCATTACTATGAATAACTAAATCATTTTATATTCCTAATTTTTTTATTTTGAATCATTCTGATGGCATATAGAATTTAATTTTATAGAGGAAATCTTGTTTTTATTAAAAAAATGGGTGATAATTCCATATAATTACTGGAATTTTGACATATCTATAAATAATTATAATTTAAAATAGAAGGGGTAAACTAAGAAAACAAATTTTGACATACTAATGGCTTCAAAAAATGTAATAATGAGATGAGACAAGTATTCTACCAATAAGAAAATATGTAATGGGAGATAATACCATGAAATTTAAGTAAAATAAATATGTTGAAATGGTATTATACTAAATGATTATTAATTAAAAATTAAAGGGAGGTATTAGAGATCGATTCCATTCTAGGGAGATTATTGATGCCTAATATGACTCAATAATACCATAGGAACTCCTTGGGATATATTTTAAAAGAACTCATCATTAAAAATTAAATAATATATTATCCTTAGACTACAATTAATTTTACTTCATTACAAATGATCTTTTATATTTAAAGTTATGGATAATTAGTTCATAAATCTTATATAACAAACCCATATATTAAAACGTTGAAACTTATACCCAATATCAATTTTCACAAAATATAATACTTTTAAAATAAAACCTATTTTTTCTGAAAAATATTCATGACATTCAACATGACATATTCCTTTTCATTATCAATCCTTATACCTTTTGAAAAAAAATTCAAAAATAATGGATGAGAATAACAGTCATAGTAAGGGACAAAAAAATAAATATATTAGTCAAATGAAAAACATGAAATCTATTGAAATTTTTCCCTTTATCAAAATGTTATTTGAGAAAATGATATAGATCCATTCAACATGAAAAAAACTTTTTCTTAAGTAAAACCCTTAAACCCCATAGATAAAATAAAAATAATTTCAAGAAACAAAAAAAATTACATTTATAACTCATGTTATAAGTAACTGAAGACCAATAAAATCTATAGGAGAAACCATCACGTAACTCCCTCCTTATTTCTTATTAATATAATGAACATTATCCCATGATTTGTAGAAAAATAATGGGACTTACCCTTTATTTAAGCTACAATGGGATAATCCATTCCTCATGAGTTATAATGGGGCTCAAAACTTCATTTTTGTTGTCTCAAGATCAATAGTTTAACATATATAATTTTTAAGTTCCATATCAATAATAAAAATATCCTTACACTTTTTTATCATTAAACCATTATAAACTCTTTTAATATTGTATGTAAAACAAATTTGAATATTAAAACACTCATTTCCATTAAAAATTTATTTTCAATAACATTATACCCAAAAGAAGGTATATATAATTTATTCATTTAATAAATCATGAAATTTTAAAAAGGTTTCCAAACTTCAAATAATTATTTTTGTGGAAGGAAAATTCATTTTCACCATATACTTCACATAGAACATTTATTTTTTATTTTATAAAAAATTCAAAATTCTGTAAAAATACTCCACTTGAATTTTTATAAATAAAGTAAAATATAAATAAAATTCCACTTATAATTATCTTATGTATATATAAATTCATCATAATAAAATTTTAAAATATAGACATGGAAGAAGAAGAATTTGGAGGGAAACCTTAACATTTTATTTTTTAATGAATATCCCTTACCTTCTGTCAGATCCATCTCATATGATATTTAAATTCCTAAATAAACATATTATGTTAAATATTTACCAAAAGAATATCATTTACATGTTTATTATTTTTTTACAATGTTATAATCATTTAATTAATAATTTAATATCATGAATGACATTTTGATTATATTAAGATCTAATGTCTGAAATGGATCTGGTATGTTGAATATTGTCAAATTGGTCATTACTACATCATATATTGAGTAATAATGATGAAATAACTCTTATTTTAGCATAATATTTACTTTTAAACACAAAAATTAATGATGGTTTGGAAAAAGTAAATATAATACAATCACGGAGATGGTAGGTCAAACGTATGCATGTGTAACATTTGATTCTTCCAATGATCATTAAGGAAAGAAGGAAAGTATTATTTTATCATTAAATAATTATAATTATATTATAAGTATCATATTATTTCACTAAATATAATTATGTAAATATATCATGTTATGAGGTGATGAAAAAATTATTATATCACTTTTCTGAGGTGGTAGTACACATGTACGCGCATACAATGTTATCATTTTCCACTGAATAGAGAGGTAAAAAAATTAAACAATGTAATATAGTTTCAGCATAGTATATATTCCTTTATTATTATATATTCATTGAATCTATCATTACAACCATCCATAACAGGATGTGATGGAAAAAATTACATTACTTTGTGAGAAGCTAGTCATTCGTACACATGAATGATGGTTTCCTTTCCCATTTGATAGAAGAGGAAATGGATATCAGTTATTTCATTACCCTAATAAATTCATAGTATATCTAAGATAATTTTTTGTATTATTTTAACATTTTAAATTAATTTTTTATGTTGGTATTAGAATACATAAAATGAAAACCCTTAGTTAATAATGGTACCTACTCTTCAAGAAGCCTCTTATGTTTTACACAAAAATAATTCCTAGTTTATTATTCTGATTAACCCAAGGATGCTAGGAGATGGGGATGGATTTAATTATTTTATTTTATTTATGTATTTGAAAAAAATGATTATTTTGTGTGATGAAAATCAGAGAGGATGTTCCTTTTTATAAGAGAGGGGAGGGGCACTATTGGAATATCTTAAATATTAAATTAATATAAAATACTTCTCAAATTTAAATTACTCCAAATCGATAATACATGAATATTGGATGATTACAAGCCAAAATGATTATAGAAAATAATTTTTTTGATGTTTAGATTTTTTTCTACACTTACTTAATTATTTTATACCACAATAACCTTTTCTGACAATTACCTCAATAATGAAGTTTTTACTCTATAGGGGTCTATATAATTACTATAAAACGATAAAGAGTCCATATATGTTCCATGTTGGATATAATCAGAAAAATCCCATTAACATGTATGAAAATAGGACTCTTGGGTGTTTTAAATCATTTAACATTTTTTTATTAATTATAAAATAACATTAAGGTCAATATTGACATTATTAATTAAATATGAATTTTAAAAACAAAAAAAACAAGATGTTATTCGAATATGAACTTCTTAAAAACATTAAATATGTAAAAAATAATTAAAAATTATTGGTAAAACATAAATAACTCAAATAATAGTATGTTTAGTGTTTTTATAATGATTTTATTAACTTTTTTGTTGCATGCATAAGCACTTTGGCAGTGTTCCATAAGCATTTAATGTAATTAGATAATCACTAAAAATTATAAATAAATTAAAATAATAAAAATTCATACACATTTTAAATGAATATTTATAATCAAACACATCCTCTGTTTATCTATATATTATAAATATGGATACAATTAAAGAAAAAAATGTGATTTTTGACATTTGTTTAGAAAAAATAATTTAAAAGACAATGTCCTGGAAAAATAAAAATAATTTCATATATTTGACACATAAATGTTTATGGATGAGATATACTTATTAAATAAAATTACAGAATATGTTACAGACTTTTTTAAGTGCTTATCATATTAGTTTTAAACTGAATTACCTGAATTACCCATACTGAGATGACATAAATTTTCTAAATATGAAATTCATAATGAGGAATAAAATAAAAGGAACCTATTTACCAAATATGGACCTCCAGTTTTAAAATATAGATTCTATTTTTATAAATTAAAAACCCATAAGTGCATGAAATGTTTTATAATTATATATGAAAAACAAGATTAAAAACTATTAAAAACCTATTTTTAAAGTATAAAATGTTTTTATAGTGAATTCATCTATAAAAGTAATTTCAAAAACCATAAGTGAATAATCATATTTTACAACTAATAGAAAATATATTTTTAATTTATATATACCTAAATATAAAACAAAGTCAATATAAATCAATATTTATCACTATTCATTGGAAAATTATTTTTTTCAAATATTTCTAAAAATTAATTGTAATATAATTTTATCATGAAAAATTTAAAATTAAAAATAAATTTTCATAAATAAAACTATATAATTTGTAATGTATTTTTTTAAATAAATCCTTATAATTATTTTTTTATTAAAAATATTTCATTTTTGATATAAATATTACATAATATTTTTTAATGAATATAATTATCTATTTCATGAATACTACTATATATGAAAATTATATTTTTTTTATCATTAACTAGGTTGTAAAATTCATCTCCCATTTTATAAATTCCATCCTCATGATTTGATTCACATATTAAACAAGTGGGGGTATCTTTCCCCCAAATCATTTTTAGATTCCCTTATTGCTTCATTAACCATAAGGTTTTTCACAAAACCTTAACCCAATTAATCACTAAATTCTCAAGAAATTTCTATATATGATCTACAATATAAATATTTTTTTTCATTGGAAATGTTATATTCCATCCGAGCAACCTCAAGTCACAAAACCAGATGTTAATTTTTTTATAAATTTAATTGAAATAGAAACAATGAACACATTTTGTACATATAATAAACTTGTAAGAAATTCCACTCAATAGAAAACTGATCCATATCTTTTGAGGATTTAATACGGTCCAAAAAATGGACTTATCTTCCCAATTTTACCAAAATTAATATCACTTTTCCTTAGACACACTTTATGAAAAAATGGATCATCTACCTCAAATGAATGATCATTCCAATAGTAATCCATAAAAAAGTTACATACTTGGAGCTAAATTCCTAGGTTTTTATATATCCTTCAATATCTATACCATTTCCTCAACTAAAACTATCCCTATAAAAATCATTTTTCAATCATCATTCCAAAAGGATGGAGTATGGAACCACTTTCCATATAATTCCCCAATATTTTCTCTCCGATTAAACGAATAAAACATTTATTAAAAAAAATATTAAAGAAATATATTGATCAAAAATTCATTGATAATCCATTGAATATGTGTGATTCATCACTTCATGGATTGAATCATTGGATGGGACAATCTATTAGACTGGGGATGAAATATAACACTAAAATTTAATTCCATACACAATGACTTCTGATGTCCTTTCAAAAAATTAGAAGTAATCCATAGATCATGGTAAGATATAGTGTAGATAGAAACTCCATTAAATCTAACAATAAACTTGAGATATAATCGAGAAATATTTTATAAAGTCATAGTATCAGGGATATTATGAAAATTCAAATATTTAGTTAATTATTAAATAATAACCCAATTTTCATTATTACATTTGGATGTCGTTGAAAATCCCTCCATGAAATTCATGAATATATTATTCAATTTCAAATATAGTATTGGAATTTTCCATATCATCCCATTTGGTAATTTTCATTCAACATTAACCTATTGACCAATCAAATATTTCATGATATATATGATAATATCACATTTCATTTCAACCCACTAGTAAAATATCAAATGTTATCCATAAACTTTTTCACTACTACGATCAATTAAGAATTAAGAAATATGAGCATAACCCGTCAACTATATCTTCATCTAGGAGTTGAATGGAACAAATAATATCTTTCTAAATCTCAAAACACATTATTTATCAAAATTAACATTATGAAACTAAATCTTATTTACCCATTATACTATTTCATATAACCCGAGACCTTTATTCTTTTCTCTTTAAATTCATTCTATCTATGATTATTTAACTAACTCATAAAGAAAATAGTGGAAGTTTCTTCATTCACAATTTCATGATAAAAATACATGAAATTAATAAATAATGGGTTTTATTCTAAACATAATATAGTTAATGGTTCATTATATTTTCTACTCAAATGATCAAATTAATTGGGTGAATTTACAATATTTTAACGAATCATGAAATCATAATCTATGATCAGTTATAGCCATCATCTATGTCTCATGTTCAACTCCTTCTAAGTAAATACAAGATTTTAACTTTTACGATCAACATATATTTCAAACCTTAGTTCGTATACAAAATTCCTCAATGTTTTTAATTCAAACCATATAAAATATAATTCTAGATCACTTGTAGGATAATTTAACTAATGAGTTTTTAGTTGGAATAATGTATGATAAATTACATGATAATTTTTCATCAGGACATAACCAAATCCCTTCAAAGAAAAATCATTTTAGATGAAAATTTTATCATTAATATAGGGAAAGGGTAGAACTATAGCATTTAGAACATTGTTTTATTACATAAAACAATTATCAAATGATATCATATAGATTAATTTAACTCATTTTAAGGCTTATGTAGTCAATGAGTTAGGAAAATGAGTAACGTTTTCAACAAATCATCCATAGTGACCTATTAAACCAATAAATTTATGAATATATTGGTCATTTTTTGTCTTTCCTATTATTAAATAACATTAATTTTTTCATGGTTAGTCGTTATACCATATTTTTAAAAAATATTCCCAATAAAATAATTATTGTACAACAAAAATTCCCACTTAATAAATTTTCCATATTACTTATTTTCTTTTATGGTTTTCAAAACAATCCTCTTCCATGTTTCACGATCTTCATGACTTTTAGTATATAATAAATTGTCAATAATAAGCGCAACCACAAATATATCCCAAAACTCATGGAAACTTTTATTCATAAGGTCTATAAATAAAGGTATTGAATTAGAAAATTTGAAATATATAACTAAAAAATCATAATTCCCATATTAAGTAAAAAAATCAGTCTTTGGGATATCTTCACACCTTGCCATAAATTGATGGTACTTCAAACTAAGATAAATCTTCAAAAAATAGTGTTCTTCTAGGATCTGATCAAAGTAATAATATAATTGAGAGAAATGATACTATTTAAAAATAGTGATTTTATTTAAGTCTATATAATCACCTAACTTTCACATTGAATAATATTTATTTTTAGAAAACAAAATAAGATACCCCCATGGTGATGTAATATGTCATATTAAAAATTTAACAATAAGATCCTATAATTTTCCTTCCAATTCCAAAATTTCTACATGGGCCACTTGATAAGGGGGTTTCGAAATTATTTTATCATCTGTAACTAATTCAATAGCAATTTAAACATCCCAATGATTAATAACACAGAAAAAATAATCAGGAAAAATATTTATATGTTCATTTAATACTAGTATAGAATAAATTTAAATAGTTTATTTCATTTAAAATACTTGTTCTATGTTACATTAATTTCTATATCCAATAAATTTATTAACATCATGGTAGTTTATCATATGTATGAAAACATTGAATAAAAAATTCATGGATTTAAAATCTAACATATAAGGAAAAAAATAAATCAATTTCATACCAAAAATAATATCAGCCACTCTCATGGGTAGTTCAAAAACATTTACTAGAAAACTAAGACACTAAATATATTATAATGATTACCATAAATCTTTTTTTTTCTTTAATATATCCACCTTCATATTTGACTAAAATTTCTATATTTTTCTCATGAGGTGATATTATCAAATTATGTGAAAATTTATTATAAATAAATAATAAAAGGATACATAGTCATAAAGGGAATAAAAATAATTTGAACAAATTATTAACATATCTATAAACACTTAATTTCATTACCCCACATCTACTTTAGTAGTAGAAAATGATTTTACACACCTTTTTATTTCTGATCTTGATGATTTCCACTATATTAGACTAACTCTAGACACATTTTAGCATTATTAACCTACTCAATGAATCTAAAACATCTCTCCATTGAATAACTATTATTTAACACATTATATAATTGTTTAAGATTTATTTTTTCAATCATGAGCCTCGTGACCAATATTAACACACCTGAAACACTTTCCACAACCTATAAAAAATCCATTAATTTTCATTTATCACACATGTAACATGTTAGGTGGCTTACCTATAAACTTATTAGAAGGTTACTTCTACACATCCTTCCATATTGACCATGCCATACACTTTTCTCCTTTAGGAACATAATTATCAAGAAACTCCATCTCATCTTTCTACACACAATGAATAACTTTCTCAAGGATTTTATGTTATTGTGTGGAAAAATCTCCTCAAAATATGTTTTCAATACTGAGAAAAAAATATTAATTTTATTATCTATGTCCTAGAAAAAATGTGGAATGTACATGGAAAATATTTTAAATTTTTTTAAACTACTTTTGAATCATAATATTTCTTTCTCAGCTTGAATAATTGTTTCTCCATACATTGTAGAACAATCATTTGGAAATATTTATCTAAAAAATTATTCTAAAACTTTTCCCATTCCATGGAATGATGTTCATCCTTCTCATTGGTATTCATAACCAGAGGCAACCATCAATCAACATTTTCATAAATATTATAAACATCAATAGTTACATTTTGAAATTATAATCATCCCATGACTTCGAATATATTTTCTAGTACATTAGTCAATACCTCATCTTCCGCAGGATCTGAGGCTCAGCTAAAATATGGTGGTTTTTGTTTCATGAAATTCACAAATATTTCCAAGTTCCTCGGTAGTAAATATGATTGCACTCTAACATGGATTCAACCATAAGTTATAGCTTACATCAACTGGTCTTTCACTACATCACAATACTCTATTCCAACTACGATAAAACAAGGCTATAGCCCTGAGTTTTTGAGATACCATTTATATAGGTCACCCCTATATCCATGATTTCTTAAAAACAAGGGGTATAGGGCTTGGTTAAAAACATATATTCATGGTTTTCATGAACCATTGAAATAGGTTTCTCATGGGAAAAAAATTCTATGGGAATTCCATAGGAAAACCTATAATAAAAGTTAATGGAGAACTGTAAATATAGGGGTGACATATACCCATGTTTTTTAGAGAACCATGGGTTTATATTTCCTATATAAATGTGGGGGTAAATTTCCGCATAACCATGGGAAAAAATTCCCATGGGAAAATCTATTCCCAAGGTTCCCACTTATAACCACTATTTTAAGAAAATTGATATATCGATAGTATTATTTGGTGTAGTGGTTAGGTCCTTGGACTATATAGAGTAATTTAATGGTTCAAATTTTACCAGGTTTATTTTTTAATCATATATCCACATATTCTGATCAATCGATATAGGTAAATTATCAATTTCCATGATTTTGAATATTGGAAATAGTCGTACTTCTATGGTGGACAACCATGGAAATATTTATATATCCATGCTTCAAACACATGTTTGAATACATATATGAAAAATACCAATTTCTATGGTTCATGGGTTTGGATGTATTATTTTTTGGGCCATGGATATAGTGAAAACCTATACTAATTACTTAATCACCAATGGAATAAAACTTTTGTTATATGGTAAATTTACTATAGTATCCAATTACTAAAATTCTAGGATTCTAATTCAGAAGGATATTTTCCCCTTAACACTGTCCAAATTCATAATCAATGTTTCATTTATAAAAAACCATATTGTGTAGTCATACATTAGATTAAACATCATGGTAATTTTTAAATTTTATATCTTTTAAACATAACTGTAAGTCAAAATATTTCAAGGGTATTATTTAAACATTATCATAATCTCAGAACTCATCTAAACCTTTTCTAACCCTAAATACTCATCCATAATAATTACACAATCATGTTTTTTTATACGATTATTCATTTTCATTAATTTCTAAAGATATTTTAGGTTTAGAGTTTTGGTTAATTTGGTCTTAAATCTTAGAGAAATATCCCATATATTATAAATATTAAACTTATACATAGTTTCCATTTTTCCAAAAATATAAATAATATAAAAGAAAAATTAATATATCTTCTTGGAAAATATTAATGACATTTAACAAGTCATCATAATTTTCCTTACACATCCAAAAAAAATGTAAAATAATTTTAAAAATATGGGATGAGAATAAAAAATCTGAGTAATATACATGAAGAGAATAAACACGAAACGCCAATTAAAAACATGAAAACTGTTGAAAATTTTACCTTTATCACGATGTTATTTGAGTGAATGACATAATACATTTGAACGTGATAAACACACACACATTATTCTCAATGAAATTATGTTGAATTAAAATAATGTAAATAAAACCCCCTTTATGAAAAATATACAATTACAATAATATAATATGTTTGAAAAAATTGTATCCTAGATAAATCCATTAGATTAACCTCTAATAACTTCATCCATCTTTCATATTAAGATAATTATTGTTACTCAATGCAATGGAGGTAAATGATAGGTTCACCATTCAGATAAGCTATATCAGGATTACCAATCTCTCATGATCTATACTGGGGTTAAACCCTTCATATATATTGTATTGGGATCACCCGTTTCACATATAGAATTCTAATGTACCATATCATCAATAAAAATTTTATTATTTTACCTTTTTATCATAAAAATATTTCAAAACTCTTTTAATCCCATATGGAAAGCTCTTTTATATATCAAAATATCATTTCCTATGAAAAACCCACATTCAATACTAAAACCCAAAAAAAGATATAGATTTTGTTTTTGAATAAAATATTTAATATTTTAATGTATTAAAAACATAAACTAATGGTTGTGGTGGTGTGTAAATTTGTTTTTGATGTATATTTTAAATTTGGGTGTTAATTATTTCCTTTGTAAATAATGTCAAAAATTCCATTAAAATACTACTTTTGAAAACAATTTAAACAATGTAAAAGAGAAATAAAATATCTTTTATATATCTTTTATATCTATATAAATACATTAATATAAAATTTTAAAAAATATGGGCATTGGAGAAAAAGACCTCGGAAGGAAACATTAGAAGATGACTTTTCTAAAATAAAGTCTCATACCCGGAGGCTGGCTCATCTCTTACATTCTTTATCATATTAAATAATAATATTATGTTTATTATTTACATTATTAAGAACATTTTTCATTTTTATTATTCCATTTACCATGTTATAATCAATTACTTAATCATATAATTTCACGTCATATGTTATGATGGTATCCAGTTCATATATCCAAAATGACTTTGGTGGGTTGATTTTGGTTAAAGATTTCATTATTCTTATAACATCGAGAATTGTTATAAGAAAATTATTTATTTTTATAAATAAATTTTAATTAAAATAAACCATGAATAATGTACATGAATACTGAATTACTATATAATCATGGAGTTCGTAATATCTTCCTACGCATAAGTAATGTTTCCATTTTTTGACGTTCATAATGGAAATAAGGTAAGTGTTATTTTATCTTTCCATAATAATAATTATATCATCAATAAAATATTATTTCATTAAATATACTTATATATTTCATCTATGTGATTTAGGGATTAAAAACTAATCCCATCGCTTCATGGATGTGCTAGTCCACACGTACACATGAATGGAAATATAATTTTTTTCATTGAATGAAAATTTAAGAAGTAGATGCTTTTGTTTTTATCATAATGATAAATATTTCATTAATATAATATTTTTAAAGCCTTAATCAATAATTATAACATTCCATAAGTGAATGAGATGTAAAATTAATTACAATGATTCACAAGGTAGTAGTCCACCATACAGAAATAAATAATGGTTTCATTTTCCATTTTATTGTAGAGGATATGGATATATGATATGAAATTAACAAAATATAAAAATTATTCTTGAAATATACTATTGTTATTATTTCAGTATTTTTAATTAAACTATAAATGATGTAGAATACGAAATAAAATTAAAACTCTCATTTTAGAATGATACCTCTTCTTCAGAAAACATCTTATGGTTTACATGAGCAACATTCATAGGTAGCATTTTTATCAATCCAAGGCCTATAGAAAATGATTGAGGATTTTAGTAATGTATTATGGTAGGTAATGACCCAACCAAATGTATTTTTATGTGTAAATAAAATTGTATAGTTTATTCTATTTAATAAGAGAGGGTAGGGTAACTCTTATAATTCATGAAATATAAAATTAATATAAATTAATTTTCAAATTATAAAGGATCCAAATTGATTATATGACATGATAAGATGAGGATGAGTGAAGATAAATTCATCAAATATTATTTGGAAATAGAATAAAAAGAATGAATTGCCCATAAATATACAATGGTTTATATCACCAACAATACACCATCCAATTGGATAAATTTAGTATTTTTATTAAGTTTTATTTCATTTAATAAAATGTTATTTATTATAACATATCATTAATTAATATTTTGTCACTATTCATTTTATTTACTTTTAAAAACATATCTAAAATGATGAAATTAAAATATAAACATCTATAATATATTAAATATTATATAAATTGATTAAAATTTTTTGGGATGGTATAAAAGACTCAAATAATATTATTTTTACAGTTTATAAAATAATTATATTTATTTTTCTACTATATGCACAAACACTATATCAGTGTTTCACACAAATTTATTGTCATTATTTAATCCATAAATATTATAAATAAATTACCATTATCAAAAATATAATTTATATTTTAAATAAATATTTGTACCCAATAATATCCTCAATTTACATATATATTAAAGATTGAGATATAATAAAACAATGATAATGATATTTTTTTAATTTACATTTTATTAAATAATGTAAAGATTAAAATTATGGATAAATAGAAAAAGGTCATATATTAAACATTTTTTTCTGGATGATATATATTCATCCAATAAAATCATGGTAGGTATTAGGGACATTATTTTATCCTTATGTTTTTATTTTGAACCAAAATTGCTTGAGTTTCTCTTACCGACGTGACAAAGATTTAATAAGGTTTCTATTGATAATGACCATAAATAAAAGGGACCAATTCTCCTAATCTTGAAATTATAATTCCAAATAAGGAATCAAATTTTTATGATTCAAAATATATATCTGCTATAATTTAATTTAAAATTAAACATAAAAACTATGACAACCTATATTTTTTTCATAAAAATTTCATTTTAAATGTAGAGAATGTTTATTAATAAATTCAATTAAAAATTTATTAAAAATCAAAATTAGGTTATTTTAAATAAAAATGTGGTAATTATATTTAGAAAATAAATAAAAATATTTTACAAATTTTTGAATAATTTAAAAAATAAAATTTTCAACAAAAATCAGTATTTTTCATTATTCATTGAAAAATCAATATTTTAAACAATTTCATCCAAATTTATCTTGGAATAATATTCACATTTTTAATTCAAAAATTAAATTAAATTTTTTCAAATTCAAATTCTATAATTTTATATTTTAACTTTTATATAAAACCATATAAGTAAAGATTAATACAAAACTATTTTCTTTTTCATTTAAAAATTACATTATATTTTTATAATGAATATAAGTATCTAATTCATGTTTACCAATAAATAAGTAAATGGAAAATTATATGATTAACATGGTTGTTATATTTTTTTGATATGTTGAGGTAATGGATCATCATTATCCAAGCATTTATGGTGGAGAGGGAAGAGAGAATGGGTGGGATTGAGCTCCATTTATATGTGAAAAAGAATGTATTTTCCATTGAAACTAATGTTAGATGAGGTCTAAGAATAGTATAACATGGGGGTTAAATCAATTTTGTTAGTTATGTTAGTTGGATTTGGAAATTTTGGTGAGAAATGTCGTTATAAATTTCTAACCTAAAAATTAATTCTATATGGTCGAAGTGTTTAACTCATATATTAAAATTCTACCCACATTAGGTTACTCAATTAAAAACATATTAATTATAGTTGAATATTAATCATGTTTATCATTTTATCAATAAAATGTATGATAAAAATTTAAGATATAATATGATGTGATGAATCCAATATTTTCCTCAATATCTCTTTGTTTAATTTCAAACTATTAGAAAATTAATTTTTAAATTACAATATATAATATTTTGAAAAAACTCTTTTAGATAAATTATGGTGTTTAAATTTTTATTTTTTATTAATAGTATATATCATAAATTATCTACAGAAATAGTGTTTGTTTAGTTTTTTTATATATTTAAACTTCATATTAGAGACTTAATTTTAAAATATATCAATTTATTAATTAAAAATGTATCAAAATGTATTATTCTTTGAAAAATAATTGTTTTATCATGGTAACTGATATTTACATTGGTAAATTAAATTTATGCCAAAATATTAAATTAAGTTTATTAGATAATATGAAATTTCTAATTAAAAATATTAAAATCATTTTAATTGATTCTATTTCTAAAATTAATAAAATTAATTTTCATATTATCACTTATAACATGTAAAAATCCTATATTTATAAAAATGTGTATTTTTATTTATAAGATTTATATAAAGGAAAAAATTAGGAATTATTTCTCATGTTATATATTTTTTTATTATAAAATAATTAAATTTTATATTTCATTCAAATAAATATGAAGAATAATTTTTCGAAACTAATATTTAATTAAAAAAATACAATTAAAAACAATTTTTTATTGGAAGTAATTACTTATGTCCATAAAATATTAATCATATCTTTCATGAATCAACCATAGCAGTTAAAATATTTTCATTTATTTTTGCTACATTGATCAATTAAATTTAAAAATAAAATACTTAGGATTTTTTATATAAATTTATTGTTTTTGTAAAAATACTATCGTTCAATAATTCCTCAAAATAAATTTTTTTAGAAAAATTCTAAAAAATGTCACCCTAATCAAATTTTGATATAAGTAATATCAATATGAAAATTTTATATAAAATATAATTTCTATAATATAAGAATTCAAGATATATATATATATAATTATGTATAAAGGCTCATTGGACATTTCATTTTGCAATAGTTTATGAGATGTGGTATTTGACTGCTAAATTAATGTCTCATGTATTATATTCTCCTACCATTAATAATTTCAGCCTTAAAATTGGGATGTTTTTTAGATTATAATCAAATGTGGGTATTCCTTATTCATATATTATTCAGGCTAGCATGGTGCCTCCTTTAGTTTGTAATTTATCTAAATGACATTCACCAATCAAATTGTTTGATTTCACAAGGCTTACTCTCTAGTTTCAAAGACATATATATGCTCTTCATTTGAAGACTTGTTCAGTTACAATTCTATTCCCTCATATGCGTGTATATGAATTGAGTCTGATATGTTCTTACTAAATAATGTATCCTAAAATACATTTTTTACTTTGTGAAGTTTGAGTAGCATATATAATCATTAAACTACAACTCTGTTTCTCATTATAATTCTAAATGACCCAGTGTACCTTGGTTTTAACATCCAAATTTTAAAAAAATATTACAACTCTCTTCCATGGTAACAATTTAAATAATACAAGATCCCCTATATGAAATTCGAAACCTTTCCATCAATTTTCAACATAGATATTATTTTATCATTAATCTACATTAATATAATACTGAATAATGTGTACTTTCCCAATTTTGTCATTTATAAGATATGGACCTTCTACGTTCCTTTATCTCACCTCTTCTAAATAATCTGGAGTAAAAATTCAATTCCCATAATATTAATCATACGATTCCATTTGGACGCTCAAATTGAAACTATTATTGTATGTGAATTACAATAGAGTTATATCCTTAGAAGAAAATATAACATAATATCAATATGTATTATAATATCTGAATAGACTATTCAAATAACCCATTAGTTTAGGGATGATTAGAAATGCATAAATTTATCTCTATGTTTAGAGACTTCTGAATGATCTTACAAAATTTCATGTGAACATGGGTTCATGATTAGACACAAATATTATGGGTGAATCATTAATTCTAACAACATTATTGATATGGATTCATGAAATGAATTTATGAGGTAGGTCCTCCATTATTTTTAAATAATGTAAATACATGGTAAGGTGGTCCACAATAACCTATATAGAATTATCCATTTTAGGAGTCTTTGAATGTACAACTAAAAAGTCTATTATATCATTATAACACTTATATAATGATATAGGGAGGGGTTTCATGAATATTTTATGATGTAATATTATAGAATTTGTCTACTAGAATGACCACCATCTTGATAAAAATTTAGAAATCTCCATCTTCATACCATCTCATCTGAATGTTTCTCTAAAATCTACATACATATTTGTGCAACGAGGGTGTATATAGAATTTTCAATTTTCTAATTTATTTAGAAATTAAATTTTTACCTCATGTATTAAAAAATATATTCTATAACCCTATATGATTTCTGATATATATCGCAATAAATAAAATCTATTTCATTGATATCTTTATTTATATGAAACACATTGTTTAAATTAATTGTGTAATACTATTGTAATATTATTCGTTAATGTGAAAATAATCTCATAGCCATAACTTGGGGGTTCTGAATAGTTATAAATTAGTTATAGAAACAAATTTCTATAATATGTGTAAAATAGAGTCATTTCTTCAAAAGGTTAGTATTTTTAATAAAATCATTTGATTGTAAATAAATAAATTTCATCTGAAAAATTGTTTTTATGTTAACATAATTTAAAATGAAATTTTTATACTTTAAAAACCTTTATTTTATAAAAATTATATAATTTATTAAATTGGAATTTAAAAATTACATTATAGAAATATTTTTTTATTATTCAAAAAATATTTATTTTCTAGTGACTAGTGAAAATACAATTTTGTGTTCAAAACTATCGTTTCATTTCAAGAATTTATAAATAATTATTTTTTAAATGGGTTTTAAGAAAATTTAGATAATTCATATTATTATCAATCAAGTTAATTTCAATTCAATAAATAATATTCTTGATTTTGGAATTAAATGGTTTTATAATTAAGAATAATTTTTTTCTATAAATCCATTTTTATTGGGTTTTTCATGTTTAATTTGAAATCAAATTCATCCACATATGTGAATTGAATTCCATAAAATTGATTCCATATTGGGAATGATCATAATTGAAATAATATAATTGGGTTAACATAATTTTTTTCCATTATTAATAGTAATCATATTAAATAATTCTCATCTCAATAATGGTAAAATGAGTAAAACAGGGATAAGATGTAGGGATAATGTTTTAAAATTTCTATAACAAGTTATTTTAAATTATTTTATGAGTATAGTTGAACTATTATCAACATTGTTTCTAAAATATGACCACATGTTCCAAATTTTCTAAGATGATGGTTCTTATTTTATTTAATGAAAAGTATAAAAAGATGCACTTTCTGGTCTTAAAAATATCAAATATTTTTCCACAAGGATAAAACGAGGTTATGATCAGTTTAAAATATTTTTTTTAAATATGAATTTATTTTTTATCAATGAAATTTATTTATAATTTCAATTGATTGAATATTTATTATAAATGCTTACACAACATGAACAATATACTTATTCTATTAATTAAAAATTATTTTAAAAATATTAAAAGTAATAAAATTTGACTTATTTAATGTCTTCAATTATTTTTTTTTAAAATATAACATAATATTTATGTATTAAAATTTTATATTCAAATTAAATTTTTTATATTTATGACATTATAGTCAGATTAAACGAATAGTCCAAAATTGATATAAATGATATTTTATAATAAATAATTTTTTAATATTTGTTTTTAAATTTACTAAAAGCCTATATTATTCCAATTGAATGATAAATTTTAAAAGGTTGTATATATAGAAATTTAATATTTTAGGGTTATTTTTATTTTTATGGAATCATTCTTGACCATTGATTGGGATAAAACATTGATATTTTAATAATTGACATAATGATTAACAGCTCTTAAAATAAAGAGATAATGGTGAAAAAATCACCTAACCATGTCAAAATTTTATTTTATGAGAGTATATAGAATCATGTTAATCTTATATTTCAATAAACCAATTTTTTCCCCTTGACCTTGAAAATTAAATTATTCTAATTAACTACTTTGAGTAATTCCAAGGGTACACCTCCCCACACTTATAAAAGGGAACCTTTTCTCATTTACTACTCATACGTTTTGAGACTTATATCTCATAAAATACCTACCTTAATATCATCATATATTCCTTCCCAATATAGTTGTGACAATTTTCAATCTATAGGATGAACCTTCCCATGATTAAGTCGCAATGCAATGATTTTTTCTCAATGAAGAGTTATAACTCTTAATCAAGTACTTTAAATTTTATTTGTTTTTTAAAATATAAATAAATTATATATGTTATAAAAAATTAATTAAGAAAATTTAATATTCTAAATTATTATTATTATTATCAAAAAACATTATTCATCTACTTTTCATCGTATTGTAAAAGAATTTATTGCCCATTCGTATGTGTGGACTGCCACCTCCATAACAAAAATGTTATTTGTTATTCATAATCACATCATGTTGATGATTATAATAATGTATTTATTGAATATGTATGATATAAATGATATTATTCTAGTTCTAGAAATTGGAATAAATATTTACCATTCTTTCATTCCATCCATTGACAAATGCAAACAAAACCCATTTGTTCGGAAAATCTATCATATCAATGAAGTGATGTAGTTCACTTTTATCACTGATTTATATGAATAGTTATAAAAGTGAGTATAATTAGTAAATATGAAACTCATGACATGATTAAAATTCTATATATCATATATCAATGATTAAACTAAATTTTTTTGGACTTCTAAACCAAAACATGCATGGTAAACGAAGAAGATATCGTACATAATAGTGATTTTGAAATCAATTATTAATAAAAAAGTGATAAAATGTTTTTAGTGAATAGTATATGTTATCATAAATTTCATTATGGTTCTATAATATATTACTGATTATTATATGCATGTTATACTATAGTTTTCAATGCATACATATCAATAGAAAACATAGGATAAATGATTTATGTTTCTATCCCATTTCAATTAGGATTGTTTATGATTGAATTTTAATTATTGAAATTATATGATACTTATCTTAGAAAATAAATTAATTTTATTCTAATATATGTATTTATTTAATTTTTCTTAATAGTACTACTTTATTATCTTTGGTGCTTAACATAAATGGGAATATTTTTAATGGAAATATACTATTTTTCCTCATTTGATCAAGATTCTTTTTTCAATGACCATGTTTTAATTAAAACATTTCCATATTTTTTTATTATTATCCTATGATATTTTAAAGATATTATTACAAATTTTTAAAATTTACAAAAAACTCAATGGAATTGTCATTTCTTTTTCCTAATGAGGTTCTTTTTTAATTTTCACTAATAATGTGAAATAAGTCTGTGTTTTAACATACTCATCATAAACCTAATTTCCCATCTTCATGGGAACCCATTTATTTTATGCTTCCTTTAAAAATTTTCATGGTTCTTTTAAAACAAAAATTACACCATAATATTTTAAAAATATTATATTTCAAATATATGATTTGAAAATGAAAATGGTATTTTCCTCAATAATATTCCAATGATCTTTTGAAAATATTTTTTATCTATGATGACATCAAATGATGTTACATATGATTTACAAGGGATATGATAATTATTATTATTATGATATTTTTATGAAACCCATACCTTTATAATGGGTTATTCTATGAGGATTTGATGAAATGTTAATGAAATCCATTTATTTGTTATGGGTTATGCAATGATGAAGTGATGAAAGTTTTATGATATTATATAAGACATATATATCTTTTTTATTATATTATGGGTGTAAATTTTAATGACCTCTTAAGTAATTGGTGATTTCTAATATCTCATGATATAGTTATGGGAAGTGAGTTGAATTTCTCAACCAACTATGGGAAATTGGTATTCATTCCTGATATACTATGGAAAACAAGTGGTGATGTCTGATTTGTAATGATATGTGAAAAGGAATTGGATTCCTGATCCACTAATATTTGATAGTCTTGATAGTTAATATTTTCATATTATTTGGATTCTACCCATATGATGGTTCCATACTTTAATTATAAGTTTTTAATTCAATTATTCGAACTTGTATTTCATGATTCATTAGTGATGATTTCTCACTCTTATGTTTCAAGTCATTCAAATTCTGATGAATTATGTCCTAATTCATGATCATCATTCCTGACAAAATTTTTATTAATAATATAATTTATGATCATTATATCATACCATTATTCTTATATTATGCTTCCATATGATCATAGATTGATATCTCTCATGTTACCATTACTGATCATCTGTGCTCACTATTTTTTATGTCTCATTTTCCCTAGTTATGAAGAAACCTCTTAAATATCATATGTCAATAAGGGTAAAAAGTGAGAATAAATTAATAACAAATGATGAGACATATAACTATAAAATATTTTTATGTATCTATTATTGAAAGACACTAACCCTTTAGGGTTCTAGTTTGCATTATAATTGTATGTACTGAATATTCATGTAACAAAGTGTAATATTTTTATACAAAAAAGCATGGGTCACCTCATTTTTTATCATAGCATGGATTTTTTAATCATTATATATTATGATTAGAGATCATTGTTGACGTATTTTGGTGTCTATATGTTAGTTACAATTGTTAAAAATGGATTTTTAAAAGGATTCCTTGATTATGTCTATGTATTGGTGCCTTGGAAGTGTTTGATAAAATGCATTTTGTTTTATAAAAAGGAAATTGAGCCCATATTGTATTGTTTGGACTTAGTTTCATATATTTTATTGGTTGAAACATGAAATGGAGAATTAAAGGTGATTTTGGTGCCTATTTATGGCATTATTATTTATAGTTAAATTGTTTGGAAAGGTCCTTCGGGTTTTTGAAATGTTTATTAGAGATGTTTCAATTGTGTTGGTTTAAAGGGATGTTGTATTTCTAGAAAAAAAAAATTGGGTACACTTATAAATCTTCAATGGGTTTCATTGGATGTTCGCACATCCATGGGTGCACTAGGTGCACACATTGGGGGCATTCAAGTGAAAATGACACTAAAAAAATGTTACACATGAACCTTGATTTATCAAATGTTGTCACTTCTCTCTCCCATTATCATCTTTATAAGGTGGATCTTTATTTCTAAAAAGTGTATTGGTATTTAATGTGGCTTTAAATTGATTTTTTCTATTTCTTATAAATTTTAACCGTGGGGAATTTTGGGACACGGTTGGTTTCAAATCGTTTAATGGACCATTTGTCTTTGTATTCATGGAAATTGTTTTAGAAATGATTTGGAACTGCTTTGGTAAATTTATTTGGGTGCATAATATTGAAGTCCTATTTGGAATTGTACTTTTAAAGGTGATGTTTTGTGTTGATTTTAGAAAATAATGTGATTCAAAAAATGTGAATGCCCAATGGGCAACTGTGAACATTTTATAAAATGAATTGAATGTTAAATGGTGTGACAGCCCGATTGGCACTTTATTGATATGAAATTATCGAATACGTATTTGTGGGTGCTCTTATCTAGGGTAACCCTTTATGGGTGAATGTATAGGAAGCTTCCGAGTTTGGGGTAGGCAAGTGCGGGGAGATGAGTCACGCGTGGGAGGGGCTTCCTACTTACATAGTATTATTATCACCACCATGGGTTCCTGGGCGTCTTTTAGATGATCGAGTGACGGTTTCTGATCAACCCCGATTAGATGGGTTGGTACCCCTTGGATATTTGTTAGTCCATGCGGGCTTTGCCACTAGATTCGTCAGTTAGGGCCCCCAGTTGGTTATAGACTTTGGAGCTTAACTATATGTCGGCAGGTGGTTCTGAAACCGAGTACGTCCAGGGGTCTTCTAGGGATGTTTAGGATCACCCATGGTTACTATCTGTATTTCTTGTTTACATTCTATAATATTGAATGTTCGTTTGTTCAGTTTATTTATTTTTAGCATAGACCTGGTGTTGTTGATTTGTTTTTTTATTTAAAATGGAAAGTCTATTTTAAATGTGGAATCATGGTGTGCATAGTTTTGAAAAATGGAATGAAATTTTTTTATTTCTAAAAAGAATGAAAATATATTTTTATAGCCTTATTTTAAAACTAGTGTTAATGGATTGTTTTGGGAAAAGAAACAAATAGACTATTTGGTGATTGCTTACTGAGCTGTCTAGCTCACACCCTGCTTGTACCATTCGGTGTCGGTAGACCCACACTGTTTTTTAGGTTCAGATTTTTTTTCTAGTTTTTCTTGTTCAAGTATCTCTTGGATCAGGGTGGTCTTATGGTTAGAGGTGACCAAGAGGTCACATGGAGATCGTTCTAGTAGCTAGTTGTTTTATTTCGTTGTATCTTCTAGTTCTTTCAATGTTATTTTTATTTAGTTGTATTTATATTAGACACGATTGTTATTTTATTGAGATTCTATTGTGGTTAGCTCTGTTGTGTTTTTAATGTTTTTTAATCCTATTATTATTGGGATAAATATTTCCCTCTTGTTTTATTTTGATACCTGGAAATTGTTGCCAGCTTGTGGGGATTGGGAACACCTTTCGGGCCATGTCGCTGACCGGGTTGGGTGTCGGGTCAGATGGAATCCTAGCTTGGTTTGTGAAAAAATGGTATCATAGGAGGTTCTTGATATTTGGGGTGTCTGGTAAATAGAGACTAGGGTTTTCGGGACTCAAGAGGTAGGTGCGGGGAGGGCGTCATGGACCCTTTCTCGTTCTGAGCCTCGAGTCACCTGGGGTAGTCTGGGATTGAGTCTTTTGTCTTGTCTTGTTTTTGAATTGAGGGATTAAAATAGAGGCGAGTCGGGTTATGTTATGGCCTTAAATGGGCTGGTGACTCATGGGATGTCCAAGTGCCCGCTTTAGGGCCCTCCTAGTGTTATTCTGTCACGACCCATCCTCGAGGCCCGTGCCGTGACTACCCCAAGCCCGCCTTCCATAGGCCAGGGGCTGGTGACTAGTACCAAGGCGTAAATCCCAGTAAAAAGGGAAGGCATTGTCTTTGTAAAGTATATAAACACCACAGAGCAAGCAAGCAGAAGAAGTAAACACTAAGTAAAAACTGAGTACAATAGTAAGTGCGGAAAAGTAAGTGGGCCAGAATACAAACCCAAACTGAAAGTAAACTACAACTCGAAAGGGGAAAACAACAACTGAAAAGTAAAGCCGCAGCGTCGAGCCATCCACTGGAAGTCCCACCTGAAGGGTGAGTACAGATAGCCTCCACTGCTCCTCAGGTTTAGCCGACTGCTCCGAGTACGTCCCGCCTAGTGGTCCACCTCCAGGTATTGTCCTGCTCCGCAAGCCTCAACCGCGATCAGTGTTGTCCGTCATCTGCAACCAACAAAACGTAGTGCGGGCATAGCCCGTGCAGGGGTGAGTATAAGCTACTCAGTAGGGACCCCGAGACCCCCGAAGGTCTCTCAGAATCCATAAAGGATAATCCACAAAGGAAAGATACAATCACGATGTAACATCCGAAACTGCTTAGGTATATGCCCATACATATACCTAAGTCATCAATTCTCATCCGGATCCAACACCCGAGCTCAAGTACAACCCAGTCCACACAGGAAAGCAAAACGTAAATCCACACAGGATAGCACAACACAGTCCACATATAAAAGTAATACAGGATTCAGCTCACACAGGTATACTTCTTTGTATGATGATGGAGATGATCAGATATTTCCACTGAATCATCTAAGCCGTCGGACCCGCAAATAATCGATAGGAAACTAACCCCCGCAATGACCCACAAAGGATCTGACCCACACAGGATCGATAGGTAACTAATCCCCGTAAAGACCCACACAGGATCGGACCCACACAGGATCTGTAGGCGCTGGCCTACACAGTATCGCTGAGCGCTGACCCACACAGGATCGGACCCACACAGGATCTGTAGCACTGATCCACGTAGTATCGCTGAGTGTTGTAGTCATCGCCGTCGAATCCACTAAGGATCTCTGCACAGTCGTCATCGTCACGGTCGTAGTCGCAGTCAGCTCTAGGGTTCCCGCACACAGCAAGCTCGTTCGGCAGGGTCCTCTCCCCGAGCCGAGAGGCTGATACATCAACTGACACATAGTCCATAGTTGATGTATCCAAAAGTTCCGTATCTTCATTAGGAACTCAACGTCGCAGACGGCGCGTCAATCGGACGCCTGGTCTGAGAGTTATTGGCTTTTTCGTCACAGGGGCCAGGTTGGTTTTTAAGGCAAAACCAACCCGACCAAACTCCACCTGCATCCAAACCTCGGGCAGAGTTAGCCAAAAGATCCGTCTCACTTAGAGGAATCCAACAAAGTCGACGGTACATCAATCGGACGTCCGGAGCTCAAGATATGGGTGTTTCCGCTCCGAGGGCCCGGTTAGTTTCGTGAACGAACCAACCCGGCCAAACCCAAAGTACTCTGAAACCTTAAGTTCGATATACCAAAACAGCCGTCCCGATCCAAGGATCGCATCGCCGCTGACAGTGCATCGATCGGAGTCCCGCAGCTCAAGTTATGAGCAAAAGACCGAAAAGATCCGAAAACGGGAGGTCTGAGCCCGGACCGACCCGGCCCAACCCACCCTGGGTCGGCCCGAACTGGTTCGACCCGACCCGGGTCTGGGTCTGATCTGGACGGCGCGGCCCAGCCCGGCTGGGCGCGGCCCGGCCCGGCGGTCCGGCCGGGCAGCGCAGCCAGCGCGCTGGCGTTGGCCAGGCGCCGCGCAAGGCAGCCGCGGCCCCCCGCGCGGGGGCCGCTCCGTGACACCCGGACGCGGCTTAAGCCGCGTCCCTCCTCCGCGGTCCCGCGCGGCCGCGGGACCGGCCAGCGCCGCCGCGGCGGGTCTTCTCGGCGGCGCCCCGGGCGCCGCCGGCGGGGGGTTCTGCGGACCACCAAAAGCGCTCTGGTGGTCCGATTTGCCCGCGGTCTTCGCCAGTGCTTGTCTCGGGACTCGTTCTTCACTGCAAAGCCTTCAAAATTAACTTGCGGCCCCGTTTGTCATCGCCCGCCAATCCGCACATAACAACAAAAAGGGCAGTGGGTTCGGACTTGTTCGTTGGTCCGCACCCACCGCGTTAGCGGTTTTTAAAGTCTCACAACAATCATATTTAACAACCGGGGATATAAATCACAATTATTTAAAATGAAACAACCCCTACCTCGTTGTTTTCATCGAACGTGAGTTCTTCACAGAATTTACCGTCGTAGTAGAAGAGGATCGTCGCGTCGTGGAAGGGGCGTCGCTGTCGTCGCGGTACACGACGCCGTGTAGTCAAACTCCGGGGATTAAGAACACACAGATTTAGTTGCAACAATTAAACCCATGTTGAGAAAAGAATAATTCTTAAAGAATTAAAAAGGACCGCAATCCCCTACCTCAACCGGTTGTTGATCGAAGATTGTCGCGGGGATGGAACGTCGCGGAAGAAACGTCGTGGAAGAAGAATCTTCGGAGTCGCGTCGTCAATCTTCGAGGGTTCGGCGTTCTTCGTCGCCCTTCGTTGAAGGCCGACGTTCTTCTCGTTCTTCGTGTTCTTCGCGTTCTTCGCGTTCTTCGCGTTCTTCGCGAAGAAAGATGAAGATCTTCTAGCTTCAGAGATTTCTCCAAATCCTCTAAACAAGTCACCCCTCAAAAGACAAGTGTTTGTCTTATTTTATTATTATGCCAACAGTTTGAAAACAAGTTAAGAAACAAACCATTAATTCGGTGAATTAATGGTAACGTCTTAACTGCCCAATTAATTGGGGCGTTAAGAATTTAAGAAACGCACAAGTTGACTTTCATTAAGAGGAGTTTTCGCGGTTGCGTTACTTAGGGGTAATGAAACGGTGGGGCTCGTGTGGGCCCCACCTCACAAATATCCTACCAAGTGGGTAGGATATTTTGGGTTCCACCCTATCTGATTAAACTTAGCTTAAGTGGATTTTAAGTGGCTTTAAGAGAAATAAAATAAAGTTGTCGCATCACTTTATTTTATTTTCTTAACTTAACCCCAAAAATTAAAAACCACACCCGAGCAAACTCAACTCCGGAAAAGGCATTTCTAAGAAAATACTGGCGCTGCGATTCCATCGGTGCCCTTGGAATTCGATTCCGAGCACCGGTTCAAAAGTTTGAAAAACCTGCTCGTTCGTTCACTGAACATACCCGAGCCAAACTTCGGAAAATGATTCCAGGCACACCGGGCCTCAGAATCAGTTGCCGTCAGAAACTGCGTTCTTGTAAAATTCAAAAGAAAATTAAGAAAAAAAAATTCCTTGAATTTTATGGGTATTTACATCACTCCCGCCTCAGGTATTTACGTCCCCGTAAAGATACATCATAAACTAGGGAAACAAAAGTGGGCACTGAGCACGCATATGAGCCTCCCACTCCCAAGTGCTCTCCGGGAGGTTCCCGTGCTGTCATCTGACACGCACAAGAGGAATCAATCGTCCACGTAGGACCCGCTCCTATCGATCCTCGATATCCACCGGGACCTCCACAAAATTTTCCCCATCGTCAACGTCCAGTTCCCCATGGTAAATGATATGCGTCAGATCGTGCACGTATCTCCTCAGCTGGGATACGTGGAAGACGTCATGCACCTGGTGCAACTGAGGTGGTAGAGCCAGGCAATAAGCCACCTCGCCAATCCTGCCACGGACCTGGAAGGGTCCGATGAAGCGTGAAGACAACTTTCCACCTCAGCCAATTCTCCATAAACCACGTCGAGGTGAGACCTGCAAGAAGACGTGGTCACCATCCTCGAACTCTAGTGGCCTCCGCCTCCTGTCAGCATAAGACTTCTGCCGGTTCTGAGTTGTCCTCATCCGCTCCTGGATGACCTGGACCTTCTCTGTTGTGGCATGGACCATCTCCGGTCCCACGAGTACTGACTCTCCAGGGTCTGTCCAGTACAAAGGAGATCTGCAAGGTCGGCTGTACAACTCCTCGTATGGTGCCATACCGATGGTGGAGTGGTAACTTGTGTTGTACGCAAACTCCACCAAGAGTAGGTGGTCCTCCCAGCTGCAACCAAAGTCGAGAACACATGCGCGGAGCATGTCCTCGAGATTCTGAATGGTCCTCTCCGTATGACCGTCCTTTTGAGGGTGAAAGGCAGTGCTCAGACGTACCTGCGTCCCGAAAGCCTCATGCAACCCCTTCCAAAGATGGGAAGTAAAGCGAGCATCTCGATCGGAGACGATAGATGATGGCACACCATGAAGCCATACAATCTCCTGAATGTAGAGACGTCCCAAACTCTCCACTAAGCCCTGCTATCTGATGGGTAAGAAGTGTGCCGACTTGGTGAGTCGGTCTACAATCACCCAAATGGAGTCGTGACCTCTGGAAGTGCGCAGAAGTCCAGTCATGAAGTCCATAGATATCCCATCCCACTTCCACTCCGGGGCCTCCAAGGGCTGTACCAAGCCTGCTGATACCTGATGCTCTACCTTCACCTGCTGGCAGGTGAGGCATCGAGAAACGAACTCTGCCACAGCCTTCTTCATGCCTGGCCACCAGTGCTGTCGTCTGAGATCCTGGTACATCTTTAACACTCCAGGATGTACCACCAAAGGAGAAGTGTGAAACTCTCTCAGCACCTCCTCCCGTAAAGCAACTGGTACCAAGGTACGTCCTCTGAAAAGGACTTTGTGCTCTGCTCCAAAGGAGAAACCATCAGGTGCCTGTCCTGAGGATATCTATGCACGCCATGTCTCACAGTCAACGTCCCCCCGTTGTGCCTCTCTGACATGCTGTAGTAGTGGAGGAGTGACTATGAGTGACTGAAGGAAGGCTGCTCCATCTCTATCCATGAAGGATATCTACAAAGAGGCTAGCTGCTTTGTCACCTCCTCAAGCAGCTGAATGCCCATCCTCCTGCTGAGAGCATCGGCTACTATGTTCCCCTTTCAAGGAGTATAGACTATTTCAAAGTCATAGTCCTGGAGGAACTCGATCCACCACCGCTATCTCAGGTTCTGGTCCTTCTGAGAGAAGATGTACCTGAGACTCTGATGGTCAGAAAAGACTGTAAAGCGCTCACCCATCAGGTAGTGTCACCATGTCTTCAGAGCGAAGACCACTACTGCTAACTCCAGGTCATGGGTAGTGTAGTTCTACTCATGGGGCCTCAAATGACGTGATCCATAGGCGATCACTACCCTCTCCTGAATCAGGACACAACCGAGTCTGGTCCCTGATGCATTGCAGTAGACTACGTACCCTATCCCCTCCTCCGGCAACCTCAAGATAGGTGCGCTAGTCAGTATCTGTCTTAGCTCCTGGAAGCTCTGCTGACATCTTTCTGACCACACAAAGGGTTCCCCCTTCTTCTTCAAAGCTGAGAGTTGTGCCGCAACTCTGGAGAAGTCTGGAACAAATCTCCAATAGTATCTGGCTAGTCCCAAGAAACTCCGCACCTCCATCACGCTCCTGGGTGGCTCCCAAGCTAGCACTGGCTCGATCTTCGCAGGATCCACTGCTTCTCCCGCCTCAGAGATGATGTGCCCCAAGAAGTGGACCTCACATAACCAGAACTGAAACTTCAAGAGCTTTCTATAAAGCTGGTGCTCTCGGAGTGTGTCTAGTACAACCCGTAAGTGGTAGGCGTGCTCCTCCTCAGTCGTCAAGTATATCAAAATGTCGTCGATGAAGACCACGACAAATCGATCGAGGTATGGCTAAAAGATCCTGTTCATGAGGACCATGAACACTGTTGGAGAATTGGTTATGCCAAATGGCATAACCAAGAACTCATAGTGGCCATACCGACATCTGAAGGTCGTCTTCTGCACGTCCTCATCCCGAACTCTGAGCTGATGATAGCCTGACCTGAGGTCTATCTTTGAGAACCACCGCGCCCCCTTGAGCTGATCAAAGAGTTCATCAATCCTCAGTAGCAGATACTTGTTCATCACCATCACCTGGTTCAGGCGACGATAGTTGACACAAAGTCGAAAGCTCCCGTCCGCCTTCTTGGTGAACAATATTGGGGAAGCCCAGGGTGAAACACTGGGTCGGATGAATCCCTTGCCCTGAAAGTCCTACAACTGTACCCGTAGCTCTCGAAGCTCAGTGGGGGCCATCCGATATGCTGGAGTGGATATCGGGGCTGTCCCGGGGTACAGATCAATATAAAAGTATACCTCTCTGTGAGGAGGTAGTCCTGGAACGTCGTTGGGAAAGACATCTGCATACTGATCCACCACTCCAGGAAAACAAGGACTTCGCACGTCAACTGCTCCTAGGATGAGGCTAGCCAACTGATGAGTGATGGGCTGTCCTCTCCTCTGCGTGAGTCCATCCTGTGCTGTTAAGGCTCCCTTCTCGCCGTTGAAGGTGAACCTGCTCCGGACGGTGCGTACACATCGCACCTTGCACCTAATACAGTCAATCTGAGCATGGACTGTGAATAACCAATTCATTCCCAAGATGGCATCATAAGGCCTCGATGCCACTACAAGAAGATCATAGCCGAAGCTCTCACCTCCTAGAGTAAGCTCACACTGCCGGCACCAGTGCGTAATCTTCGAGTCTGCTCCCGTAGGAGTCTCTAGCCGTAAGGATCGAGCCAAAGGCTCTATTGGAATCTCCAAGCTCCGAACAAGGGCAACGACTATGAAAGAGAGACGCGCTCCTGTGTTTATAAGAACTACAGCAAAGGTGGAATAGACACAGATAGTACCTCGAATCATCTCGGGCACGTCGTGGTCGTAGGCCTCCGTTGCCTGGAGCTGTGCCTATCTCTGCCCGCCAGCTCCCTGTGGTCGGGGTGGACCTCCTGGTGGTGGTGGTGGTAGAGCCTCAAAGCGTCGCCCACCACCTTCTGCTCGGCCAGCTCCTCTGCCTCATCCGCCTGCTCCCTGCGGACCGCCACGGTCGACCCTCTGCCTCTTCCTAGGTGGCCCATCAACCGTCTGCTACTCCTCGGCACGGCAGGTCGGGCAGTCACGAGCCATGTGGCCATGCCCGCCGCATGCGTAGCACTGCCTGCCTCTCAAAAGACTGGCCCCGCGCTGTGTGCCCCTCACAGCTGAGCCAGTGTCCTGAGGTCGTATGCCTGAGGGTCTGGTCTACCTGGACCCAAGAGTCATCCGTCGGCTGCCTGCTGCGGAAGACTCTGCTACCTGCCGCCCTGCGGTAGGTCTCGCTGCTGAAGAAGACTCAGCAAGAAAACTCTCGATCAGAAGGGCTCGCTCCAGTACTCCTTCCTGAGTCGGAATGCTGAGGGAGATCAACGATGCCCTGATCTCATGCCTTAATCCCTGCTCAAAGGTCCGGGCCCGAAAGAATGGGTCTCATACCATGTCTGTCGAGTAGCGCGAGAGATCGGTAAATCTCACCGAGTACTGGGAGACCGTCAAGCTGCCCTGCCGTAGCTGTAGAAGCTCCTGGATGTGCACAGCATGGAGGGTGGTTGGGATGAACTCTGAGCAGAAGAGGATCTCAAAGTCTGTCCAGAGAAGAGATGTCTCATCGTGCACCTTGAGCATCAAGCTCCACCATCAGCCCACTGCCGCGTGCATTAGGCTCGCTGCCAGGATCACCATGAGGTCTGCTGGTGTCCTCACTAACCGTAAAACTCGTACCACTGCCTCCAGCCAGTCCTCGGCCACCTGGGGGTCCGTCTCCCCATGGAACCTGGGCAGTCGCTGGCACTGAAACTCGTGCAGTGCAAAAAGGCGATGTGCATCGTCAGCGGCTAGGGCTGGAAGCATCGGTGGCTCAGCGGGTAGCGGTACCGCCGGTGCCTTAGCTGTCAAAGGGCCCTGTACCGAGGCCCCGTCGCTCGGCGGGCTATCGTCATGCTCAACTCTCGGAACCCTTGCTGGATGCCATCGTGGGGCCATCCTGAAAAGAAATAGGCGCGCCACGGTCAGAATAGTATACCTAGTGAGCTGACATATAGTAATCACAAAGAAAACTTGAAACACACATGCAATCAATGTTTTCGTGCATTAAGTCGGAAATCAGAAGTTAGGGTCCTGGTGTACGGATACGTCGGCTGCCGCACCAACACTGGACTCCCTGGACTGATCAACCACACTCAATACTCTTAACACTATTGCTTCACATAGAAAAAGATCAGAGTCTGCGGTAGAACTGACGTCCTCTGATACCAATTTGTCACGACCCGTCCTCGGGGCCCGTGCCGTGACTACCCCAAGCCCGCCTTCCATAGGCCAGGGGCTGGCGACTAGCACCAAGGTGTAAATCCCAGTAAAAAGGGAAGGCATTGCCTTTGTAAAGTATACAAACACCACAGAGCAAGAAAGCAGAAGAAGTAAACACTAAGTAAAAACTAAGTACAATAGTAAGTGCGGAAAAGTAAGTGGGCCAGAATACAAACCCAAACTGAAAGTAAAGTACAACTCGAAAGGGGAAAATAGCAACTGAAAAGTAAAGCCGCAGTGTCGAGCCATCCACTGGAAGTCCCACCTGAAGGGTGAGTACAGATAGCCTCCACTGCTCCTCGGGTCCAGCCGACCACTCCGAGTACGTCCCGCCTAGTGGTCCACCTCCAGGTATCGTCCTGCTCCGCAAGCCTCAACCGCGATCAGCGCTGTCCGTCGTCTGCAACCAACACAACGTAGTGCGGGCATAGCCCGTGCAGGGGTGAGTATAAGCTACTCAGTAGGGACCCCGAGACCCCCGAAGGTCTCTCAGAATCCACAAAGGATAATCCACAAAGGAAAGATACAATCACAAAGTAACATCCGACACTGTTTAGGTATATGCCCATACATATACCTAATTCATCAATTCTCGTTCGGCTCCAACACCCGAGCTCAAGTACAACCCAGTCCACATAGGAAAGAAAAACGTAAATCCATAAAGGATATCACAACACAGTACACATAGGAAAGTAATACAGGATTCAACTCACACAGGTATACTTATTTGTATGATGATGGAGATGATCAGATATTGCCACTGAATCATCTAAGTCATCGGACCCACAAAGGATCGATAGGTAACTAACCCCCGCAATGACCCACAAAGGATCTGACCCACACAGGATCGATAGGTAACTAACCCCCGGAAAGACCCACACAGGATCTGTAGGCGCTGGCCCACACAGGACCGTTGAGCGCTGACCCACACAGGATCGGACCCACACAGGATCTGTAGCACTGATCCACGTAGGATCGCTGAGTGTTGTAGTCGTCGCCGTCGAATCCACTGAGGATCTCTGCACAGTCGTCGTCGTCACAGTCGCAGTCGCAGCCAGCTCTAGGGTTCCCGCACACAGCAAGCTCGTTCGGGAGGGTCCGCTCCCCGAGCCGAGAGGCTGATACATCAACTGACACATAGTCCAGAGTTGATGTATCCAAAAGTTCTGTATCGTCATCAGGAACTCAACGTCGCAGACGGCGCGTCAATCGGACACCTGGTCTGAGAGTTATTGGCTTTTTCGTCCTAGGGGCCCGGTTGGTTTTTAAGGAAAAACCAACCCGACCGAACTCCACCTACGTCCAAACCTCAGGTGGAGTGAGCCAAAAGATCCGTCTCACTTAGAGGAATCCAACAAGTCGATGGTACGTTAATCTGACGTCCGGAGCTCAAGATATGGGTGTTTCCTCTCCGAGGGCCCGGTTGGTTTCGTGAACAAACCAACCCTGTCAGACCCAAAGTACTCCTAAACCTTAAGTGTGATATACCGAAATGGTCGTATCGATCCAAGGATCGCATCGCCACTGACAGTGCGTCGATCGGAGTCCCGCAGCTCAAGTTATGATCAAAAGACCGAAAAGGTCCGAAAACGGGAGGTCTGGGCCCGGACCGACCCGGCCCAACCCCCCTGGGTCGGCCCGAACCGGGTCGACACGACCCGGGTCCGGGTCCGACCTGGCCGGTGCGGCCCGGCCCGGCGGTCCGGCCGGGTGGCACAGCCGGCGCGTTGGCGCTGGCCAGGCGCCGCGCAAGGCAGCCGCGGCCCCCCGCGCGGGGGCTGCTCCGTGACACCCGGATGCGGCTTAAGCCGCGTCCCTCCTCCGCGGTCCCGTGCGGCCGCGGGACCGGCCAGCGCCGCCACGGCGGGTCTTTTCGGCGGCACGCCGGGCGCCGGCAGGGGGTTCTGCGGACCACCGGACGTGCTCCGGTGGTCCGATTTGCGCACGGTCTTCGCCAGTGCTTGTCCCGGGACTCATTCTTCACTGCAAAGCCTTCAAAATTAACTTGCATCCCCGTTTTTCGTCGCCCGCCAATCCGCGCATAACAACAAAAAGGGTGGTGGGTTCGAACTTGTTCGTTGGTCCGCACCCACCGCGTTAGCGGTTTTTAAAGTCTCACAACAATCATATTTAACAACCGGGGATATAAATCACAAAGATTTAAAATGAAACAACCCCTACCTCGTCGTTGTCATCGAACGTGAGTTCTTCGCGGAATTGACCGTCGCGGTAGAAGAGGATCGTCGCATCGCGGAAGGGGCATCGCTTTCATCGCGGTACACGACACCGCGTAGTCAAACTCCGGGGATGAAGAACACAGAGATTTAATTACAACAATTAAACCCATGTTGAGAAAAGAATAATTCTTAAAGAATTAAAAAGGACCGCAATCCCCTACCTCAACCGGTTGTTGATCGAAGATTGTCGTGGGGATGGAACGTCACGGAAGAAACGTCACAGAAGAAGAATCGTCGGCGTCGCGTCGTTGATCTTCGAGGGTTCGGCGTTCTTCGTCGCCCTTCGTCGAAGGTCGGTGTTCTTCTCGTTCTTCGCGTTCTTCGTGTTCTTTGCAAAGAAAGATGAAGATCTTCTAGCTTCATAGATTTCTCCAAATCCTCTAAACAAGTCACCCCTCAAAATACAAGTGTTGGTCTTATTTTATTATTATGCCAACAGTTTGAAAACAAGTTAAGAAACGAACCGTTAATTCAGTGAATTAATGGTAACGTCTTAACTGCCCAATTAATTGGGGCATTAAGAATTTAAGAAACGCACCAGTTGACTTTCATTAAGAGGAGTTTTCGCGGTTGCGTTACTTAGGGGTAAAGAAACGGTGGGGCTCATACAGTCCCCACCTCACAAATATCCTACTAGGTGGGTAGGATATTTTGGGTTCCACCCTATCCGCTTCAACTTAGCTTAAGTGGCTTTTAAGTGGCTTTAAGAGAAATAAAATAAAGTTATCGCATCACTTTATTTTATTTTCTTAACTTAACCCCAAAAATTAAAAACCACACCTGAGAAAACACAACTCTGGAAAAGGAGTTTCTAAACAAATATCGGTGTTGTGATTCCATCGGTGCCCTTGGAATTCGATTCTGAACACCGGTTCAAAAGTTAGAAAAACCCGCTCGTTCGTTCACTGAACGTACCCGAGCCAAACTTTGGAAAATGATTTCGGGCACACCGGGCCTCAGAATCAGGTGCCGTCAGAAACTGTATTCTTGTAAAATTCCAAAGAAAATTAAGAAAGAAAATTTCCTTAAATTTTACGGGTCTTTACATATTCCATACTTGGGGCATGGCTCACCACCATGTTGTCGGGCAAGACATAGGCACCAGTCCCTCATTCGGGTGTTCCATTGTTGGTTAGGTTTCATTTTGGTTTCGATTTGGTGTAAGTGTATGTTTAAAATGAAAGTGGATTTTGAAATAAAAAATGGATTTAAAAACATAACTACTTACCATGAAATGTTTTTAAATTTTTAAAGTGGGTTTTCCAAAATTGAAGCTGATTTGGACTTTAGAATGTTAATGGAATGTGGCCCTTTGTATTTTTTATGGATGTTGACATGTGTGTGGATATGTGTGGGATGTGTATACATGGTATTTTATATTGATTTACATGCATTAAATGGTTTATAAAATACCATGGGTTGTGTTTTTGAGTTAAAGGTTTGGTATGGTTTTCCTAAAGTGGATTTTAATGAGAAAATGATTTCAGAAATTTGTTTTTCTTCATGAAAAATGTGTTTTTGGTATTTGGGAATTAGCCTTGGAAGAAGGTAGTTTTGAGTTTTAAAAGGAGAATGATGGTTTTTGAAAATAGGATATTATGGTGGTGTTTGTTTTTAATTTTATTCTAAGGCGGTTGATTTTGGTTTGAGTTGTTCCTCTTTTTTTTGTGCTTTGGTTTGATGTTGGATTTGGTCTGTGGTTTTCATGTTGTTCAAAAAATTCCACCCAGAAAGGTCCCCAAAGTTCCTAATGAGTCATGCTAGGTTCCTTTTCCTTCATAAGTTTTTCCTATTTTCTGTGGTGATCAAGGTTCGCTTGAGGCTGTGAAGTTACTTGAGGAAGTTGATTGTGTCTTTATGTCATTGGGAACTCTCGATGATATTAGAGTCTGTGCAGTTCAAAGTCTATTTGAGGGTCTAGCCTTAGACTAGAGGGGGTTGTTTCCCCATCATTGACAGAAGGTTAGATGTCATGGGAGGTGTTTATAGCCACTTTCACCCAACGGTTCATACCAGAGGTGGGGAAGTAGAGGACGGTGGAAGAGGTATTGGATGTTTGGTAGGGCCAGCGATCAGTAAAGTCTTATGTTGAAAATTTTAGAGAGCTGGTTCAATTATCTTTGGATGTAGCATCAGGGGATGATGAAGGCCCCTCTCTTTTTATGGGGTTTTAATCCTAAAATTATAGAGAAAGTGCTCTCATATGGTGAAACCTCTTTCGAGAGGTTGGTGGATGAGGAATTCATGGATGAGCTGGATTTTGGGGTACAACCAGTGGTTGTTGGTTCTCGTGATGCTTCCTCATCTACAGAGTAGGGTGTTCCAGGGGAACTGGTTTCTAAAAAACATCATTTTCTGGCACCAGCTTCCATTTCTTCAAACCGTTTTCTTGTATGTTTACAGTATGGTCGATTTGGTCACTCAAATCCATCTTGTTGTATTCCTCCAAATACTTTTCACTACTGTGGCCATTGGGTTCATTTTAATATGTTCTATATGGGGTGTTGTCAGAAAAGGAAGTCTTGATTAGAGGATGTGTTGCTTGACTGTGAGGCGGGAGATGCTTCAGCCATTAGAGCCCCAACCACATGTCTTGGGGTGAAGCTCGCGCACTGTCAGGAGTGACAGGGGAGTGTGAAACTCAATCTAGTTTTTTTTGTGTTAGGATGGAAATGTTTAACATCTTCTTGTTCTTGTTTCCTTGATCTTGTAAGTTAACCTTTTCTGGTAATGGTGCAATGAATTATATCTCTTGTTACCCAAATAGTTGAGTCAATCTGAATGTGACCCTTGAAAATTTTCGTTCTCCATTGAGTGTGTCATGAATTTGTGTAGGGCGGTTGTGGTTTTAACATTCGGCAATGATCGTTTGGAGATGTTTGAGTTTTTTAGAATTGGTTTATTGTGGTTTTGGTTTGTTTGGGAGGTTCCCTATTTTAGTGGTTGTAGTGTCCAACTTAGATGTGGAAGTTAATGTTTGACCTCGGTCAAGGTTTTTGGTTTCTGGAGTTTTGAAAGATTTTTACATGTGGAGCACAGTTACCGCACGATTACCACATGACTAATCAGAATTGTGTGGCCCTAGCCAGGTAGACAGAACCAACTGCACGGCCTGTGCACGACCATGTCATAGGTCTTATAACCGCATGTCTTTGTGTCATTTTGGGTAGTGGTGTTGGCATGGTTGGCACACGGTTTTGAAACTGTGTGGCCAAGTCATGCGGGGTGCCCCATTATTCCAGTACCCCACGCATGGTTAGCGCATGATTTGGAAAATTGTGTGGCCAAACCATGCATACTGTCCAAATATTTAAAATATTGAAGAATCTCATCCGGTTTGCAGTGAGGGTGTTGTTTGGGGTTTAAATGTTGTTCGTATTAGTTGTGTTCTTGTGGTGGGCAGAACCCTCTAATGTTCTCCCCTCATTCTCATTCTTGTTTTGTGGTTTCTTCTTGATCAGTCGAGTGTGACTTGTGGAGTGAATAGCCACCCTGTGCTACATGTTCTATTATAATTTATTGGGCATGTATTTGAGTTTTGGTTATCTTTTGGCTGGGTGACTTTCTATGGGCAGAAAGTGTCAGTGGTGGGGAGACTTGTCACACCCTGACCTCAAATACTCATTCCTTTTATTTATTTCTCAATATTAGAAATTTTGGTTGAGGTTCAGCTTGGGTGTCCAAAAAAAGTCCTTGAGTTTCTATGGTATTGGTTTTCTATTAAACCTATTCTTGATTATTGAGAATTTTATGGGATGAAATTGGCATGTTGGAGAGTTTATGATGTCATCAGTGTCTCCATGTTGTCTTTAAAACATTCAAGGATCATTGGGTGAACTTCCCTAGTGTTTGGGGTGTAATTTTGGGGTTTCTGGACAATTTTTGGGGTTTCACAGTTTGAGCATGGACTTCCCAAACCGTGCAACCTAACCATGAGAAGTTTTAGGAGTTTTCTAGTAGCACTCGCACGGTTTGTGCAGGGTTTGATAAACCGTGAAGCCACTTGCGGGCTTTATAACTTTCATCGCGGAGCTCTGATTTGGGTGATTCCACCTCCAAAATGAATCCCTCTCTATTTTTCATCTCCCTGAGGATCCTCATCCTCATTCCTGCTTCTATTTGGGGCAAATTTGGGGCGATTTATCAAGAAAGGTTGGCGATTCTTGATGTTTCCTTCATCAAATCTTCTCTCCTTCTCTTCCCCTCTTTGTTATAGGGTTTTAATTGGGGATTTTCTTCCATGGATGAACCCTAATGTATATGGTTTTTGTTTTTTTTTTCATTTTTCTTGTGGCTAGGGTGTGAGGATGGTCCGTGGGGCTTAGATCTCTCGTCCCTTGAAGTTTTATCGCATTCACACACCGTTGGGGTTGGTGTTTCCATGATTTTCCTTTCCATTGAAAACCATTGATGCTTGAACCCATTAGATTAATTTTTAAACATGATTCGCACCTACATAAGTGTTATAGTTAACTTATTGTGGTGTTTACATATTGGATAAAATTGTTAAAAATGTATTTTTAAAAGTATTCCTTAATTATGTCTATGTGTTGGTGCCTTGGAAGTGTTTGATAAAATTCCATTTGTTTTATAAAAAGGAAATGGAGCCTATATTTTATTGTTTGGATTTAGTTTCATATATTTTATTGGTTGAAACATGAATTGAAGAATTTAAGGTGATTTGGGTGCCTATTTATGGATTTATTATTTATGATGAAATGTTTTGGAAAAGTCCTTCGGGGTTTTGAAATGTTTGTGAGAGATGTTGCAATTGTGTTGGTTTAAAGGGATGTGGTATTTCTGAAAAAATGTTTTGGGTACTCTTACGGATCTTTAAATGGTTTCATTGTATGTTCTCACATCCATGGGTGCACTAGGTGCACACATGGGTGGGCATTCATGTGAAAATGACACTAAAAAAATGTTACACATGAACCTTGATTTATCAAATGTTGTCTCTTCTCTCTCCCATTTTCATCCTTCTAATATGGATCTTTATTTCTAAAAATTGTATTGATATTTAATGTGGCTTTAAATTGATTTTTTTTTGTTTCTTATAAATTTGAACCATGGGGTATTTTGGGACACCGTTTGTTTCAAATAGTTTAATGGAACGCTTGTCTTTGTATACATGGAAATGGTTTTAGAAATGATTTAGAACTTCTTTGGTAAATGTTTTTGGGTTCATAATATTGAAGGTCCGTTTGGAATTGTACTTTTAAAGGTGATGTTTTGTGTTGATTTTAGAAAAGAAAGTATTTTAGAAAATGTGAATTCCCTGTGGGCAACTTAAAACATTTTATGAAATGTTTTGAATGTAAAATGGTGTGACGGCACGTTTGGCACTTTAGTGATATGAAATGATCAAATAGATATTTGTGGGGTACTCATATCTATGGTAACCCTTTATGGGTGAACGTATAGGAAGCGTCTGTGTTTGGGGTAGGCAAGTGCGGTGAGATGAGTCACGCGTACGAGGGAATTCCAACTTACACAGTATTATTATCACCACCTTGGGTTCTTGTGAGACTTTTAGATGATCAAGTGATGGTTACTGATCAACCATGATTAGACGGGTTGGTACCCCCTAGATTTTGTTATGCCATGCGGGCTTTGCCACTGGATTGGTCAGTTAGGGCGGCCAGTTGGTTATAGACTTAGGAGCTTCACTATACGCCGGCAGGTGGTTCCAAAACAGAGTATGTCCTGGGGTCTTCTAGGGATGTTTAGGATAACCCATGGTCACTATTTGTATTGATTTTTTTACTTTTTGCTAAATTTAATGTTCGTTTATTCAGTTTATTTATTTTCTACATAGACCTGGTGTTGTTGATTTGGTTTTTTTATTTAAAATGAAAATTCAATTTTGAATGTAGAAACATGGTGTTCATAGTTCGGAAAAATGGAATGAAATTTGTTTATTTCTAAAAAGAAGGAAAACCTATTTTTATAGCCTTATTTTCAAACTAGTGTTAATATATAGTTTTGGGAAAAGAAACACATGGACTCTTTGGTGATTGCCTACTGAGCTGTCTAGCTCACACCATACTTGTACCATTCGGTGTCGGTAGACCTGAATTGTTTTACAGGTTCAGATTTTGTTCAGGTTTTTCTAGTTCAAGTAACTATTGGGGCATGGTGGTCTTATGGTTGGAGGTGACCAAGAGGTCACATGGAGATTGTTCTAGTATCTGGTTGTTTTATTTTGTTGTATCTTCTAGTTCTTTCAGTGATATTTTTATTTAGTTGTATTCGAATTGGACCAGATTGTTATTTTATTGAGATTCAGTTGTGGTTAGCTCTACTGTGTTTTAAATATTTTTTTTATCCTATTATTATTAGGCTAAATCGTTCCCTCTTATTTTATTTTGATGCTCATCCCTTATTGCCAGCCTGTGGGGATTAGGAACACAATTCAGGCCGTGTCGCAGACCGGGTTGGGTGTCGGCTAAGATGGAATCCCAGCTTAGTTTCTGACAGATAGAATGTAATATGTAAATCATATATGATATGATATATATATATATATATATATTCATGTAATTATGGTTTTGTAATATATTTAAAATAAATTTATTCTTATTATTCAATCTTTTTAAACACGTACAAAGTGATATGATATTTGAGGAAAGGGATTTATGATTTAATCACATTTTTTTTGAGATTATTTATAATTGGATTTACATAGAAAAAACCATATGATCATTATCTAATAAATCCCATTTATTTTTCAATCCTCCATTTATTCTTGTAATTTCCATGTAATAGTACCATTTTTATCTTTTTGGTACTTAAATTTATCAGGAAAATGATTTTTACAAAAAAAGGCTTCATTTACTCATTGATTGAAAATAATTTCCTTCCATGTTAATGTTTTTTGTAAAATATTTTCAATAATGTGTTACAATTATCCATTTAATATTTAATGTCATTTTTACATTTATTTTACATTTTATAAATAAAATAAATTGAATCTACTTTTCATTTTTGAATGAGGTACTTTGAATGTGTAACAAAAAATCTAAAAGGAATCTGTATTTTAACAAACTAGACAAGAAAAAAATTTCCTAACATCATGACCACTAAATTTTATTAATATTTATTTAAAAAATATCATTTTTTAAAATAAAAATATTTCTATAATATTTTATTAGCATTTTTATTTTAAATGGATGATTTCAAAATGAAGATTATAACTTCCTCAAGAAATATTCAAATAATATTTTAAATATATTTTTTATCTATGATAACATCCTTTGATGTAACATATGATTTAATAGGTATAAGATACAATGATACAATCCTTATTATTCCAGAGTGTGGTTTATTATTATTATTATCAGATTATTATAAAACCAATCCACTTAATGTGGGTTATGCTATTTGAAAGTTATGAAATTGTTATAAAATTTGATTTATTTCTATGGTTTATTCTATGATAAAATGAAGAATAATTTAAAATATTATGAAACCAATATGTAAGATTTTAATTATGTGATGGTTTTTTCTATTAAATCCTATAATTGGGAACTGAGTTGATGTGACCGATCCACTATGGGAAACAAGTAGGGATGTCTGATCCACTATGGGAAACACGTTGTGATTCCAAATTCATTATGACATGGGAAACTAGTTTTGATTCCTGGTCTACTATGAATATATGATATCGGTAGTTAACCTATATATTTTAAATGGTTTTTATTCTTTTTTTATTCCACTATTTTATTAAATGTTTTCATGAGTATGATTTGAACTCATAGTTCATCATTTATTTTTCATCATTTATCACTCTTATAATTCATGTCTTTAAAATAATAATGATTTATGTCATGACTCATTTTTATGATCCATGATTAATTAGGTATGAACATTATAATTTTTTATCATAATGGAATACCCTTATAATTATATTATGCTTCCATATTCCCATCAATTGATAACACCCATGTTTAACTTTTCCATGAATCTGAGCACACCATTTCTTATGTTTTTATAACCCATGTTACGATAAAAGGTTTTATGTAGGGTATGTCATGAAAGGTAAAATGTAAGAATAATGTTATGATATTTGATGAATAATGTACCTAATTTTTTTTATCTTTTCTCTAAATATACTTAACCTTTATGTTTTTGGATTGATCTTAATATTTTGTATTAAATATTAATCTAGAAAAATGTAATATTTATGTATAAAATGATTGGGTTACCTGATTATGTCTTTCTAAACATTAACATACTATCTTCATTATTCAAATTTTTTAAGATCCCATCATTAAAGGCATTAAATCTCCTTTTCAAACACTTTTGTTCATTTTTTCATTTCTTTACCTTCTCTAGTAAGTATGGTTTGGAAAACATTTTGAAAATAGAATGACGTTTCCCATTCCTTAATGATTCCCATATCAATTTTTACCAACTATGTGAACATAATATCTTTGTCTATACTTATCTTATTCATAAGTTGATGTATTTCCTAATTCAGGAATCAAAACCCTTTTTTCATTCATAGGGTGGTATTTGTTGAGAAATCATAGCAATTAAGTTTTTCTATCCAACATATTTGTCTCGTGTTTAGCTCCTTTTGTGAGAAAATTCATTTCAAACTCTAGCGATCAATATATATCTCAAATGTCTCACCAAAAAGATAGTTCTGCCATACCATTAAGGAAAATATCACATCTTACAATTCAAGATCATGAGTTTGATAATTCTATTCAATGATCTATGGTTTCCTGGATTTATAAGTACCGAAAATATAATTTTGTTCATGGAAGAATCTCAATCCTTTCGTCGATACGCTACTATATATTAAAAATACATTATTTCCCGATGGTAGAGTACAAAATAGAGCATTAAAAAATTTCCTCTTAGGATCCTTATAACATTCGCCACATTCCGTTGACAATGTTTATTTTACACTTTTATATTTCAAACAGGTAGAATAGTGGGATAATCAAATAAAATTTTAAAAATATCATAGATAATGTCATTTTAACCTAAGAAAACTATATATCTTTGTTATATTCATAGTTATGGGCCATTAATTTATAGCATTTGTATTTAAAAGATCAACACATATTAAATCTTTAGAGATAATATATCAATGAAAATAAAAATCCTACAATGAATATTAATAGTTAATCAATTTCCCAGACAATTCCTTATCTCTGAGAGTATCAAAAATGATTCTCATTCTACCCATATATTTTAATGTATTTCAAGAAATGATCAATTAATTACACTATGAAATAATCAAAAAGCAAGTGGGAGAGTTCTTCAACTTTGGCTCCTGCTCTTCGCCCATGCCCTAGGTAGTGATGGATGCTGCCGAAGCCCCTCCCCCGTCAACGGGGAGGGGCCATCCTTCAGCATCGGAGCACACAGTTCCTTTCACACCTTTCTCCAACCACGATTTCTTACCGAAGTTCCCTAGTGTGGCACTTTTCCCTAAAGTCCTGGACCTCCGGGATGGTTTCCCTCAGCTTGCGCTATCGATTTCAGAGTTTACTAAAGCTTCGTCTCTTTTTAATCAAACTCTAGTTTCTCGGTTCATCTCCCGGTGGCCATCAGTGGACTCCTTCGACTGTTTTATCTTTGAATCATGGGATCTTTGTGAACGGGCGACTATTGGTCTTCTTGATAAGTGCCACATTATGATCTTCTTTTCATCCCAGGAAGATCTGATCTCTGCATGGTCCAGAGCTCCTCGTTCCTACAACGGCCTCTACTTCCACCCGGTTAAATGGTCCTTCGACCTCCATTTGAAGTGGGATTCTCCGTCAACTGCTTTGGGGGTAAGCTTTCCCGAGCGCCCTCTCCATTTTCAGAACCCTTCTATAATCCAAATTTTTGGTAATTTAGTCGGTCGGTATCTTTTCTTGGACTCGAGTACCAGTTTGGTTTGTCACCCAGTTGCCCCCCGAATTTGTGTTGAAGTTGATGTTTTAAAACCCCCCGTTGAATGGGTCTGTATCTCGGTAGGCGAGGAATTCCGATGGAAACAACCAGTAGTGTTTGATTCTTGGACTCCTTTCTACTCGAACTGTTCTCACCTGGGGCATCTGGCTCATTCATGCCGGTGGGGTAGTAAAGGACCCAGCGGGCGGATGGATCTGGGTGATGGTGGCATCCTGCAAGATGGGGGGTATCCTCTGTTCGAGATATCCCTCTAAATACAGATAATTTTGGGACAATTGATGGGCGAAATTTGACTGCGTCTGAACATATCTCCTATGATTCAGTGCTTCCGTGCGATGGGTCTCAGGCTGTCCAGAAGCCTTCAAAGTCCACACTGCCTGAACCCAATGTTTCAGACATATTTGACAGATTGAAACGCAACCTGGGTGCTACTGGCCCTATAGAGTCTGTGGTTGCAGTGGCTATTTGTGATGCTGAAGAGGTCAAGCAACCAGTTTCGTCAAGTATATCCAAAGAAGTTGCAGTGATTGGGGAGGTTTGTGATGCTTTTCCCATAGGTAAGGATCCACTGGGTCCAGTGTTGGAGGGGCCAATATCTCAATTTCAGTATATGGGCCGCGGTTTTGAGTAGCTAGGAGTTTCGGAAAAATTAGTACTTGTCCTGAAGGTCAAACAATCTTATGCTGAGAAGGTGAAGTATGGAGGAATGGATACTTACCCCCAAAATCGAATTGATGTGTTGGGAGAAATAGTGTGCCAAGATTATGGGGATGGCCATGAAGTGGATACATCACAAGAGGATTGGCCGTCCTCCTCGGATTCCCCTACCGAGTCCAATGAAGAGAGTATGGCAGAGGACTACCTTAGATCCTCCTCAAGGAAAGGTAAAATCTCTATCATTGACCTTAACGGTTCTATTAAGCACACCTGGAGGCCGCGTTTCAGGAAAGACTATTCAGATCTTCCAAACCCTCCGGTTACTAGATCCTCAAGCAAGAGCAAGGCTCTAATGAATCTATCCAAAAACATAGGAAATCTCCCTCTGAGTAAAGAAAAATATTTTGATAAGCATCTAGTGCCTGATGAAAATGAATCTGTGGATACTGCTAGCCTCCGGGTTGGACTAGAACTGATGGAATGTGATGAGTGGGAAAGTATCCTTAATGGTAATGAAGAATTCTTATAGAAGTATATGGAGGTTGATTCTTCGCAAGAGGACTTTGAGAGATTGATTGAGAGGAGCATAAAGTTTACTCTAACCTCTGAGTTGGAATCTTGGATCAACAAGCAATGTGGTATTTTGGCTCATGGATTTAACATAAGGAAGATCTCAGTGGAGGAGCTCATTCAATCTTGGGAAAAGATGACAATCTACTTTGAAGACCTCCTCAAAGACATACTAGACGGGTGGGCCACCGCTCCTCAATGGAGACTTCTCAGAGGTAAGGGATCTAAAAGACTTAAATTGCAATTTGGATATTCGGCCATTTCATATGAGATTTCTTGATGTTTTGTACTTTATGGTTTCCCACTTTTCCTTCAAAAGTGCTTCTTAATAAATAATTGTATATGATGATGAATACATGAATACCGCGTTCATTTAATCCACACACATAGGGTTCATTAGTCGATCCAAATTGAATCATTGTAAACTCATAAAGTCTTGACCTCATATGAAATGATATCTTTGGTATATCATACTTGTTAACACATAAATAGATATAATCATAGGAAAGTTCGATCAGGGCGATATATTTATATCCTTGATGTTGATAAAATAATTCATCTAACTTATGGTATATGATACTTATTCAATATAGTAGTGGAATTCGTCTCTATATATTCAATTCATAAAATTATGGACCCATCTTTTTTTATTGAAAATGTTATAATAACTCCCCATGGTGAAATAATAGGGAAAACAAATCCCAATCACACATCTCCTATAGTTTGTTCATTTAGCACTTCTTATTCCATGGGGGATATTATGTATTGAGTATTAGATATAAGTTTAACTTCTATGATGATTGAATTGAAATATATACTTCATACTTAGTTGGATGTTCATGTAATTATTCGATAAGCACATCAATTTATTCATGCACAAAAGGAACATCCTCCATTCACATGTTGTCCTTTATAATAATTGGTTTCATATTCTTTTCTTGTCTAATGATTTCATTATGTCTTGATACTAGAGGAGGATCCTTTTATTAATTGGTACATATTCACCTCTAAATAAAAATAACTCTATCTCCCCTCATGAAATCATAATCTCCTTATTCTGGTAAAACAAATTTCATTAAACTTCAAAAAAGAATCTATTCCAGGGATTATGTCAAATTCAACCATAAGTGTGATATTCAAGTTTCCAAGTAGGGTGTGTCCATTCATTAAAATGGAGGATAACTAAAAACCCCTTGTTGTAGTAATATTTCTATTGATTTTCTTTATTGAAAACTCATTAATCATGGAATTAGGAAATACATTTGATATTCTTAGAAAAAATGGAATAAAATATAATGAGAAGATCCAAAATTTAATACTTCATTAATTATCTTTTTGTTTACATTCAACATACTTTCTATCACATCTTTAGGTGCATTCAATTTAGTTGTGGTATTTGTATAAAATTTTATTTTTCACATAGGCCTCTTTTGAGTAATTCCCAATATCATTATATTTGAATCACAATATATTGGTGTATTTTTTCCTCCCCTTTCATCAACGATCTAGAGGCCCCTTCTCTTCACATTTGAAATAAATTATTTTTCCCATTAAGTATGTTATTGTGTGTTTCATTCCATATTTATCACATTTTGAATAATAGATATTTCATTTCTTCATCATCATTGTATTTATTCATCCTTCATGATAAGAAAACCAATTTTTATCATGACATCCTTTGAAAATGTAAGAGTTTGGGAATTATTTTTAATCTTGATAAAACATGATATCATATCATTATATGATGAAAATATTTTAGATATATATTCCATTCTGAGGCTCATATTAGTTTTATCAATGAAATATTCCATCATAATTTGTAGTTTACATTTTGATTCTCTATAATATCTAGTTTGTAAGGTAAAATTATCCTCATACTGATCAACACTCTTCTCGTTCTTATACTTCAAATTAAGGAACTACATTTCTATATCATCCCATTACACTTGAGGGGAATATTTCAGAAATAATATTACCTTGAATGTCTCCCATTCCAGGATATGTATCTCCTCCTACTCCTTAGTATTTATGAATCAATGTCCAAAACGAATCAATATTTACCCTCAGATGATAAAACTCCATGAAAACATTCACCCATTCAATACATCCCAATGAAATAAATAAATTCTTGGTGTACTTTATCCATTATTCAACTAATAACTGATCAATGGTTCTATTGAATGATGGATGTTGTTTCCCCATGAAGTGATCCATAATTCTTTCACCATGTTCTTCATTTTTATTTTGATCTATATTATCAAATATATTAGTCATAATTATAGTCAATTTCATTCACATATCCATAATCTGCTTAGTTTTAACACTAGCCATATCCACTTTCATCATAAGGAAATTCATTAATTGATTATGGGTACGAATATGATTTTCATTACTCATAATATGTTTCATATGTAAAAAATGAATTTTTCTTACATAACTTATATCATTATTAATATAGATTCATAAAAATATAAATTTAACTAAATGTTCTTGAGCATCCTAATGGTTTATCATAATTCTTGTGATAGTTATGTTCTTCTAAAATATAGTTCTTGAGCTTTTCCACTAAAAATACATTTATACCAACTATTACATGATATCTATATTAACCCATGTTTCTTAGTTACTTTATTAATTTTTTTTTAATATACAAGGGACACATACCAAATAAGTGCACAAAACATGACAAGAACTATTTTTTAGACAAATACATTTTTACATATAAAATGGTATATGTATTCTTATCTCATGCCTAAGAAAACATTATATGGATATCAAAAATTTTATTGAATATATGAATAATTCATTTCATTATAATCAATTACCAATAGAGGTTAATTTAATTTATTGAGATAATAACACATTCTGGGCATAAAATAAGTTTTTTTTAAACAACCCTTTTACACTTACATGTTATTGTTTTTATTTATAGAAAAATTACACTAAATGAATTGTTTTAAACCATAATTTTTCATAATTTATTTAGTCTTATTCTTACCCACTAATTTAATATCAAGATTATAATGGTATATTATATTATGGTTCATTTAGACTCATGGTTGAATGTATCATAAGCTATCAGTGAAATTTAATTTGAAAAAAATATCAAAAAATACCTGGGTACCCCCCCTAAAAATGATGTTAACCTTCAAAAATCTATGTCTCCAATAAAAAAATGAGTATATATTTGTTTCATCATATCCATAGGTTCCCTAGTTGCTTCATAGAATATTTTATTCATCCAGATATCCTTAACCATGTGGGTAGACCTGTTCCGTAGTATTATATCTCTATGATCAAATATTTTTACATGTTGTTTGTAATTAGAATGATTATTATATATTGGTAAAACCTCTACGTTATTACATCTGAAGGATCATGTATGTACTTTCTTAGAAGAGATACATGGAAATCATCGTGATGTTAAGAGAGGCTTGGTGGAAGCATCAAGTTTTAAGCTACCATCCCTAATCAATTAAGAATTTTATAGTGAATAATATACCTAAGGATCATATTTACCTTCTCTTTGACTCTCATTACCTTCTTATATGGAGAAATTAATAGAAATAACTTTTCAAAGGAATTGAATTCTAGATTTTACTATAGATTTCCAGGATATATTTTTTGGGAATTATGAGCTCCATGGGTGTGATACTAAAATTCTCCAACTTTATCATCCATTTCCTCATCTGCATCAAGTACCAATACATTTCCCTATGTAGCCTCATCCTAGAACAAGGGATTTATACGACTCTTTTCATATAGGATTTTATAAAGATCCATCCCAATGCTTTATGGAAATATATCATTGTTGAAATACTTTACTATATGAACATATTGATTCTATCTGACTTTGAAATCCACAAAACAAGATCATAGAATATCTACTATGGTTTAGGTGCTTTTCTTAGATGGACCATCTATCCATGGAAGATAAGAAGTATTGAAACTAAACTCTATATACAAAACCCATTGTCGACTTCTCAAGAACCTCAAGGTAAAACTCGGATCCTAATTAGATATGATTGAATATGATTCTCCATGAAACCTTATAACTTACATAAATAATACATTATAATACTCTCAAAAGGAGATAAATATTATCAAATGGAAATGAATTTTTATGACTTTATAAGAGTATTGACTAAAACCAAAATATAATTAAGTACATTATATGTTTTGGGGAGTCTAATGAAAAATATATGGCAATTCTTTCCAATTTTCATTCTGGAATGGGTAATAGTTGTAACATACTATTGAGATATCATTCCACCAAAAATTATAAGTTGTGACCAAGGGAAATGACTTAGAAATAAGAGGAGAAAACACATGAAGAAAATCAATATTTTCGAAGTCTTGAAAATTGGATCACCATAGTCAAGCCAAGGTCCCGTCGAACCACAAGGTACTCGCATGCCGAATTTTGGCGTGCAGCCTACTTGCATTCCCCACCACCATTTCTCCAAGGGTTCCTTATTTCCCAATAAATAGACCCTTGGGGACTTCATTTGTATGGACTAATTTCCCTAAAGCCTAATTGATTTCTAGTCATCCTAGTGCTTCACCCAAGTCTTCTGAAACCTTCAAGGTAGTTATTTAACACCTAGAGTAGAGTAATTGAATGAGGATTATTGGACATAAGTCTTTTTAGTGTTTGAAATCCTTAAAACATTCCCACCTAAAGTGCCCAACCTCCCTGAATCAGAAAAACTTAGATGCTACCCATTCCTCTTAAAGGAACTTGTGCTCCAAAATTTTGGGAATACGTTTGAATACTGTTGAAGGCACGAGTCATGTCTCACAAAAGTATTAAGATCCAGGTTGTTCATCACATAAGTGAACATCAGGTTTCCCAATCCTACTTGCTCACCCATACTTGCATGCCAGATTCTTACTTGGGTACCCTTCTTTCATTCACTCCATTCAGTCTACAAGCCATCATGTCTTCTTCAAAGCCATTCATGGAAAGGCTTCTTCTTCATTGGATCCCTTGTCTGAAAAGTATTATGTTGAAAACTCCACCAAAACCTTATGACTTATTAAAAATTTTTGAAAGGAACTTCAACATGACTCTTATTTGGGTTTATATATCCACAGTAAGAGGTTTTCCACATTTTTTTCACAATGGGGTTAGGATTCATGGAGTGTGTGTGGGTTTGTATATCTACAGTCACATAAAACACTTTCTCATGAATAGTGTTGTGGTTTTCCAAATTATGAGGATTAGGTCTTTGGTTATGTCCTCCCATTTTTGTCTCTAAACCCTGAAGCCTTAGGTATCTGATAGGGATCGTATGATTCAAACATACTTTTCCTTTTGAACAAAGGAGAAGTCTCCCTCCCCAACCATGACCAATTTTAGGGTAGCCATCCTAGTGTAAGACCTTATCCTTTTAAATAAGATGTTTTAGTCTTGCACCTCTCTACTTACTTCACCTTCACTCATTCCTTGTATGGGACCCTTATCAAATGTAAAAAGAATAGAGATATGGATCGTCACCTCACCCTCTTCCACCGCCTCTAGCGTAGGCGCATCCCCTTCCACCTACGGAGGAGGAATAGTGTGGGTGCCTTTGTTTAATATTTTACATCCTCTAGTTTATCACACTTTGAATTAATCACATGGTATTAGAGATTCAAGATGATTAAAACATTTCCAAAAACACCCATAGTGAATGAACTACAAGAAATTTGATTCCCACCATAATTGGGATACATAAGAAGCCTTCTCAGTGTTTGAGTTCACTGGATATCCTCTTCTGGAATACAATCCTAATTCCCTTAATATGGGCATCCTCCTATGGTGTAAACACCAAAATTAAGACCCCAAATCACCAAAGCATACTTTTTATGAAGTAATCCCATAATTATTTCTCTCAAAGGAATACACTCTCCTATTAAACTCATCAAACTTCATGGGCTTTGATTCCAATAAAAATGGGATACATAGGAAGCCTCCTTGAGGATCAATCCCAAAACATAAAATCAAACCTATTATTCTAAGTCCATATTCTCTACAGGGTCTAATATTACATGGAAACCCATATTATTTCCATGTTCCTTGGGCTTATTACGCATAAGACTTTCACCAAGCCTTGACTAAGAAACTTTCGCTTAGATGTCCTTACCACATGGCATTAAACTATATGTTTTAGTCCTTATCACATATCCTTAAAAAGTTTGATGTGTCCCAATAAGTGGAAATGAACTATGATAGTTCTGATTTCTTTTACAAGGATACATAGGTAGCACATTTGTGGGTACGATCCCAACATCAAAACGAACATTCGTCTCCCTAGATGATGATAAATTCTAGAGTGCCCCACTAAGTGGCTTAAAAACCAGTATCATCATAATGATGATTAATATAATTTCTAAATAGTGTATGACAAAATACCAATGATGTATAACCACGAATACATATGGATGTCTCCATTAATAATTAACCTCTAATACATACTGATGATTATAAATTTCACAAAATCTAATAATTGATTGAAAATTCCAAGGGAAACCAATGTTATACATGGTAAATTAATACGGATTCATGAAAATATCTCAAATATATAAAGAGAGTCCCAGAGTAGACAGTATTTCCCCCAAAAGGGTGTGATGATTTCGACCTACCATCCTCTCAACCAATGCGCGTTCTTACATATCATATGTATAAACTCAACGAATTCCCACCTTTGGAAAGTAGGTCCCATTTGGATAAAGAATTCTTGTATGTTTTCAGTTCCATGAATAAATACACTGTAAAACTCCTAGAAGTTGTGATTCTTAACCAAAAAACACATTCTAAGGAAATAAGAAACAAAAATGGTGTACCCAATGTGAATCCTTAACCAATTTAATAGTGTTAACCATTTGGTTGCACCTAATAAATTTATTAAGGAAGGCAAAACCAAAGAATAAATCATGAATTTATCTATCTAAAAAAATTCCTTTAATGGATTTTATTTTTATTTTTATGTTTTCTTAGAAATCCCTTCACTCTTAATAGACTGATTCAAGTTTGAATCTATGAATGCCCTAGCTGCTGCTCAAGCTCGATCCTTATCTGCTGGAAGGATGTCATCGCCAACTCATCATCTTCAATGTTGGGTCTCCAATGTACGGGTAAGGTAATACCATTATCATGGTATTATCCCATCTTTGGAGGCATTCATATAGGATATACAAGGTAACAACAACCCCTGGTTGTTTGATTTGCGATGACCGGTGGTCAAGAAGAAGACGATGCCAACCACCGTCTTCAACCATTTCAGATCCTTATCCCCAGAACCCAACTAATAGTCCCTCCCAAACTATAAGGAAGTGGATAAATAGGCCTCTCATGGCCTCAATTCCAAGATTAAGGTGTCCTTCCCAAGGACCCCCAACAACAATCACTTCCAGCAGAATCGTGCGGTAGTGAACCCCCAACATGATGGGGGTGTTGCCTTTGGTTGTTCAGCCTAGGTCCCTCAGACTAGGGCGTGCAAGAGGAACCACCAGGGACAATGTCCAGTCAACATGGAGCATGTTCTTACCTTTTCCCCAAATGGATAAGTCTATCAAACTAACTTTATGGCAATCAACGATTGGGTACATACATTCATCCATCCTAATTCCGCTGGCCAGTAGACTTGTCTGGTAGCAACCCACCAATCTCGTAAGTTAAATCTAGTGGAGTACCATGAACAAGCACATAAACAAGTCTATAAATTATTATCCAGTAATTTGGCTTTTCTAACTGCATTCAAGGAAGCCCACAAATCAGATATGGTGTCAATAGGTATACAAGAACATACACCTACTTACACTCACTCATTTTTCCAGCAGTCTCATCTATCAACATTGAAAAGAGTCTGTTAACCAGGTTTGATAGAAAACAACTAGTTAGAACATACACCTACCAGAATTCATAAATCCTACCAATTGTCTTGTTGGGAACCTCCTAGATAAGTCAATTGGAATGATCTAATGACAAATTTCATGCCCCCCGACAAAGTGTACCCCTCTTGGACTGACATGTGAGAAGGGAGATAATGACCCCTAAGTCCGACCTCCAGTAGGCCCTGGGTTGGCGACTAGCACCAAGGGTATAGTAAACAAAAAAATGGGAGGAATTACCCTCTATGATAACACATGAAAAATAAAGAGATAAGATAGACCCCAAACAACTCCCACTCAAATAGGAATATAAAAGAAATCCCAAGTACACATGTGTAATGTCATGAAAAACTACTACAACTGAAATGGGTAAAACAGTGAGGTCCCAAAACAAAGCAAAACAATAGTGACCACGAAGCCCGAATTGCTCCTATAACCCAAAGCTAGAAGAATCCAACTTGATCTCCAACCTTCTCCATGCGACCTAAAAAAAATAGTTTATAGATACATAGAGTGAGTATAACAATATACTTAGTAGAATCCTCCCTGAAGCCTCTCGTGCAAAATTAAAGAAATCATGTTAAAAAACAGAGAAAAAAAAGTGAAAATAACTCATCACCTAAATATGTATACTATGTTCCCAACCTCTCCATGGCTACACACACCATGTAATGCTTACAAGAGTGTATAATATAAAAAGAATATCAGGGGTACCTTGCTACTACTTCCCCACTATTTTTCCGCATTGCCCCAACATTGCATGTCCTAAGAATCTCTCTCCAAAAAGGATTTCCCACATACATTTGGGAGAAGCACCACAACATGAATCTCATGTAACAAAACCACCATGTCTACACAAGAAAGTATCCAGCTAGTTTTCAGGAGCCACCACAGCTCGTATAACTTGTATCATACATCGGGATTTATACCTCATGCCATTACAGCCCACACAATGAGTAAGAATCCAAAAGTTGTCATAGCCTATACACGTTACTCCTAATGTATTACATATGATACTATATCCATAATATATGTGTGTGAATAACCATGAGCCATTACATCCCACTACACACATATATGGGGAAAACTAACCATTGTGCCTACCAGCACAAGTAACTACAAAGAGAAGAGAGTAGGGACAAAGGGGGTAGTCACCCATCCATCCTCCCACCAGAATGTTGGGGAAAACACCCCCTCAAGGCTCAGAATCCAGAAGGTGTCAGTTTCCCTAAATGACAGGGTGTATTAGCATATTGAAACACAACAAGTATAGAATATATTATAGCTCACAACCACACTATAGGCATAACCTAGTCTTAGACTCAACTGCAGCTAACATCTCTTGGACTCCCAGCTACCACTTCTAAGACTAGGTATCCTATAAGCACACAACCATTTAAAGAGATTTATTACATTACTTCATTCCCTTTTTATCAGTTGCACTTTACGTTAATTATTTCCTTAAACACTAATTAACCATTATCAATTTCCACATTATATTTCACTGGCATCACACCCAAAGTCCACTGTCCCTTTAAATTGTAACCTCAATATTGCGTCCCAGTAAGCTCCATCCCCAAGGGTTAGCATCATTTATTCAATTATTTATTTACAGAATTATTTTCCCATTTTCCCAAGCATTCTAGACAAAACATTATATGCAACTAAATACAAGGGGGCTCAACACGGGAGTAGATGAACTACCTGTCGAGTCTTCGACGCCTATAACACGAGCATAGACCCACCGTCCCTTAAAGATCTAAACACATAATGCACATGGCATACCCCGCATGTCTTCGCCCCTTTCGGAAGAAGGGTAAGCAAGACCAGCTTCCTTGAGTAGTGGGGAAAGTAAAGTACATAAACAACGCAAGAATCAACAATCATCCAAACATTCACATCCTACCCGTTTTATCATCCCTGGTTTCCTCCCTCACACCCAAATGTATAAACTGATGCATCTGGACACTCTAGGCATCAACTACTACCACAACCAGTAGGCCTCCATGCCCCCAGATATCACAACATCCATCTAGGATCACATCACAACACAAGTAGAAGGAAAACAAACATCATATCAATTGGGCTCTTGGACCTTAAACAAGCAGTATAGTAACTCGAAACACAAAAAGGAATTATCTTTTATCAAACAACCAGTTCTTTAATCCACCATGGATTAACTGATTTATTATTCGTAGGTTCCAAATTCAGGAACCCTAACTAGTAAGCTATCACAAATAATTAAACATGCTTACTCCACCAATTTGATTAACATCAAATTGCAACAAGATGAACTGGATCCATTTACATGCCTCTTTATCTTTATCCAAAAAATTATCAATTAATACCAGCTTTACATTCTATAACAATTTCAATGAAGAATGAAAAGATAAACAAAGCAGGTATAGATATCACACTATCTAGAAAAATAAGAGGCAATAACATACGATCGATATCAATTTATTTATCCTTTTAAAATATTTATTAATTCAATTCCATTGTGATCTAGTGGGATAAGACATTTTAAATATACAACTTCATATAAAATAAAAGAGATGAAAAGAATCTCTTACCTCAAACGGTTCTTGAAATTCTTTATATGAGAACAAGCCACACAATGGGTTACGATCTCCTCCCCCCTTGGTAACTGTATCCACTTGAGGATGCAGTGACACCACCACACCATCCAATATCCCAGAAATGTCAATTAGGAACATGGAGATAGAATTCCATAAAAGGGCAAGGAGAAACGAAAGAAGATGATCCCAAAAGAATGACGATAGAACATACCTTATATCAGAGATCAATCGATACTGCTTGGTTGCACCAAGAATAGAGGGAAACCAATGTAAGGAAGAATGTTTGATTGTACAACTCCTACAAGAAGGAATGAAAGGTTAGATCATCTCACACCAGAGAACAAGGTGTAAGAATTTGGGAGGAAGATATCTCGTCCCTTTAAAAGATTTAACATAAGAGAAATTTAAGATACACTGACATTTCTATTAAAAGAGGAATGCATTAAACCATGTGGTTTGACCAACTAAAAGCATCCTGAGCCTTAAGAAAATTAATATAAGAGTTATGGCCTTTGAATCAACCTTAGAGTCCTTAAAACAAGGCTTTAAATGCATTTTACGTCAAAGGAAATGTCAAAGGGGAGAAACCGTAGGAAGGTGGAAACACTATTCATTAACATGAAATTGGCAAAGGAAAGAGGTCACCATTGGAACCTCACCATTCTAGAAACACTTTTCATGAACTCAAAATTGGGAAAAGGAAAGAGGTCACCATTGGAACCTCACCATTGGAATATCACCACCGTATTGTTCACATAAGACTACCAAAGACACTTTTACATAAGGTTACCATTGCATTGTTCACCTAAGGTTACCGATTACACTGTTCACATAAGGTTACCATTGCACTGTTCACCTAAGGGTACCAATGACACTATTCACATAAGGTCATTGTTGCACTGTTCACCTAAGGCTACCGATGACACTGTTCACAAAAGGTGACTATTGCACTATTAACCTATGGCTAGTGATGTCACTGTTCACATAAGGTTATCGTTTCACTGTTCACCTAAGGCTAACGGTGACACTGTTCACATAAGGTCATCGTTCCACTGTTCACGTAAGGTTACCGATGACACTGTTCACATAAGGTCACCATTTCACTATTAATAAAACTAGAAATACAGTTCACAAAATTCAAAATTTGGAAAAGTGTTGGAGATAAGTCACCTTAACCTCTCGGAACAACTCACACACACAATTTTAGCATGGGAATGGACTAGAGAGGTTTGGTCCATTACACTAGATACCTCTCAAAACATTATTGTCCTCGATAATTCAGAAAAAACCTAAAAGGGAACCAAAAATAAGTCTGAGCAACCACCCATCGAGATACCTCTCAAAAGAGAGCAAGCCACAAGAAGGAACCAAAGAAAGCCATCTCATAAACACGAAAGGTCTATTACCGAAAAGGGGACATCGTTACATGAAAAGAGTTAAACATCAAACAACTCTGGGTACTGAGCATGTATCTATGACTCATATTCCATGTTACTCTCCTCCAAGCCACCATGTCGCCACAAGACATGAACCAAGTGGATATAATTCCCATGAAACACCCTCTCTTTGTGGTCTTGGATCTGCACAGGACACTCCTCAAAGGTCGCATCATCTTCAAAATTGTTCCCTCCCCAATCGATAACGTGAGAGTCATCATGAATATAACAATAGAGCTATGATACATAGAAAAAATTGTGTATCTGGATCATCTGTGGGGAAAGTTATACTTGATATGCCAAAACTCCAACACAAGATAACACCTTGAATGGCCCAAATAAATGAGGAGAAAGATTACTCCCACAACCAAACCTTTGTTGCCCACGATGAGGAGTCACCTTCAGAAACACGTGATCCCCATAATCAAACTCTAAGGGTCTCCTCCTTCAATCGACATATGATTTATGATGATCCTACGATGTCTTCATCCTCTCATGAATAACCTAAAACATCTTTTTTGCACTATACAGTAGTTTTGGTCAGAGAATTGCTGACTCTATGACCCTAGTCTAGCACAATGTGGAACGACAAGGCCGACCACATGCGACTTCAAACGGCATCATACTGATGGTGGAGTGAAAAATATTATTGTAAGATAACTCCACTGAGGGTAATTTCCTCATCCATGAACCTCCAAAATCCAGGATACAAGAGCATAACATCTCTTCAAGTGTCTGGATAGTCCGCTCTGTCTGAACATCCGTCTGAGGATGAAAAGAAGTGCTAAGGAATATTTGAGAACCAAAATCATACTAGAGACCTCTCCACAACCTTGAGGTAAAATGTGGATCTCGATCGGAAATGATCATAAATGGGAATCCATGAAGTGTCACCACCTCCTCCAGATACTGCCTCGACCAAACTTTAACTGTGCTTGACTCCGTGATTGCTATGAAGTGGGATGATTTTGGAAAATGGTACACTACCACCCAAATAGAATCATATCCTCCATGAGCTCAAGGTAAACATATAACAAAGTCTATTGAGATTTCCTCCCAATTCCACTGTGGAACATCTAATCGTTGGTGCAGACCACTAGGAACACGGTGTTCAGCCTTTACCTTATGGCAGACCAAATATCGAGACACAAACTCCACAACCACCCGCTTCAGCCCAGGCCACCAAAACTGGCACCTCAAGGCTCGATAAATCTTCATGACACCGGGATTCACTGCTAATAAATAACTATGGACCTCCCGGAGAACCATATCACACATCGTCGAAGGAAAAAATATCCTTCTATGGCACAACACTCGGTGTTTTTCATCCTCAGACCAACCATCAGGGGCCTGTCCACACACAACTTGGTCTCTCCATACCTCCACCTCTAGATCCCCCAACTGGGACTCTTCCACCTACTTCACCAGAGATGACTGCACTGTCATCTGAAAATGACAACCTCTACCCCCAACTTCTCCTATATCAAGATGCAATGCTGACAGTTCTTCCATTACTCTCCAGGAGTCACCGGATTCACACACCGCATCACTAAGTGACTTCCGACTTAGTGTATCAGCTACAAAATTCCCCTTTCTAGGTGTATACGACATTTTGAAGTCGTATTCTTGTAAGAACTCCATCCACAGATGTTGTCGCAAGGTTAAGTTGTGCAGGGAGAAAATACCTTAGGCTCTTATGATTGGTGAAAACCACCAAGCTCTCACCAATGATGTAATTTCTCCACAACATACAAGAAAAAACCATGCCAATAAACTCAAGATCATTGGTGGAATAGTTTTGTTCATGGGGACACAACTACTGAGACCCATAAGAAACAACTAATCTCTGCTGCATCAGAACACCGCCTAACCCCAGGTGCGAAGCATCGTAGAAAACATCAAACTGAACTCCCTCAACTTGAAGATAGAGAAATAGATCTCTTACTAACTTCTCCTTTAGATACTCGAAAGCTGCCTAACACTGATCATTTCATATGAACGCCTGATCCTTCTGGGTCAATGTTGTCAGAGGAGTAGCAACTCGATAGAAATTGGCAACAAACCTCCTATAGTAGCATGCGAGACCAAGGAATCTTCACACTATTGAAACTATCTTGGGGGCTTCATAAGACACAACTGCTTATATATTTGATTTATCCATAGCTTATCCATGCTGGGAAACAACATGCCCCAAGAAACAGACTTCTTGAGCTGAAAACTAACACTTTGACAACTTCCCAAACAACTAATGTTGGCGAATAACTCCAGAAATAGCGTGTAGATACTCTGAATGCTCCTCCTCTAACGTAGAGTACACAAGGATGTTGTCGATGAAAACCACCAAGAACTTTTCTAGGAACTCACAGAACACATCATTCATTAATCCCATGAACATAGCTGGAGAATTTGTCATGCCGAACAACATTACAACGAACTCATAATTCCATTTATGAGAACAAAAAACAGTCTTCACGATATCCTAATCCTTCACACACATCTGATGATATCCTGACCGCAAGTTGATCTTCGAGAACCAACTTGCACTCTTATGTTGATCAAATATATTATCAATCCGCAGAAGAGGATAGTGATTCTTTACTATCACTTTGTTTAAGAGATGATAATCGACAAACAACCACAAACATCCATCAGCCTTTTTCAAGAACAAAACTGGTGCACCCCACAGGGACACAATTTGCCGAACAAAACCACACTCTAACAGACCATCAAGATGTATATGTAGCTCTTGTAACTCATAAGGTTCTATCATATATGAAGGAATATAGATAAGAGATGCTCATGGTGGTAGGTCGATCCCAAACTCCATCACTCTTCAAGGGGGTAATGCTACAACTTCTTCTGGAAAGACATCAGGGTACTCTACTACAAGCCTAGAAAAAACCAACTGTTGAACCTCCGAAGAACTCAGAATCAGCTCTTCCATCATGGATGATAAGGACGTAACACGCCTCTGACCCATCTGAGGGTCTCGCTCGCCAACAAACACTACTGGATCTCTGTCCGAATAGAAGAACACGACCTTCCTCCTAAATCAATCCACGATATCCTGAAACGAATACAACCAATCCATTCCAAGGATGAAATTATATGGTTGTATTTGTAAACATAGGAAATCCACCCAAGAGCGGTGCTTTCCCAACTCTAGCTCATAGTCTTTATATACTTCAAACAAGTCAGCTCGACCTCCAACTGGCATAGTCAATGCCAAAGGCACTAAAAGCCTCTCTACCTCATGTACCAATGCATGGAAAAGGGTTGGTGATATGAAGGAGTGTGTCTCTCCGGAATCAAATATTTCATACCCCAAGGTAGAAAATAAGAAAAGGGTACCTTGAACGACGTCTGGCTCGCCCAGCGCTGGAAACACTGAAGTATGAAGCGGACCACTCCCACCTCCATGGCCTCTTTGACCCTAATGAAGACCACCACCATGACTTTGCTCTGATATCTGAGGACGAAGAGCATCACAGGGCTGTCCTCTGCCTACCCCATCTACCCTCTACTTATCTAAAGCTGGTGCAACCTGCTGCTACTGCCTCGGCTAGAACTGCCTCAATGGAGGAACCTGGAGCTGAAAACCTGGTTCACGATGACTACTATGAAAGGTCGGGCACTCTCGCTATTGATGGCCTCTACCACCACAAAAAATCCCCTGATCAAATTCCATAGGCCTGAGAGCTTCAACCCCCAGAGAAATGAGATGTTGAGGGCTGGGACCTACCCCTGGCCAAATGGAAACTCTTCTTCCCTAAAAACCAGGATCCCCGGACCACAGATCTTCATCATGAGGAATCATGATGACTCCCCTCTCATGATGATCCAGTTCTAGCCAATGTCCTCTTGATGACCTCTACCCAAGCCAGCACCTAAAGATATGTCTTTATCATAAATGGGGTGACCTGGTATAGGATATCTCGAAGCAAAGCCTCCTTGAAATGCCTCTCCCTAGCCTTCTCATCTGGAAACAGGTCCAAATAAAACCGTAAAAGGTTCCTAAAATGGATTCCAAACTCTCACACACTAAAGATCCCCTGTCAAAGGGTAAGAAGCTCCTGGCGATAGGACACCTTCATGGTCAAAGAAAGAAACTCATCTCTAAACTTGTCTCGGAACTCCTCCCATAAGATCTCTTACTCCTCACGATCCCTGAGAAACAAGAACCACCACTTCCTCATTTCACCATGCAACATCGTCACATACAAGGACACCGAGTGCTCCTTCAGAGCACAAATCAAATTGCAGCCTATCTCGACCTCCTCTAACCAGTATTCTGTGACTGCATCCAAAATGGAGCCCTCATAGTTCTGAAAACTCTGGAGATTAAAATATTAGAGTTTCATCCTCCAAGTGTCATTGTCATCAACCTCTACCCTACGATGATCTGTTGGCACAGCCTCCTGGACATCTCCTATGTAATCCTGATGAGGACATTGACCTGGAGCCATACCTGTAAAATTACAAATAGTTAGATCTTCTAATCCTAGAATAAGTAAGACACAAAATTAATTAATTAAATGTTTTCTTTTATTCATTTTTGGTTAACCTATCACAAGGTCTACCCATTCAAAAACATGCACAAAGAAGAATGATGCATGATCCTTTCCTAGTTCTCTACCCTGTAACTAGTATCACGATGTTTAGTAACCATTGTAAACTTAAAGGTTCATACATCAGATCATAGGGGGCCCTAAACGCTTATGTCTTAGCTGGTCTCTAGTGTTTACATCACTTTCTAAACATGAATGACATTGTTTCCCTACCAACCCATGCAACCTCACATCTGCGTAACTCCAAATTCCATCATATCCATCTAATAGACCACTGATATCACTTTGTCACGACCCCCTCCCCACAATGTGTACCCCTCCTAGGCCAACATTGTGAGAAGGGAGATAATGACCCCTGAATCCCAGCTCCAATAGGCCCCGAGTTGGTGACTAGTACTGAGGGTATAGTAAACACACAAATGGGAGGCATTAACCTCTTAGATAACACATGCAAAAGAGAGAGATAAGATAGACACAAACCAACTCTGACTCAAATAGAAATATAAAAGAAATCCCAAGTACACATATTTAATGTCATGAAAAACTACTATAACTAAAATGGGTAAAACTACAAGTATCCAAACCAAAGTAAAAAACAATAGCGACTATAAAGCTCGAATAGCTCCTGCAACCCCAAGCTAGGAGAAACCAGCTTGATATCGAAGCAACTCGAAGTGACCTGAAAAAAATAGTTTACATATACATAGGGTGAGTATAATAGTATACTCATTAGGATCCTCCCTAGATCCACTCATGAAAAAGTAATGAGAGCATGCTAAAGCACAATGAACAACAAGTGAAACAAACTCATCACCAAAACAGGTATACTATGTTCCCTACCTCACTATGGATACTCTCATCAAGTAATGCATACAACTGTATATAATATAATAATGAATATCCTAGGTACCATACTACTACCACCCCACTGGTTTGCTGCTTTGGCCCAACGTCGCATGTCCTGAGCATCTATCTCCAAAAGGCTTGCCCGCAGACACCTGGGCAAAGCACCACAACATGCACCATGTGTAGCAAAACCACCATGTCCACACAAGAAAGTAACTAGGTAGTTTCTGGGAGCCAACACAACTCACATAACATGTATCATATGTTCAGAATTATACTTCAATCCATTATAGCCCACACACCGAGTAAGTGTCCTCAATCTGTCACATCCTATAAATTTTATTCCTATATTAGTCCATAGGATACTATATCAAGAATATGTCCATGTGAATAACCAAAAGCCATTACATCCCTCTACAAACTTATATGTGGATAGATAACCATTGGTCCTACCAACACACGTAACTTCAAGAGAAGAGAGAGGGCCAAATGTGGTAGCCATCCATCCATCCTCCCACCAGAATGTTGAGGAAAACACCCCCTTATGGCCATGAATCACCGAGGTGTCAGTTTCCCTAACTGACAGGGTGGATTAGCATATAGAAACACAAAAAGTACAAAATATAATATAGGTCACAACCACACTATGGTCATAACCTAGTCTTATAATCAACTGCAGCTAATGTCTCTCGGACTCCCAGCTGCCACTTCTTAGACTAGGTATACTATAAGCACACAACCATTTAAAGAGCATTATTACGTTACTTAATTCCCTTTTTATCTATTGGACTTTAGGTTAATTAGTTATTTAAACACTAATTAACCATTATAAATTTCCACATTATATTTCATTGGAATCACACACAAAGTCCACTATCCCTTTAAATTGTAATCTCAGCATTGTATCCCAGCAAGCTCTAACCCCATTGGTTAACATTATTTATTCAATTATTTATTTACACCATTAATTTCCCATATTCCCAAGAATTCTAGAAAATAATTCTATGCTACAAAACACTAGGGGGGATCAACAGGGTGAGTAAATGAACTACCTATTGTGTCTTTACTACCTATAGAAAAAGCGCAGACCCATACCCCCTTGATAAGCTAAACACAGAAATCAAGTGGAAAACCCCATGCATCTTTGCCCTTTTCAGAAGAAGGGTAATCAAGACTAGCTACCTTGAGTAGTGAGGAATGTAAAGTAATAAACAACCCCATAATCAGAAAGCATCCAAACATTGACATCCACCCCTTTCATCATCCCTGGTGTCCTCGCTGACACAAACATTCATAAACTGATGCATCTCACCACTTTAGGCATCAACTGCTGCCACAACCAGTAGCCCTCCATTCCCCCCCATATCACAATAGCCATCCAGGATCACATCACAACATAAGAATCCAGAAAACAAACAACATATCAATTCGGCTCTTGGACCTTAAACAAGAAAGAGGGTAACTCATAACCATACAAGGACTTATATTTTATCAAACAACTAGTTCTTTAATCCACAATGGATTAACCGTTTTTTTATTTGTAGGTTCCAAATTGGAGAACCCTAACAAGTAAGCTATCACAAATAATTAAACATGATTACTGCTATGATTTTATTAACATCAAATTGCAACAAGAAGAACTAGATTCATTTACACGCATCTTTATTTATAGCCAAACAATTATCGATTGATTCCGTCATTATGTTCTTTACCAATTTCCATGAAGAACGAAAAGCTAAACAAACAAAGAATAGATATCACACTATCTAGAAAAAGAGAAGGCAATAACATACGATCGATATCAATTTATTTATCTAGTACAAATATTTATTAAGTCAATTCTATTGTGATCTAGTTGGATAAAACATGATAACTATACAGTTTCACATAAATGAAATGTGGAGAAACAAATCCCCTACGTCAAACGATTCATGACGATATTTATATGAGAACGAGCCACACAATGGTTTACGATATCCTCCCCCCTTGTAAACTGTATCCAACCGAGGATGCAAAGACACCACCATACCAGTCAACACCCATGAAAAGTCAATTAGAAACATGGAGATAGAATTCCATAAAAGGGAAAGGAGAAACGGAAGGAGATGAACCCAAAATAATGATGATAGAACATACCTTATATCAGAGATGGATCAAAACTTCTTGGTTGTACCAAGAACAGAGGGAAACCAATCTAAGGAGAAAATTTTGATTTCACAACTCTTATATGATGGAATGAATAGTTTGAGCATCTTACACTCGAGAACAAGGATTATGAATTACAAAGGAAGATATCTAGACCCTTTATAAGATTCAATGTATTAGTGTTTTAAGATATGCTGAATTTACCATTAAAAAAGGACTGCATTAAACCACATGGTTTGACCAAGTAAGGGCATCCCGAGCCGTAGAAAAATTAATATAGAAGTTTTTTCCTTTGAATCGGCCTTAGAGTCCTTAAAATAATGCCTAAAATTCATTTTAAGTTAAAGGAAACATCAAAGGGGATAAACTACAGGAAGTTGGAAACACTTTTTATTAATAAGAAACTTGGCAATGGAAAGAGGTCACCATTGGAACCTCACGATTCTGGAAACACTATTCATGAACTCAAAATTTGGAAAAGGAAAGAGGTCACCTCTGGAACCTCACCACTGGAACCACAACATTGCACTGTTTACATAAGGCTATCAAGGACACTATTCACATATGGTTACTGTTGCATTGTTCACCTGAGGTTACTGATTACACTATTCACATAAGTCTATCGTTGCACTCATCACCTATGGTTACCGATGACACTGTTCACATAAGGACACCGTTTCACAGTTCACCTAAGGCTGCCAATGACACTGTTCACATAAGGTCACCGTTGAACTATTCACCTAAGGCTATAGATGTCACTGTTCACATAATGTTGCCCCTGAACTATTCACCTAAGGATACCAATGAAACTATTCACATAAGGTCACCGTTACACTGTTCACCTAAGGTTACCGATGAATTTGTTCACATAAGGTCACTGTTTCACTATTTCAAAGAACTAGAAATACAGTTCATAGAAATGGAAATTTGAAAAGGTGTTGGGGATAAGTCACCTTAACCGTCCAGAACACCTCATACACCAGATATTAGCAAAGGAATGGACTAGAGAGGTTGGGACCATTACAACAACACTGTGGAAGACTAAAATATCTACCCCCATACATGAGTACTATTAGTATATACTGACAGGAAATAGAGGAAACGAGCAGGAAAAAAAACAACTCCAGATACAAAATAGTTGTAGATTTCCATTCCAGTCATTGAAGTCAAAAAATATATTTCATCAATGGTGAAAGGGCCGACAGAAATTCTAGCCCATATTCTGGGAGCATGCCAGAATATCATAACATCATCATAAGAAGTACCTAGGGAACAAACACATAAATCTATCCCCACACTTGGGATAACACATCGACATGCCATCCTGGAGCAGATACATACCTCTGTTCCAGTCCATGAGGGTTATGGGTCATAATCTCCCATATCATACGGACAACCGGATCAGGAACATACACCCTTTCCAATTGGAGGTAATTGGATTACCACTCCATGGTAGACACATACAACTACCCATGATAACCACTTTTCCCAACAGGTCTCCCTACTAAGTGTAAGAGAGCATCCCGGATGAAGTCTCTCCAAACACAATTGTAAAATCAAGAGCTAATCCACGATCTGGCTTCTCTTAATGATGGAGTTACTGAATCCATGAAATATTTATCAATTGAAGCTCAAGATACTACCATCTCATTACTAAATTATGGGAGTAGTAGTATTAATTATGGAGTTCCCCATTAGAAACATCACCATGAAGGATTTCTTCAAGAAAATTCGGTCAATCCAGAGAGCCAATCTTTAGATGAGAGCCACAAAAACCATTCATGTGGACAAAAGAGCAAGGAGCAAGAGGATTTATCCCTTGTTATAATCCACCATGGTGGCCCTCCCCATGATGGAATTTTCGGTGAAAGATATCTCTACAATAGTGTTTCTCATTTTCATGATAATTCCCTAATCGACAATGTAGTAATGAGAAAGACCACTTATCTCAGGGCACTTGCCAACACAACGCCATTCATGTCTAATGCCCTGTCATTAATGGGTGGAATGATTTTTAAACTAGATGATATATTAAGGGGATGATCATTCTCCAAACCTCCCCTGAGTCATTTTTCTTCTAATGTAGCAGAGGAAAAAGCGATGGATTCCACTGTTTTTCATAAAACAACTGAGAAGAATCCACTTTGGTCAGACCAAGTGGAAAAATATCTAGTAAAAGATGATGATGATATGTTGAACTTGAGAAAAAAATTGGTTAATGGAGAAGTACTAGTCATGTTCTCGCCTTTGGAAAACTCTAAATACAACATTCCTGAATTGATGGAAGGAGAATTTATTCATGATGTCCACCTCTACTTATGGAAAACTCTTCATCATTTTAAAACCAAAGTATTACCATATGATGGCTATCAAAATAATTTAATGGTAATAGATGGGTTGAAACCCCAAATTTACTTTTCATCTCTCTTAGTTTCTGGAAATTAAAAGGTTAAAAATCTGTAGCAAACCCTTCATCTTGAATGCATTAATTCACACAAGAGGTTGCACTAGTTAATTTCTGATACCACATTTGGTGTTCGTATTAGAGGATGAGGTGCACATGGATCATTTCATTTCACTGCACTCCACAATCTCCAAAGCCCACCAAAAGTGGCCTCATGAAATTTTATTTCCCATGATCTGCTACAATCATTTTATTTTTTATGTAATCAAGTTTACGCTCAAGAACAGGCCTCAACTATCTCTCATTGGAGTCAGGCCAAAAGAAAGTAACATGTTGAGATACTTTTTCATCAAGAATCTATGAATATTAAGAAGGCTTCCTTTTTAGAGGATGTCAGCAATCATATGGTGAAAATGTCTTAAACAGAATAGAGGTCTTCCGATATAGGTGATTTGAGTGGTTTTCGGATAATGTACACATCCAATGATTGGACCAAAATTCGAAAAATCAGAAGATCAACTATTTGAATCTCAGCTACATTATTTCAAGAGCAACCCCATCCTGTAGGGCTAGGGGATTGTTTAATTCAACCTTTGAATTCAATAAAAAGGAACGAATTATTGAATAAGAAGATTCGGAATAGCCCCAGCCAGCATTGTTGGGGGATTTATCACATCTGTAATCCCCTCTTCAAAGGAAGTTAGTTTTTCCCCAATTAAGGAAGAATCCACAAAGTTAACGCATAAATGAACTATCCAAGGATTTTCTTTCGGTTACTATCTATCAAATAGTTATCAAGAATTCATCATATAGAAGAACATTATCTCATGGAAGATATATAAGGAAAAAATCTTACAAAGATACTGACCGAATTCCATCAATGAATTATGTGTCATTAAATGTCATTAATGCCATTGCAAAACATCCTTCATAGAACGAGTCTAGTTCAATGGAATCAGAAGATGATGTTCTTATCCATAATATGGTACACACTGAGGATAGTGAATGAGGTGTGAATACCCAAAATCAGAGGCTTACCCATAATCTAGGTATGCCCTCAATTAAAAAAATACCACCCCTTCAAAAGGCATCTTATAAGGGGAAATGTAAAAGTCAGATCACATCTCACTTTTTCAATGGATAAGGTCAATCTCTTTCTCTTGAAGAGAGATTTTTGCAAAAATAAGAGGAGATAAAAGTGTTGAAAAGATTCAATATAGAGTTACTTCGATGCAGTATTTCTGTTATACATGCTCTCCAGGAAGATCCTCAATAAGAACATCCTATAGGAACTCCTTAGCCAAAAGGATTTGTTGTAACTAAAAATAAGGATAAGGAATTACCTCCATTGGGTACATAGAAAGGGTAGGATCAAAAAATCCTTATAGGCTTGTCACCATGGGTTATCCCAGAAAAATTCAAGTTGTTCCACAACCAGTGGTTTTTTCGGTTGTTTTACCAGTTCAAGCTCTACCTACTGTACCTGCACAGGTCCCAGCTCATTCGAATATTCCCCAAATGGTAATGAAATCAATTGAGGAATTAAAAACTTGATTAAAATCTAAGAAAGAACGATGTGCGCTAGCACAACTGGAAAAGATAGCTTACTGTGGATGGGTGGATCTGATCCTTCACCCTACAAACTTTGTGAATACTATATTCCAAGTCTACAATGGTTCAGGAGATTCAAAACAACAAATAATGCATTTTGATTCTCATGTGATCCCATGATGGGGACCCCACCACAACAAGAAGCAGTAAAGCTAAAATACTTTGTGAAATCATTACAGGGACCAAATTTTGTCTTGTATACATGTTTGCAATCATAATCAATTACTGGATGAGAAGATCTCTGTCAGAAATTCCTTCTTCAATTCATCTCAATGATGCCAAAGACAAAAAAATTTTATATTTAAAATTGAAAACAAATGTAAAATTAAATAATTTTATATTTTATTTCTTGATGGAATATATTAACACATTTCTTAAATATGTAACTCTCCCCAAGAAGTGTTGCTTACAATTTGTGTGAAAAATTTTCATGATGAGTTACATGCACCACTTATATCTATGGAATAAAATGGAGGGTTTAGAGACCTTACATTAATTTCCCAATAGGTGGGGGATTACATTGTTAAAACTAAAGATAAATCTCATGTACTTCCATCAACTCTGGGTAGGAGAATATGGAAAGTAGAGGCTACTACAGTCATACTCAAGAAATCACATATACCTACTTCCACATCAAAACCTTCATCAAATCGAAGGGCTCCGCCTCCCAAGAATCAGCAACAACAACCACCTCATCAAGATGATCAAATATATCAAAGGCAGAGACAATTTGAGGAATTAAAGAAGAAATTTTTCTCTTTTCAGAATGAACAGCTTCCTGGTTACTTCATCCCATCATTGGAAAACAATTTGGTCCAGTTTCCATGGCTAAAGAAACCAAAAAAAGAAGGAGATGAAGATATTGAAAATTATTTTCCCTTTCACCAAATGTTGGTGCATCCCATTCAAGAGTGTTTTTTAAAATAATTCCTCTAAAAAATGTTAGAGTATAAGAAAGTGAAACTGAAAATTTCATCAGCCCTAGTAGCATGTGTTACTACTACTAATCCTGGGGTCGAAGAAGAATGGAAGGATGTCAAAAGTAAAAATGTGCAAACATATGATGATTGGATGATCATGGAAATAATCTACCAAACTCGTGACATTATAAATAATAGTTGAAATAATATATTTAGTTTTCTGCAACTCCTGCTGCAGAAAAACCACCTTCATCATAAGATAAGTTCTCTAAGAGTCAATCATCAATGAAGCTATGTGATCAGAGGGACAACGAGTGGTTAGAAGTGGATGAGCTCATGTAAAGGCCAATGTAGTCCTTGAATCTGATAGATATCATGCCATTTGTTTCAAGAAATGTTATCCAATTAACAGAACCCAAGGAAAATGATGATTCTGGTTATGATGATCTTGAATTCCTTGTACCTAACTAGGGAAATAAGGAATGAATCCAAATTCAAGGATATAAGTATAGACGAGGGTATTCTAGAAGATACTATTTTAACTCTACCCCTTCTCGAATCGTATATGTGATGGAAACTCATGGTACTGCCCTTCAGTGGGCTGAATAAGAAAATTGATGTTCTCCCACACATGACAGGATCGGTCCTGACATGATTATTTTGTAAGAATCATTAGAGGATACTCCCTCATTATCTTGTCAAGTAGATAGACCTAGTCAGTCTAATCTACAAAAACCAAAATTATTTTCAACTTTTACTCTGACACAAGGTACATCTACATCATGAGAATCAACTTCCAAGGATCCTAAAAAACCACATCTCCGTGCTAGAAAACGCAGACCTCTAGACCAAAAGTATGATGTTTTGAAATATTTATACCAAGTACCAGCCAATTTTTAGATTTTGGATGCCATAAATCTATCAAAAGATCTTTGAGAAGCACTTATTGAGTCTTTGTCAAGTCATCAAGAGTTGGATACCAAAGATGTTGCAAAAAAGGTATACCGTATAGAGAATGATCCTATAGAATTTCAGGTAGTTATATCTTCTATGGATGAAGAAGAAGATGGTTTTGCACACGGGCACATTAGGCACTTGTATCTATTCGGTAGGGTCAATGATATAGACATCTGACGAGCCATCATTAATAATGGCTCATTAGTCAACCTCATTTCTATTCATAAACATTATAAATTGGGCCTCACTAAATCTGAATTATCTCCTTCCACTTTAATTTTTCATTTTTATGAAAATAATAAGCAAGAATCTCAGGGCGAGATTACACTATGAACATAGTTTGAAGATACTTTACCTAATTCATATTTTATGGTTGTCTGTCAGGACACAGCCTTTAACATTCTTCTTGGAAGGCCTTGCCTACATCAACATGTATCCATTCCTTCATCATACCACCATTTTCTTAGGTACTATTTAAATTGAAAAATTAGAACATTGTATGGTGACAAGGATCCATTCAGAACGTGTGAATCACAGTATATTGAGGAACAATTTTATCACATGTAGGGAACGAGGTCCGTGACAAAAGAGGTAACCAGAATCAATGCTTCTAAAGGCCTGGAAAAGGTCCCATATAACCAATTCAAACATATTAGTATAGATTATTTGTTTCCTATCAATCAAATTCAAAGGATAAACTCAAATCTGAGCACTCATTTAGTGACATCCATAATGTCAAATACGGTAATCGAGCTAGATAGCATGGGAGAAATTTTTGATTTACCAAACAGTGATGAAAGCTTAAATAGAGATGTATTCATTTCATCCACCAAAACTCAGCAACTTCTACCTCACCAATCATCCAAATAAAAGTTATTACAATAATGGAGGAAGATAATGATGTTGATTCACAACCGATAATCTCCTCTTTATTACTCAAGGAAGATCCTTCACCATCAGTAGGGTACAAAATGTTGGACTCTTCTTTAGGATGTTCAAATACTAACTCCTCCCCTATCATTGAATGTTTTTCTTTATCACCTACCATGAAAGTAGAAATAGAAGAAGTAACACATAAGGAAGAAGAAGATCTTGGGGACGCTCCTCCAGTATTTCAGGAAGGTTTCTATACCATTGTTGTAATGATCCAATGTTTTTCAATGGAAATTCCCATCTAATAAATATATCATAAAATCACATGAAAACACAACATAATGAACTACTAAATTATAAGTGACATTTAATCATAATTTTGACACTTCAATGTTTAGAATTTCAAAAACTTGACATACACGGTTGCAATCAGTAAGTTATATGTAGTCAAATAAGAAAAACATAATTTTTGGTGAATAGTAACCTACCCTTATGAATAGTAACATACTATTATTAATAGTGATATATCCCAATAAATAGTAACCTTTCCTATGATAATATATAAATAATATTCATGTTGAATGTATGATATACCTATATTTTATAATTAGTAAATGAATGTTTAAAAACTGGTTTTTGATAATAAATTGTGATTTTAATTAAAAATTAAATTAATCAAATTTAGAAAATTATTTTTGAAAAATGGAATTAATTTTTGGGTTCTAAACATTGAAAAATGGCTGGAGTGAATTTTTGGAATTTTTTTCGAAATACATGAATTTTCAACGAATAATGAAATACCATAATTTAAAAAAATAAGCTAAATAAGCTAATTATGGAGTCATGCATGATGTTCTACTGATGTAATCCCAAGTGGTTCAGGTTCCCATGAAAAAATTATTATTCTTTGTCATGGAAGAATCACTATTAATTGTCTTTTGGGGATATAATAAATTAATGAATTTTATATTTTTGAAAACCCCTCCCTCTCCAACATAAATACCACCCTTCACACTCTCATTTCCTCACACCTATCAAGCTTCAAGACTTGTCTAAAATCTTCCCAAGAGTTTTCCCTAGCCCCCCACCCCCACGTCCAATATCTTCTTGTCTCATCAAAATACCAATCCTAGGTCCCTTAAGTAGGATCTCAAGAGGAGAATTCAAGAGGTATTTTCTCTCCCTCTTTTCCTTTAATTGCCTTTCAATTTCATGTTCTTTTATTATTATCTCCCCTACTATATTTGTCCAAATGGTATGGTAACTCCAGTATCATACATAACATTAATGTTATGGTACTAATGGTATATTATACAATCCAACCCCCTTATCCTATTCCTTTTATATTACAAAAAGAAAACGTTGTTCGTGAAGTGTTAATCTATCAACTTCAAGAATGACATGTTTTCTTTTTTCCATTACAACCTTCAGATCTAGTCATGAAAACATTTTTATAGTTGAGAAAAAATATTATATATATATATTATTTCCTATTTAATGTTCTGTAACTAACTTATGTACATATTACTAAATGTGTAATCAAAACAAGATCGTTGTGGTCGAAAAACCACCTAAATTAACTCAAACAATCATCATTTAATTATTATCTAATGATTAATCTGCATGGTAGATAATATAATAAATTATAAGATCATTTAATCTCCTGGAAGATAATTAATAACATGTAATATCAGTTTTTTATGTTTACCCATGTTCTACCCAAACATCAATTTATGAATACAGGTGAACCGCTCAAGAAAAATCATAAAAACAAACATTCCCGAACAATGTTTTTAAACACTATAACTCATCCAAAGGAACATAAAATTACATAATGAAAACCATAAAGAACCATATTCATGTACAGAATTTTCTGAAATTATCAATAAATTAATCTAATGTGGTTATATAGGACATTAAATTGAAGAAAGCATTCAGATACAAGGTAATCAGAAAATCTTGAACCCAACTTTCTTTCTTTGGGTTCTCCCACTTTCACTCCATTTTTTTGTATAGTCACCCTTTAAATATTTTTTTTTCATCATTATCTTACCTTTACTGGTATATACATGTTTGGTACTGTATTTCATGTCAAATAAATGTTTTCTAAAAGAACTCTTCTTTCCAAAATGCACTTTTTACTTCTCATTCAAGGCTGATGGTTCTTGTAACTTGCATGTTATTCCCTCTTTATTTTGGGAACCCAATGTTTATGAATGTGTTCTTATGAGATGAAAAACATTCCTTTACATGCGTTAGTTATGTTCATTTTTGATATATTTTCATTTTGTCATGCATGATAAATGATAATGTTATGATGTGACAGGTGCACCTGGAATTATATAGTGCAACACGAATGTTTCAATGTGACAGGTGCAGCCAGAATTATACAATGCTCCAATACATTGGGTAAAGTTATTAATCTAATTAGTTAATGTAAAATGACATTTGAACATGATTATATATTAGTTCACAAGTATGTGTGGTATTTAACCACTAAGACATGATGTTTTAGTTTTTATGCATTGCCACATTTCTAGTCTCTTGTTAATGCTTCCTCCCATGTTCAGGATAATTTTCCTATGTTATGGTTATTCTCACATATTATTATGTTTTTCTTCTATATATCATCTTACTAGGCGTTTATCTCACCAATTTTTATGTATATCCTCTGGTGACTACATATACTAAGAAGGGGTCAAGTGACAATAAGAATCTAGAGAAGAAGGAACTAAATAAATGTTTATACTTGATGTTGTAATTTTTATGCATGGTCCTAGTTTTACCAAGACACTAAACCTTTTGATCCCTTATGTATAATAATATTATGTTTTTTATCTTTAAAATGATTAAATATTTTTGTATGAAAAGGCAGGTTCACTATAGTTGGTATCAAAAGCAAGGTTTAGTTAATTTGGGAATTAGGATTAGTAAACCCTAGAGAAAACCTCTAGAATGAGACTAAGTAAAAATATGCACACAAGAAGTTTTACATAGGGATACCATATGTTATGATTTTATTATAAATCGTGCAAATGAATAAGTTATTTATTCATCACTTGTTGACTTATGTTTTGTTCAGATATTTTCTATTTTAGAAAATAGTGGGAACTAGGAGAATCATGGCCAATAACTCGTGCGAGGGCCAATGAAACAATTTACCAAATGACATACCCAATGATTTGGGAGGTGGAGTTAAAAACATCATGGATATGCTTAACCGACCATCTCAGGTTATGAACAATAAAAATAATAATGGGGAACGCCCTCCTTCACTAAAGAGGGAGAAACTGGATATTGAATGTTTTATGAGGCAACGACCACCAATGTTTAGTGGATCTTTTGATCCACTAGTTATGGAGCAGTGGGTAAAATCAATAGAGAAGGCATTTTCTATGCTTCAATATTCTGAGACGGATAAGGTAACACAATCCATTTATCATCTAGATGGAGAGGCCGACCAATGGCGGGCTCTGATTAAGAACACCAGGACAAGGGAGGAAATTAAAGAGATTGAAATGGAAGACTTTAAGATAATGTTTATTAACAAGTATTTACTAAGAACTCTTCACACGAAGATGGAGAGATAATTCATAGATATCAAGAAAAAAGAAGGAGAATCATTCACAACATTTTCAGAAAATTTCACAAGACTTTGAAGGTATGCTTTGGGTTTTGTTATCAACCATGATAGAAAAATTGATAGATTCATTATGGATTAAAACCAAACCTTCGAGAGGCTCTTTCAATTTGATACTTTGGGGGTTATGAAGAAGTTGTTCGGTGTTCTCTCAAAGTGGAGATGGAGTTTGGTGAATGGTCCCATGGAAATGGTGGTATGAAAAGAAAGATGGAGTTTCAAGCTAGTGGATCTAATGACAAAGGTGGGAAGAAATCTCAACAACCCACATGCCGAAAATGTGGTAAGTTTCACCATGGGAACTACCTCAAAGGAACGGGGAAGTGCATTAAGTGTGGGAAATAAGGAAACTATGCTCAAGAGTGTCGAAAAGACCATAAAATGAAGGATAATGTGGTGGAAGAAAGAGAGAACCACCCATGGTTCAATGCTACAACTATAGGGAACTAGGAAACTATACAAGCCAGTGCACTAAACCTCGAATTCATGAGGATAATCAGAATCAGCAGCCACCAAATCCAAAGGAACAAGGGAAGGCTTATTCCTTCACTACTGTAGAAGTGGGGAAAGATAATGAAGTCTCAAAAGGTACACGTACTATTCACTCAAGAATGGAAAATGTATTATTTAATTCTAGTTCTACACATTCCTTTATATCTTGAAAGTTTGCTAGAACTATATAATCAAAGCCTCGAAACCTTGAAGTAGAGATATCTGTAAAAACACCAAGTGGTGCAGTCATTGAAACCCAAGTGTTTGACTCTTCTCCTGTTGGCGTATATGGGATGATTCTTCGAGTGAATCTCATAATACTTCCCTTGGTGGAATTTGACGCTATAATGGGAATGGATTGGCTCTCGTTATATAGGGAATGTATCAACTATTAGGAAATGTAAATATCTTTTTATATTATGAACCATCCCATGATCCCCTACAAATGTAAGGACGATCATGAATCTCCTTTGAAAAATCCTTCAGTGGTGTGGGTGTTGATTCCCTATGAAGAAGCACACCTCTCCCAAATGTTTGGGTTGAAGGAAAGTTCCATCCTTGTGGAAATTCCCATCATGATGGAATACGGTGATGTACATCCCAAAGAGTTTCCTAGAATTCCACGAGATCGTGAGGTAGTGTTCTCAATAGAACTCATAATCGGAGTTAATCCTATCTCAAAGTGTCCCTATAGGATGGATCCTATTGAACATGAGCACTTAATGAAGCTGCTACAAGGGAATCTGGAGAAAGGGTTCATATGCCCTAATGCATCACCTTGGGGTGCACCAATGCTATTTGTGAAGAAGAAGGAGGAGGAAACAATGCGACCGTGTATCGATTATCAAGAACTCAACAAGATCACCAAAAATAACAAGTATCCTCTTCCAAGGATTAAAGACTTGTTCCATCAATTAATAGGATATTAATACATATCAATGGTGGATCTTCATTCTAGGTATCATCAGCTAAAGGAGAAGAAGGAAGATATTCAGAAGACTACCTTCTGTAAAAGGTATGGACACTATGAGTTTCTGGTGATTCCCTTCAGACTTACTAATTCCCATGCAATCTTCATGGATTTTATGTATAGAGTCTTTGACATTACCAATAAATTTTTTTGTTAGTGTTTATTGATTATATTCTCATCTACTCCAAGAGCAAGGTGGAAAATGAAGATCCTCTAAGACTTTTGTTGGCAACATTGATAAAAGAGAAGTTTTATGCCATGTTAAGAAAGTGTGAATTTCTGATGAAGAGAGTCACGTTCTTGGGAAATGTGATCACAAGTGATGGAATTTCTATATACCTTTCAAAATAAAAGTTAATTGATGAATAAACTAGTCCCTGTAGGGTCATAGAAATTTGTAGTTTTCTTGGATTAGCTGGGTACTACCGATGTTTTGTGAGAAATTTATAATGATTTTCATGCCTGCTAACTAAGTTAACAGGGAAAGGGGTAAATTATGAAGGGATATAAGAATGTGGGGGATGCTTCAAGGAGCTAATGAGAAGGCTTATCATAGCACCTGTACTCACAATAACAAAAAGTGGAGAATGTTTTGTGATATACAATGATACTTCATAGAAATGCTTTGGTTGCGTACTCATGAAAAATGACAATGTGATAGCCTACACCTCACATCAGTTGAAGATACATGAGCAGAACTACCTGATGCATGATCTTGGGAAGGAAGCAGTGATTTTTGCCATGAAAATTTGGCAGCACTACCTTTCGGGTGAGAATTGTGACATATACACTGACCACAGGAGTCCAAAGAATATATTAACACAAAATGAGCTCAACATGCGTCAAATTAGATTGTTAGAGATAATCAAGGATTACGATTTCTCTACTCACTATCTTCCTATAAAGGCGAACAAGGTAGTTTGTGCTCTAAGCAGAAAAGAACCAAATGCTCTATCTATGTTACAGATTGAGAAATACCCTATCTTCTTGGATATGCAAAGGATGGATATAGAAATCATAAGGTCATGGGATACATCCTACCTTTCCCAAATGATTGGGTAACCATCCATCTATGAAAAGATTAAAAAATCACAAAGGGTTGATGTGGAGATACAAAATAGGGTGAATACAGTAATGGAAGGGAAGCTTCAAGAGTTCCATATCGATGAAGATGGTGTGATTCGGTTTGGAATGCGACTTTGTGTGCCTTCATCACCCGTGATAAATGAGCTATTGTAAAATTCACTTAGCTCAACATTCTCTATCCATCCATGGTGTACCAAGATGTATAGTGATCTTCAATAAAACTTCTTGTGGGATAACATGAAGAAGGAGATTGCGAAATATATATCAAGGTGCATGGTATGTCAGCATGTTAAAACAGAGCGACAAAAGTCCAAAGGGATGATGCAGTCATTGCCTATACCATGGTGGAAATGGGAGAATGTCACTATAGTCTTTATCATGGGTCTCACAAAGACATCGAAGGGAAATAATGAGATATGGTTGTGGTAGACTGACTCACCAAAACTGCTCATTTCATCATTATTCGGGAAGACTTCTCACTTGAATAACTTTCAATGGTATATGTGAAAGAAATTGAGAGACTGCATGGATTCCCGCTATCGATTGTCTCTGATCATGATCCAGGGTTTACATCTAAATTCTGAAGGATCCTTCCACATGCTTTGAGTACTAAATTTAATTTCATCATGGCCTCTCACCCCCAAACTGATGGCCAATCTGAAAAGTCCATTCAGAAGCTTGAAGATATGCTAAAAGCCTGCTCTCTAGAATTCAAAGGTGGATGGGATAAACATCTCCCATTAGTTGAGTTCTCATACAACAATAGCTTCCACTCGAGTATTCAGATGGCTCCATATAAAGCTCTATATGGAAAGCGATGTAGAACTCCAACCTGTTGGGATGAAGTTGGATAATGAAATCTACTTGGACCCGATATTGTGCTAGAGATGACCGAGAAGGTTCATGTCATCCAGAAACAGTTCAAAGATACTCAGAGTAGGCAAAATAGCTACGCAGACAACTGTTGAAGGGACTTGGAGTTCGATATTGGAGATAATGTCTTCCTTTGAATATCACTATGGAATAGAGTCATGCGGTTTGGAATGAAAGGGAATCTAAGCCCAAGGTATATTGGACCCTTTGAGATACTTGAATGAATAGGAACCATGGCATAACATCATGCACATCCACCGAATATGCATCATGTTCATGATGTGTTTTTTGTATCACTATTGAAGAAGTACATACCTAATCCCTCACATGTACTGAACTCAGAGGTGGTACAACTGGAATGTCACGACCCGTCCTCGGGGCCCGGGCCGTGACTACCCCAAGCCCGCCTACCATAGGCCAGGGGCTGGAGACTAGCACCAAGGAATAAATCCCAGAAAAAGGGAAGGCATTGCCTTTATAAAGTAAATAAACACTACAGAGCAAGCAAGTAGAAGAAGTGAACACTAAGTAAAACTGGTACAAAAGTAAGTGCGGAAAAGTAAGTGGGCCAGAATACAAACCCAAACTGAAAGTAAAGTACAACTGGAAAGGGAAAACAACAACTGAAAGTAAAGCCGCAACGTCAAGCCGTCCACTGGAAGTCCCACCTGAAGGGTGAGTACAGATAGCCTCCACAGCTCCTCGGTCCAGCCGTCCGCTCCAAGTACATCCCGCCCAGTGGTCCACCTCCAGGTACTGTCCTACTCCGCCAGCCTCAACCACAATCAGTGCTGTCCGTCGTCTGCAACCAACACAACGTAGTGCGGGCATAGCTCGTGCAGGGGTGAGTATAAGATACTCAGTAGGGACCCTGAGACCCCTGAAGGTCTCCCAGAATCCACAAAGGATAATCCACAAAGGAAAGATACAATCATGAAGTAACATCCGACACTGCTTAGGTATATGCACATACATATACCTAAGTCATTAATTCCAGTTCGCTCCAACCTCTGAGCCCAAGTACAACCTAGTCCACACAGGAAATCACAACCCAGTCCACACAGGAAAGAAAAACATAATCCACATAGGATAGCACAACACAATCCACAAAGGAAAGAAAAACAGGATTCAGCTCACACAGGTATACTTCTTCATTGGACGATAGAGATGATTAGATATTGCCTCTGATTCATCCAAGCCGTCGGACCAACATAGGATCGATAGGTAACTAACCCCCGTAATGACCCACAAAGGATCTGACCCACATAGGATCAATAGGTAACTAACCCCCGCAATGAACCACACAGGATCAGACCCACACAGGATCTGTAGGCCCTGACCCACACAGGACCGCTGAGCGCTGACCCACACAGGATCGGACCCACACAGGATCTGTAGCACTGATCCACGTAGGATCGCTGAGGGTTGTAGTCGTCGCCGTCAAATCCACTGAGGATCTCTGTACAGTCGTCGTCGTCGTCGTCGTAGTCGCAACCAGCTCTAAGGTTCCCGCACACAGCAAACTCGTTTAGGAGGGTCCGCTCCACGAGCCGAGGGTTGATACATCAACTGACACATAGTCCGGAGTTGATGTATCCAAAAGTTCTATATCATCAACAAGAACTCAACGTCACAGACGACGCGTCAATCGGACGCCCGGTCTGAGAGTTATTGGCTTTTTCGTCCCAGGGGCCTGGTTGGTTTTTAAGCCAAAACCAACCCGACCGTAATCCAACTAAATCAAAACCTCGACCGGAGTAAGCCAAAAGGTCCATATCACTTAGAGGAATCCTACAAAGTCGACGACACATCAATCGGACGTCTGGAGCTCAAGTTATGAGTGTTTCCACTCCGAGGGCCCGGTTGGTTTCGTGCACGAACCAACCCAGCTGAAACCAAAGTACTCCGAAACCTTGAGTGTAATATGTCTAAACGACCGTCTCGATCCAAGGATTACATCGCCGCTTACGGTGCATCGATTGGAGGTCCGTAGCCCAAGATATGGGCAAAAGACCAAAAGAGGTCCGAAATGGGGGGTCTGGGCCCGGACCGACCCGACCCAACCCCCACGGGTCGGCCCGAATCGAGTCGACCCGACCCGGGTCCGGGTCCGACCCAGATGGGCGCGACCCGGCCCAGCCCGGGGGCTCGGCTCGGTGCGCTGGGCACGCTGGCGCTGGCCGGGTGGCCAGGCGAGCCGACTTGGCTGTTATGGCCGAGCGATGCGGGCGGGGGGCGCGCTGCCCCCGCATGGAGAAACCGCGGTCCCGTGTGGGGCCGCCCTTGTCAGCAGATGCAGACGATTGCCGCATCCCGTTGCCTCCGGTCCCGCGCAGTCGCGGGACTCGCGGCCTGCCGCCGCAGCTTCAGTCGCGGCAGCTCCTCCCGGCGGCGCTCCGGGCGCCGCCGCCTTCTGGAGGCCGGCTTGTGCCGGCCGCCACCACCTGCCACCGGCACCACCGTGCTGGTGAGCCGCATCGGCGGGCTGCTCCGCAGACCACCGGACGAGTTTCGATAGTCAGAATTTCCTTCCGTCTTTGCCAACGTCCCTCCCGAGGCCCTTCCTTCACTGCGAGGACCTCACATTGCCTGTGCGGCCTGCTTTGTCGTCGCCCGCCAATCCGCACAACAAGAACGAAGTGACGGTGGGTTCGGACTTGTTTGTTGGTCCGCACCCACCGCATTAGCGGTTTAAAAAGGCTTTCGAAAAATTTTCGAATAAAAGATGATGGTATAAAATCACAAAGATTTAAATGCACCAATTGAATTCTTACTGAGGATATAATTCAAAAATAATTAAAAGAACCGCAATCCCCTAGCTTAATCAGTTGTTGATTGAAGATTGTCGTGGGGAAGGAACGCCGCAGAAGAAGCATCGCAGAAGGAGAATCTTCGGCGTCGCGGTACACGGCATCGCGTCGTTGATCTCCGAGGGTTCGACGCTCTTCGTCGCCTTTTGTCAGAGGCTGGCGTTCTTCGTCGGCGATGATGTGTTCTTCACGTTCTTCGCATTCTTCGCGTTCTTCAACGAAGGAGGATGAAGTTCTTCAAGCTTTAGAGTCTTCTCCAAATCCTCTCAACAAGCCACACTCAAGTAAACAAGTGTTAGTCTTTTTTTATTCCCGATGCCAACAATTAGAAATTCAATGATAAGAAATGAACAATTAATTCAATGAATTAACTGTAACGACTTAACTGCCCAATTTAATGAGGCGTTTCTTAACCCAAATAAACGCACAATTGACTTTAATTAAAAAGGGGGGTGCGAGTGCGTTACTTAGAGGGAAAGAAACGGTGGGGCTTGTGCGGGCCCCACCCCACAAATATCCTACCAAGTGGGTAGGATATTATGGGTCCTACATTATCCACTTAATAAAGGTTAAGCTACTTAAAATAAAATAAATGGTCTCACCATCTTATTTTATTCTTTTACTTAACCAGAAAAAAATTAAAACCCACACCCGAGCAAATGCAACTCCGGAAAAGGTGTTTCTAAGCAATTATCGGCGCTGCGAAACCAACGGTGCCCTCAGAATTTGATTCCGAGCACCGGTCCAAATGTTAGAAAAACCCGCTCATTCATTCAATGAACGAGCCCGAGCTAAACTTTTGAAATTGATTCCAGGCACACCGGGCCTCAGAATCAGGTGCCGTCAGAAACTGTGTTCTTGTAAAATTCCAAAGAAAATTAAGAAAAAAAATTTCCTTTAATTTTACAGGTCTTTACAATACTCCCACCTCAGGGCTTTACGTCCCCATAAAGATACATCATATACTAGGGAAACAAATGTGGGTACTGAGCACACATCTGAGCCTCCCGCTCCCAAGTGCTCTCCTAGAGGTTCCCGTGCTGCCATCTGATGCGCACTAGAGGAATAGAGCATCCACATAGGACCCGCTCCTGTCGATCCTCAATCTCCACCGGGACCTCCGCAAAAGTCGCCCCATCATCAATGTCCAGCTCCCCATCGTCAATGATATGCGTCGGGTCGTGCACGTATCTCCTCAGCTGAGATACGTGGAAGACGTCGTGCACCCGGTGCAACTGAGGTGGTAAAGCCAGGCGATACGCCACCTCGTCAATCCTGCTGAGGACCTGGAACGGTCCGATGAAGCGAGGAGATAGCTTGCTGTCTCGGCCAAATCTCCGTAATCTACGTCAATGTGAGACCAACAAGAAGATGTGGTCGCCATCCTCGAACTCCGGTGGCCTCCTCCTCCTGTAAGCATAAGAATTCTGCCAGCTCTGAGCTGTCCTCATCCGCTCCTAGATGACCTGGACCTTCTCTGTCGTGGCCTGGACCATCTCCGGTCCCACAAGTGCTGACTCCCCAGGGTCTGTCCAGCACAGAGGAGATCTTCAAGGTCGGCCGTACAACGCCTCGTATGGTGCCATACCGATGGTGGAGTGGTAGCTGTTGTTGTACGCGAACTCCACCAAGGGTAGGTGGTCCTCCCAGCTGCGACCAAAGTCGAGGACACATGCGCGGAGCATGTCCTTGAGAGTCTAAATGGTCCTCTCCGTTTGACCATCCGTCTAAGGGTGAAAGGCGGTGCTCAAACTTAGTTGTGTCCCGAACGCCTCCTGCAACCCCTTCCAAAGCCGGGAAGTAAAGAGAGCATCTCGATCAGAGACGATAGATGATGGCACACCGTGAAGCCGTACAATATCTTGAACATAGAGACGTCCCAAGCTCTCCACTGAGCCCTGCTCTCTGATGGGTAAGAAGTGTGCCGACTTGGTGAGTCGGTCGACAATCACCCAAATGGAGTCATGACCTCTGGAAGTGCATGGAAGTCCAGTCACGAAGTCCATAGATATGCCTTTCCACTTCCACTCCGGGACCTCCAAGGGGTGTACCAAGTCTACTGGTACCTGGTGCTCTGCCTTCACCTGCTGGCAGGTGAGGCATCGAGAAACGAAATCCACCACAGCCTTCTTCATGCTCGGCCACCAGTGCTGTCGTCTGAGAACCTGGTACATCTTCGCCACTCCAGGGTGTACCGCCAAAGGGGAAGTGTGAAACTCCATCAGCACCTCCTCCCGTAAAGTAACTGTTACCAAGGTACGTCCTCTGAAAAGGACGTCGTTCTCTCCTCCTACAGAGACTCCATCAGGTGCCTGTCCTGGGGATATCTGCGCACGCCGCGTCTCATAGTCAGTGTCCCCACACTGTGCCTCTCTGACCCGCTGCAGTAGCGGAGGAGTGACTGTGAGAGATTGAAGGAAGGCTGCCCCATCTCTATCCACGAAGGATATCTGCAAAGCAGCTAGCTGCTCTGTCGCCTGCTCAAGTAGTTGAATGCCCGTCCTCTTTCTGAGAGAATCAGCTACTACGTTCCCCTTCCCAGGAGTATAGACTATATCAAAGTCATAGTCCTGGAGGAACTCGAGCCATCACCGCTGTATTAGGTTCAAGTCCTTCTGAGAGAAGATATACCTGAGACTATGATGGTTAGAATAGTCTGTAAAGTGCTCGCCCATCAGATAGTGTCGCCATGTCTTCAGAGTGAAGACCACTGCTGCTAACTCCAGGTCATGGGTAGCGTAGTTCTGCTCATGCGGCCTCAACTGACATGATCCATAGGCGATCACTACCTGCTCCTGCATCAGGACACATCTGAGTCCGGTCCCTGATGCATCGCAGTTGACTACGTACCCTACTCCCTCCTCTGGCAACCTTAAGATAGGTGCACTGGTCAATCTCTTTGTCAACTCTTGGAAGCTCTGCTAACATCTTCCTGACCACACAAAGGGTTTCCCCTTCTTCTTCAAAGCTGAAAGTGGTGCCGCAACTCTGGAGAAGTCTGGAACAAATCTCCGATAGTATCCAGCTAGTCCCATGAAACTCCGCACCTCCGTCACGCTCCTAGGTGGCTCCCAAGTTAGCGCTGCCTCGATCATCGCATGATCCACAGCAACTCCCACCTCAGAGATGACGTGTCCCAAGAAGTGGACCTCACGTATCCAGAACTGACACTTCGAGAGCTTGACATAAAGCTGGTGCTCTCGGAGTGTGTCAAGTACAACCCGCAAGTGGTAGGCGTGCTCCTCCTCAGTCGTCGAGTATATCAAAATGTCGTCGATGAATACCATGACAAATCGATCAAGGTATGGCTAAAAGATCCTCTTCATGAGGCCCATGAACACTGCGGGAGCATTGGTTATGCCGAAGGGAATAACCAAGAACTCGTAGTGGCCATACCGACATCTGAAGGCCGTCTTCTGCACATCCTCATCCCGAACTCTGAGCTGATGATAGCCTGACCTGAGGTCTATCTTTGAGAACCACCATGATCCCTTAAGCTGATCGAAGAGGTCATCAATCCTAGGTAGTAGATACTTGTTCCTCACTATCACCTAGTTCAGGCGGCGATAGTCAACACAAAGTTGCAAGCTCCCGTCCGCTTTCTTGGCAAACAATATCGGGGAAGCCCAGGGTGAAAAACTGGGTCGGATGAATCCCTTGCCCTGTAAGTCCTCTAACTGTACCCGTAGCTCTCGAAACTCGGCGGGAGCCATCTGATATGCTGGGGTAGATATCGGGGCTGTCCCGGGGTACATGTCAATATAAAAGTCTACCTCTCTACGAGGAGGTAGTCCTGGAATGTCCTCGGAAAAAACATCCGCATACTGATCCACCACTACAGGAAAACTAGGACTCCGCACATCAACTGCTCCTAGGATAAGGCTAGCCAACTAATGAGTGAGGGCTGTCCTCTCCTCTGCGGGAGTTCATACTGTGCTGCGAAGGCTCCCTTCTTGCTGGTGAAGGTGAACCTGCTCCCGTTGGTGCGTACACATCGAACCTTGCGCCTAATACAATCAATCTGATCATGGACTGGGGATAACCAATCCATGCCCAAGATGACGTCGTAAGGCCTCAACGCCGATACGAGGAGATCCTAGCCGAAGCTCTCGCCTCCTAGAGTAATCTCACACTGCCGGCACTAGTGCGTAATCGTCGAGTCTGTTCCCGTAGGAGTCTCTAGCCGTAAGGATCGAGCCAAAGGCTCTGTTAGAATCTCTGAGCTCCGAAAAAGGGTAGCGGCTATGAAAGAATGAATCGCTCCTGTGTCTATAAGAACTGTAGTAAGGGTGGAATAGACACAGATAGTACCTCGAATCATCTCGGGTGCACCATGGTCATAGGCCTCCACTGCCTGGAACTGTGTCTGTCTCTGCCCGCCAGCTTCCTGTGGTCGGGGTAGACCTCCTGGTGGTGGTGGTGGTAGAGCCTCAAAGCGTCTCCCACCACTTGCTGCTCGGCCGACTTCTCTGCCTCGTCCGCCTACTCCCTGCGGACCTCCACGGTCGACCCTCTGCCTCTGCCTGGGTGGCCCCTCAACCGTCTGCTGCTCCTCGGCACGACGGGTCGGGAAGTCATGAGCCATGTGGCCCTGCCCGCCGCATGCATAGCACTGACTGCCTCTCAAAAGACTGGCCCCGTGCTGTGTGCCCCGCACCACTGAGCCAGTGTCCTGAGGTCGTCTGCCTGAGGGTCTGGTCTGCCTGGACCCATGAGTCATCCGTTGACTGCCTGCTGCAGAAGACTCTGCTACGTGTCGTCCTGCGGTAGGTCTCGCAGGTGATGTAGACTCAGCAAGAAAGCTCTCGATCAGAAGGGCTCGCTCCAGTACTCCTGCCTGAGTCGGAATGCTGAGGGAGATCAGCGACACCCTGATCTCATGCCTCAATCCCTGCTCAAAGGTCCGGCCCCAGAAGAATGGGTCTCATACCATGTCTGTCGAGTAGCGCGAGAGATCGGTAAATCTCGCCGAGTACTGGGCGACCGTCAAGCTGCCCTGCCGCAACTGTAGAAGCTCCTGGATGCGCACCGCACGGAGGGTGGATGGGATGAACTTTGAGCGGAAGAGGTTCTCAAAGTACGACCAGAGAAGAGATGCCTCATCGTGAACCTGGAGCATCAAGCTCCACCATCTGCCTGCTGCCGTGTGCAGTAGGCTCGCTGTGAGGATCACCATGAGGTCTGCTGGTGTCCTCACTAACCTGAAAACTCGTACAACTGCCTCCAGCCAGTCCTCGACTGACTGGGGGTCCATCTCCCTGCGGAACCTAGGTGGTCGCTGGTGATGAAACTCGTGCAATGCCCTAAGGCGACGTGCATCGTCAGCAGCTGCGACTGGTAGCATCGGTGGCTCGGCGGGTAGAGGTACCGCTGGTGCCTCAGCTGTCAAAGGACCCTGTACCGAGGCCTCATCACTCGGTGGGCTGTCATCACACACAAATCTGGGAACCCTAGATGGATGCCGTCGTGGGGCCATCCTAAAAAGAAACAGGTGCGCCATGGTCAGAACAGTATACCTGGTGAACTGACACAAAGTAATCACAAAGAAAACTTGAAAAACACATGCAATCAATGTTTTCGTGCATTAAGTCAGAAATCAGAAGTCAGGGTCCTGGTGTACGGATACGTCGGCCTTCGCACCAACACTAGACTCCCTAGACTGATAACCACACCCAATACGCTGAACACTATTGCTTCACATAGAAAAAGGTCAGAGTCCAAAATTCTGCAGTAGAACCGAACTCCTCTGATACCAATTTGTCACAACCCGTCCTCGGGGCCCTTGCCGTGACTACCCCAAGCCCGCCTTTCATAGGCCAGGGGATGGAGACTAGCACCAAGGCTTAAATCCTAGAAAAATGGAAGGCATTGCCTTTGTAAAGTAAACAAACACCACAGAGCAAGAAAGTAGAAGAAGTAAACACTAAGTAAAACTGGTACAAAAGTAAGTACGGAAAAGTAAGTGGGCCAGAATACAAACCCAAACTGAAAGTAAAGTACAACTGGAAAGGGAAAACAACAACTGAAAGTAAAGCCGCAACGTCGAGCCGTCCACTGGAAGTCCCACATGAAGGGTGAGTACAGATAGCCTCTATAGCTCCTCGGTCCAGCCGTCCACTCCGAGAATGTCCTGCCCAGTGGTCCACCTCCAGGTACCGTCCTGCTCCGCCAGGCTCAACCACGATCAGTGCTGTCCATCGTCTGCAACCAACACAACGTAGTGCAGGCATAGCCTGTGCAGGGGTGAGTATAAGCTACTCAGTAGGGACCCTGAGACCACCGAAGGTCTCCCAGAATCCACAAAGGATAATCCACAAAGGAAAGATACAATCACGAAGTAACATCCGACACTGCTTAGGTATATCCCCATACATATACCTAAGTCATTAATTCCAGTTCACTCCAACCTCCGAGCCCAAGTACAACCCAGTCCACACAGGAAATCACCACCTAGTCCACATAGGAAAGCAAAACGTAATCCACACAGGATAGCACATCACAATCCACAAAGGAAAGCAAAACAAGATTCAGCTCACACATTTATACTTCTTCATAGGACGATAGAGATGATCAGATATTGCCTCTGATTCATCCAAGCCGTCGGACCCACAAAGTATTGATAGGTAAATAACCCCCGCAATGACCCACAATGGTTCTGACCCACACATGATCGATAGGTAACTAACCCCCACAATGACCCACACAGGATCGGACCCACACAGGATCTGTAGGCGCTGGCCCACATAGGACCACTGAGCACTGAACCACACATGATCGGACCCACACAGCATCTGTAGCACTGATCCACATAGGATCGCTGAGTGTTGTAGTCGTCGCCATCGAATCCACTGAGGATCTCTGTATAGTCGTCGTCGTCATCGCAGTCGCAGCCAGCTCTAGGGTTCCCACACACAGCAAGCTCGTTCGTGAGGGTCCGCTCCATGAGCCGAGGGCTGATACATCAACTGACACATAGTCCGGAGTTGATGTATCCAAATGTTCCGAAATGTCAACAGGAACTCAACGTCACAGACGACGCGTCAATCGGACGCCCGGTCTGAGAGTTATTGGCTTTTTCGTCCCAGGGGCCCAGTTGGTTTTTAAGCCAAAACCAACCCGACCATACTCCAACTGCATCCAAACCTCGAGCGGAGTAAGGCAAAATGTCCGTCTCACTTAGAGGAATCCTACAAAGTCAACGGCACGTCAATCGGACGTCCGGAGGTCAAATTATGAGCGTTGCCGCTCCGAGGGCCAAGTTGGTTTCGTGCACGAACCAACCCGGCCGAACCCAAAGTACTCCGAAACCTTGAGTGAAATATGTCGAAACGACCATCTCGATCCAAGGATTGCATCTCCGCTTATGATGCATCGATCGGAGGTTCGTAGCCCAAGATATGGGAAAAAGACCGAAAGAGGTCCGAAATGGGGGGTTTGGGCCCGGACCGACCCAGCCCAACCCCCCGTGGGTTGGCCCGAACCGGGTCGACCCGACCCGGGTCCGGGTCAGAACCAGATGGGCGTGACCCAGCCCGGCCTGGACGGCTCGGCCCGACCCGGCGGCTCAGCCCGGGGCGCTGGGCGCGCTGGCGCAGGCCGGGTGGCCAAGTGAGCCGGCTCGGCCGTTATGGCCGAGCGATGCGGGCGGGGGGCGCGCTGCCCCCACGTGGAGAAACCGCGGCCCCGTGAGGGGCCGCCATTGTCAGTGGACGCGGCCGGTTTCCATGTCCCGTCGCCTCCAGTCTCGCGCGGTCGCGGGACTCGTGGCCTGCCGCCGCGGCTTCAGCAGCGGCGGCTCCTCCCGGCGGCGTGCCGCCACCTTCTGGCGGCCGGCTGGTACCGGCTGCCGGCTCCTGCCGCCGGCACCGCCGTGCAGGCGTGGCGCACCGATGGGCTGCTCCGCAGACCACAGGATGTGTTCTAGTGGTCGGAATTGCCTGCTGTCTTCGCCAATGTCCCTCCCGGGGCCCGTCATTCACTGTGAGGACCTCACAATGCCCGTGCGGCCTGCTTTTTCATCGCCCGCCAATCCGCACACCAAGAACGAAGTGATGGTGGGTTCAGATTTGTTTGTTGGTCTGCACCCACCGTGTTAGCGGTTTAAAAAGGCTTTCGACAAATTTTTGAATAAAAGCCGATGGTATAAAATCAAAAAGATTTAAATGCACCAATTGAATTCATGCCAAGGATATAATTCACAAAGAATTAAAAGAACCACAATCCCCTACCTCAATCGGTTGTTGATCAAAGATTGTCGTGGGGAAGGAACGCCACAGAAGAAGCGTCGCGGAAGGAGAATCGTCACCGTCGTGGTACACGACATCGTGTCGTCAATCTCTGAGGGTTCGGCGCTCTTCGTCACCCTTTGTCGGAGGTCGGCGTTCTTCGTCGGCGACGATGCGTTCTTTGCGTTCTTCGCGTTCTTCAACGAAGGAGGATGAAGTTCTTCAATCTTTAGAGTCTTCTCCAAATCTTCTCAATAAGCCACCCTCAAGTAAACAAGTGTTGGTCTTATTTTATTCCTGATGACAACAATTAGAAATTCAAAGATAAGAAACGAACAATTAATTCAATGAATTAATTGTAACGACTTAACTGCCCAATTTAATGAGTCATTTCTTAACCCAAATAAACGCACGATTAACTTTAATTAAAAAAAGGGGTGCGGGTGCGTTAATTAGAGGGAAAGAAACGGTGGGGCTCATGCGGGCCCCACCCCACAAATATCCTACCAAGTGGGTAGGATATTGTTGGTCCTAAATTATCCACTTAACAAAGGTTAAGCTACTTAAAATAAAATAAATGGTCGCACTATCTTATTTTATTCTTTTACTTAACCCGAAAAAAAAAATTAAATCCCACACCCGAGCAAACACAACTCCGAAAAAGGTGTTTCTAAGAAATTACCGGCGCTGCGAAACCAACGGTGCCCTCAGAATTCGATTCCAAGAACCGGTCCAAAAGTTAGAAAAACCTACTCATTCGTTCACTGAACGTACCCGAGCTAAAATTCTGAAATTGATTTCGGGCACACCGGGCCTCGGAATCAGGTGCCATCAAAAACTGCGTTCTTGTAAAATTCCAAAGAAAATTAAGAAAAAAAATTTTCTTTGAATTTTACGGGTCTTTATATGGAAGATGATCTATCCTATGAGGACCGGCTAGTAGAGATTATAGACTAGAGAGATAAGTTTCTACGCAACAAGATAACCCACCTTGTCAATGGGTTTTGGAGGAACCATAAGGTTGAAGAAGCTACTTGGGAACTGGAGGAGGTGATGAAGGATTAGTACCCTCACTTGTTTGTGTAAAGTGAAATTTTGAGGGAGAAATTTCATAAGGAGGAAAGATTGTAACGACCCAATGTTTTTCAATGGAAATTACCTTCTTATTAATATGTCATAAAATCACATGGAAACCCAACATAATGAACTAATAAGTGCTAAGTGACCCTTACACATAATTTTTACACTTCTATGTTTGGAATTTTGAAAATCTGACATACATGGCTACAATCAGTAAGTTATTTAGAGTCCAATATGGAAAAATTAATTTTCGTGAATAGTAATCTACCCTTATGAATAGTAACATACACTTATGAATAGTGATATAACCTAATGAATAGTAACCTTACCTATGATAATATATAAATTATATTCAGGTTGAATGTATGATATACATATATTTTAGAATAAGTAAATGAATGTTTTAAAACTGGTTTTTTGATAATAAATTATGATTTTAATTTAATATTAAATTAATCATATTTAGAAAATTATTTTTGAAAAATGTACATCATTTTTGGTTTATTAACGTCAAAAAATGGTTGGAGTTATTTTTTGGGATTATTCTGAAATACTTGAATTTTCGATGAATAGAGAAATACCATAATTTTCCAAAATAAGCTAAATAATCTAGTTATAGAGTCATGCATGATGATCTACTGATGTAAGACCAATTGGTTCGGGTTCACATGATAAAATTACTATTCTTGGTCAAGGAATACTCACTATTCCTTGTATTTTGGGGAAATAATAAAATAATGAATTTTATTTTGAGAAAATCCCTCTCCCCTCCACTATAAATACCACCCTTCACACCCTCAGTTCCTCACACCTCTCAAGCGTCAAGACATGCCTAAAGTCTACCCAAGAGTCTTCTCTAGCTACTCCCCCATGTCCAGGAGGTTCTGGCCTCATCAAAAGGCCAATCCTAGGTCCCTTAAAGAGGATCTCAAGAGGAGGATTCAAGAGGTATGTTCTCTCCTTGTTTTCCTTTAAATATCAAGTTCATTTCTTATTCCATCCCCAACTATCTTCATCCAAATGGTATGGTAAATCTAGTGTAATAAATATAATATCATTTTAGGATGCTAATAGGATATTATTCCATCCAAACCCCCTCTCTAGTTACTTTTATTTTATAAAATAAAACATTGTTCGTGAGGTGTTAATCAATCACCTTCAAGAAAGACATGTTTTCTTTTTTCCATTACAACCTTCAAATATGGTCATTAAACCATTTTTATTGTTGAACCAGAATAGTATATATCTATTATGTACTATTTAATGCTATCAAACTAACTTATGTACATATTACTAAATGACTAAACAAAACAAGTTCATTGTGGTCAAAAAACTTCCCAAATTAACTCAAACAATCATCATTTAATTATTATCTAATGATTTATCCTCATGGTATATAAAATAATCAATTATATGATCATTTAAAATAATGGAGTATAATTAATAACTTTTAATATCAATTCTGTATGTTTACCCATGTTCTACCCGAACTTCAATTTGTGAATACAAGTGAACTGCTCAAGAAAAACAATAAAAACAAACATTCCCAAACAATGTTTTTAAACTCTATAACTCATCCGAAGGCATATACAATATCTTAATGAAAACCATACATATTAATTTAAAAGGTTCTATAAATGTCAATTAATTAATCTAATGTGGTTATACAAGACATTAAATTGAAGAAAGCATTCAGATGCAAGGTAAGGGGAAAATCTCAAACCCAACTTTCTTTCTTATGGTTCTCCCTCTTTCAATCTATTTTTTGTATGGTCACTCCATAAAATATATTTTTTCATAATTATATTACCTTTTCTAGGATATAAATATTTTCTACTGTATTATATGTCAAACAAATGTTTTCCAAACGAACTCTTTTTTCTAAAACACACATTTTACTTCTCATTCACAGTTGATTGTTCTTGTAACATGTATGTTATTCCATCTATATTTTTGGAACCCATAATTTATGAATGTGTTCCTATGATATGAAACCCATTTCTTTCCATGAGTTAGTTATGTTCATTTTTGATATATGTTCATTGTGGCATGCATGATAAATGATAATGTTATGATGTGATGTGTGCGCCCAGAATTATATAGCACAATATGAATGTTTCAATGTGACGGGTGCACCCAATATTATATTGCGCCCCAATGCATTAGGTAAGGTGATTAATCTCATGAGATAATGTGAAATGATGTGTGAACAAGATGCTATCTTTTTTCACAAGTATGTGTGGTAGTTAACCACTATGACATGATGTTTCATTTTTTATGCATTGCCACATTTCAAGTCTCTTATTAATGATTCCTATCATGTTCATGATCCTTTTCTTATGTTATGGTTATACTCACTAGTTTTTATATTGTTCTTATATATATATATCCTATTACTGGGATTTTATCTCACCCCATTAGATGTATATCCTTAGGTGATTACAAGTACTAAAGAGGGGTCATGTGCCAATAAGAATCTAGAGAGGAAGGAACTAAATTAATGTGTATTCTTGATGTTGTAATTGTTATGTATGGTCATAGTTTTCCAAAGACAATAAAACTTTGAATACTCTATGTGTAATTGAATTATGTTTTTATCATTAAAATGAAGTAATAGTAATTTCAGAAAATGCTGAGTTGCTATAACTGTGGATGAGATTAGAGAAATAAATATGGAAACAGAAAAAGATTCACACCCCACTCTAAATAGTGAGGCCATGGCTTATGAAGATAAATACATGTTTACTTCTTTTATAAAGAAAAATCGAGATATATTTTCTGGGAAGTAAAAAAATTCCATGCATTAATCTCAATTTATCCACTCATCATTTGGGTTTTCCAGAAAAACATCTAAGATTCAAGTAGGCAGAAAAAATAACACACCCGAATCATGCCTCTAAAATTGAAGCTGAGTTTAAGAAGATTATAAAGGATAATTTTTTCAGGGAGGTTTAAAATACCATGTGTCTGGTCAACATTGTCCCTGTGAAAATTAATAATGAGAAAATCAGAGTTTTCCTTGATTTTCTAGATCTTAACCAGCATTACCCCAAAGATGACTTTCTTGTTCTGATCACAACACTTTTAATTGATGCAACATATTTCTATGAACCTCTAACCATCATGGATGGCTACTCTAGGTATAATAAAATCTGAATGGCCTTAGCAGCTGAAGAGTCTAAAGCCTTTCAAGCTCATCATGTTGTGTTTTTCTATTGTGTAATTCCCTTTGGCTTAAAGAATGCAGGTGTGGTGTATCAATGTGACATAAACCATATATTCAACCCCATATTAAGAAAATTTGACTAATGTTAGGTGGATGATCTATTAGTTAAATCCAGAAAATATTCTGATCACCTGACTGATTTAGATATCATATTTAATAATCTTCAGCAAAATTGTTTAAAGATGAATCCCTTGAAATGTGCTTTCAGGGTAACTTTAGTAAAATTCCTCATTTTCGTTGTACATCATCGTGGTATCGAAGTTGATCCTGAGAAGGCAAAAGAAATCCTTGGAATGTCATGTCCTTGAAATTATAAAGAATTAAGAGGACTTCAAGGACACTTGGCCTATATTTGGGTCTTTATTTATAATTTGGCTGGCAAGTGTTTACCCTTCACCAGATTAATGAAGAAGGGAGTCACCTATCAATGAACTGAAAACTTCCAAGAGGAATTAGATACCCTCAAGAATTATCTATTGAGTCCTCTGTTATTGATTCCACCTATTGAAGGAAGGCCACTTATTCTCTATGTGACAGATTTAGATGGATAATTGGGTGTCTTCTTTGCCGAAAAGAATGATTATGGGAATGAAAACAACTATTAATATCTCAGTATAACTATGAATGATACAATGACTTGATATTCAAGTATCGAGAAGTGCTTCCTAATATTAATCTTTACAGTTTAGAAATTGAGGCACTACCTGCAACATCATGATGTCCAATTGGTGTCGCGCAACAACCCAGTCAAATTAATCATTAGTATTCCTATTCTTAGATGGTATTTGACATGGTGGAAAGTTATTTTTCAACAGTTTCATATCCAATTTGTGTCTCAGAGGGTAATAAAAGGCCAATATCTATTTTATTTCCTTACTGAACACCCATCTGTAGAAGATACATCATTGAATACTGAACTTCTTAATTAAGAGGTCTTCTCTATTCCACATAATCTCCAAACATGGGAAATTTACATTGATGGTGCTTCAATAAGTCCAACAGTGAATAGAATGGAAAACCATAAACTTAATAATGATGGGATAGGAATTGTACTTATCTCCCAAAAAAGGCTGGGTTTCAATATTCCTTCCTTTTGTAGGAAAGCGGTACCAACAACGAGGTAGAATATCAAGCTCTTATTGTAGGCCTAGAATTGGTGCTCCAGGTACAAGTGAACCACCTGAAAGTGAATTATGATTTTGAGTTGGTAATCAATAAAATAAACGGGTATTATGATATCCTAAAAGAAATGTTAATCCCTTTTTGTGATTACATTAGAGGGTTAATGGATGAATTTACCTCAGAGCCAACATTGTCTTTTGTCCCAAAATCACAAATTCCCAAGTTGATGCACTGGCTAATGCATCCACAACCCTACTAGATCAAAATCAGGATGATAAAATCATTGGTATTGGTCGTCGTCATGTGGTTTCACCTTTCGTTCAAACAATAATGGAGGAAATTAATGACATCTGACCTATTTCTGATCCATATGGTCATACAACGGGATATATGATACACATCATGGAATACCTTCAAAATAGAGTATTTCCACCATAGAGAGATAAAAAAGAATAGTTCCAATGATGAGTGGAAAAGATTAATCTTTATGATAGTACAGATCACCAGAAGATCCTCTACAAATTAGGCTTTGATGTAATCCTCTTTAGGTGTATTGACGGAGGAGAAACTATAGCTGTCATGAATGAAGTACATGTAGGAGCATGTGGTGCTCAATTGTCTAGGAGTAGGATTTCTAATTTAATATAAAGGATTGGATACATCTAGCCTTCAATGATTCAAGATTTATCATATTTCACCAAGAAATGAAATCACTACCAAGTGCATGATAACTTCATTCATCAACCCCCAGATTTGTTACATATAGATAAATACTCCTGGCCATCTTCCATATGGGGAATGAATGTAGTAGGACCTTATCCTCTAGCTATGGCTAGGGTGTACAAGTATATTTTTACTACTACTGATATCTTTTCCAAATGGGCTTAGGAAATACCTCTCAAAGAAGTTGGATCCAAAAGAATTGTTAGTTTTGTCAAAACAAACATCATCACCATATTTGGTGTCCCTCATAATATATTGTTGGACAAAGAAACCAATTTATATTCTGTTGTGGTAAAAATTTTATATCAGGGGAATAATATCAAATCCAACCAGTCATCTCTCTATTATAAAGTGGCCAATAGACAGAGAGATGATTTTTTATACCCTATCAAATATACTCCAAAAGGTGGTGGATAAAGATAAGAAATATTTCCTTGATAAACTTTTTCATACTTTATGGGCTTATCAGACTACTACCTATACTTCCAAGAAGGTAACACCATACTCATTAGTGTATGGAATAGAGGAAGTATTTTCCAATTGAAATTCAATTTCCTTAACTCTAAGTTACAATCTGTGATCAGTTATCTAAAGATGAAAATTCTCAAAAATGATTTAATGAGCCGGAACGATTAGAAGAAGAGAGATTGCATACTTTACATCATTTAGAAGTATACTAGAATAGAATAGCATGATATTTTAACAAGAAAGTTCACCTCCACTCATTTATTCATGGATAATTGGTATTGGTCCTCAGGACTCCAATGATACCAGGAAGGAAGACACCATTGCTTGAGACAATGTGGGAAAGACCTTATTCCATTCATAAGGTCTACTCAAAATGAGATTTTTCTCTAATCTCAGTAGATGGAGATCTTATTACAACTCTAAAAAATGTGAGATTATTGAAGATGTACATTGTTTAATGAAAAATACAATGTCCTTGCTTTATGAATCTAAACTACACATCACAAAGTCCTAGTTATAAGACATTAAACTATGTAACAACAATAAGCATCCATGCTACATAATGATAAAATGAATTAAATCTTTGTCTTTATCACACAACGTTAAACTACATGAAATCATTTGTTCTCATTACTTGACATTAAACTGTATGGTTACTGTATTCTCTATTTGACGTTAAGAACTTCCTTATGCAAGCATCATTGATGCCATTATAAATCTATAGTGTCACATGAGCTACATTTCTCCCTATGCATGGATAAGATATACATAGGGGTCTCATTAAATGAACTATGTGTGGCATGATTCACATTTTTAATGAAATACATAGAGACACCTGTATCTCCAATATTGGGCCCAAAACCAACCAAAATTTGTTTTATTTTCTTTTTCTCCCTATGTATATGAAATAGATCTATACAGAGTGCTATTTTAAGATAAATGGTTTGATCTTCAGACCATTTTTTGTTTTATTATTAAACCATTCTTCCAGAATGTGTTAAAATCCATGCATCCCATATCAAACTCGGTGGGAAATAATTGTTTCAAGAAATAAATTTGGCTTGATTTTAATCCATATAAGATACATAGAGATGCATAGATCTCTAATCCTAGGCCCAACCATGATAAGAAACCCCCCTTTACTCCCTATATATGAATCAAACACACATAGGGAATGTTAAAAGAGCTATGTAAGGCTTTATTATCATCCATATGAGATACATAGTGACACATGAGTTTAATTACCTAGTAAAAATGCAATATTCCATTTTTATGTTGGAATCACTTCACATCCTTGTTGTATTACTCTAAAATACAAAGGAAAAAGTCCTATCTAAATGAAATTAAATTGAAAATAACCCAAAGAAGTATGTATGGATTTATTGTCATCCCATTAAGATACGTAGTAAAAAATATGCCCTATCTTCTTGTCCTAAAAAAAAGATTTTTTTATTTTATATCTCTTCACATATAATTAACAATATATGCGGGAGTCATCATTTTGGGTTCTCTCCATAGAGAGCCCACCAAGGAAACAAGAATTGTTCCCCTTTTACATATGAGTAAGATATATGTAAGGGACTTCAATCTCATGGACAATATTGATTCAAATATTTTTTTTGTGCATTGTTCATTACCCCTTTCATATTTTACATTCTTAATATAGAATATTTACACATCTTCATAATTTTTCTTATGCTTTTGGGTGGAAGAGTTTCTGATATATGGGGAATCTTTTGCCTGACTAAGTAGTACGCACCCTTAGGTGTTCTTGAAGAATTTGCCTATATAATGGGCATGTCAGTCAAAATATGCCACTATTTTGGTATGCATCACATGCCCCAGTTATTCTGTCATAATACAACCCCCATAACGGGTTTGTAAAAAACTCATAACTTCTTTCTTGTTTTAATTTTCCTTTATCCATTGAAAAATTTGAGGACAATATACAATATTCTATATCTTAAAGCTGTCATCCATGTATATTTGTCCCATTACTATTCTCTCATTCTTAAAGTATTTAATATAATTGTTTACACATTTCCCTCTCCATAGGTTCAAATTAATATAAAATAATCATGGATAATTTGACTACATATCATCCAATGTTTCAATTTTTGTTTCTAGTCATATGACGTGAAACTGCAAACACCATACTCCATACATTTGGGTCAGACCTTTGTAGAAATCTTATTCCTCTATTTTTTTGGAAATCATGATTGGAAATACTCTTTCCATATTAAGGTATCTTTATTCACAAACCAAACTTTTTACTGTGGAAAATCTGAATCTCCATAAAATTTATTCATCTTATAGCAATAGAATGTTCAATTTTTTAGAAATCTTTGTCCTGACTATGTAGTACGTTCCCCTTGGTGGCCTTGCATAAGTGGCCAATACATTAGGCATGTCAGTCAATAGATGCCAATATTTGGCTATGCAGCATATTCCATAGATGGTCCTGAATAATACAACCTCATAATGGGTTCTTCTATTAATGGATACATTGTTCATATGAAATACTTCCTCTAATTCCTTTTATCCCTTTTCCCATATCATTCTTTAGATAAATAAATTCATATATCAATGTTTATAATTATTCCCTTATATACTTGAATATGGTAGTATGTTTCCAAAAAAAATTTATCAATAAATTAGAGAGTCTAAAACATTTGTTCAAAGATAAAGACATTAAATTAAAGCCACCCAATGTCCTCACTGCATGACTTAAAATTTCACTGTACAATAACCTCACTGCATGACTAAAATACTCCATAATAAAATGTTCTCAATGCATGACTCAAAACTGCATAGCATGATATCATAAATCCACCTTTCTAATAAATTTTATCATTACTCATACACCAAATTTGTGTAATAAGTGGTTTTCCAATTCATGACATATTTTGGTATAGATAACCCTTTTTTTTGTTAAATCTATTTCTGTGTAAAAAATACCCACTGTGGTCTTGAGTCACCAAAATATTATTTTCCCTTGTCTATCAACAATAAAATGTTAAATTCTCAAGATATCTTTTTATTCACTATGTAGTACATTCCCCCAAAGGGCTTGCATAATAGTTTTCTACATAATAGGTCTTTCAGTCAAAAGATGTCAATGTTTGGCTATGAAACACATGCCTTAGTTAGTCCTGCATAATACAACCCCCATAACGGGTTCATAAAATAATGGTAACCTAATTCTTGAAAAAGAACTCTTTTATGTTTATACAAGTTTTAGATTTGGTTACCGTAGATATCATGACTCAAGATTCCCCTTGAATGAATTTAAAGAATATTAGAGAAATTCCTATCAACTAAGCCTTTTTTGGGATATAATTTTAAAATTTATGGTCAAATATATTCGACCATAAACACTAGACCTTTGTACTTCAACATGAATGACTCTAAACATCATAAAACAAGTGACGTGGTACTCACCAAATTGGAATCCCGAAAAGGGATCTCTAGAAAAAAGTTGAGTGTCTAATCACTAAACGTACATTTTTTATGGTTTAGGTAATATTGAGATATAAAAAGTCAAAATTTACAATGTTTGTTGAGTTTTTTTTTGTATAAACCTAGTAAAAATCGAACTAAGCTTACTAGGCCCATAGGCATAGGTAAAAAAATCTAGCAAGAATGAAAACACATATGATTAACGACAAAACACATTTCATTTTTGAGTGAAAATATCATAGCAGAGTATCCACAAACTGGAATCTTTCATCTATCATAAATCAAAAGAGGTTTTCTAAATATCTTCTCATTTGGTTAATGACATATCGAGTCCCATAAGATGCCTATTAAAGTTCCTTATCAAACCAGTTTCATTCTCTTCAGCATGACGATGTGCTTCCTTAGAATCTGCAATATACTTTTCACCATGCATATAGACTTCTCTTATTGAGTCATGAAGGTGTTCAAGCTCCCCTATGATAATATCAAACACCCATTTAAGACACAGCTGTTGAACAATAATTTATTTAATTTTATAGTTTAGTTCTTTCAAATTTTCAGAATGATTTTCCTCAACATGGGTTAGTGTTTCTTAGAAATCATCAATTTTGATCAATATTATAGTTTTTATCAGATCTTTCTGGAACCACTTTTCTTTCTCTCTTTTTCAGATAATCTCTTTCATTACAGTATGAATTTCATGATATTCAAAACCTCCAAATCCCAGCATAATTAATAGAGATAAAATTTGTGAAATTCGTGAAGGAAGTTCCTCAAGATGAATTTCAGATATTATCCTCCATATATTTTTCTAGGCCATGCGATTTTTATGATGAAAATAATTTTATAGTTTCAGGTCTGATTCAGAATCGCTTTCTTAATGAGGAACATATTCTGGGATTAATGCACATAAATAAGTGCCATGTTTGGCTCCTTCCTTGATAGTGGTTGATTCAAATCCTAATACTATTTGAGCTGATGTAGAGGATTCAACTCTGGACATTGACATTGAAGTTGAAAACCCTATATTGTGAAATAAAAATTTTGGTTATCGTAAGTTTTAAGAGATAACAAGAGTGAGAAAAATCACAAATCAGTATCTATTACCTAACAATATGTCGGTAGCTTGAGAAGAATCATATCCAATATTCTATGTTTCAACAGCTTTGGTAGATGTATCTAGGTGGGTAATTCTTTCATTAGTTTTCTTAGGATCCTTTTAATGAATCTTTAGAATATTTTACATCTCATGATTCACCTGATCCAATGTCTTCTAAATGATAGGATTGATAGTAATTTCAAGGCTTCATTCCCGAATCATCAAGAAAATAGTTTCTTTATATGGAACTACATATTTTAACCAATCATGAATAGAAAATTAATTATAAGAATATTAATTGGGAAAAAATGAAAGTCACGTTCAGTCTATTCTATACAAGGAATATTAAAATCTTCTAATAATTTTGTATATTAACGTGTTCTAATACTTCTTCAAAAGACATGCCAAGGTTCATCATAGAAATCAATGATTTCCCAAATCCCTTATTAGTCTCAACCATGGGATCACTCAGTGTGGTTTCTTTGCAACCTTCCTCTGATATCCTCTGACCTCGAACAACTTCTTTAACAATAGTTTTGGGGTCAACATCAATTGTCGAAGAATTTTGACGTGCATGTGATAAATTGAATGTATTATAGGATGGAAGTCAGGGGTTGTTACATTTAGTGTCTTATAAAGCACTACTGATTTACCATAGGTCTTATATATTTTGATAGTAGGAATAGGAGTATTTTACAGAATTGATGTCAGTTCCTTTACCCTTAATGCATCTTCATGAACCACATGGTTAGTAATAATTTTTTCCTATTCTGAAGTACCCTCTATAGTTTCTCAAAGCATATCTTTAATGTCTTTATTATGAGAAACAAAAGAATATACTACAATTCTGAGAAGTTTAAACACATTTCATGAATAAGGCTAAAATTCATGTTTTTAGGAAGGCTTACCACTACTGAGAAAATGTTTAACCATGGTATTATTTCTTCAATGCTTTTGTTTCTTCACATTCACAGGAGGAATTTCATCATCATCTTAAAAATATGTATTGGAGATAGAAAGCCCCTTTCTATATAATCCTATATGGCATGTTGACCCAAGGATATCTCTCCCGATTCACGGGGCGATCCAGTAGCTCCAAGAGTATTATGACCAGGGCTATATCATGGCAATGGAACTTCAGCCAATTTTAAATTATCCAATGACATGTTAAATTGATACTTCTACTGAGTAACAATGATTTGACTAAATTCAATTTGAAAAGCAGACTAAATTATGAGAAAAATTAATCATACATCATCAGGATCCACAAAATCACACCATTCTTCATCTAATGTATGGTCAATATCATCATTAGTACCATGATCTATCATTTCCTTCACCCGCTTCGTAGTGGGAATTGATTCTTTAGTTGCGTATATTATCATTTCAAGTTCTTGGATATATGTTCACACTTCATCAGGATTGTTCTAAAATATATTATCAGAAGAGGCCCATAGATCCCCTATTACTAGGATATGAAACCCCTCACATAAATCTATCCATGTGGTTTTAGCATCACAATGATAACTTTTCCATGTTTAAACATCCTATAGTTGTATATATTCAGAGTACATTCTAGAGGGTTGTGAAGAGGATCCTATAATTTTGGATTTAAGTTTCTTCCTAATTCCTTCATTCATAGATGGGGGATTAGAAAACGTGACTCATTTCTCTTCTGAATGATGGAAACTATAATGCCTCAATACAACCTCAGTGAGGATTGATAGGGTGGATCTCTAAACTCTGACAGGTGGATTATATCTTGATTGAAGTCACTTTAGTGAGTTTGGAGACTTGCAACCTCCACCCTCTAACTCCAATGAGTCTACCCTTTTTGATGAAGAATTACCTTCCATGATAAATGGTTCCTTACTAATACCTCTCTATATACCCACATGTAGGACAACATGGTTTAACACCCCTTTAGGATAACATGCGACCCAGGTTTCAGTATACCAGATTGTCAATCTTCTTATTGCATCAAAAAAATGTAAATTAAACCTTTCCCCAGTTTTCTCTACTTCTTCCAGCAACCATTGTTTTTGGGAAACCATCAGATGTGGTTCTAATCTGAATTTCATGAGAGGGGATACAATAATTTTTTGCAAATATTTTAATTGAAGGGAGAATATATAAGTAGCATAGGCCTCGCATATGATTTCCCTGTCAATCCTAGTTTCCAATACGCCATCTCTACAAGCTAACATATATTCTTTTATCTCTAATATGGTCATCCCATCATCAACGAATTTCCTCGTAGGAGGCTTCCCATGAGGGAAAAGATGAGAAAACATTATATAGACTCAAACTTTCCTTGATATCGTAAGCGTTTAGGGGAAAATGTGAAATACCAGAGAAAACCTGAATAGATGTTCAGAAAGAACCACCAAAGACCTGTACCCCACTTTTCAAAGCATAAGTTTTGAAATGAGTGGTGATCCACCCCTATAACACTTGGAATGGTCCTGATATTCTGATAAGATACTTACCTCTATAAATATATATTAAGCTCCCATGTGTGTTTTCCAAAATAGGGCTCTACAACCCTACCATCCTCTTCTCGACCAACTTGGTTGTGATAACAAAATTTTCTGGCACTACGCCTCCCTTAGAATCATGAACTTGTAATAAATACACAATGAGCCACATAGAAAAGAAACATGAAATACATCTCTTCATAGGAATTTTAGAATTGACTTTATAGACCCCCTTTTCAAACTCTCCTTTCTCTAATGTTGGCCTAAAAGTGTTGAGTGTACCACTCTTTTTTTGTCTTTGTACAACTTGTTGGATGAGTGAAAGTGTGACTTTTCTCATTTTTATTTACAAGTAATATTTCCATCCACTCCTCTGGATGAATTTCCCTTATTGTGTGGGATTTCATTATGTTCATATTTTTTACTTTAAAAAATATTTTCCTCAACTCACAAACCAAAGATGGTGTATTTTATGAGTCATTTTAGGCCACCTTGGGTGGAATAAACTCATCATACATATCTCAAAGAGTTGGAGCTCTAGAGATGTTATAGACATCCCACAAATTGATTCCTACTCTACCATGTTTCCAATTGAAGGAGTCTGTTTCTGGACTCCATCGTCTTAGTAACTCTAGAAAAAAATCATCATTCCTATATGCATAGTTTTTCCCAACCCATATGTCTTCATAAATATGAACACCTTTTAAGTCATCCATAAATTATGCACACATCTTTCACACCCAATACACCCACACCATGCGGGTTTAACACCCCCTCCTATGAAGAAATCACAACTTTTCTTCTAGACTTTTGATTGCTCCATTTGAGAATCTCAAAAGATGGATGAAAATCAGTGTGGCTATATCTCAGATGTCTGTGCTTTCAAATATGGAGCACATAGGTTGTGATTAATGAAATGGGCCTTATATGTTGTCATAATGTTGATATATGAGCCCGAAATAGAAATATTACCAGATGAGAAATTGGTATTGTCTTGAAACCAAGAAAGTGTAATATAGTTCTTCGGGTCTGGAATGTTGACATCATGCAGATGACCATAAATATACAAAGACAAATAACTACTCTATGGAAAATTGAAGTGGTATTTCTTCAGATATTTTTCAAAATCTGGGAATGTGGTGTCACTGATTTCAAAGTATTCATGAATGAAAACCATCATAATATCATTAATTCTTTTACTGGTCAATTCAGTAGTGATTCCGATTCTTTTGGGTGCCATTGAACCTGCCAACGAGATCAAAAATCATCTGAAAAGTATGTTAATTTTTTGTTGTTTTTGACAAAGTAATTAATGAGAAATTGACATAGGCATTAAGGTGTATATTTCTGAACTTGGCGCACAAGTATGAAACCACCACTCAAGTTTGGCGCCATAGTTCAACAATGAAAATGAAAAAACATACATAAGAAACATGAATTAATAGGAGAATCAGAGCGAAAGGACTTGTGCACTGAGAGCTAAATTTCTGGATGTCTTTGGAATTTTCATGGAAGTGAAGCTGATATATATAAGCAGTGAGAGTTACCCTCCATGACATAACCATGCACACCTATTTACCTTGCATTTTTTCACTTGCGTTCCACAAAAACCTCTTTTTTATAGTTCATAACATTACCTTAGTATAGAATCCGCTTTTAATTTTGGATCAAATTTTGAGGGGGGTACATTGTTGAAATTTCATTCTGTAACAGAGTCTAAAAAGTGAAAAAGGGAAATGAATTAAAAGAAAGAGGAGAAAACACATAAAGAAAATCAAGATTTACAAAGGCTTTAAAATGGATCACCTTAGTCAATCCAAAGATCCTTCAACGCATAAGGTACTTGTGCACCCAATTCTTACATGCAACCCACTGGTGTTCCCCACAACCATTTTTCCCAAGGTCACTTTATTTCCTTAGAATAGACCCTTGGGGCCATCATTTGTATGAATGTTTTTCCCGAAAGACTAATTACTGCTCTGGTTTCCCTAGTGCTTCTCCCAAGTCTTCCAAAACCTTCAAGGTAGTTCTTTAACACCTAAATAGGAGTAATTGATGGAGGATAATAGGACTTAAGTCATTTTAGTGTTTGAAATCCGTAACACGTATGCGTCTAAAGCACCCAACCTCTTGGAATCAGAAACACTTGTGTGCTACCCATTCCTCTCAAAGGAACTTGAGCACCCCACTTCTTTGAATACCAATGAATACTCTTAAAGGATTGAGTCAAGTCTCACCCAATTATTAAAATCTAGGTTGTTCATCCTTTAAGTGAACATAAAGTCCCCCAATCCTACTTATGCGCCCATACTTGCACACCAGATACTTACTTGGGCACCCATGTTGGATTCACATACTCCCTTTAGTCTACAAGCCATCAAGTCTTCTTCAAATCCCTTCATTGAAAGGATTATTCTTCATTATCTCCCTTGTCATAAAGGGATTATGTTGAAACCTCCATAAAATCCTCTTGACTTATCTAATATTTTGGAAAAGAACTTCCGAGTGTCTCTTATTTGGGTTTGTATATCCACAGTCAGAGGATTCCCACATTTTTTGAAAATGGGGTCAGGATCCATGGAGTGTCTCTAGTTTTGTATATACGCAGTCACATGGTCCTTTCTCTTAGGAACAGTGTTGGGGAGTTCCCAGTTTTGAGGATTTGGGTTTGGTATCTATCCTCTCCTTTTCATCTCTAAAACCCAGAACCTCTGGTCTCTAGTTGTAAAGGTAATTTTCACACCTACTTTTTCTTTTGAACCATGGAGAAGTCTCCCTCCCATACCAAGACAAATTTTAGGGAATCCATCCTGGTGTAAGCCCCTAACCTTTTAAGTTGGAGGGTTTAGTCTTTCTCCTCCCCACTTCCTTCACCTTCACTACTTCCATACATTGGACCCTCTTCCAATGTAAAGAGAATAGGGAGAATACTCATCGCCTTGCCCTCATCCACCATCGCCATCGTAGGCGCCTCCCCTTCCACCTTTGGAGGAGGAAAAGTTTGGGTTCCTTTGTTGAATATTTTACATCCACTTGTTTCTCACTATGAGCATGATTAATATGGGCTTAGAGATTTGTGATGATTAAAAATTTTTCACAAACCGCATTGTGAATGAACTATGAGAACTCTGATTCCCACCATAATTGGTATACGTTGGAAGCCTGCTTAGGGACCGAGATCACTGGATATCCTCTCCAAAAATCCAACCCTACTTCCCTTAATATGGGCATCTTCCCAAGGAGTAAACACCAAATTAAGCCCCCAAATCACCAAGGAATATTTTTCAGGAAGTAAGCCCAATATCTTTTCACTCAAAGGGATACACACTCCTATGACAGTCATAGAACTACGTGGGATTTTATTCCCATCCAAGTAGGATACGTAGGAATCCCCCTTGAGGATCAAAACCAACACTTCAAATCAACTATGTTCTTCATTTTCCATATTCCCAACAAGGTCTAATCTTACTAGGAACCCCATATTCTTTGAAAGTTCATTGGGCCTCTTAGGCATAAGTCTAACACCAAACCCTGACTAATCACCTTTTCGCATAGAAGTCCTTACCACATGACATTAAACAGTATGTTTAGGTCCTTATCACATGAACTTAAAAAGTAAGATGTTTCCATTTAATCATCACTGATCTATGAGGGTTCTAATTCCTTTCACAATGACACGTAGGTATCCCATTTATGGGTACAGTCCCAACATCAAAATAAAATTTCATCTCCCTGGATGACAAAAATTATAGAGTACCCCACTGAGTGGATTAAAAACTAGCATCATCATAATGATAATTAAAATAATATAAAAATAGTATATGAGAAGATACCATTGATGGAGAACCACGAATACATACGGTTGTCTCCATTAATGAATAACCTCAAATACATACAGATGATTCTAATATTTACATATGCTAATAATTGACGGAAGATTCCAATGGTAACCTATGTTATAAAGGGTAAATTAATAAGGATTCATGAAAATATCTCAAATCTATAAATATAGTCCTAGAGTAGACAATAATTACCCCCAAAAGGGTGTAATGGGTCTGAACTCCCATCCCCACAACCAATGAATGTCCTTAGGTATTATAAGTTTAAACTCAATAAACCCCTACCTTTGGAAAGAATATCCCTTTTGGATAAATAATTGTTGTATGTTTTTGGTTCCACGAATAGATCCAACGGAAACTGCCTGGAAGTAGTGATGCTTAACCAGAATATACATTCTAAGGAACTACGAAACAAATACCATTAAAGTTATATCTCTTATACATAAATTTTAACATACCTAACACTAAGATGTATACTGTACAATATCTCTCTTCATGTTTTCCCATAGAAAAATACTCATTAGATTAAAAAACATTTTTGTACTTCATGGATGAATAGAGAAGGATAAACTATGATCTTCATCAAATAGATCCTTATTCACATATAGGATTGATGAAAAAATGATTTTAAAACCCTTTCACTCCATCATGGTCATGGTTAAACTCATGAAAAAATTCATCTAACATACCACCCCTTCTTTCTCTAAACTCGTAACTAAACCAATTTTTCATGTGGCCTCATGAACTCCTCCTCATATGACATATCTTGGTGTCTAGAAGCAGGGGTCAAAGGTGGTACTGCAAGGAGACTATACCCCTAATATTAGAGTGAAAAAATTATATATAAAACCAAATACTATCCAAATTATTAAATAATTATTGTATATATAATAAATAAACATCCTTAATTAATATATTGTGATGAAATGCACGGGTTGTGGTAAACACCCAAATATCAATGATATTGATACATTGTCCCAACCACTGGGTAGGTCGTAGATATATACAAGAATAAATGAAAGATAAAAAATGGGATATATACATCACCAAGCCCAAACTCATCTAGTCTACGGATACCATGCATGTTATCCTACCCAACCTCGTTATCCTAAGATTTATCCCAATGTGTGTCTCTAACCAAGTGAATATCATATCATGTAAAAAAATTACAATAGTGTCCCAAGGTGGGTGTGAGTACCAAACTCAATAGGGAACCACCAATTTTTTCATGAACTATCCAGTATATATAGTGATTTTTGAATGTTAAATTCTCGACTAAAATAAATCACATCTATTAAAAATATCTTATTGTCAATCCTCGGTTCCCGACCCTAATCAGTCATACATGATTTGAGCTGACACCATTATTTCTATAATCATATCATGATAACCTTCCCTCCCATGTAACATGTTTCTCAAAATACATGGTATCTCTATGAGATCATGAAAACTATAAAGATGACTCCCTTGGGTGTATGATTAGATTCCCAAAATCTGGGGACACATACTCCCACCTAATAGTCCTATCATCTGATGAGGTTATCATGATCTCGAGTATAAACCTCAAGAAAGTCAGATAAAATTCCTTGACACTGGAGATACAAACTCCATCCCTCTATTGTCCTGAAATATTATGAGGTCGTCACAACTCCACAATTGTACTACATGGTAGTCTAGTAATATTCCCCAACTCCAAGGATGCACCCCATGACAGTCCCATCATAACATGAGCTCATCACGACTTAGGGTATGATCTAATAAGATTCTAGTAATATTCTTAAAATCAAAGGACAAAAAATCCCTCCCATCCATTTTTTATATCATGTGGTCTTCAGGAATCTTGTTATTCACCCAATAGAAGTCAGATCAAATTAAATTACTTTGGGAATACACCCCCCAAAAGTGCAGTCATATCAAGACAATTTTTTGACTCTGAATTTTTAGCCCACAAATGTTTGATTAGATTCCTCGAATTTAGGGATTAAAACTCCCCTAAAAGTCTAGTCATATCAGGATGTCATCCCAAATCTAGGTATTCACCCCAAAAAGTCTGATCATATACCACAACAATGGGTATATACACTCCCATTCCATAATTCTTATTATATAATGAGGTATTCATGGATCTAGTTTTTCACCCCATGGATGTGTGATAATATTACTTGTCTATAAAGATTAAACCTCCTAACTATAATTCCATTCATATAATGAAGTCTTCACAACACCAGGTTAACACCATAAGAAGCCTGATACGATTCCTCAACTTCAGGGATACACACTCGCCCTCTAAAAAGTCTATTCATTTAATCTCTAATAGGTAGAAACCAAACCTTACAACTTACCCACAAGAGGATATTTCATATTAATTTTAGAATAAGAAAACATAGGGTTCTTCATACATCCAAACCCACCATCACTATCTCAGATCATAACCTAATGAATAAGGATATCACATCACATGATATCATCAGAATAGTATCTTTTCCTTGATAAAAATATAGGGTCTCCCAACATGGTCATCAATCAAGAGTTGGTTAATATCCCATTTCAGTCCTTAGGGTAACTCTGGGTCGGTACTCTCACTAACACCTATTCCCAGTTGGACGTCAGTCTTTTCACCAAGGCATAGTCACATTACATAAGAGAGGTTCAGTCATCCATTCATCAACACAATTAACCCCAATGAAATGAGGTTCAAAATGTAGTTCTCAAATTACTCAATCCCTCATGCATGTACTAAAATATTTTTGTTCCAGCCTCACCTCATAGGATTTATCGATTCCAACTGATGTTGTAAGGTATTTCATATTCCATCTGAGGTTGTCGTGTAAATCATGTGCTCAAATGTTGTTCATGAACCATTGGGTTTAGTAATTCCAAAAAATCATCTTTTAAATGAAAAAAATATATTTAATTTACAATATAGTAAGGAATCAACCTCAATGGGGAGTGAAAACAACCACACGATGAGGGTTCCCTAATAATTCATCCTCACATCACATGAGTTATGGAGGCCATCAAAGATCACCAGATCCATGTCTCGACCATCATCAACCATGAAATCAAGATACCACACAAGAGTTGTTTGCAACCCTTGTCACATGTTAATTTTAATTCAGTATTTTCATTTAATTTAACGATTCAATTTAAATTTAAAAAAACAATTTAAAAAAGGTGTATCACTTAATATAGGGAGCATAATAATCAGTTGAAACATAATATAAATAATAAATCCATAGGTCATTCATGTGATACAACCTATCTCAAACGAATATTTTCAGATTTTACACCTACGGACTGAAGCTTTTATCAAAGACCTCTAAGGAAATCCATACTCATTTTTTTCAACCATAATTTCTAAAAATCCCCATGCCCCTAATTCACAAGAAAAATACACAAATATTTAATTATATAATTCATAAATATTTAATTAATTAAATCATAATGTTGCATATCACTGATCAAATCATCAAGCATTCCACCATGTTGACTCCATTGGTAATTGGGTTTCTTCTACACCTAATGCATCATTGTATTTAAGATCCAACAAAATATTAAATAAAAAATATCGATTAACCAACCAATGAAATTAATTTTGGGAAAAACCCCTTTTGAAAATTGAAACTGAATCATACCTTAACGGATTGATAAGAGAACATAATAAACGACCTCACAGGATCACCTCTTTAAATGATATAAATAATATATGAAGAAAACTAGTGATTTCACCATCCTATGGTGATATCATAATTTTTAACTAAAACTATGATTTCTAGATTCAGAAATAATAGGGATGAAATAATGCATGAGGAAGAGGGAGGAAGACATTACTCACCCACACTGTTGAATCACACTATAAAATACCAAGAATGGTGTAGAACTGATGAAGAAGAGATTTGGATGGACCCCACCAATACAATCCCACATTTACTAATGAAATAAGAGGGTCCAAGAAATAGTTAAAATAAAAAAATATTTCCATTCATTGTTTTTAGAATTGAATAAGGTTTCACACTGTAAATTTTTTGTTTAGCCCACCCCCACCAATTCCCTTTTCACATCCAAAACCTTCAATACCACAATGAGTAAACCATTTTCACTTATTGAAACACACATCATTATGTGATTGGGATGAAGAATATATTTTCACTAACTTGTCTTTACTGTTACCCATATACTACTTTCCCAAATCCCTAGAGCATCAATATGAACCTAAAACACATCTGAAAACACCACATTTGGTTATTCAAACACCTGGAACATTATTTGGATTTTTAGTTTTCAAATTACATGTCCAAAAAATGGTGAAAAAATTAAAATTTTGACTAAATTTCTAATCAGTTTAGATTTGGAATCATAAAATATCTCCAACACAAACATTTATTTATTCAAGAAGCCTCATTAATAATTTACTAGACTAACATTCTCTACACTTTTTCCATAAAAATCTCAATTTAAAACATTAAACCAAGGAAATCCAAAATATATTCTACTGCACATCATTTAAAATGAGGGTTATTATCCAAAAAAACATTATCCACTTATTTTAGCCATTAGTGAACCCCTAGAAATCATTCCTCTATACCCATCTATTTAAAAAAACCACTACATAATAAATCATGTCATTAGTTGGTATATGGTGATCTACACCATAGAATGAATCTTATTATGAATTATCCTGGACCACATCATTTCCCCACCATCAGTATCCATTATTAAAAAAAATCTAGTGGTCCAGTGAACCACTCAAGATGAATGCACCCCTTGAACCCAAACATGGATAAGACACTTTCCAGAGGTGGTTCCAAATATCTCCTACAATTATGTTCTGAAATAGATGAGTATCCTTTTCACATGCATATACCCTGTATACTCATAATTTTCAATAGAAATTCACATCCAAGCCTTTGATTAATCTCATCAGAACCAAAATAAAAAACCAGTATCACGACACCAACATTTCTAGTTTTCACTATAATTTCTCTTAAAATGGAACCTTCATTACTTTTCATCACAAGTTTCACCCCATGAAACATGTCATGAACTATTTTTGTAATGTTTCAACCCCAAAAACATGTCTCAAAATAGGGATTAACCCCCTTCAATAATGTAAATAAACAAGTTTACCCACTAATCCTTGACAAGAAATAGGGGTTACCACATGAATCACCTTTTGACCCTTCAAATCCATCTCAGGACCAATGCTAATGCACCCACACCATCAAGTGTCCCATCTGAATTATAATCAATTATTTTCAAGGAAGAAAATAAAATAGAATTATAACTCATCATCATTTTAACTATACCTCGACCATCCAACAATCATTCCATCTAATCCAACGGCCCTTCCCACATGAGGTTGATCATCTAGCACGCCATAGTGGTATCCTATCTATATAGAGAAACTTGCACAACATTATGAGTGTAACCCCATGTAAAGAACTTCATATAACCTAGAATTTTTTTGATATCTTAGACTGTATATAAATATATCTTCATATACTCTAGATGATGTCATTATTTTTGGAATTATCATATCGAGGAAGCATACACTAAGATGTAATCATCAAATAAAATCACAAAAATGATCAAATTAATTAGGACTCTATAATCAAACACATATCATTAACCCCCATACATCATCACTCAAGAGGTAATCGTTACCCAAAACACACAAACACCGCATGATTATATTCTATTTAGATGTGAATGAAATTTTTCTGCCACACTATCAACGCTACACTGATCAAGTTACACTATCAATACTAGACTAATTTATAGTAGAAGTGCCATGAATCCACCATACAAACCCATACACAAAGGGTCCTACCATTATTCTGATGTGTCACACTGATTACTTAATTAATAATGGGTTCTTACTCATAATCCTCCCATTAATATATTCTAAAATTTATCACATGTCCCTAGTAATTTCAACCATATAAACATAATAGAAACCATCGAGTGTATGCTTACATACTACTATTCAATGAACCTATATCAAATCCCATCGGATATTCAATATCGGCCTTAAATACAACCACCCTAACTCAATGTGATTACTATATAAAAAACCAAGGCATAAACCAAAATTCTTCCAAAACATGGAAACACATATCATGCATCAATATCTCAAGTAAAAAATTCCTTAAATCATGGATATCCCCAATCACAGGTCACCATCATACAAAAAAAATCAACCCACATGGGTCTATAATAATTTTAGGGGACTCTAGTTCTCCCACCTAGCCATATAAGTCATGTCTCATGAAATACACTATGTTTGAAAATCTATTCCACTAGAAATTCTCTCAAAAGGAGAGAAATCATGATTCATAAATCATACTCCCACACCAAAATCACATAAAATAATCGTTTCAAAACGTCCATATCTAGGGTCTCATAATCAAAGCTTCCAAAAAGGAAACTCAACAACCCACAATGAGGGAACCCCTCCTCTCTACGAATCTACACATCAAACTAATCCCTGCATAACTATACCAAATAAACTAAATCTAAAAAAACACCACCAACAACTAATCCAATTGTTTAGTGTTGTTTTCTATATTGACCCACCAGTTTCACTACATCTATTGTTTACAAGGATTGAATCATCATCCGCATCATCGAAAATCTCATCGTAGATCCACATAACCTTCAATAAATAAATAATGAAAAAAATCATAGACTATCAATCATATATGTCCTGTGAAACCAATATGACTGATAAGATACAAGTGACTCTTATTTACTTTGTATGGAAAGATTGAAAATAAATTAATTTGTCACTTTCTAATGGTACAAGATCCATATTTCCAATTAAAATTAAAACATCAATACCATATGTGAATTTTTCAAAGAGGAAATAAAAAAACTATAATGATGAATATCATAATGTCATCCTCATCCTATATTATCCTAGAATTACTCCTAGAATAAGTGTTTTTGATGCACCATCCTGACAACAATCACAAGCTGTAGCACATTTCTATATCTTCAGTCTACTAGATCCCAAAATTTAAAAGAAAAAAATAAAATATTATTTTATGCTACTTTTTATCATCCATCGTCAGCTTACTCTAAACAAGTTTGTAAATGGGTTAACTGAGTTACCTAAAGACCTCTTACATATATGATATATGTGGATGATTTGAAGTAAGGAAATTATGTGGTACTATGAGTATAGTATACCCCCTATTTTAGAGTGTGAAAAAATGTAAAATAACTTAATACTATCTATGATAATAAATAATTAGAGTATGAAGATTTCATAAACATCCATTACCAATATGTAAAGAAAAAAATAGATAGACTGCGGGAAATCACTAAATAAACATGTTATATATAAAATCCCTCTCCCCTAGAGGTGGAAATAGATATATATTAGTGAAAAAAATTGTTCTACTACATCTACGAGCCTAAACTCATCCACCATCCTAATACCATCTGAGAAACCCTACTCAACCATGCTATCTCATACCTCATCCCAACTAGTGCCTCTAACTAAGTGAATGTTTATTTGGGGTACCAAAGTATAATGGTTACATGATCAACGTGGGACTAAAAACTCAGTAGGGAACCACCAAATTGTTCTCATATTATCCAGAATATATATGTATATGGGTTTGTGACTTTCTAAATGGAAATAAAGGATGTCACCAGAAAATTATCATACTATTGATCCTTAGGTCCCTGATCGCAATCGACCATACTTGCTTTAACTATATGTTAATGTGTCGATGAACACATCATGATGACTATTCCACCCAAGCGATTTACAAATCCAAATCCATGGTAACACTTGAAGGTCATCATAATTCCAAGGATTCATACTATGGAAGTATGAATAGATTCATTGACTCTAGGGATATGAACTCCTCCATGAATGTCCTATAATAACATGAGTTCATCATGAATACAAGTATTCACCAAATAGAAGTCTAACGAGATTTCTTGACTATGAGTTCACCCATCCCCACCCTTTAACATTCCTCTAATATCATCTTCATGGATCCATGTATACACCCTACAGAAGTCCTATTACTTTTCTCAAATTGGAGGATACACACTCACCCCATGTTGGGAGTGTTTTCAAATCTTGAGGTCATCATGAATCAGGGTATACAACCCATGGGAGTCCAGTCAGATTCCTCAACTCTGTGGATACAAAATCCCCCTTGGCAGTTCTGTTGTATAAATCATTCATCGTGAATCTGAGTATATACCCCATGGTTATATCCTCAAATTCCAGGACTTCATGAAAACGCACACTCCCACAACATTATAGTCATGTCAAGATGTTTTCTCAACTCTATGTATGAGGAGCATGGATTTCCGGTCATATTTCCAGATTTTGGGGACACACCGCCCCTTGTGTTACAATAATATCAGGATGACTTCATGACTCTATATATGCACACCAAACATTTTTGATCAGATTCCATGACTCTGATGATACACACTCCCATATGGTTGTACTAATATATCATGAGGTCATCATAAATCTTTGTAAACCCCCAAATATGTCTTTTTGGATTCCTTGACACTGATTATAAACAAAAAAATTAGCTGTAATTTTATATCAAGAGGACTTCATAACTCCAAGTACTCCCCCAAACAATGTCTGATAATATCCTTTAACTTTGGGGATATAACTCCCACGACCAAACACATTTGGTCATGTTATATCATCTCTAAATAGGGGCATCCAAACTATTCACCATTTCCCAGAGATTTAACATAATAAACAATCAAGAATTAGAAAACACATGGTTGTCTAAATTCCCTTTTCCCATCATCACTGTCTGAGTTTAGCACCTGGCGCAGTAGGGTGTATCATCACATGATATCATTAAATGTGTAGCTTGAAATTTCCAATTAACCAAGGTATCACCACATAGATATCATTAATGAGATGGTAAATAGTCTATATTAGTCTTCATGGTCACTCTGGTTCTATCCTCTCAACCACACCTGGTCCAATTCGACCTACAGTCTATCCACATAGGCCTGGTCACATCAGACCAGAGTGGCTCACTCATCCATTTTTCATCTCAATGAGTGCGAACAGTCCAAGGTTCATAATGGAGTAATTCAATTACTCAATCCCTTACATAAGAGACAAAGTTCTAGTGCTTCATCCTCAATTCATATGACTTTTGGTGGCCAACCGATGTTTGATGGTCTTTGAATTGGAAATCAGAAGATGATATATAATGAAAGTGCATAGGGGTTCTTCATGGCCCATGGAATTTACATATTCTAATTAAGAAGTATTAAAATTAATTAAAATAATTGTTAAATTAAATTAATCATAAGGAATCACCTTTGGTGGAATACCTAAACACCCATAATAATATCATTCTATAATAACATGGCCTTACCCCACATGTGGAAAGGAGGGCATCTAGGAACTCATGGTCTTGGAATCAACTATAGGCATCTATAGTTTCAAGCTTGGTCCTAAGGGTTGTTAATTACCCTTACTCCTCATTAATATTGATCTAATATTTTTATTTGATGTAAAATTACAAAATTAATAATATAAAGATTTTTATGAAATAAAGTCTCACCTAAATTAGTAAGTCCAAAAACCACATGAAAAATAAAACAAATCAGAATTCCATAAGGCATGAATGTTGGAGAAACTACCTCAAATTAATATCTTCTAATTAGATTCCTAGGTCTATTGTAGCCACAAAGGCCCACTATAATTTCCATCGTCTTCTTTTTCCAACCAGACACAACAAAATATCCAAGATGTTAAATCAAACCAATTATCCATGGCTTATTAATTATGATAATCTATAATTAATTAATTAAATCCCAAAATAGAATATCTATTATCAAATCACAAGGAATCCTCCCACTCCAGAACCTTTAGTAACTGGGTTTGTTCTACTCTAAACACAACACCAGATTTAGGATACAAAAAAGCTATAATTAATTCATGAGATTCAAACAGCTAATAAAATAAATTTATGGTTAACTCAGATTGAAAAATTCAAATATATTCATAGGTCAACATATCAATATCTGAATATAGGCAGAAAACATCTTACGATCCCCTATTTTATAGATGTGTGGAATCTCTAAAAAATTGGAAATTCCACTAGCCTTTGGTGAAAAATATATTTTTACCTCAAATAATAATCTCTATATTCATTAATTATAAGGTAAAAACAAAACAAAAGGAGGAAGGGAGACAACATTATTGGATTACACCACTGAATATTCATCCATATATTATTTTAAAGGAACCATAAAAACTTAAAAAAAAATTAATATTTTTTTAAATATATATCCCAATTTAATCAACCACAAAACATGAAATCACATGGCATTTTATAATTGAAAAAAATATAAATTCCAAAATTATTGAATGTAAGAAAAGAGAATCCTCTTAAAAAACATTACTTCTACTCAATTTATAAATGAATTTAGCATGATCTATATCAAACACATGTATCACTATACCTATGTCTACAAGATATATCAGATACATGTATCCAAAATCATATAATTTCTTTATACAAGGAATCATGTGGCTATTGAATACAAATTATATCAATCATGTAGAGCCTACTCATATTCAATTGATTCCTTATGTATCGATCGATGGGATGATAAATAAATCACCTGACATTCACCTAATAAGATGAACACGTTACATTCTCCTGACCAAAATTGATAAGAACATAACATGAACCTTACCTAGTTATGGAAATAAATATCTTTATTCTATCTTAATAAGTGTCACATAACTCATACATTTTATATAAGATTATAAATACCATCTCTAATGATCATCGACCGATAACAAGATCATCATCATACCTAATATACCCTTGTTAACTAATACAAATTGATTAAATATATAAACTTATTCCTTTTACTCATATTATTTCATGATTCTTACCTTATAAACATATTAATACAAAATAAGGATTGAATTGCCCTAATGTCTTTGGGTTCTAGGTTAATAATACATAGGAGGAAACAAAATCATGGAATCCATATTTTATTCTACATAGTGAGATCCTAAATCCATTAGTTCTCTTAAAACTCTATGTGATAACCTTCAAATTACATGAAAAAAATGGGTTTTTTAAAAACCACAGTAAGGAAAAAAACATGATAAAGAAATATAACATGTGATTCCAGGGTATAACATGATTTTATTAAAGAGAATTCACATGCGTAATCGATGGGAGAATAACACAATGGGAATGATATCAAAATATCATTGATACATAATAATGGAAAAAACAGAAAATATGACATAATCATAAGTCAAGGATATCTTCTAAGACTACACCAAATTGTGCACACAGTCTCATAATAGATTATGTTTACTCCCTAATCCTATACATGAAATCTCATGAGCTTAAAACATTACCAAATGAAGTGGAGGGATATATAATTCGGGTCCAACATAAAAATTCATATTATATACAAGAATTTTTGTGTCAAAAAATTAAATAAATTATTATTCATAAACATAATTATTACCCATTAAAATAAATGGGAATAATAATCTTGATTCATAAGATAATAAAATAGATTTAATAGAAAAAGAATTTGCAAAATGGTTATCAGGAATGTATTACCACATTAAGGAAAGAAATAATGATATACATATTTATGTAATAGAAAAATATAAATAATTTAAAATCATTTTGTTTCATTAATGAAAGAGAAAAATATTGTTAGAGAGAGTGGCCCTAATCTGAAGAAAAGGGTTGTTTAGAGAAATTATTTGAAAAAAAACCAATTTTCATGTATATTATTTACTTTATTGAATAATAATCATAAGAAAATAATTTTTCTTCATAAGAACCCATTTAAAGGATATTATTTCTTTTATTTTATTCATCATAATTTCATATTTAATTACATATTCAATTATGTTCCTGTTGGATATCTTGATGATGTTCGGCTCATATTTTCAAAATTGCAAAGGTATGTTGACTATTGTGAAAGAGATTATTAATTAATCTTATATAGAATAATAATAATGAAATAATAATTATTTTTTTAAATCAATGATATTTTTAAATCAAATAAAGAAGGATTTATATAAAAAACGAATAGTGTTACAATCATATAGATAGCCAGCTGTAAATATGCAAGTGTAAGACTTCCATTTTTAACAATTATGAAGGAATTAAGGTAAGTATTGTTTCATATTTAAATAATTAAAATTATTTCATAAATAACATATTATTTAGTTAAATACACTTTTATACACCATCTATGTTATGTGGAAAAAATTTTGAATCACATCACATCGTATGGCGGTAGCCCACCGTACACACGAATGACAATATCATTTTCAATGGATGGTAATATAAGAATGAATATGATATATTGATTATAATAAAATTTTTAATATTTTTTTTATTATCATATATAATGATTAAATAAATCATTATGAATATCATTGAGAGGTATTTAAGGAAAAAAAATTACATTGGTTTGTGAGGTGGCAGTCCACCATACACATAGACGAAGGTTTCATTTTTCTATTTGATTGAAGAGGCGATAAACAAATATTATTCCATAAAAATAAAATCATCACATAATATATGATATATTTTTGTTATTATATTTTAATTACTAATACATAATTGATGTTATGAAAATTATAAATATAAAGAAGGTGGTCGGTGAAGATGATCACATTTTCTTAGAACCATCTCCTTTATATCTCTTTATAATTACCCTAAGGCTGGTCAGTTGGGAAGATCAATAGATATTGAATATTGATAAGGATATTGAGGAGATATTTTTACAAGGGGATTTTAGAGACAAATGGCTTAAGGGGTGTGAATAATATAGGGGAGAGGTGCCCTGTTATAAGGGAGGATGTGTGACATTCTAGTAATTACTTAAAGTGATTCAATAATGGGAAGTCACTCACAAGACAAGTGACTGCAAAATTAAAAGAATGAATTTTTTAGGAGAGATACATACAATAAAAACCTCTTCCATTTAAAACAATAATGTTTTAAAAATTTTATTTCATTTACCTCTATGTTTTCTTACTTTTTAAACTTTTACTTTTTTTTACCAGAGTAACTATTTTTTCATCTTTTTTTACTATTCATTATGATAAAAGATTAAGTTGTAATTATTATATAATATAAATTTATTTATTAAAAATATATAATCAATTTATTCAAATTCAATTGAAAAATGTGGAATAATTTAATTTAAAAATAAACATGTGTACTTTTTGATGAAATGGTTTTCCAAAAATATATATTTTTTAAGAATTAGATGATATTATAATAACTATATGTGAAGTAACCATAATTAATTGAATATAAATTAATATTTTTAGATATATAATCTATATAATTTTTTGAAATCAATCTTAAATATTGGTTATTTTATCTACTTAAAATTGATAAATATTAATCACATTAAAACAATATTTAGAAAGATGTGTTTTTAATCATAAAAATAAATTAATATGAAAATATCGTATAAAGATTATGTAAATGTTATTAATTTTTTTTAAAATTTTAATAATGAATAATTATTTTATTTTTAAGTAAATTTATAATTTTAATGATATTTTTATATTATTTATTTTATTAAAAATAAATGAAAATTTTACAAACAAAATTGGGATTTCACTATTCATTGAAAAATCACTATTTTATGAAAAAACCCCAAATATTACCCTATGTTAATATCAAAGTTTTTTTTTCATAAGTGATGTTAAATTTTTAAAATAATATATAAACATTAATGAAAAATAATTATATTCTTTTATCATAAAAAGAAACATAAACATTTTTTCTAGAAAACACAAATTTTTAATAAGACATTAATTTACTCAAAAATCGAGTAATTATTTCCATATAATTTTTATGTTTGGTATAAAATTAATATCAATTAAAATATGTAGTTAATATTATTAATATTTTATAATTTATCATATTTGTTATAGTAATAATTTCTAAATTAGCATGGTCTGTTTGTGTTCTATGTTGCATCACGCATACCCTGTCAAACACGATTTTCCATTTTAAAAACATTGTTTTTTTCATTCATCAACATTAAATAATTTTTACCTAAATTTTTTATATTACATATTATATTGAAAATATTTAAGGTAACATCTGATTCATTACTACTTCTGGTTCCCATGGTTCTTCCTAAAATATGTGGTTTCTCCATAACACTTTTCCACAGTGAGTTGTTCTATTTCATAGAATACTATATATACGATAAATGATACTAACTATATTCACCTAAAATGAATGTAATTTCACCAATGGTACCACATCTTGATTAAGTACATGTGATTGGTCTAGTATGTACTTACTTAAGACTAATACATGTAAAACATCATGAACATGAGACAGAATGGGTGGGAGTCCAAGTTTCTGGTCCATCACTCTAATGTGATCAAATATCTCAAATAGGTAAACGAATCTAGTAATAAAATCTACATTCTTCCCAAACCTCTTAACATTCATGAATATAAATTTATAGAGGAACACCTTTTCTTAGACAACAATCTCTGGGACTCGTCAATGATTTTATAAATATATTTTTTGTTGACTAGGTATGGATTCCATGTGATGTTGAATACTTTAAACATTCTCTGTCATATTATAGGAATGATTAGGTCCCATCACCTTCCACTACTCATCATCATCCAAACATGTCAGAGTTCAAAATATCTTTCTATAAACAACCACATTTTTTCATTTCAATGATATAAAGGAAGATATTTTTTTGTGATAAATATACTAGATGTGGTTCTAATCCCAATATCCTTCAAAATATATTGAAAATGATATAATAATATCCTTTAGATTTTGGGTAGTTCTCTCTGATTGACAATTAGTCTGAGGGTGATAAGCAGGGATTAAGCTCAGTTATGTATCCAACACTTACTGATGGATTTTACTAAACATTGAGTTAAACCTTATATCTTGATAAAAAATAATGGAATGTGTCACATCATAAAATATCTCCACAAACCATATACATATCTTATCGATTTCTTCAATATATCAATGTTTCTTGATAGAAAAGAAAAATGCTGACATTATAAGACGATTAACTAACACTGAGATAACATTATTACCATTAGGTGTCCTAGGGAGTCTAATGAAAAATTAAATGGTTATGTTTTCCCATTCCCATAATGGTATTAGAAATGGTCACATCAAGACCTTATACTTCTATTATTCATTCTTAACATTTTCTCACACCTATCACCGAGATACAAATTCCCCAATATCCTACTTCATTCTATCCCACCGGAAGTTTTTCTTTAAATCTATTTACATCTTTGCGATTCATGGATTAATAGATGAGGTTGATCTATGAGAATAATCTAGAATATCCCTATTCAACCCTAGTTTTGATGTGATGCATGTCTCAGTTTCATGCTCTTAATTGAATCATCAACAATTTTTAACTCTGGAATGATCATTACCATTCTCAGTAGAACCTCATCATCATTATGGCACTCCTTGATCATTTCAAGAGATATAACTTGAAAAAGGTATAATAAAGATAATTTTATTATTAATATATCCATAATTTTCTTGTATATGAATATTGGATCCTTCTCTATTGTAAAATTGGTAAAATTGAATCACTCTTTCTATTTTGAGAATCTGTTACTTTATTTGATTTCCTATGATGGTAATGAATTGAGAAGTTATAGTCCATGATCCTCTATAACCATATTTTCTATTTCATGTTAAGATCCTTTTGTTTGAATATATATTTTAGTCTATTGTTATCCTTATATATTTCTCACATATCTCCATTAATATAATTTCTTCAGATATTTAACTCAAAGATCATTGTAACCAAATCCACGTCAGTTTTTGGATAATTCTGTACATGAACATTCATATTCCATGATATATATGATACTATTTCTTCATTACTCATTATTACATAGATCCATACTTAATTTTAATCATCATTTTATACTATAAAATGTTCACCACTTGAGGGCATCATGAGTAATGGTATGGTGATAAGTAACTTTTTTTACTCATTGAATATCTATTCACATTAACCAGTATAGAAAAACATTAATCCATTATATGTTATCATTGTTATTGGTTTTGGAATAATGATATGTTAATTATAAATAATAATTAATACCAATATAGTACAAGGAAACTATGAATCTGTATCATAGATTTTGTCCCATGACACTCATCAAACACCTCTATCTTAGAATGGTCCATAGACATCTCTTTACTGGTGATAATATTCCATAAGAATGGTTCTTCATTCATCTTAAACTCACATTTTCTGTCCTTTTCATATAGATTATCCTTTCTCAATTAAATTATCATAATAACAAAATGCTCCCCATTATCTAACAATATTTTTAAATATATAATAATATCATCTAAAAATAATACCATTTTTAAGTAATATCTAATGATACTATTCATTTAGTCCAAAAATATGGTTGGAGAATTATTGAATTTGAAATGATACACTATAAACACATTGTTTCTATACCACATTGGATATTTAATTTTGGGAATATCATTCTTATATCAGAAAATTGGTTTTATCAAAACCAAAAGTGCACCTTATATAAATACTAGGCTCAATGTAGTTAATCAATCAAGACTTCTATCCATGTTAATGGTTACTTGTTCTCTATCCTGATTTTTTATCTCTTTAAATTAATGCATTGGTTCATAAATCCATAAATATTTATAATGAGTAGGACCGTTACTCCCCACGGTGAAGCACTTTAATGTATACAAATTTATCCAGATTCTCCTATAGTTTTTTATTAATATCCTCATGATCAATAATCAGAATTCAATGTGGAGTCTTAGATATTAGAAAATATCTATTAATAATATCAATTTAAATATATACATCTCATCTGGGATGAAGACATGTATATTTTTTGGGAAATACAATAGTATTCTCCCTCACTATGGAAATTTATTTATGAATGATATTCCCTGTAGAAATGATCATTTGAGAAAGATAAGAATTCTTAAAAAGAAAAAATATCCATCCTTCAAATTATGATTCTGAATAAGATTCATCTTCTTCCTTGAACATGTATATAATTTTATGTAGATTCATGACTCATAGTGTGATTTCAATCTCTTCAATTTTTTTGGTGGTTATGTATAAGTAAATATAATTAAATCATAGAATTTAATCAAATTATGAAAAATAATGAATCACATGGTTTTTAGTGAATTTAAACTTGAAAATATGGACTATTATAGAGCTATATTCTTTGGAAGAAATAATTGACCCATTTCCATCTTCAATGATAAATCAACATCCATTTTTTGAGGTGGTTCTTTAATAGTTATACTAAACATGCATGATATGAATGAATGTGGTCAATGAGAATCAAAAAGAGTGTTTTCAATTATTGAATGAATAACTAGAAAACATGTTTCCAATTCATTGTTTAGATCCTCCTTTTTATGTATGATGATAGCTACACACCCATAATCCATATCCCTTACATGATTTATTCATTTTATTTCATCTACAAACCTTGGAATATTACATTGGTTAACATTGTTTCTTTATTCCTTGCAGTTGTACCATCAAACAAGAAACTAAGAGTTATCTAGAGAATTCATTTATATTGGGAAAAAAAATCCCTCATGGCATCATTTCATTGTTTTTTTGCTTTGACTGTGTTTGTTGAGAAATCCAAATGACCACAAAGGAGTAGGGTTAGTGTTGCCAAATTAGTTTTTTATGATTGAATTTTATCCCAATGTTGCCCAAATTTTTGGGCGTCTAAATCATGATTCTATTTTTTAGAAAAGGAAGGATTTCAAAAATGGAATTCATATTACACAAATATAACACCCGAAGATTTCATAGTATGTTATTTCTTCATAGAAATTCAATAACTTGCACTACACACAACACCGGGTTCGAGTGCACCACAAGATTACCAAACTAGCCATTTAAAAGCGATTATGAATAATATTAACTGAATATTGAACTATATATAATCCTTATAATTTAAGAATCCGTATTATGAGTTTCTTAGACATAATGTAAGAACGAATTCATTCTTTTCAGATAAAAGAACTATTCATTTCAAAAAATACTCTTTTACCGCCTTTTAATGATGAACCCTTTTTAAATACAATATTTGAAACTTTTATATATTATATTTGAAAAAATAAACTTCTTATTTAGAATTGGGAAATATGAATTTAGTTCTAATAATTTTTTGGTGCTTTTCTGATAACTTTCATATTTGGGTTAATAGTGAAAAATACTATATTTTAACTGAAAACAAATTTTTTATTAAAAATAATTTATACTGTTAAATTATACATTTTAATGGTTTCGAAGTATAAATAGATTATATTTTTACCTTTTAATACAATTTTTTTCATTGTAAGTAATTTCACATTGATATTGGACTTAAACAAGTGTCAATCTTTTGATAGATATTGTTTCTTAAAAATACGCCTTTTGGTTTTGACAACAAGAATTAATTTTAAATTAATAAATGAAACTTCTATGTTTCTAATTTTGTAAAATAAACTTAATTTTTTTATTTTAAATATCAAAATTATCTTAGGGTGAATTTTTGGTATTTTTCTGAAAACATTCAGTTTTTGATGAATAGTGAAAAATAATAAATTTAAATTAAAAACATCTTTTTTAATTAAAATAATTTATATTACTAAATTATACTATTGAGTGGTTTTAAAGTATAATTAGATTATATTTTTAACATTTAATACAATTTTGATCATTGGACATATTTTCACATTTAAACTGGACCTATACTAGTGTCAATCTTTTGATAGTTATTATTTCTTAAAAACACACTTTTTGTTTTGACAATGGGAATTAATTTGAAATTAATTTCTACCACTTATGTATTTTTAATTTAGAAAAATTGATTCATTATTTAGAATCAGGAGCTCCAAATTGGGTAAATAGGTATATTTTATTTTTAGACACTAGGAATATTTACTTCAGTAAATATTTTATTTACCGAGGTTAAAAGGGTAAATCCAGTAAATAAGGTTAAAAAATAATATTATAATAATAATAAATTACCCTAAAACGTGTCCTAACACTATTGGATGATACATGTACAACCATGGGAATCTTGGTCTCGATTTTTGGACCACATGAAGCCACTTGAGAGTGATAATGACACTTTATATTAATTAATTTAAAGTAAAGGCAAAAATGACATAAACATATATCTTTTAGTACAATTTTTTTTACATGGTGTTATATAAGTTATTTTTTCGACTATAAATATTCATTAGAAAGATAAAACGATTTCATACATAATGGAATTTTATTTATAATTTTTAGACATTGAATAATTAAATTTATTTATGACACAATGATGATGCAGTGTTTTACATCTTAATGAAAGAATCAAATAAATGGTATTATAAATGTTAAAATAAATATAATTTGAATATTTTGATTCCATAAAAGAATTTTTTATGTTACTATGTAATGTTAGGATTTATTAAATAAATTTATTTTTAATTAATAAAGTGTTTATGACTTTAAAAAATTCAATTATTAAATAGTGTCAAAATTGACATAAAAGAGTTTTTAAAACAAATATTATATTATTAATTGATATCATATTTTAAAAAAAGGTTTGAAAAAAGGACTTATATAATGATAGGTATGTCATTAATGAACTACTTGGGGTTCTCTTGGCTATTTATAGTAAGTTTATTAACCAAATAATATAAAAATACAAAGAGACATGGTAAATGTCAAACTAATTAACTAAGAGTTGAATCTAAAATATATGATTAATATAGTGACCCAAACCTATCTAAAACCTATTTGTTGAGTGTATTTCGACCCATCCCCCCCTTATCCTCAAAATAAATTAGTTTTGAGCCATTATAAACTGAATATGAACTTATTATAAAATAAAATTTTATGTTTTTCCTAAGGTTCCCCTCACTCCTCTTATAAAAGGGAACTCCCTCTTCTCTCAAATTCATACCATAAAAGCAATTTGGTTCAGATAAAACCTACCCAAATATCCTCTCAACTTCCCTCACTTAATCCTAGAGGCCTTCATTTGGTCATAAATCCAACCTATGGAGTCCTTTTGATCAAATCAAATGGAAGAACCCGACGAATAGGTAAATATCTCACCACCTCTTTCAAGTTCCTTTCTTATTCCACTTCCCTTTTCATTGTTGTTTCCATTTTAAAATAATAACTACAATATATTATATATAATGTGATGTTATTATAAACATGGTACAACCAAATTCATTATTCTATCCATCCTTGGAATGACATGTCACCATACGTGCATATGTACGGATTACCGTCTCCACGTCGTGGTGTAATTGTTATTCAATACATTATTATTATTTGATGGGTATAATAATGATGTGTAATTGATATAAGTAATAAATATAACATGATAATGATTATTTATATATGATATACCAATCAATAATATATTATTTCAAAATCAAACGAATGATATTGTCGCTCGTGCATACATACGGATTACCGTCTCCATGAACGCGATGAGATTCATTCCCCATTATATCCATTCAAGACTAATTTTTATCAGATAATTAAAAATAATGTTTAAAGATTTGATATCATTCTTAATATAAATAATATACTTCCCATACATAACAAATATTACTTACGTAACAAATCATATAAAGGAAAACAAATTAGTTAACACCCAAAACGACGATAATACTAAGATATTTTTAACAAAGAAATGATAAAAGATCATATATGATATCATATTAATGTATATGATTCTTGTATAATTTAACAACAATTATTTCACCATTATACAGGATGTTAACCTACCCTCAACAAAGGAAAAGTACAAGATAAGGGTTTATTTCACAATTTCTTCATTATCCGAGGTTGTTTATTTGTAATTATCTACTGGGACCTATTTATCATCCACATCCATGTTTCTTAAAAATTTATTTCAAAACATTCTTACTATTTTATAGAATATCGGTTAAAGTCATTTATACCCTTGATTGAATTTTTATAAGTTGTTTATAAAGGAATATTTCTGATGTTTTCCAAACAAGGTCCTTTTAACCTTTTCGACAAAATTAAGGTATGAATGTTTTTTAAACTTATACGGCCGGTGCGGCTATTTTCCGCCATAATAAAATTGTCAAAGCTTCCCTTACAATCATATAATAATATTTTCAAAGTAAATTTTTAATTTTATAATTATGTGACTTTTAAATGATTTCAAAAAATATATATTTCTCTCAAATAGTTTTGATTTCATCTATGTCAACATCCTTTAATGGATTTTACGCTTATTTGAAGTTGAATTTTTATGATACAAAACATCAATATTGTATTGAAGTCTTTGTAATATGTTTTACTATGTATGTGTTATTTTTATACCATTCATGGATTGTAGAGAAAGTATTGACATTTCGTATGCTAGTTTTAATATGAATTTTTATGTTATGTTTAAACCAGCTCATATGAGGAATGCATTGGACATAGTAAGTGACGGGTGGAGCTCGCTATAGCTCCTCGATGCATCTGTAGGTCTCATGAGGTAGACTAGTGTCTTGGCACATGGCCTTGAAAAAATCTTATTTGTAGTCTTGGCATAAGTCCTTGACTATGTGCTTATGATAGTATGGAATTATGCATTCCTTAATTATGAAAGTGGTTGTTGATATTGCATGTGATTATTCGACTTGTATAATATCCATGTGAATAAGTAAATTGAATTATTTCATTTTATTTTTTCCATTTTATGTTTAAGTTCATGTTTAAAAGTCTTTGGTTTTAGTTATACATTGCCTCTAATGTTAATGCTTATTTATGACAGTTTCAGCTATATTGTTATTCGTACTGAGCATATGAGCTCACCCCTTTCTATGTTTTATTTTTCACATGATGTGAAGAAGTATTTTATGACTGACCTACAGGGATAGTATGAGGGGATATGAGAGTGGATAATGGAGACTAAGTTGTTGTAGTTTTTCACTTTATATGTAAGACTTATGAATGTATCTAGTGTTTCCAAGGCTACTAAACTAATCATTATTTCGAGACTTGATATTTTGTGATCATTCCAATGTTATATAATAATGCACCGACTTTGGGTAATAGGGGTTGGGGAATTACAGTTGGTATTAGAGGATGTTTAGTATAAAAATTGGAAGATAGATTTAGATAATCTCTGATTAGAGCACATTACCCTAATATTGACTTTGAGGATTAGTGTAGAAGAACTTCCTAAAATTTTGGTAAGGTAGAGATTTTGTGAGTTTTCTGAGCAATACATCCCTATCTGGATACGAGCCGGTAGAGGCAGCTCTGGCCAGATGTACCTAGGGGTAAAACCCAAAAACACCGCTTTGACCTAGACTCGAACAAGAACTGGCACGACAACGGGCCTTGCTGCACTCTTGGTTACAACACATCCGAGGGATACTCTTAGGATAATCCTCATTTTATTTACAAACCATTAAGAAGGGTTTATGAGTATATACTTTCTCAAATATTTTTTTATGATTATGGATTATATTCATAAAACTGTTCAATATATGTTAGGTATTTTACATGTTTGGAATTATTCATTTCAATTCATAAACTGACCTAGTGTATACCATTTTATAGAAGTGGCACCCTGTAGAAGGAATGTGAACTCCAATAATACGTATGATTCAAAGAGTAAGAAGGATCATATCTATCATGGTATTAAGCCAACATTTAGAAGGGAAATTGTCTCCCATGTATTCTCAACATATGAATAAATATTATCATGTTTTAAAAAGATAAGTAAATAATTCTCTGAGACCTATGGCTTTGAAGGGAAGCAAGAGAAAAAAAGGATGGAAGAGAGAAAGATGGATAAAGGCATGAGGGGAATGAAGAATTTTCCCATATGTGATAACTGTGGGAAGAAACACCCAGGAACTTGCCTAAAGGGAATTAGATTTTGTTATAATTGTGGAGAAAAAGGACACCATGTACGTGACTACAAGGGTAAGAAAAAGGTTTCAAATGTATAATGCTTCATATGCAAGGAGTTGGGACACTACGCAAACCAATGTCCAAATCATCAGAGTATGCAACAAATGATGCTATTGGATAATAATCTAGGTATGATACTACCACAGATGAGGAAGAATGATTGGAGTTCTTATGATGTTATTAAAGAATTATTCCATTTGAGTGTTGTATCAACGATGTACTGGTTATAATAATTATGGATTATATAAGTATTGTACTATAGTACTTTTTCATTAAGGACTTGATATTGTGTGGAAACTAGAAAAGTGACTCAATAGCAGGTTAAATTTTTGGAAAATATATTGTTGAGAGAAAGATAAACCATAATATGGTTCTGATAATTAGGTAGTGATTTTTGAATAATACATGTTTGATTTGGATAAATTATATTTGATATTATTGACTAACTTGAAACTGATTAATGATTTGGATATTCCATTATTGTTTGAGTTTACAAAATTTTTGGTTAGAAGGAGTATATCTAGTATTATATAATGAATAAGGGAGCATGAATGTAATCAATAAGGTTTTATAGTAATTCAAGATGTTGTAGTGTCTTAAAAGAATACATGATGAAGGTGTTCACATGTTATTACGTGGAAAAAAGGATCTTAATTGTGTTTAACGTCCCTATAAATTTTTGACTGTGAGTTTGGAAAGAAGTATTTTGGATAAGTCTAGTTTGAGATTATTTTTGGATTTCCATAAAAAGGACAACCCGGAGGTCGGGCGATAATCCGTCGCGTCCGGCAAGGCCGTGAGACGTGAACCTGCAACTGAAGGGCGACAAGGGTGTATCACCTACCACTGACCCATGTGATGTCCTAGATTGAATAATGTAGTTTTTTTAAAGGTTCTAGTAGATGAATTATAAATTAATTTTTTTGGAACCCTATATGAATTGGATAAATAGACTATTGTTTTAGTTCTATTATCATTTAGAGTGAAAGATGAGTTTATGGTAGAAATTAGTTAAAGGATGGAACTCTACTTATCAAGTATATATTTTTCTTCTCATATTATATGATTAAATTAATTATTATACTATATGTAAGTGATCATGAAACTAAAAATGTGTTATCCTAATACATTGTGTTTTGTGGAACCAATGATTTTTTAAATCATCATAGATTGACGGCTTTGAGGCCCTCAATTATAAAACTGTTTGTGACTGATGACCTCAATCACTCCCTATAAATATTTATGTTTTTCCCCCAATTATATGTCTCTAATTTCCACCAATGTTCAACTAATCGAGATCATAATTTGGTGGTTACTATTTCATTCCCCTTTTCCCCTTATTAAGACTAATGTTTATTAACCCAATTTATGATGTGGGTTTTCCCACAAAGGTATTTTATATATTCATCCTTTTATTTTAGAAGAACAATTTAAAATTTAAAGGGTAAAATTTAATGAAGGAGGTAAGAATACAACACCCCAAGATTTCATAGTACATTATTTCTTCAAAGAATCTCAATAACTTCCACTACACACAACATCAGGTTCGAGCACACCACAAGATTTCCAAACTAGCCCTTCAAAAGAGGATATGAATAATATTAACTGAATATTGAACTACATATAATCCTTATAATTTTAGAATCCATATTATGAGTATCTTAGACATAATTTAAGAACAAATTCATTTTTTTCAGATAAAAGAAGTATTTATTACAAAAAATGAACTTTTACTGCCTTTTAATGATGAATCCTTTTTAAATCTAATATTTCAAACTTTTATATATTATATTTGACATAATAAAATTCTACTTTAGAATAGGGACATAAGAATTTAGTTTCAATAATTTTTTTTCTCTTTTCTGATAACTTTCATTTTTTTTGGGTGAATAGTGAAAAATACAATATTTTAACTAAAAATAACTTTTTTAATCAAATAATTAATACTATTAAATTATAAATTTTAATGGGTGGTAAGTATAAAAAAATTATATTTTTAACTTTTAATCCAATTCAGGTCATTGTAAGCAATTTTACTTTGATATTGGATATAAATAAGTGTCAATCTTTTGATAGATATTGTTTCTTAAAAATACGCCTTTTAGTTTTGACAATAGGAATTAATTTTAAATTAATAAATGAAACTTAAATGTTTCTAATTTGGTAAAACAAACTTCATTTTTGAATTCTTAATATCAAAATTATATTAGGGTGAATTTTTGGTATTTTTTCTGAAAATATTCAGTTTTTGATGAATAATGAAAAATACTAAATTTTAATTAAAAACAACTTTTTTAATCAAAATAATTTATAGTGCTAAATTATACTATTGAATGGTTTTAAAGTGTAATTATATTATATTTTTAACATTTAATACAATGTTGATCATTGGACGTAATTTCACATTTAATCTGGACATAAGCAAGTGTCAATCTTTTGATAGTTATTATTTCATAAAAACAAGTTTTTTGTTTTGACAACGGGAATTAATTTTTAATTAATTTATACAACTTTTTTGTTTGGAATTTAGAAATATAGATTCCATATTTGGAATCAGGAGGTCCATATTGTGTAAATAGGTAACTTTTATCTTTAGACATTAGGAATATTTACTTCAGTAAATATTTTATTTACCATGGTTAAAATGGTAAATCCAGTAAATAAGGTTACAAAATAATATTATAATAATATTAAATTACCCTAAAACGTGTCCTAACCCTATTGGATGATACATGTCCGATTATGGTCATATGTGAGTAGATTTTGGGACAACATGGAGCCACTTGAGAGTGATAATGACACATTATATTAATTAATTTAAAGAAAAGGCAAAAATGACATAAACATAAATCTTTTAGTAAATTTTTTTTACAAGGTGTTATATAAGTTATCATTTTGACTATAAATATTCATTAGAAAGATAAAACAATTTTATATATAAATTTATTTTATTTATAATTTTTAGATATTTAATAATTAAATTTATTTATGACACAATGATAATGCAGTGTTTTCCTTATTAATGAAAGAATCACATAAATGGTATTATAAATGTTAAGATAAATATAATTTGAATATTTTGAGGCCATCCAAGAATTTTCTAGGTTACTATGTCATGTTAGGATTGATAAATTAATTTTATGTTTAATTAATAACGTTTTTATGAATTTTAAAAAAATAAATTATTAAATGGTGTCAAAAATGACATAAAAGAGTTTTTAAAACAAATATTATATTTTTTAATTGATATAATATTCCTAAAAATATAAGGTTCAGAAAAATGACTTATATGATGATTTGTATGTCATTAATGAATAACTTGGGGTTCTCTTGGCAGTTTATAGTAAGTTTAATTACCAAATAATATAAAAATACAAAGACACATGGTAAATGTCAAACCAATTAACTAAGAGTTAAATATAAAAGATAAGGTTAATATAGTGATCCAAACCTATCTAAAACCTATTGGTTGAGTATATTTAGACCCATACCCACCTTATCCTAGAATTAAATCAGTTTGGAGCCATTAGAAACTGAATATGAATTTATTATAAAATAATATTTTATGTTTTTCCTAAGGCGCCCCTCAGAAAAGGGCACTCCCCCTTCTCTCAAATTCATACCTTCAAAGCCTTTTGGTTCGGCAAAACCATTCCAAAATATCCTTCCAAATTCCCTAATATCATAATAGAGACCTTCCTTTGGTCATAAATTCAACTTAAGGGGTCCTTTTGATCAAATCAAAAGGAAGAACATGAAGAAGAGGTAAATATCTCACCACCTCTTTGAAACTCCTTTCTTCTTCCACTTCCCTTTTGTTTGTGGTTTCCATTCTAAAATAATTACTCCTGTATCTTCTATATAATGTGTTGTTATTATAAACATGGTACAACCAAATATATTATTCTATCCATCCTTTGAATTATATGTCACCATACGTGCGTATGTACGACTTACCGTCTCCACGTCGTGGTGTAATTGTTATTCAATACATTTTTATTTGGATGGTTATAATAATGATGTGTAATTGATGTAAATAATAAATATAACCTGATAATTATTCTGTATATATGATATACCATCCAATTATATATTATATTAAAATCAAAATAATGATATTTTCGCTCATGCGTACGTACGAATTACAGTCACCACGAACGCGATGAGATTCATTCCCCATCATATCCATTCAAGACTAATTTTTATTAGATAATTAAAAATAATGTTTAAAGACTTGATATCATTATGTATATAAATAATATAAATTCCATCCATAACAAATAATACTTACATAACAAATCATATAAACGAAAACAAATTAGTTAACACCCAAAACGACGATAAAACTAAGATATTATTAACAATGCAATGATAAAAAGATAACATATGATATCATATTAAAGTATATGATTCTTTTATAATTTAATAAAAAATATTTCACCATTATACAGGAGGTTAACCTACCCTCAACCATGGAAAGGTACAAGGTTAGGGTTTATTTCACAATTTCTTCATTATCCGAGGTTGTTTATATGTAATTATCTACTAGGACCTCTTTATAATTTACATCCATGTTTCTTAAAAATGTATTTCAAAAAATTATTAATATTTTATAGATTATGGGTTAAAATAATTTATACCATTGATTGAAATTTTATAAGTTGTTTATAAAGGAATCTTTCTGTCATTTTCGAAATAAGGTCCTTTTTAACCTTTTTGACAAAATTAAGGTAAGAATGTTTTTTTAACATAAACTACGGGTGCATCTATTTTCTGCTGTTATAAAATCATCAAATCTTCTCTTAGAAACTTATAATAATATTTTTAAAGTAAATGATTTATTTTATAATTATTTGACTTCTAAATGATTTAAAAAAAGATATATTTCTCTCAAATAGTTTTGATTTCATCTATGTCAACATCCTTTGATGAATTTTATGCTTATTTGAAGTTGAATTTTTATGATACAAAAATTTCATATTATATTGAAGGTTTTGTAATATGTTTAACTATGGATGTGTTATTTTTATACCATTCATGGATTATAGAGAAATTATTGACATTTTTTATTCTAGTTTTAATATGAATGTTTATGTTTTGTTTAAACCTGTTCATATGAAGAATGCATTGGACTTAGTAAGTGATAGGTGAAGCCCACTATATCTCCTCGATGCATCGGTAGGTCTCATGAGACAAACTGGTTTCTTGGAATAAGGACTTGATAAAATCTTATTTTTATTATTGGCACAAGGTCTTGAATATGTGGTTATGATAGTCTAGCATTATGCATTCCTTCATTATGAAAGTGGTTGTTGATATTGCATGTGATTATTCGACTAGTAGAATATCCATGTGAATAAGTAAATGGAATTATTTCATTTCATTTTTTCTATATAATGCTGAAGTTCAAGTTTAAAAGGATTTTGTTTTAGTTATACATTGCCTCAAATGTTTATGCTTATTTATTAAAGTTTCCACTACATTTTTATCCTTACTGAGCATCTGAAATCACCCCTTTCTATATTTTATTTTTCCCATGATGTGAAGAAGTATTTTATGGCTGACCTGCAGGGATAGTATGAGGGGATATGAGTGTGGAATATAGAGACTATATTGTTTTAGTTTTTCACTTTATGATGTAATTTAAGACTTATTAATGTATCTAGTGTTTTCAAGGCTACTAAAATAATTGGTCTTTTGAGACTTGGTCTTTTGTGATCCTTCCAATGTTATGTAAAAATGAACCAACTTTGGTTAACTAGGTTTGGGGCATTACAACAGAACATGAATCATTGTTTTTGGACAGGAATATAGGTTTGGAGAACAAAAGGGAAATTATAAAAGTATATATTTCTATATTGTGTTTCTATGTAGATTGAGAAGTGTGGTACGTGGCCACAGAGGGGAAATGGTTCGCAGGATGAAAATAGTTCATATGAATCCTTACAGTTTGTGGGAGGTAAATAGTGCATGGATGGATTTTCACTTTTTATTCATAGGCAATGTTTATTTCACATGGTTTCCATAATATTTGTTCTATAATTGTTGATTTGAGAAGCCGAAAAATGTTTTTTGGTGGAAGAGATTAGTTTCGCATAATATCAAAGCACTATGTGGACCACATAGGTAAAAACAAACCGGACTGGCAGTACAATATGCAGTTAAGTTTGTACCACATTGTAGATTTGAGTAAAATGGATTAGATATTTTTTCCGATATAATGACTTCTAATCTCATTATTACATATAGTTATCATCATAAGAAAACATCCTTGCATTGGGAAGAAATTCGACTATGTTTTAAAGATTTCATGGGAGTGTTAGTGAAGGAGAATAGGATCTTGAAGAGGATTCCACAAATGAGATGAGTTCCATAATGTAAATTTGTAGAAGGGGTTTTTTCAGGGCACTATAGCCTGCAAATGAAGAAAATACACAATGGAGAGGAAGTCCATGGAAGAAGAACACATCCGTGAAGTAGGGACATTTTATGAAGGAGAAAGGTCTGCGTAAGAGGAGGAAGTCCGTGGAGGAGAAGTGGTCCTTGAAAAAAATGTGCCACACAGTGAAGCAAAGTTTACAGAGGAAGTAAGTTTTTTAATGAAGGATTAAAGTAATATTATAAAATAACTTAAATAGTTTTCAAAATCAATTTCCCTAAACTACCATTTTGTGGAAATGTGGATTTAATATATGGGTGAAAATGGGACTTCAATAGAGAATCTACATACAAATTTAGATGCTATAATTTATGTAAATTAAGAGACCTAAAAGTCCATAGACATGGAGTGGATCCCATCCAAGAGTTGTGATCAATGGAAGTGGAAGATATTGATCATTTCCACAGATAGTTAGTTAGAGAAAGAGACATAGTGAGTGACCATTGGGAAAGTAGTGTGCTGACCCTAAACATTGTAAAGGTAGTAAGACTATGAATAGAAGTGATTTTGCTTGAACCTTGTATTTTGGTAGTGATCCTTAGTGAATTTGGTACTCTGGAACACCACCGATGTATGATACTTGGACATATCCCATTTATTTTGAACCAAGTAAAATCATTGTTACTCATGCATGATTTCATTCATGTTAATATATTATTAAGGTAGAAGGAGAGAAGAGTGTTTTGTTTACAGAAGAAACATGATATGAAGGGGTAGTAGTTTTAATTATCATACCCTAATTTTCCCCCCTCTCAGGGTATTTAAGCTAATGGGGAAAACACTTCCTTTTATAATATTGGTGGGTTTCTCCCATCTATAATTACTATATAGGATCCATTCCATCCAATAACAAAATAACTTAATGTTTTCCTTTAAATATTTTTCAGTATTCTCATTATAACACTTTTTAAGAGAGATATTTTGGAGTTTCATTCAAAAATTATATTTTTCCATCATATTTTTAGTGGTAATGTCTAATTTACACTTCATATCCCATTAATAACATTGATATTTTCTAGTCTCCACTACAATATTGAGGTAACATTCAAAAATTTCTTCATATTTATCAAAGTATTGAATTTACATATATTTTCAGAGATTTGGCTTAATCCCACCAAAAAAGTGATAAGCATTACATTTGAGGGGGATGAAAATTCTAGATGTCTATCCTGATTGTATTTAATTATTCTCTTTGTGTGTACTGATTGATTTCTTCCTTGTAATTGAGGGTAATAAAATATTGTCGTATTTTATGTTAATGAATAGAAGGTAATTATTTTTTTTGAAAACATTTTCCATAATTCCTTCTAATCAATCTCTTTCATATCTTCATCTGGCTTTGTATTTTAGATCAATGTCCTCCATTGATCTGATTCTCCCTTAATACGATAAACAACCAATAAATTCATCTATTTATCAGAGCATTGAAGGACAGAGAAGTTATTCTCAATATATTTGATCATTTTTTTTAAATTAACGGATCAGTAGATCAATTGAATGTTATATGAATTTTCACACAAAGGTATCGATTGAAAAATTATATTTCTAAGGGGTATTTAGGCATTCCACTTGACTCATGTTTCGGTTAAAAACATGAGTTAACTCGGAATGAATTATCATGATGTTCCCATCTCATTCTTCCAATAGTTTTGGATTTATAATTTTCAAATCAACCCATTTACCCTCATAGGGTTTGTTTTCTCAGTTTCTCTTATTTATATCCAATAAATAAGAAAGGGAAAATTTGGGATTTTTATTTTGAGATATTAAACATAATACCTTAAAAGATGACCATTAATAGGATAAATCATAAATTACATATGTACCTTAACATATTCTTTTATCGGTTTCAGAATATGTTAACCGTGATCTATTTTCTAATAAAAAATCTTATAGTTATTTTTCATCCTGTCGAAATGGTTCATAATGAGTTTTTAAATTTCCAGAACATATCCCACAGAAATTTTAAGCTAGGTCACTTGTAAGCATCATTATCATGTAATAGTTAATGATCAATTCAAGACCATCATTCCATTTTTTAGTACCGAACCATGGTACATCTATTCTAGAACCACATCCAATTTTAGTATCTATAAATTGATATAATTTCCCTAAAATCACTCTCTTTATATTTCAACAAAATTTTAGGATATTCTTATATATATAGGTTTGTCCTTAAAATTATCCTTGAAATTATCCTTAATGTTCAAACTAATAATTTATCATTTTTGTTTCCAATGGATTTTTAATCCTTTTATCTAAAACCAACTATAATGACCCTTGAATTTTATACATACAATTACATGATTCATAACATTAATATCCATTGATGTAAATTAATGATTGAAAAGGCTTAGAATATTTGGAATACCAAGTTCATAATATATAAAAAGAATATAAAACCTGGAATCCTTATATTATTCTTTATATTGAGATCCTATATCAATTCTATCTCCTAAAACTCCATGAAAGAACATAGGTAATATATGAAAGATATGGGTGATGAAAAATACCAGTAAGGGAATAAACAAGATAATGTAACATAATTTGTGAGTCAATGGTATAAAATAATGTAATAATACAGATGATACACGAGTAATCAATGGGATCATAAAATAAAGGTCACTATATCAGAAGATCAAGGAAACATAGGAATGTAAAAATAAAATAAAACATGACCTATACACATGTCTTGGAAAATTACCATGAAAAAATAACAAGGTGTATAGTGTCCTATAACAGATTACTTTTTGTCCATAATCACTCAAATGATATATCATGAAACAAAATAATTACCCAATGTATTTAAGAGATTTAAATTATGGTCCCACACATATCAATCATATTATATACATGCATATGTGTTCTATAGAAGGAAATCAATCATAAGGCTTAAATATAATAATTACCCATAGAAGGAAATGGATTTCATAATCATGTCTCATAACATAATCAAAAGGTATTTATTAAATATGAAGTTTAAAAAATGATCAAAGAGAATGTATTAACCAATTAATAGAAAGTATAATGGGCTAGGAATATATTTAAGATACATATATATGTTATTTATATCAATTTAATATCATTAAAGATAGATATGAATTGACCATGAGAGATAGTGTCAATTAACTGAAAAAAGGGTGTTTAGATAGATCCCTTACCTTGAGAATGATTTTTCATGTGTTTCCATTATCTTCATGAATAAAACATATATGTCAATTATTTACTTTATTAGGATACATTTCAATGTTTTTTTTCTTTTCATTTTATTCAAAACCAATTCATATTGAATTACACAATCATTTTAGTTCATGTTAGATATTTTGATGATGTTTCCCTCGTATAACCAAAATCACATTGGTTTTTTCACTATGGTCCAAGTGATAATAAATACATCATAAACATAATAATTTTAATGAAATAGTTTTAATATTTATACATTATTTATACTTTTTTAACCAACCATGAAGGTTGTTTCTGAATGTTTTTGAAAGAAATGGGGTTTCCACCATGAATAGAATGATTTACAAGAAAATGATTAGTAAATACCTTTTATTGAATGAAAATACATAGTTTTTCCCTCAAAATTCATGCCCCATTGTGATTTTCTATTTCTAAATGGTTTCCAATGGGTATGTTTGTGGAACTAGAAACCCCCCATGGCTCTGTATCCGATGGTAGCTTGTTTCCAAAGGCAGGTGCCTATTTGGCATTTTTAACACTTATTCTTAAGAACTTACATGGATCATAGGATGGGGTTCATGCTCATTACACCATTTTGGGAGGAATTATTTCTTACTCTTGGTCTCTCTTCTACATTTAAGATATGTTCATGAATCTTATAATAATTCCTAAGAATGATACGGTTTAACCCATGATCTACAATAAATTATTATAGTGTATAGATCTTGGAGTAATCTGTATGTATCCAAGGTTCATCATAAATGTAGATATATATATGTATCCTAGGATCACCATCGATGGTATCCTCTAATTTATTATAAAAAGATTCATTGGTAATTATTACAATGATTTTTGTTTTTTTAGTGAAAATATTATCAATTAATTTATGGTGAATATTATTATTTTAAATCGATGCAAAGATTTATTTTATGATAAATTTCTTCATTTTATGATATTGGTGTTATTTTGTGCTTAATAGTAAAAATGGCCCATTTCTGATTTTAAACTGTTGTAAATTATTTCTATATTTTGGACCTAACATTTTCTACACTAATACAAAGTGAAATATTATTTATTTTCCTAATTCTACACATCTATTTATTCATTTAATCCTTCTTGACCAAAAGCTGAATCGACAATATGAATGCTCAAAAGAAGCTCACAATTTGGACTATGAAAACTATTTACAGATCTTCTGAGTTTTGGTGTGGGGTCCATAACACGTTCACGGTGGTCCCAATTGATGTGAAATTTTGGTGGATAGATGCACATGACGTTTTGGAACATATTTTACCATAATGCATTCATGATGGGCCCAATTGATGTGAAATTTGGTGGATAGACGCACATGACATTTTGGAACATATTTTATGAATGCGAGGCCGCTAGAATTTTTCTGTTTTAATAAACATTAAATCGATATATTCCGGAGGTTCACGGTTAGGAGAGTCATACAAGATAGAATAAATTTTTAGAGTAAAATGAGCATAAATCATTGAATAATTGTCCAAACACGCTAATATTTTGAAGAAAAACGACCAATATAATTATGCACAACATTTAATAAGGGTAAAACACATGAAGATGCCATTTATTGGGGGGTCATCGCATCATCTTTATAGGGATAGATTCTGCATATAAAATGATTGGATCTCCTCCCTCTCAAGGCATCTCATTCCATCTCATTCCTTGGAGGACAACAAGGATAATAACTTTTCATATTTCTCTATTTAATTTCTTTTTTTATAGATTTGTAATACCCTCTTCTTCCTGATTCATCTCGATTACCATTACCTTGGTGGGGTAAACATTTTGAGTTATTGTAGAAGGGATGGTTTTCTATTTTTTAATGCTTGAGTCCTTGTACTTAATTGAATGAAAATTTTTTCATCTTCAAATTTGATTTCAATTTCATATAGCAGATTTTTGATCAAGTACGATCATTCTTAAATTTTAATCTTGTTATTGATTTTTTTCCTTTGTAAAAATAATCATTATATCCCTCCACTAATATATGGTTTTTATATGATGGAATAAACAAGGGATTAGTGGTGAAGTACTCATCGATCGTCAATACGTGTAAAAGGGGTAGTGAATGTTCTTAATTGTTTGGAAAAAACAAGACCTGGTCATGTATTGCCCTTTGTGAATTGATGATATTAAATACAACTATTTTTCACAATGATGGTGGTTTCCCAAAAAGAGATCATGGTAAGGTTTTCTCTCACCATCATAATTACTCCAATGATGTGAGAGGAAACGATTGTGGAAACTCACTTCAATCAACTAAGAGAATGAGGTCTGAATTAAGTTAAACAAGGATAGAATTACAATTGGGAAATTTACCCCCACATAATAACCCATTTTTTTATAATAGTTAATCAATCATTTGAGTTTCAGCTTTCCTTTCAATCCCTTTCTCTTTAATTTATTCTAAAAACACACCATTTTTACCATTGCTTTAAATTGACAGACTGTTTTGTGTGAACTCCTCTTTAAGAGAATTCATAGGGTTAATCAATCTACTACACTAGGGAATATATAATTTTTTTCCATGCCCTATGACAGGCGTGCGTCAAACATGGAGCCATTTCCGGGGAGCCAGTGCAAAAAAGAGAGAGATTATTATAATTGAATAAACCGCAACTCAAAAGAAAAATTAATTTAATTTGATCTAGAAATTGATGGAACATTAACACAACTAATAAAAATAAACCCACAATATATAATTGAAGAAATATATCTCTTAGATTCATGTGAAACTCTTACTGTTCACTATGAACATGAATTCCGAGCTGGAAATCCCAACCCAACCATGTGTGATCTATGTGCACCTCAATTTTCCATTCAAAATAACCAACTCATTTCAACCACTGAACCAAATTATTTTGAATTATGAGTCAATATGATTCCTATGCTTCTAATGTTTCATGGTGTTGCACGAGAAGATCCAAATCGGCACATGGAATAATTCAGATACACTTTCTCAAGATTCAGGATAAGAGGAGCACCTGAAGACTAATTTCAGTGGAGGGAATTTCCCTTCTCACTTGATGGAGTGGATAAATAATGGTTCTAAAATCTACATCCAGGAGATATTAGTGATTGGGAAGACCTAAAAAGATGTTTTATGCAAATATTCTTTCCCACATCAAGGAGAACTGCCATCAAGAATGAGATTTTTATCATACGACAATCATCTGGAGAAACCCTCTATGAGTACTCATAGTGTTTCAAGAAGCTATATTCCAACTGCCCACATCAAGAAATGGAAGAACACCAATTCCTTGTTTTCATATACTGAGGATTTTTGGGAAATGATCGAAATCTTCAAGATGCCTCATCTGGGGGATCCATTGTTAAAATGTTTCCTGCATTTATCAGAGTACTAATTGAAAAGATTTCTCAAAACTCCAAACAATTTTGAATAATAGGGATGAGAAATAGGGGGATACAAGAGGTAAAGACAACTTATTCATCTTCATTGATTGAAACCAACATTTATGACCTTACAAGGTTAGTATGTCAAATGTCTATAACTCAAGAAAATGGAAAAAAAGCTTCAGCTCAGGTATATGGTTTATGTTATTCTTTTACTCAATATAATTACTAGTGCCCTGAGATACAAGGGATAGAATACTGCACTGTAGCCTTTTTACTAAGACAATTACAAAAAAATCAACTGCATCAACCCCAATCCCAACAAGGATGTGGGAACTAACAAAACCATATGAGATAATTTAATCCTAACTAGCAACCCAGTCAACCTCCTTACTACCAGCAGTAATACCAGAACCCCCCTCCATTCTAAAAATCCTATAAAAAGCCCTTCCAATAACAAAAATCCTTTTTAAACACCACCATTACAAAGAAATACATATGAACTACAATCCACTAGAACACAACCTTTTTTTATAAAAGCTATAATCCATGTATGAGGGCCTAGTAGATAAGGTTGATAAGCTAGAAGATGGGGTGAGAAGTCTTGTTGAAATCGTGTCCAAGAATCCAGGGAATATTCCTTCCCAAATAGTGCCAAATCCAAAATATAATGTCGATGTAATAATAATAATAAGTGGAAAATAAATTCAACCACCATCTAACCTTGAACCTAGAACAATACCACCTGTTCTAAGGGATAATGACATTGAAAATTCAGAAAATCTATTGAAAATCTACAAAGAAGAAGAAAAGGAATAAGTATAGAAGAATGATAGGCCATTAAATACAAGATAAGAAATTCAAATGTGAAGGAATCAAAGGGAGAATAAATACTTACACTCACCATTTCCATCAAATATGATTGAATCAAAGTAATAACATAAATAAACACTTCAAAAAGAAATCCTAGACAATTTTCAGAAAGTGAAAATCGATATCCCCCTACATGAAGCTGTCAAACAAATTACAAGGAATGAAATTTTTTTGAATGAAATTTGCACCAAAAAGAGAAGAATTCATTGGAATGTAAGAATACACTTTTGGAGAAGTGTATTAGCCCTTATCACACCACAAATTCCATCCAAATGTCAAGATCCAAGGTCATTTTCCATTCCATAAACCATTGGTTCATTAAATTTATCTAATGCTTTGTGTGATATAGGTGTTTCAATTAATGTATTTCCTCACTATGTATACACCTCTTTGAAGATGGGATACTTAAAGGCCAAATGAGTGGTGGTCTAGCTCACAAATAGATCCACAGTTTTCATAGATTGAGTTCTTGAGGATGTCCTAGTGAAAGTCAAATTTCTCTTATTCCCAGATGACTTTTATGCTGTAAATATGGAGGAATATAGGATCCCATCACACTCACTAATCATTTTGAAGAGAACTTTCTTGAAGACAGCTAAAACCATCCTCAATGTGCATGAAGGTACACTCACCATAGAATTTGGAGATAACACTGTCCACATCATCATTTTTGAATCCATGAAGTACCCATCAGATGATCACTCCCTCTTTTCACTTTCCTATAAAGTTAGTATTGAACCCATTGAAGAATCAGGTATGTTCCATGAATTATTAGACTTAGGATATAATTTTACCATAATGAACATGTGAATGGCCAAAACACGTTTAATTCTGAATTTATGTTGGAAGAAGAGGTAAAATATGATTTCTTTGATTATTTGTTGGTTGATGAGGAATATGATATAGTTTCTTGTGTGTAGGAGGTCCACCTTTTTTATGTGGGGAAGGTGAATTTAATTTAATCCCTTGAGGACCCCCTGAACATGAATAAAAACAACTCCCCAACGACTTAAAATATGTGCACCTTATGGATGGAGAGAAATTAAAAGTGATAATTTCATATAATTTGTCTAAAACATAAGAAAAACCATTGATTGAGCTTTTGAGAGAGAATTTCCAAGAAATAGGGTAGATATTAGGTGATATCCCTAGAAGAAACCCAAAAATATGCTCACATAGAATTTTTCTTGAGTGAGATTCCAAACCTCTTAGATAGTCCAAACGAAGGCAGAATCCCAACTTGATGGAGTTTGTTAAAAAGGAGATCCTAATGCTCTTGAAAGTTGGGATCATCTATCCCATTTCAGATTCACAGTGGGTTATGCCTATTTCTGAAATTACAAAAAAATGGCCTCACCACTGTGAGGAATGAAAAGAATGATTTAATCCCTATGATAATTCAACAATGCTAGAGAGTACACATTGATTTTAGGAAATTGAACTCGAAAATATCATATCACCATCCCATTCATTGACTAAATGATAGAGATATTTACAGGGATAACTCATTATTTCTTTTTGGATGGATTTTCAGGTTACTTCCAGCAACCCATTTCTCCCGAGGATCTAGAAAAGATGACCTTTACATGTCATTTTGGTACTTTTGCATATAAAATAATTCCATTTGTATTAGGTAATGCAGTAGGTAAATTTCATAGGTGCATGGTGAGTATATTTTCTGATCACATTGATAATTTCTTTGAAGTTTTTATAGATTATTTGATTGTTTTTGGAGATTATTTTGATCAATTTTTGAAAAATCTAGAAAATGTTTTGAAAACCTACCTTGAAAAAAATATTGTACTAAATTTGGAAAAGTATAATTTCATGGGTAAAAGAGCAATTGATCTCGGTAATGTCATTTCCAAAAATGGAATTTAAGTGGATAAATCAAAAATTGATGTGATAAATTCATTGCCTTACCCTACTAGTGTGAAACATGGTAGATCATTTTTAGGAAAAGCATGATTATACATAAGATTTATCAAATATTTCAGTAAGATTTCCATCCCTCTCTCCAGATTACATTTGAAAGATGCTGATTTTGATTTCAATGGTGCATGTAGGGAATCCTTTAATGAGTTGAAATTGATTTCACCACCTATGATGAAGCCTCCTAATTGGAGAGAACCATTTGAGTTACCATGTAATGCCTCCAACCAAGATGTTAGAGCAGTCCTTTCGCATCAAATTGAGTGCAGACCACAAGTAATTTTATATTCCACAAAAACCTTAGATGCGGCCCAATTCAATTAAACCAGCATAGAAAAAGTGATCTTAGTAGTTGTTTTTCCTTCAAAAAGATTTAGATCATATCTTCTTGGAACTAAAATCACTATGTTTTCTGATCATGGAGCTTTGAGGTACATGATGATGAAAGATGATGATGAACTCGGGATAGTAAGATGGATGATACTGTTGTGGGAGTTCAACATAGAAATCAAAGAAAAGAAGGGATCTGAGAACCAAGTGGCTGAACACTTATGTAGACTACCAAACACTGATGGAATTGAAATTCCCAAAAGAGACCCACTTAATGATCAAATTCCAAGAGAGAAGTGGTACTTGATTGAAGGAGAAGTTCCTTGGTATGCTAAAATGGTCAATTAGTTGGTAACATCTCAGGTCTCAGCTCATTTAAATTCACACAAAATTCAAAAAATAAAAGGTGAATCTAGGTATTACATTTGGGATGATCTATTACTTTGGAATATTTGAGATGATAAATTAATAAGAAGATGATTAACTAAAAGTGAAGTTATATCTGATTTTTTGTTTTGTCACACATTAGCTTGTGGAGGCCACTTTGTACCACAAAGGATGGGAAGTAAGGTTTTAGAATCTAGAATTTATTGGACGACTATTTTTTAAGATGCTTGTGAATTTTTCAAAATATGTGAAAAATGCCAGTTTTCAGAAAATATTTCAATGAGACAAAAAATTCCTCTAAAGCCACTATTTTTTTTGATATTTCTGGAGTTTGGGGGATAGATTTTTTGGGGCCTTTTCGGATGTCATTTGGAAATTATTATATCCTGCTTGTAGTTGATTTTGTTTCAAAATGGGTGGAAGAAAAAGCCACCAGGAACGATGATGCTAAAGTTGTTTGAGAATTTATCAGGGCTAACATATTTTTTAGAATTGGAGTAGCCAAAGCAATAATCAATAATTAGGAAACTCACTTCTACAATTGAAGAATGAAGACTTTTCGGAAAAAGTATGGGGTGCATCATAAAAAATAACTCCCTATCATCCACAGACTAATGGGAAAGCTAATGTTTCAAACAGGGAAATCAAAGGAATTTTGGAAAAGACTGTTAATCCAAATAGGAAGGATTATAGACAATGGTTGAAATATTCCATATGGGATTATGAGACGACCTATAAAACATCGATCAAAATGACTACATATAGGATAATTTCTGGGAAAAGATTCCACCTACCTATAGAATTGGAGCATAAGATGTATTGGGATATGAAGAAAATTAATTTAGACCTTTAAAGTGCTTGGAAGGAAAGCAAATTTATGATGCAAGAGGTGGAGGAAATTTGAAGGGAAACTTTTGATAATTCCAGTATTTATGAAGAAATAACATGAGTGTCCCATGACAAGCTGATCCAACCAAAAGACTTCTATCCTAGAGACAAAGTGTTGTTATTCAACTCAAGACCCAAGCTAATGCCATGTAAACTCTATTCCAGATGGGAAGGTCCATTTATAGTTACTCATGTATATCCTTTTGGTTTTGTGCATATTATTAAGGATGGGGATTATGATCCATTAACTGTGAATGGGAATAGGTTGAATAAATTCCTTGGGTTCCTTCTATCAGATCTAGTGGAGGAGATCACACTCCTACAACCTGTTTATCAATAAAATCAATCAGGTCATACATCTCCTTTACACATTCTTGCTTATTGTGATTCATTTTTAAATTTTCTTACATTTTAAATCCATTTGAAGGCACTGAGGTCACTGCATTATTTATGTGTGCGGGATAGAACCTTTTTAGTTTAGGATTTTCATTTCATGTTTGGTTTACTATTTTTATAAAAAAATTGGTTTTCTAGATATTCTTGTATTTATTTTTAAAATGTACTGTGTTGTCAAAAAAATATGAGCTAAAATGATTATAATTTCAATTTTTAAAACCCTTTTCAATGAGTAAACCAATATATTCTATGAAACTAAGCTTAAATTAATGCTAAAATGACTTCGTTTCAAGTTCAAAGCTTTTATAATTTCATGAACAGTAGTCTGATTTTTAAATCCCTTGCCACATATCACTGTCTTTATTTTTGAAATCACTTTCCTGTGAGCCTTCTTTACTACTATTGTCATATTCATTACATTCACCTCATTTCATGAAATAACTAGACCATGCTTTCTTTAAGTATAATTTGAGTTATTCTTGTTAAAACATGATGGTTTGAGGTAGTTGTGTTTTAAATTATTGAATAATTTATTTGGTTTTAAGCTGACTTTTCTAAATAATCATTTTTATTATGGCCTACATTATACATTAATCCTTGTATCCTTTAGTATCCATGAATATCTGGTTTGGATAGCCACATTACAATCCAATTTTCCTTATCCAGCCTGTTCTTGAAGTAAAATTGCATGATCTATTTGGACATATGTGTGGGGGAAGATGTATTGTAGTGTACTGCCTCACATGGTGATACTTTGGGTGGAAAATAAAATGTTGAAGATATTATGTTTCTATTTTAGTGTTCATTTTGTAAAAATTTATGCCTTTCTGGTTCATTCATGATAATAGAAGATGTGCCTTTCTGGAGCTTCCGATGAATAAAGAATGTTGTACATATCTAGAGCTTTCAAGAAAAAAATTTGTTTGAAAAGAATTTTTTTTGAGTGAAATGCATAATTGAATGAATATTCCTTTAGTTCTCATGGTGATAGATCTGATTTTCTACAAATTGGAAGAGAAGGAGACCATGTTTGAGTGAAAATTAGAATCATTCAATATTGATTCAAAATGAGCCATGCCCTCCTTTTTCAGCCTCAGGATTTTTAACATCTAAATCCTACCAACTAGAAGCCACAAAACAACCCTGAAAATTCCTCATGAGAAACAATGTCCTTGACTCACATAGGGTGTAGATGTAGGATTTTATCAAGACTATGGTGACTCTTGTGTGAGTTTGGATGAGAAAATCCTTGTTGAACATTTATAATTGTGAGATATATGAAAATTCAGGTGAGGTAGGTGTTTTGTGTGCATGTGATAAGAAATTAAGTGGAACTATATTAAATAATATAAAATGGAGAACTTGAAATAATTGTTTTTGATGAGTCATGATATCTTTTTGTTTCTTAGTATTGATTTGGTATATATCATGGGTATATGTTTTGGATTTGATTTGATTTGTTTATGATGCTTACTTGTCCAGGAGTCCTAGTGCTATGTGTGGGTGAATTGATAGAGAAAAAATTTCAATTAATTTACCTTGAATATCATTGTTTTAAATCCCACCAATGTTTTACTTTATGACAAATTTCCTTATTTTATGATATTGGTGATATTTTGGGCTTAATAGTAAAAATGACCCATTTCAGATTTTTAACTATTTTAAATTAATTTTGTATTATAGATATAACATGTTCTACACTAATCCACATTGAAATATTCTTTCTTCTCCAGATTCTACACATCCAGGGATTCACTTCATCCTTTTTTACCAAATGCTTAATCGATCATATAGAAGCTCAAAAGAATCACAAATTTTGGACCATGAAAATTATTTATAGATCTGCCGAGTTTTGGTTTGGAGTCGCTAACATGTTCATGGTGGGCCCAATTATTGTGAAATTTGATGGATAAATGACCAAGAAGTTTTGGAACATCTTTCATGAAGGCTTGTCCGTGTGAATTGTTCTTTTAAATGGACACTAAATCATTATGATCAAGAGGTTTGTGATTTGGAGAGTCTGATTGGACATAATAATTTTTTAGAGTAAAATGGGAATAACACTTAGAATACTTGTCCAAATACACTGAGTTATTTAGGGGAAACGTCCATGATAATAATGCACAACATTCAAGAAGGGTAAAATGAGTTATGTGGTCATTTATTGGGTCTACAATGCATCATATTTATAAGGGTAGATTCTGCCTATAAAAGGAGGGGAGATCCTCCATCTCAAAGCATATCATTCCATCCCATTCCTTCGAGGGCAACAAAGGGGAGAACATTTCAGCTTTCTCTCTTTTATTTCATCTCTTTTCCATAGATTTGTAATTCTTTATTCTTCCATATTCATCTTTATTACCTTTACTATAGAGGTGTAAACATTTTGAGTGATTGGGGAAGGGTTGGTTTTCTATAATGTAATGCTTGAGTTATTGGACGTAATTTAATGAAATTTCATTCTTCTTCAAAGTCATTTTCAATTTCATATAGAATATTTTGTTATCAAGTATGATCGGTCATGAAATTTAATTCTGTTATTGATTTTTGCCTCGGTAAAATAATCATTATCTCCCTCCACTGATTTCTGGTTTATATATGATGGAATTGACCATGGATTAGTGGTGATGTACTCTACGATCATCTATACATGTAAATGGGTAGTTAATGTTAATGATTGTTTGGGATAAAAAATACTTGATCGGGTATTTCCCATGTCAATTGAGGATATTCAATACAACTATTATGCCCATGGAAGGAGAGTTGACCAAACTGAGATCTTGGTATGGTATTCTCTCACCATCATATTTTCACCAAGTTAGTGAGAGGAAATGATTGTTGAAACACACATTAATCAACTACAAAAAATATGTCTAAATTAAATTGAATAAGGATAACATTACAATTGGGAAACTGACCCCGACCTAATCACCCATATAATATCATTTTTTTCAATCATTTGAATTTCAAATTTTCGTTCAATCATTTTCCCATTAATTTTTTCTAAAAACACTCCATTTTTTCCATCATTTAAAAGTGACAAACTGTTTAGTTTGCACTCATCTTCTGGATAGTTCCTAGGAAAAATTACTAGACTACACTAGGGAATATATAAAAATTGTATTACCCGCCCTACGACATGCGTGATTTAGTTTTCAAGACACACAATGGCACACTCTTAAGTTTATTATCATGCAGGGTGACTAAGGTCACACTGGAGTTTATCTTCATCAAAGAAGATAGGATTTATTTTGATGTTGGGATCGAACCCATGGATGGGATTCTTAAATATCCTTGAGAAAGGAATCAGAACCCATGTATTTTGGTGCCACTTAACGGGTCACATCATACCTTTTATGGTCATGTGATGAAGAAATAATCATACAATAAAACATCATGATGGAATGAACATCTTGGTGAAAGGTTTCTAGTCAGTGGTTGGAGTGGGACTTATGCTAATGTAGCCCAAGGAACCTAAAAGAGGTATGCATTCTCATGTTTAATTACACACTACTGTGAATGTGGAATGTGAAAGAATAGGTTTGATTTTGGGGGTTGGGTTGGGACCTCAATGATTCTTCCTACATATCCCATTTTAATGGGATTCGAGTCCCACATAGATCGGTCAATCTCGTAAGGGAGTATGAACCTATGACAGTATTAAGTTGGGAATTATTTCGAAAGAGGATCCCATCATAGAAGGGACTTTTGAAAATGTGTTATCTCATAGAGGATCGGGGTATTAACTAGGGGATTTCTTCTAATGAGGATTCCATGATTAATTGAATTATTATATGGGTTTATTCCTAAGGAGGATTACCATTGATCTCAGACCCCATGTAGGCATCCACCAAGTCCTAGTTATGAAAGGAATCATAATTATCATTGTTAAATAATTCATTTGGATTGTGTGGGTGTCATGCTCATCCCTAACCTATATGCCCACCTAATTAATTCTCAGTTTGAGAAAAAAGATGATGCAGAAGATTCAACTAACCAGACACTTTTTAATCTTCACTGGTGGAAGAGGTCGGGGGTACAGTGGAATAGCTCAGGTCTATGATGGAAGACGTCAGGCTACAACACTTCACACTCTTCTCTTTAAATCGGACTTCAGTCCAAGCTATGGAATGAATGAAGGTTAAGGACACGGTGGTAGAGAGAATCAACACCATAAATTCCTACATAAAAGGATATGTGATTCTTCTATGTGGGATGCAATGAAATTAGTTCTAAAGTGGGAGGAGGATCTAATTCCAGGTTGAATGGAAAAGAAAGTGCGACCATTGACATCCCTGCATAGAACCAAAGTCCTTAGTTCTTAGAGATGTGAAGGGAAGAACATGGACCTATCCTCCGAATCTAAGACTATTAACTCCTAAACACATTCCCTAGGTTAAGGGACCTCATGACCATATATATTCAAATTTTCAGATGCCCTGAGGATATTACCCCTCTAGTAGAACAAGTTCAGGAAACCTATAATCATTGAAATACAAATCAAAATGGGTGAAATTATGATCTTCCTTTTCCTAACGTTTTTAAATTAGGAGGTCTAGGTAGAGGTTTCAACAAGGTCCCATACAGGAAAGGGATACAAAGAAGGATATTAATTTCCCTAAGAGGCACTGAGGGAGGCCTCATGAGTGTCTCACATAAGAGAAAGAATTGTTTTAACCAAGGAGGGTCACCCAAGGGGTGCTATATATAGGTAGGCTGGGGAAAATTAGGAGAATCTTGGGTGATTGTAAACATGGGAAACTAAAGTGGGGCAAGACCATTCTCAATATTTCAAGGGTATATATAGGTTTTCCTAGAGGTAAGTTGTGTATATCCCTAGTTATGGAAGTGAACCGCATTCTAGCCTATGTTTATTGGGGGTTTAGAGAATGCCTCACATAGATCAGAGGTTTCCCATGCGCATTTCATGTTCTCCAACCAGTGGGTGTGTATCCCGGACTACCACCATGTGGTGTTAGAGTCCTGGAGTGAACCATCTCGGGGCTACTCTTGGGTGGCCTTTCACTCCAAGCTGAGGAGGCTGAAGCATGCCCTTTTTCATTGGGCTACATCTTTTCCCCCCATGACAGGGATATTTCTGTGCTCAAATAGAATATCGAGAGGCTGGAGGCCGGTCTCGAGGAGAGTTGGGATGATGGGGTGTTTGAGTAGCTCCCGGAGATGAAGGAGTCTCTGGCAGTGCTGATGCTTTCTCAGGAACGAAGGGTGAGAGAGTGTTCCAGGACAAAGTGGCTTAGGGAAGGAGAAAAAAACATTGCATATTTTCAAGCTTGTATTAGGGAGAGGATGCAGGTTGTGAAACCCAACCTGGCTATGGAGGATGGCATGTTCTCTGATGATAGGGAGGTGGTCGGGGGCACGACCTTACTGTTTTTAAGGACCTCATCATAGGCACGAATGAGAATACATCTCAAGGTTACCCTTAAGGGGATGTACAGCTCTAGGAAGGGATTCTGAACCTTAAATCCAGAAATGATAATGAACTGCTTGAAGGTATTCCAGAGGAAGAGGAGGTGAATGCATCCATGTGGAACCAGAACTTGGAATGTGCGGTGGGTCCAGACGAGTTCCCGGGATCTTTTTACAGAGGTTCTAGTGATGTTGTTAAATAGGAGATAACTCTGGATATCCAAGATTTCTTCCATAGGGGCGTCCTTCCTAGGATCGTGTCGGAAACGGCGCTGGTTATTTTTCCAATGATCAAATATCCATCTTCCCTCAGCCATTACCGACCTATTAGTTTGTGTAACTTCTCCTATAAAGTCTTGGTTAGAATTATCAATCGGAGGCTGTCCTGTATTGTCCCTCGATGGGTTTCCATGGAGCAACATGGGTTTGTCCATGACCGCTCAATTCAGGGAGCTATGGCGATGGCACATAATATGATGAGGGATTCAAATACAAAATCTTCTGGTTCTAATGTGTCTGTCAAGATCTACATGAGCAAAGCATATGATAGGATGGAGTGGGGTTTCATGAACAAGGTTCTCTCCAAGATGGGTTTTTCCAGTTGGGCTTGTTATATAATTTTCTGGTGCGTTTGTTCGCCGTGGATGGAGGTGTCTTTTATGGGGATATCGCATGGTTTTTTCATGTCTGTGCGTGACCTTCGTCAAAGAGATCCTTTATCAGCAAGCATTTTTATTCTGATGCAAGAAAATCTTAGCATACTGATCAACAAAGGGATTGATTGTGGTGAGATTCAGCCATTCCGTAGAAAGCGTGGCCTTCCTCTAACATCTCATTTGATGTATACTAATGACACGATCGTATTTATGAAATTCGGGCTGAGGTATATCAGCGCGTTGAATAAGATCCTGGTGGAGTACAACCGTTGGAGTGGGAAGGTTCTTAACATGGAGAAGAGTAGTTTCTATATAACTAACTCATGTTCTTCAAACAGGGTGGATAGACTGAGTGGTGAGATGGGCATGGGGCGAGGGTCTCTTTTAATGGAGTATCACGGTACCCCAATATCCTCAGGATGGATGTGTACTAGGGACTTTGACAAATTGGTGAACAGGATAACAGACCGAATTCTGAACTGGAAAAATCACTTCTTATCTTTCGGAGGGAGGATCACATTGGTGAATAGTGTTCTCTCAGCTATCCCAGTGCATGCTATGGCCTCTACAAGTGTCCCGAAGGGGGTCATTAGGCTCATTGACAGAATCCTCTCTTGTTTTATCTAGGATGGCTTGTCCGAAGGGAAGAAGCAGTGGGTGTCGTGGAGAAGGATGGATCGGCCTATCGTCGAAGGTGGTATTAACGTATGGAGTCTGGTGGACACAATTCATGCCTTGCATGCAAATATTTCTTGGGAGATTATTGAGGAACACACCCTATGGGGGAGGACCATGTCTCAGAGGTTCAAGGATTGTGTTTTAGTTCCATCACCCAGGGGTTCATCCTTGGGGTCCTCGGTGTGCAGTATTATCCCGACAATCCTTCCGCATTCGCGATGGATCATCGGGGAGGGGAACATTCTCTTTTATTATCATAACTAGTCGGGCAGTATGCTGGGGTACTCAGGATGCCCGGCTCCATTGATATCTTTTAGGGAGGCAAGCTTGCACCCCCTGTTTTTTAGGTTAGTTCTGCATGAACCTCAACAGGTAGTGTTCGACTCAGTCCTCATGAACTCTGAGCAAGACAGGTGCGTTTATACTCCCTCCACTTTAGGAAAGTTCAACTCCAAGGATTTCTGTAGGAGTACTGTGGCTTAGGGGCACCAGGAGAGTTGGAATAGAGTGGCGTGGGGCTTTAAAATTCCTACTAAACTCAACTTCCTCACCTTACGGATCCGGTATAATGCTATACCCTCTGATGTAAATATTAAATCCTTAGCCATAAGCATGGCTACCTCGTGTCACTGCTGTGTAAACAAAAAGGAGGAGAATACGAACCAGATATTCTTCGAGGGTGATTGGGCCCATCAGGTGTGGAGTTGTTTTGGTATGTGCACTAGATACTCGGTCCAGTTTGACAATTATGAGAGGTTCATGAAGCTTTTGTTCCAGGGAACCAATAGTAATACGAAGGAGGCCGAGTCACGCACAATCATCTATAATGCGGGATGCTGGGTGTTATGGCAGGCTCAGAATAGATCCAGGTTTGAGGGAGTTTCTTCATCAGGAAGAGCGGTGGTGGCTAGAACCAGATGTTTTCTGATTGACCTTTTCGGGATCGCTGGGATCAGGAAGGAGGTGCCTTCTTCTTGCACGTTGCAGTTCCTGCAGCCTGTGGTTCGACAGTGCGGTCCCGGGGTATAGGGGAGATGGATCTGATGGTCTCCTCCGGAGGGTGGCCTAAAGTTGAACACTGATGGATCTTGTGCAATGGGTGTTATGCGTGGAGGAGGGGTTCTTTAAGATAGCAGAGAGAGTGTGGTGATGGATTTCACTGCACACTATGGTTATGGAAATTCTGTTCGAGCATAGGCTCTTGCGGTTCTCACAGGGCTATCCATGTGTAAGCAGAGGGACCTCAGCATTGCGTAGCTGGAAATAGACTCTATGTTTGTCCATGATGCCTTGAAAGGTAGAGGAAATACCCCTTGGTCCAAAACTTATACAATTAGACAATGCAAATCCCTCCTTAGCAACAGTGCCAGAGTTTCCCTCACTTGGCGTGAGGGGAACAAAGTGGCGGATTACCTGGCCTCTGTTCCAGATCCCGAGAATCCTGTTTTTTGCTTTTCTAATATCTCTTACCTAAAACCGGAGGGGGTTAACTTGATTAGGGGATATTCCCTTGGCATCCATTATTTCCGCCCACCTTAGGTTGCGGCGGATTTTTTGTACCTTAAATGCTCACCTTTCTCTTTTGGAATAAAAATATTAATGTTGGATGGATGAATATCCCCCTTTAATTCCCTCTTCCTTATGTGTTATAAAGCTACCTTGAGGGTTTTAGAGGGCTTGAGCAAGGTACTAGGGTGATTAGAGAAACAATCAACCTTTTAGGAAAGTAAACTATAAAAATGAGGTGCCCAATGGTCCTATTTGTATGAATATATGAGACCCTAGGTGTAGGTGTCATCTCACATAGGTTTCACGCATAGGTGTGGTGCGAAGTTGTCATGAGCAGGTAGATGAAATAGGGACCTTATGTGCCGATAGTATTTTGGGTACCATTGGAGTACTTCTCTTTTGGGGCCTTATGATTCTTAAATTTATTAATATAAGTTATCCCCTTTTTTATAATTTATTTCCATTTTCTTCCTTTTCATCCATGTGATAAAAAATAGTTTCAATACAATCTTCCCATTGGATTGGTCTATATTGAAAAAGAAGGTCTAATTCCTTGGCAATGGAATAAAAATAATATATATTAATCGTGCATTCTTCTATTCATGGTTGTCTACTCATTTATGATTTTTCAATATATTCATGCATATATCTCTCTTATCCTATAAATAGGATCTTCATTTCAGTGAACAACTGTCATAACTTATAATTTTTAGGTGTCTCTGTGCTAATCTCCCACATAGATCCTCCACTCATGTTATTTTGCTGATGATTTTATTCGCACAGACACAATATGTATCTGTATTAGCGATGTATAGTCTTGGTAAAGTGAATTTTGTGTGGATCATGAATGATTCTCCTATGCGAGGAACATGCATGATAGGCATAAGAAATCCATTTGTGTAAACTCAAGCCTTCTCCAAAACTTCTTCCTTTTGTGTTTTTTTTTCAAAATGAACCTACTTTGAAATGAAGATGATATTTATTTGTATGTTCAATTTCCACCAAGAATACATAATTTTTTGATGAACTTGATAGTAGATGTATTGATATGATGATAAAAATTATAGGGAAGGATTATTACGACATCTGCAATACCACCCTTCCTAATCTAGTGGGGAATCTGATGAAGTATCACTGCGATTTTCCAAATATCTCTTACCTACCACATTAAGGTTATGGCCATATATGGGAGGTCGTTACCCCAATTCAAAAGAACTAACTTTTGGCCTCTTGGTTTCAATACCACAATAAATTCTTAACTACTAGAATTTCCAACACAGGTGTATATATCAATGCTTGGACATCATCCACAAACTATTATACGCATCCTAACCCATGTGATCTAGATCTAAAACCACAAAAAATTTAATTAAATATGCATTTATATTCATACATATTTTGAGATTAAATGATATATCATTCTAAGGGTAGGAAGAAAGGTTTGGACTTTCACCCATGTGGGGGTGTTATGCCCTCATGGATGTGGGTGTACTCTGTGCACCAAAGCTCTGTGGAACTCAAAATGTATATAGAAAAAGATGGAATTTATAAGGTCATATACTTAAGAAAGATATATGTATATAGAAATGAAGAGTTTCTTCTGAAGTTGTTGAGATGGTGTAGTCCACATATGAATTTTTTTCATCTAACACATTGAGAAGTTGGCATTACTCTACAGGATATTCACAGGACCTCCAGGGCTCCGATCCTAGGGTATATGGTTGACAAATTCATCCCTCTACAAGAATTTTGGAATGGTACAAATGGGACGCCATCTTTAGTGTATGGGATACTAAATATGGCTCGAAATCTTAAAAAGGTGGACCCCCATGTAAAATGAGATATGTTTTTATAGGCATGGATGGAATGTTTATTGAGGAAGATGGGGGGAGGCCCCAATTGCAAGCGTTAGACATGCAATCCTATGGTGGAAAAGAGAAGTGTGACTGGTACCTTTTTGACAACATTAGAAAAGGAAGATTTTGGGAATTGGGGATATGAAACTAAACCCAACGTTACATTTAAAACACTTATTTATAAAAAACTTTCCATGTATATTATCATCTATTTAGTTTATGTACGTGATTACAATGGTGGGATAAGTCCAGGAACATTTTTTGTACCATCCATGATGGATGAGAAAAATTGAGTGGTTTTGGCCACCCATATTTTGGAAAAAACTGAACCAGATCATGTGGCACGTTCATAGAGGGAAAGCTCTTTAATTAATGGAAGGACCTTAACTAGTTTTTTGAGGAATGATCGCTGCTAATTTCTGGACTTCTTTCATACAATGTGGGATCTAGGAACTCAATATCATGTTTTGACCATTCGTCCTAGTTGTATTTGGTATTTCTCCACTATCATTGAAATCGAATGAAATTAATACATGACAGAGTTTATTTATGGAGTTCAACTTCTTTCCCTTTGGGAATCCTCCCATGAGAAGGTATATTGATGATGGGATGGATAACATTAAGCTGAGGTCATAAATGATAGCCTTAAGGGATGGTTTACTGGTGACCATGAATGATGGAAAGATTATATGAGAGGCTTAATATCCTTTATAGTTTTCATTCCTGTTGAAGTTCCTACAACCAATAACTGTATCCCCTTCAATCCACATTTGATTAGAATAGAAGCTAATGGTATCTCGATAGCTATTGATACTCACAACCCTGGAGTTGACGAATATGGTGATTAACCTACCTTCATAAGGTGAGACTAGTTGATTAACTTCCCAATACTCCAAAGCCTGTATTTCTTCATACCCTAATGGAGTTTTGTACAAGAATGTTCCTCAGGTTGGGGTAAAGAGGTGGAGCATGAAATATCATTCTAGTTTAGAAATTTCTTCATCTCCATTAGAGGCTACATAGTCTATTTCATAGAGTTATAATAATGATGTCCCCATATCCTCAAAATGACCTCATGCAATATATAATCTACCAACTTGAATCAAGATGGAAATACCAAATTCACCAACAGATGTGGCACCCAGGCAGTCTAGTCACAATCACCAATAAGAGAATCTGGTTCCATTTTCCCATCCTTCATCTATGATAGTAGGGGTTGGGATGACCATAAAATCAAGGGATTATAGATCATCCTCAGAGTGGGACATAATTCATTTATAATACATGCATCTAAAGGTAGTCGAAACATGGAAGGACTTGTCTCCAGATGCTGAAATTAGGTGCACGCTCTTACTTCTGGGGTTTCATATTCTGTGGATTAGTGATCTTTGAGCACTTCCTATTATTATTTTTGAGGAACATATTTTAATAGTGGAAAATCATATCTAGGAGCTAGATATACTCATATATGGAACAAAAAATATGGTCCCTTCCACCAGGTGAGTGAAGGATAAGACATATGATGGCGCTGATGAAGGGGTTGATCATTCAACTTCTGATTAATGGTATAACATTGTTGATCCTAAGGAAATAAATTCTATTCTTCTCATACTATATTCTGTTTTACAATTTTTTTTTCTAGAGAGTTATTTATAATGTAGAATACAATCTTAATTTGCAGTGGGTCAATGGAAAATCAACCGAGATTCCATCTCAATAGTATATCCCTAGCATCACTTTGATTGGGGTTACATGGTAACCCATGAATTAGGAGACATATCTCTAGGATGATTTTCCATGGAGGATGGGATGATGAGAGAATTACCACATCAGTACCCTCTTTTATGAGGATTATGTGATCACACTTCTAAAGAAAATAAAAATAAGGAATGCTAAAGGGTGAACTATTTGGCTAAATGCCTTTCTAACAATGGTATGTTATCTTAGTGTCATTCATTTATGCCCTAGAAAAATGTCTAAAATTGATTTTATTATAGAAACTCATTCCATTTAATTACATAAGGGACATATAAATAAGACTCTGAGAACTGGGGATGGTGCTCCAGACCAAACACATATCCCTACTATTGAAATGCCTCCCAAAACTGAATAAGTAGTGAGGGTCAAGGATGCATCATATGTTTCTATCATTTTTCATAACACTATGGATAGAGAGGAAGAGTATGGAATATAAGAGTTACTTCATAATATTTCACATGAAAATGAATGAATTCCACTTCTGTAATATTTTAGGTTTGTCTCATGCACTATTGAATTGTACAACGACTGATGCGGAGCTTGCTGTTATCACTGAGGATGAAGTTAGGGGTGTCATGTCATTGGAGGAGGGTCATGAACAAGACACTCCATGCTTTCCCATGGTTGAGATTAACATGGGGTTTGGAATTTAAATAGAATGCATGAAAAATCATGGAATTCCTTTTGAAGAAATACTGGAAAATATTAAAATTCCTACAACTTTAGTGGAATTTGGGGCACTGTATAAAGAATAAAACAAATGAGAGTCTCTATTTTCCATCTAATAAACCTCTTTATATTTGATTCCCTAATCAAGACTAGTTGGAATGTGAAGGTACATCCATAAAAAATGTTGTTGTGATGGGGCACAGACAATGCAACACCCCAAGGTTTAAAAATAAAAAAATAAAATGCATGAAACTTTGTTTAATGTAGATATTTATAACTAGCATTTAATCACAATTTTTCTACTTCTATGTTTTGAATTTCGAAAACGGTCATCTACAATTGTGTTCAGTACATTATTCGGAGTTTGATGGAACCATTTTGTTTTTTTGGTGACTAGTAACATACCATTATGAATAGTAATATGACCCTAACGAATAGTAAATTGTATTATTATTTTCATCATTAAGTATTTATGATAATTACATTTTGATTAATTTTTCAATGTGATATAAAAGCAGTTATAGTTTTAAAATTTGTAATTTTTGAATAAAGTACAATTTTATTTAAAAATGAAATAAATAATATATAATAAAAATTCAAAAAATGGTGTTCCTTTTTGAATTGTACATGTTGAGAAATGTTCAAGGTGAATTTTTGCGATTTTTCTAAAACTGTTGATTTTTTGGTGAATAGTAAAAATACAGTTTTGTGTTTGGCTGTGTTTAATGACATCATTAATGATGTAATAATTATGGTTGACTTGTTTATAGTAAAAATCATATGTGAGGTGTACCAAGTGGCTAATACCATGGGAAAATATCATGGGAAAGCCCATTGTTTTTCAAATACCACTACATAGGTGTCCCTTGGAAATTAATAAAATATTCCCTTACTTTTTTTTTATAAATACCAACACATCCCTTCATTCCATTCCTTCCAAATTTCTCCTCAATTAAGCTCTAGAGTTTTTACCTCCCTAGTAGTCCTCCCATGATTTCCTCATTCCCCCAAGGTCCCAACCTTCATGTCTTAGGGGTTACTCTTCATGGTAAGATAATGTTCAAATTTAATCTTTTTTCCCATTCAATGTTCTCTTTTATGTAGTATAGCTTTCGAGTTTCCATACCATGTTATTATTAACATTTTATTATATCTCTATACTATGTTATGATTCATTTATGGATGGGTGACCCCTTTCCCATCTCTTTTTAATTTTTTTTAAAACCATTTACATAGTCGTTAGGTTGTTGAATTATTGTAAGGGATCTCAACTATTCTTTTGTTTTGAGTTCCATTATTTCTTTTCTGTTCTTTGCCTCCCCTTATCCAATAGGAATGAATTATCCAGTATCATACATATTATGGATTTAATAAGGTTTATATAATAATCACAATAACATTTCTTCTACCCTCCCACTTATTAAAGAAATTAAAACTCCGCCCGTGATGTGTTGATTTACCAACATCGTTGACGATGTGATTTCAATTTCTTTTACTTCTTTCAATGCTGGTCATAAATCCATTTTTATTGTTGAAAATGATTATAATTTATGTATTATTTCTTATATAAGGTTTTTAAATCATTTTGTTCACATGTGATTAATTTATAATACAAAACGAGTTCATTATGACCGAAGAATCACCAAAATGACCTAAACAGAGATCAATAATGTTGTAACTTATGAATTATCCACATTTCATAATTAAAAATCACAAATGGTATAATTTATGGTTTTGGAAATATGTAAATACAATTCCATTTCAATTCTGGATTTTCACTTCCAATCGACAAGAATACCCATCATGAACCGATGAGGGAAACCATGTAAAGAACACACCTGGCACAATGTAAATAACAAAATACTACTAATAAATGTGTCGAATGAAGTTTTAAAATGATCATATAAGGTGTTATAAATAGTAATATGTTTCATTTAGATATTAATAACACTCATTTAACCATTATACAAGTGTTTTAAATACTTTTTAAGTAAGAAGAACCAAAGGTAATAGAATTATTAACCCAATTTCCATTCTTTTGGTTAACCTTTTTCTTTATATATTATGTTGTATTAATATTATTAGGGTTTTGAATTTTTTATATTATGTTGCACGTTTTGTATTTGTATTGTATACACATATCCAATCCATTCTACTAATTCTCACTCAAATTATATTTTAATGGACTTTCTTTTTAAAATCCTTTTAAAACTATCTTTAATAAATTTTAAAATGATTGTTTTTTTATGTATATGGAATGAGCAGTTTCTTATAATTTTCAAGATATTTAATTACCACAATCAGTTCCTTGGAAATTATTTATGTTGGGTTAAGCCCATTATATATCAATATATTATGGGTGAGCCCCATTATAGCTCTCCAATGCATTGGGTACTCCGGAGATGGACGTTGACTAGAATGTTATTCCATGTGTAAGGGTTAATGTAAGAGTGATATGGTAAATATTTCTCAAGGAATATACATAATGTTTCAATGCATATAAGTTTTTATGATTATGGGTTTTATTAGTTTTTATGTAATCACATGACTAATTCTTTATTTCTTTATATCCCTTACTAAGTTTTATACACATCCCATGTTATTAAAATGTTTTTAAAAGAGGATATAAGGACGAGTAAGAAAAAGAAGGGAGTCATGATGTTTGATATGGATGGTTGTTAGAGAAATCATGTTTTATGTTATAATGTTTTATATTTTTTAAAAAATGGATACTAGTTAGTAGAATCCACTTTTTTTGAATGTGGTATTTCATGTATGTAAGATATCCTAATTCTTTAAAACTCTAAACACAAAAAGATCCTCATTGTGTAATAATGTATGGTCTTGTGTAAAATTCAAGATTATTTAACCTTATAAGGCCGAGTCCTTATAGTTGGTGTTAGAGGATGGTTTAGATAACTTTAGGGGTTGGGATGATTTTTAAAGAATACTTAAACTATTTTTTACCCTATAGTAATTTGAAATGTTAAAGAATTTAAGGATTAACATATTGCTTCATCTAAGTTATGTTTTTAGAAAAATGGTTTTTTGCAAAAAAAAATAGTGAAGAAGAAGTAGGAAGGCACCAATAAGCTAGTGTCTATCCGAATCTGTAGCCCAAAATGGAGGGAATCAGATCTAAGCAGCTGTGATAGCAACAAATCAGTTGAATAAAGCAATAAATAGGCATGGAATCCATGCTAGATAGGAACATAATATACCACAAGGAAACATGTCTTTTGTGGAGCACTTTATGAGGTAACATCCCCCAGCATTCAGTGGAACCATAGATTCAATGATAGCCAAAGGATATATTAATGATCTAGAAACCATATTTCATTTCATGGGATGTTTATAATAACAAAATTTAATACTTTCCATTTATCATTAAGAAGGTGAATCTGATCAATGGTGGTCTCTGGTTTATAATACGAGATAAAGAGATGATATTGACAGTTTGGAATTGGATGATTTTAAAAGTCTTTTTCTGAAAAAATATTTTCCCAAAACATTTCTACTCAGAATAGAAAAACAATTCTTGGAACTGAATCAGAAAGATGATGATTCAATTTAAAAATATGAATCCAATTTTTCACGACTGGACATGTACAAACCAAATTTTACTTGGGATTTTGATATTAAAATTAATATATTTTACTCTGGTTTGAAACTATTTTTGTAAAGATATTTGGCTTCATGAAAGGATAAAAGCTTTTGGAATCTTGTTAGTTGTAATAAAAAAGTTGAGATAGAGTTTTCTGACACATGTGTTCCTCGGGATGACAAAAAAAGTGGTCAGGTTGGTAGGAAATGGGTAAGAACTCATCAGAGATGTCTAGAGGTAAGAAAATGAATTTTCCTTCTTATGAAAAGGGTGAAAAGGAATCCAAGTTAATTTCTCATAAATTCTAGGAAATTATACCAATGTGGAATGTTTGGAAACATGTCTCATGAGTTCAAGGAAAATGATCCGAAAATTAATGAGAAGCTGATGGGGAGATGATTTAACTGCAAGGAATCAAGTCATTTTGCTAATTTTTTCGTGAAGCTAGTTACTCAAGCAAGGAATCATCATGATTGGAAGCATAACGGTTTGGTAAAATAATTTTCAACCACTTCAGCTGATGTTGAGATGTCAAATGAGGTGGTATCAGGTATATTGCTATCTTTTATAGATTTTTCAAATGTGTTGTTTGATTTTGGGTCTACACATTCTTTCATTTGTGAGAAATTTTTAGAAAAATTGGAAATTAAACCACATGAAATAAAACCATATATCAGGGTAAAAACACCTGGAGAAAATATTTTAGAAATTTTTTTATAATAATATCACCGTCCTTGTATGTGTAAAGCGTTTACCTGAATTTTTTTTGTTTTGCCTCTAATAGAGTTTAATGTTATTCTAGGTATAGAATGCCTTTCTTTTTGTCATGCTAAGATATATTTCAGAGAAAAAGATGTTATATTTTAGAAATAATATTATTTTGTGTTCAAGAATGAACCCAAACCATTAATAACATATCTATAAGCTAAGAAACCGATAAAGGATGGAAATGAAAGTTATATTGCTTATATTTTTAAAGATAAGGTATCTATCTGTATTAGTGATGTACAAGTTGTAAATGAATACCTGAAAGTTTTTTCTGATGATTTTACAAGTGTTATTCCTAATAGAGAGGATGAGTTTACAATTTTTTTAGTTCTCGATGCTAATACAATTTCTAAACCCCCTTATCAAATGGCCCAAATGGAACTTCTGGAATTAAAAAGTTAGTAGCCGGAATTATTAGATAAAGGCTTCATCCAATATAGAACTTCCCCATGGGGAAATCTTGTATTATTTGTTAAGAAAAAAGAGGTTTTATTGAGAATGTTCATCAATTATATATCCTTGAGTAACATTGATATTAAAAGCAAGTTTCTATTTCCTCATAATGATGATTTGTTTGATCATCTCCAGAGAGCACATTATTTTTCTATGGTTGACCTGAGGTTGGGGTACCATAAGTTGAAAGTAAAGAATAAAGACATCCCAAAATTTGCATTCCATACTATATATGGTCATTATCAATTTGTAGTTATTCCTTTTGGGTTATCTAATACAGAAGTTGTATTCATGGATCTTATGAATAAAATATTTCATGAGTTCTTGGATAAGTTTTTAGTTGTGTTTATTGATGAAATTATAGTATATTCTCGATATAAAGAGGAGAATGAAAAATAACTCAGGGTGGTTTGTAAATCCATAAATGAAAAGAAACTATATGGAAAATTCGAAATGTGTGATTTTTGGTTGCATTAGATTTCTTTTCATGGGAACATTGTAAGAAGGATGGAATAAGAGTTGATCCTGCTAAAACAAAAGCGGTTGATGATTGACCAAGACCTAAAAATGATATAGATATTCATAGTTTTCGTGGATTAGTAGGTTATTACCAATAGTTTGTTAAAAACATTGCACAATTATCTATCTCGCTAAATATTTTAATAGGAAAAGGGGTTCCATTTGTTTGGATAGAAGAGTGTGATGTTTGTTTTCAAGAACTAAAGAAGAGATTGTTGAATGCTCTACTTTTCCCCCTGCCTTCCTGAAATGATGAGTTTTTCATCAACAGTAATGCTTCATTAAAGGGACTTGGTTGAGTTCTGATATAGAATGATCAGGTAATTGGTTATTATTCAAGACAACTATAATCTCATGAGTTAAATTATCCAACACAATATTTGTAATTGTCAGCTGTGGGTTTTGCTATAAAAATTATGAGGCACCATTTATACAAAACCAAATGTTAAATATATACTGACCATAAAAGTCTAAAGTATATATTTATTAAAAAAGAATTAGACATGAGGCAGAGAATATGGATTGAACTAATAAAGTATTATTATTGAACAATCAATTACCATCTAAGAAAAAAAACAATGTAGCAGATTCCTTGAGTCAAAAACATCATGCATCATTAACCATGTTACATTTAAGACATGATCCCTTGATTATTGATTTGATAAATTTTCTATTATAACTTCTCGATGTAGGGAATACATAAATTTTGGTTCAGGTTATAGTGTTGTAATCGTTATCTGGAAGAATTAAGAAGTCTTATAAGGAAGACCGTGAGCTACAGAAAAAGATAGAATTGGTTAAAATAAGTATGTTTCAAAAATTTAACCTTAAAAAAATATGTTTTCAGAATTGTATAAAGGTTTTGTGTGCCTTTTCATTCCTAGTTAAAGAACGATTTGTTGTGTGAATCTCATAGTTTCCCATTTTAGTTCATCCTGGAAGCACTAATATGTACAATGACTTTAGGGAGTATTATTGGTGGGATGGAATGAAATAGAATATTGCAGAATTTACTGTGAACTGTTTGAAATGTCAACAAGTTAAAGAAGGGCAGTAATTATCGAAGGGGATTCTTTTCACCTTTTCCAAGGATATATTAGATATAAGATAATATATCCATTGAATTTGTTGTGGGACAACTAAGACTTATTAATGTAACAATGTTATTTGGCTTATTATTGACCATGTGACAAAATTTGCACATTTCCTTTTTATTCAAGATACAATGTCTTTGGATCAGCTTTCTCAACTGTACATCAAAGAGATTGTCAGGTTACATGGAGTTCCATTTTCTATTATATCTAATCGGGATCCCAAGTTCACTTATAACTTTTGGAAGGGGCTACAAAAGTCGTTGTCCATATAATTAAATTTTTGTATAGATTTTCATCCTCAATCAGATTGGAAGTTAGAATGAACGATTCATACATTGACAAATATGCTTTGAGCTTGTTCAATTGACTATCAGGGATGTTGGGATCATAATTTTTTTTTGTTTAGTCATCTTATAATAATAGTTTTCATTCTAGTATACAGATGACACCTTTTGATGCATTGTTTGGGAAGTAGTATTGAACTATAGATTTTTAAGAAGAAGTCGTGGAAAGGAAGTTTATGGGACCACAATTAGTAGAGTAAGTGGCTAAGAAAGTAAAGATGATCCAGTAACACTTGAGAATATATTGTAGCTGGCAGAAAATTTATGAAAATAATAGAAGGAAAGACTTCTCTTTCAAGCTAGGTGTCCATGTTTTCCTTAAAATATCTCCTTGGAAAGTGTGATGTGTTTTGGTAAAAACAAAAGATAAGTCCAAGATTAATCAGTCCTTTTGAAATCCTGGAGAATGTTGGACCAGTTGGATACTGAGTAGATTTTCCTATCAAGTTTATATCAGGTACATAATTGTTTTTCAGGTTTCTATGTTAAGGAAGTATGTGCTAGATTCATCTCATGGCTTGAGATTAGAAGTTGTTCAACTAGAACAGAAACTTACTTATGAAGAGAATCTTGTTCAGATTCTTGATCTAAGAGAAACGGTATTACAGAATAAGGTAATACATCAGGTAATGGTATTGTGGAGAAACCACATGGTTGAAGAATCAATATGGTAATAAAAAAACACATTGAGGGAAAGGTACCCTCATTTATATAATGAGTAAATAAAATTATGAGGATTCAATTTTTGGAAGGTGGGGATAATTAAACCCCCCATGGTTTAAAAAAAATAAATGAAATTCATGAAGCATTGTTTTAAGATGATATTTATAACTTTCCTTTAAACATAATTTTTCTGCTTCTATGTTTTGAATTTCATAAAATGGTCATCTACAATTGTGTTCACTATGTTATTTGGATTCTGATAGAACCAACATGTTTTTTGGTGAATAGTAACATACCCTTATGAATAGTAATATGAAAAGTAATATTACCCTAATTAATAGTAAATTGTATTATTATTTCTTTCATAAGGCTTTAGGATAATGATATCTTGATTAATTTTTCAATGTGATATAAAAGTAGTTATGGTTTTAAAATTGTTAATTTTTGAATAAAGTGTGATTTAATTTTAAAATTAAAATAATAATATTTAAAAATATAATTTCCCAAAAATGGAGTTAATTTTATAATTTTACATGTCACGAAATAGTTAGGATTAAATTTTTATTTTTTTAAACAGTTGATTTTTCAGTGAATAGTAAAAATACTTTTTTGAGTTTCAGTTTGTTTAATTACATCATTAATGATGTAATAATGATTTAATAATTCTGCTAGACATGTGTACAATAAAATATGATGTGAGGTGTCCCAAGATGCTAATATCATGTGATAGCCCATGGTTTTTAAAATAAAATTTATGAGGTGTCCCTTGGAAATTAATAAAATATTCCCTCACTTTTGCTATAAATACCAACCCATTCCTTCATTCCAGTCATTCCAAATTCCTCCTCAATGATGATTTGGACTTGATACCTCCCTATTAGTCCTCTCAAGGTGTCTGGATGCCTCCAAGTCCCCAAACTTCATGTCTTAAGTGTTACTCTTCATGGTGATGGGATTTTCAACTTCTTTTTTTTTTCATTTCATAATTTTCTTTTTTATGGTATAAATTTCAATATTCCATACGGTGTTCTTATTTAAATTTTATTATATCTCTATACATGATGTTATTAATATTTTAATGACTTATTATATACTCCATTTATTGATTTTATATGAAATTTTCATAATTTGTGTGAAATATTAATGTTTTAACATTAAGTATAATTTATGAGCATTTTTTAGAAGTAGTCCATTTGAGTCATTTTACTGTTTTAATAATAACTATCAATATACTAATCCAAATTGTGTGGTTTTTGTTTTTTATTATTATTCTATAAATATAAACTATTTCATTAGAAGGTACCATGAGCTAATTCTTCCATTTGAAGGGTCATATGGTCATCACAAACAAGACCAAATAATCTGTGAAGAAACTGGACTATTCATGAATATTGATTTAATGGGCTAAATACATATGTACAAATTCCATTATTCTGATCCATAGTTCGGGGGATAATGTAGGGAGTCCTGGATAAAAATTTCAAGGCCCAACTCTAAACACAAGGGGCCCAACATATGCTTTGAAGTCCAGACCACCATTCTGGACGAGAAATAAAATCAGTACAGTATGTATGACATATCTCATGATTTAAGCATCCACTCAAGCCGAGAGTTTCCATTGTCAAAGAGGAGATATAGGCGACCGACTTTGTTGAAGACATAATTCGGTTTTGAAGGCATCTTCCTATTCTAAAACCCATTCAAATTTTAGACATCAAAAAATTTGGATTGAAATGGACAGTTTACATTTGTTTAATAAACCGGCCATAATTTTGGCTACATAGGTCCAAATGACTCAAAATTTTGAGAGAGGTCGGAAAACTTTATTATCTAGAACATGGAATAAAGGGGTTTCTCGAGAGGGGTTGGATTTTTAGAAGAGAGGATATCATATTGGCATGACCAAAGTTTTTCCAAAGGCTTGGGAGGACCTACCATACTCAAGTTTTCACTTGAGAGACCTTTCCTCTTCTCTTTGTTTTCGTTTACTTTTATGTTCTTCATTTTTGTAATTATGTAAGTACTTTCTTTTGTATTTATATTTTAATGTGTGTTTCTTCTTCAATATATATTATTCTCATCCACCTTCTATATATTAATATTAATTTTCTTAAAATAGTTTAAATACATTTGAATCACCTTCCCTTCTTTTTCTTCCTTATTCAATCGGAAGTTTGTTTTTAATTATCATCATTGTTCGTGTGTGTGTGTTGACATATCACGCTTTTCTTATCCCTTTATTTTTATTCTCTTCTTAATTTATAATAATAATAATTATAACCAGATTATTAAACACCCAAATGGCTGAGTAAATATCTCATTGGGGTGAGTGATAATTTAGGCATGTTAAGTGATTGAGAGCTTTTGCTTGATGAATATTCTTTGAATTAACATTGTGTATGTTAGACATAACATTTCATGGATTAATGACTTATTTTGTTTAACATGTGGTTTCCATGGATTATTGTAACCATAAAAACACTAACATAAACAAGTAATGGTAATGATTAGAACCCTATGTTAATCTAAGTCTTGTATTAAAGCCTTAAAACATAGGAATTCTAATCAACATTATCTTTTGAAGTGGGTGTTAATTTCATGAAATATAATGCAAGGCTCAATGATTTCACAAGCTTTACTACCTAATGATGAACTCACCCCAATATTTATCAATTTTTTAAATCAATTATATTCAATCTATCATTTCAATTATGCTCTGAAAACAAAACCCCCCAATAAAAATACAATCAAGTAAAAACAAATGACTATTACAATGTATCATTGCTGAGGATTCGACCCGAGTGCTTTTATACACATTAGCAGAGCACCAAATATTTTATCGGTCGATAGGCGACAATCGGCCGTGGTTTTCAAATGGCATCGCTACCAGGGATGGTTCTATAAGTAGTCATTAGTTTTTGGTTATTGTAAAAAAAAAAAAATTTAAAAAAAATTGAAAAAACACAAAGAAAAACCCATATTCTCATAAAAATCATAAATGAAAAAAACAAAGAAAAACTCATCTTCCTCTTTCTTTAAAAATCTCTCTGAATGCCCCGTAGCCTCCCAAACAATCCCTCAGATTTGTTTGACCCTGAAATTGAGTGAACACTTTTCTAACTTAGGAGGAACATAAGATATAATAAAATAATTCAAGAACCAGTCCTTTTCCTACCAATTGAATTTGAAATGGCCAATCCTAGGTAACAAACACTTAAATAACTCTTTACCCCTGATATGAATTACCAATCTCTTGGTATTCAATATCCAAACATAGAGGGAGACTTTGAACTCAAATCAGGTTTGATTCATCTTCTTCCTCATTTCCATGGGCTAGCCGGTGAGGATCCACATCTCCACCTTAAAGAGTTTGAAGTAGTGTGCTCTACCATGAAGCCTAAAGGGGTTTTTGAGGAAAAAGTCAAACTCAAATCATTCTCTTTCTCCCTATCTGACACTGCTATGTCATTACTTTACTACCTACCTCTTGGTTCCATAACCACATGGAATGACATGAAGTGACTCTTCTTAGAGAAATTATTTCTTACTTCTCATACTGATTCTATTCAAAAAGAAATAAGTGATATCCATCAGTTCCCAAGTAAATCACTCAATGAATACTGGGACAGGTTCAAAAAGCTTGTTGAAACCTGCCCACACCACCAAATTCCTAACCAAGTCTTGATCCAATACTTCTATGTAGGGTTATTGGTTATGGAGAGAACTCTCACTGATGTCACTAGTGGTGGTGCTCTTGTTGATAAAACTCCTATAGATGCAAGAGATCTCAAAAGTAGCATGGCTAAAAACACACAACAATTCCATACTCGAGCACATGCTCAAGTCAAACAAGCCCAAGATAATCAAATAATTGAGCCGAACAAGATGACCGAGTGGATGAGTGAAATTTCAAGTCTTGTACGACAACTAGCTGTGGCATCCAAATACCCAACCTCATCTTCTCCAAAATTAATGTTTCCTGGACCTGTCAAAAACTGTAGAATCTGCAACTCTCCATCTCATCAAACTGAAACATGTCCACAACTTCAAGAGTATTAATCTGATTCATCTGGAGTAATGGATCTCAATGCAACATATGCTCAGCAGAACACCAATCCATAACAATCAGGTCAGTTTGTTAGAATCTTCAACCAACCTCACTCTGAGCCCTTCTCTTTTTTAGATAACAAAGCCATAGGCATTGTAATCCCATATCTTTTCCTCCTAAATTCCCTCCTCAAAACCCAAACCAATTCTAATATGGTCAAGGTGTTGGTAACTTCCAACAACCTTATCCATTTCTTCCTCAACCTCAAAGGAACAATCCTCCTCCTGGATTCCATTATCCTAGTGAGCCTTCCCAATTCCAAAACCAATACAATCGCTTTACCAAGAACCAAAATCAAGGTAATCCTAATTCAGGACAAGCCTCTTCTTCTAAGAAACCATGGGAATGTGTAGTAGAAGATCTTTCCTCCTTCACTCGTTCTAGTCTCAAGAACATTAAAACCCAAATTGGTCAACTTGTATCTCACCTTAGTCAGCAGAAACTATCCAATTCTTCCCAACATCCATCTCAACCATTACCCAACCCCAAGGGTAAGGTAAGTGCAATTTCACTTAGATCGGGTAAGAAAATTTCTATGCCTCATGATAAGTCTTATAACCCTCCTTTGAATGTTGAGTAATAAAATGAAAAGAAAAAGAAAATTGAAAAGGATTCTGAAGCCATTCCCTCACCTCCTTCCATTCCACTTAGGAATCTAATTCTTTTTCCACAAGCTGTCTCTAAGCCAAATAATTCCTTTGAACCCGATCCTGAAATGCTCGACATGTTTAGACGTATTGAAGTCAACATTCCCCTCTTAGATGACATGAAAAAAATTCCTAAGTATGCCAAGTTTCTCAAGGAATTGTGCACACACAAGAGGAAACTTAGGACCTTTGAAAATGTTTCCACCCAATATTCTATTCCCATAAAGTGCAAAGATCCAGGGACCTTTACGGTCCCATGCCAAATTGGAAGTTCAAACATTGATGATGAACTCATAGACCAAGGAGCCTCAATTAATGTCATGCCCAAATCTATATTCTCTATCCTTGGTCTAGGTCCCTTGCACCCAATGGGTGTTTTCATTCAATTAGCCCATCGAAGCACAACCAGTCCTGAGGCAATAATTGAGGATGTCCTTGTCCGAGTCAATGATCTTATATTCCCTGCTGATTTCTATGTCCTTGACATGGAAGTTGAGATGAACTCTTCTCAATCTCCCCTAATTCTTGGAATACCATGCCTCATGACTGCTAGAACCAAGATTGATGTCCATTCAAGCATCTTATCCATGGAATTCAGTGGCCAACTGGTCAAGTTCAACATTTTCCAAGCCATGCGATAACCATCTGAGGATCACTCTGCATTCTCAATCCATTCTTCTAAGGATACTTATGAGAGTCAATTGAACCCCATTCCATCATGTTCTTCATGTTCAAATGACAAAGGATCTTGTGAAATTTGCAGCATGATTAACCAAGTCATAAATGGTGAAGTTGATGTGGACCTCTCATTCATAGACTCCATAAATCTAGAGGAACTTGAAAACTATCTTGAATCCCACATCATCTATGATCTGTACTACTCTACCTTGGATAGTATTAAAGAAAATGAATCTGAAGCAACTGAAGTCCCTTCCTCCATTCATGAGTTTTGTAACCCACAAATAAACGATGAGACTGATCTGAAACCTATTCTTGAACACCTAAAATATGCATTCCTTTTCCATGATCACTCTTATCCTGTCATTATCTCTTCTTCACCTACTGAAACTGAGGAGTCCAAAATTTTTCAGGTGTTAGGGGAAAATAGAAAGGCCTTAGGGTGGACCCTAGATGATATACCAGGAATCAACCCTACTCTTTTCATGCATCAAATCCATCTTGAGGAATCATCCAAACTAATTAGACAACCTCAAAGAAGACTCAATACAATCATCCTTGAGGTAGTTAGGGAAGAGATCACCAAGCTTCATCAAGTTGGTATAATCTACCCAATTTCTGATAGTGAATGGGTTAGTCCAATTCAAGTTATACCTAAGAAGGGTGAGATAAATATTGTCACAAATGAACATGGAGAGGTAGTCACAACTTCAGTGATGAACAAATGGCATGTGTGCATTGACTGTAGGAAATTGAATGTTGAAACAAGAAGAGATTACTACCCTCTTCCATTCCTTGATCAAATGCTGGAACGATTAGCTGGAAGTCACACTATTGCTTTCTTTATGGATACACTGACTACTTCCAAATCCCAATCACACATCAGGACCAAGAAAAGACTACTTTCACATGCCCCTTTGGAATATATGCATACAGAAGAATGCCTTTTGGACTTTGCAATGCTTCTACAACATTCCAGAGGTGTATGATGAGTATCTTTTCTGAATTTATTAAACATTTCATGAAAGTCTTCATGGATGACTTCACTATTTATGTTGAGTCATTTGAATATTTTTTGAATTCACTCTCTCTAGTCCTCCAAAAGTGTGTCAAGTATAACCTTGTGTTAAATTTTGAAAAATTCCACTTCATGGTTGAAAATGGGATTGTTCTAGGGCACATAGTTTTAAAAGATGGTATTGAAGTTGATCCTACAAAAATTGAAGTGATCCAATCACTTCATCAACCCAAATCTGTTCGAGGCATCCGTTCATTTCTGGGTCATGCCGGTTTCTATCAGAGATTCATCCATAACTTCAGTAAAATTTCACTCCCACTCACTCATTTTCTCCAAAATGATGTCACTTTCCATTTTGATGTGGTTTTCAAGAGAGACTTCATTGAACTCAAAACTGCTGTTACATCTGCCCTGATAATCCATCCCCCATATTGGTCTTTACCCTTTGAGTTGATGTGTGATGCTTCTAATAGACCTGTTGGGGCTGTTCTTGGTCAAAGAAGAGAAAAACTTCTTCATGTCATCTATTATGCCTCAAAAACATTGGATGAAACTAAATCTCAGTACACTGTCACTCAAAAAAGAACTTTTAGTAGTTGTTTTTGCCTTAGATAAATTCCGGCCCAATCTCTTAAGTGCTAAAACCATCATCTTCACAGACCATTCTTCTATAATGTTCTTACTCAAGAAAAGTGATTCCAAACCGAGGATAATAATATGGATCCTAATGCTACAAGATTATGACATTGAAATAAAAGATAGACCAGGAAAAGAAAACACTGTGGCTGATCACTTGAGTAGAATTTCTAATTCTTCTCATTTTGAAATCATTGATCCTGAATTCCCCACTAAGCACCTTTCATCTCTCACTCCAAAAAATACCATGGTATGCCCCAATTGTAAATTAATTGGTTTATAGTGTCTTTCCTGAATATGTTTCAAAATAACAAAAAATTAAGTTGAAGAGTGATTCAAAATAATATTTTTGGGAAGAAAATAAACTTTGGAAAACTGGGGCTGACATGGTAATAAGGAGATGTGTTGATGAAAATGAACATTCTTCCATATTATAATTCTGTCACTCAATGCCTGGTGGTGGCCACTTTGGACCACAAAGGACCTCTAAAAAGGTCCTAGAGTCTAGATTCTTCTGGCCTTCACTCTTCAAGGACTCACATGAGTTCTGTCAATCATGTCCCACTTGCCAAAAGTTTGGCACAATTTCAAAGAGAATTGAAATGGCCCAAAAGCCTTTAATTTTCTGTGATGTCTTCGATGTTTAGGGTATCGATTTCATGGGACCATTTCCCCAATCCAATGTATTCTCAAACATCTTTCTTGTAGTTGATTATGTTTCTAGGTGGGTCGATGCCAAACCCACTAGAAAGGATGATTCACATACTATTAGTGAGTTTCTAAAGACACTCATCTTCCATAAATTTGGCATGCCTCGTGCCTTGATTAGTGACATAGGAACCCATTTTTTTAATATAACCTTGGAATCAATTTTGAAAAAGAATGGGGTTGTATATAGAACTTCAAATTCATATCACCCCCAGACAAATGGAATGGCTGAACTTTCTAATAGAGAAGTGAAAGGAGTTCTAGATAGAATTGTAAAACCGACCAGAAAAGACTGGCCTAAAAGACTTGGTGAAGTTCTTTGGGCTTATAGATCTACCTATAAAACACCAATTGGGATGTCTCCTTTTAGGCTAATTTTTTATAAATCATGTCATTTTCTAGTTTAAATTCAATATAAGTCATTTTGGGAAGAGAAAAACGTGTAATTTTGATCTTGAAAAATCTGGCGAAGAAAGATTGTTGCAATTGGATGAACTGGAGGAGCTTCGACTTGATTCTTATGAGAATTATAATATCTACAAAGAAACATCCAAGGCACTCCATGATAAACACATCCTAATAAAGGTATTCCATGAAGGTGATAAGGTAATTCACTTCAATTCTCGATTTTAGCTTCACCCAGGTAAGCGTAATTCTTGTTGGGAAAGTCCTTTTGTTATTACTTATGTTTACCAATTTGGTGCAGTGCAAGTCCAAGACCCCTATTCTAAAAGGACATTCACGGTTAATGGACATCGGTTAAAGCATAACCATGAAAGGACACACATTCCAGGAACCACCTCAACTTCCATTGGATCCCCAACTTCACCAGTCGACCTACCATTAGATGGAGATGATAACCCGCCAAATCCAAACTAGGGGGTACCTCTTTCCCTTTAACCCCCTCTCTATCTATTCCTCTATCTATCTCTCTTTCTTTCTTCTTCCTCCTCTATATTACATTTTTTTACCACTTTAGATTTCAAAACCTTTATTTTTCTCTTTATATTTTGTGTGAGTGTGTCTTTATTAAAAACAAAAAACAAACAAACAAAAAAGAATCATAACAAAAATAATAATAATAAAAAAACAAGAGTCATGCTTACTCACCATTGAGTTTCGAAAATTTGTCCAACCTTTTTGGGGAGTCAACAGGCATGTTTTTATCTCAAAATGTTTGTATTTTCATCGTGACTTTGATTAAATAAAAGTGTGTCAAAACAAAAAACATTTGAATGATCAATTTTTGATTTGGAAAACGATTTTCCCCAACCGTGAGAACCAACATTAGCTTTCATGCCAAGGCCAACTATGGACATATTTTAAAAATGTGTGTTTTCAACTCCATTTGTGAGTCTTGAGTTTTAGGAACTTCGAGCTTAATTTCCTACTTTAGTGTGAATTAATATGATAGAGGCATTTTATGAACCACATGAGAATTAGAATAGCCAAATAGCCTCAAATTAACCATACATTAATCCTTCTTTTGAAATCCCCTTCGAGCCTATAGAAACTTTTTATTTGATAGCCACAATACAAGCCCAATACCTTTTCCCATACAATATCAACATGGATTTTCATTGCATAAGTTTTTGAAATTTAAGTGTGGGGGGATTGTATTTCATTGTTTGGGTACTATTTTATTGATTTTTAACAAGTTATCATCTGCTTGAAGGAAAGCATCCATTTCAGTGTGGGGGAGAGGTTGCCATTCAGTGTGCTTTGGGGAATGTAATGTACTTCCATTTATGTAATTTTTTAAATTTTATTGAGAAGTGTTCAAAAAAAAATCAAAAATAATGAAAAAAAATCAAATAAAAAATTGAAAAAATGGGTTGTGTCTTGGGTAGGTCAAAAATCACTCTTCTCCAACCTTTGATCTTATTATAGCTATTAAAATTAGTGTCAAGAAAAGATCAAACATGGGTTGGGATATGAGTTTGAGATCTGTTTCAAGGTCAACTTTTGAAAAAACAAAGAAAAAAAAGGAAAAGAAAAAAAAGAACACTTGAATTATATTCTTATTGGGAGAAGTTTTGTGTTTTGTAAATATCTCATCTTCTCATCCCCTTCAAATTTTCTTCCTCTATTGTGTCTTTATTCACACAATAATTCCCTTGTAAATATGTGTTTTCATTTCCTTCCATGTTTTATTTAAAAAAAATGTGCATTGCTTTTTCTATGTTGGTGTTTTAGCCCTCTTCTTCTCTCTTTTGGACATTATATTTCTACCGTCCCATAGCCATAGAAAAACCCCTTAAAAATACCTCTTGATTTTTGAGAACATTGGATAATGAGTGGAAGCTAATATCTCTTTCAAACTCTAAGATTTTCACTTTTGTTTGGTGAAAGAGTCAACCTCCACAAAAGAATTTTATCATCCTGAGAGGTGTGAGTTTTGAGTGTCCACATTTTCCATTTCTATATTTGAGCATGAAAAAATGAATTATTTTTGGAACATTTTTTCTGTAACAATATGTGGTGGAATTCAAAATGGATGAGTGAAATATTCTAAATCTCCCCTGATTGGAGAAAAGAAAATTTTAATATTTTTTAGTGAGTGAAAATGATTTTGTCATGTTTTTATATTCGTTGCACATGAGAACATGCACAAAACTAAGTGTGGTGGAGTTGATGTTATTAATATTTTCATGACTTATTATATAGTCCATTTACTGATTTTATATGAAATGCGCATAATTTGTGTGAAATATTAATGTTTTAACATTAAGTATAATTTTTGAGCATTTTTTAGAAGTAGTCCATTTGAGTCAGTTTATTGTTTTAATAATAACTATCCCTATACTGATCCAAATTGTGTGGTTCTTGTTTTTTAGGATTCTTATTTAAATATAACATATTTCATTAGAAGGTACCATGATCCAATTCTGCCATTTGAAGGGTCATATGGTCATAACAAACAAGACCAAAGAATCTGTGAAGAAACTGGACTATTCATAAAGATTGATTTACTAAACTAAATACAGAATTCCAAATTCCATTATTCTGAACCATAGTTTGGGGGATAATTTTCGGATTCCTGGGTAAAACGTTCAAGGCCCAACCCCAAAGAAAAGCGGCCCAACATATGCTTTGAAGTCCAACCCACCATTCTGGATGAGAAATAAAATCAGTAGAGTATTCATGACATATGTCATGATGTATGCATCTAATCAAGCTGATATTTTTCAGTGAGAAATAGGAGATATATTTGGACAACTTTGTTGAAGACATCATTCAGTTTTTAATGCATATTCCTATTCAAAAACCCTTTCACATTTTGGACATAAAAAATATTGGATTGAAATGGACAGTTTAAATTTGTTTAATCAACTGGACATAACTGTGGCTAAATAAGTCCAAATGACTCCAAATATTTAGAGATATTGGAAAACGTTATTATCTACAACTTGTAATAAGTAGGTTTATCGATATTAAGCTGTCTGTATAACCAACATGGCAATGCAATTGGAGGGACAAATTAGGAATGCAAACAGTCCACTCCTTGGGATATAATTACTCTCCCCTTCTCTCCTTGAGAGGGGTTGGCATTTCAGAAGAGATGAGATCATATTGGAATGACCAAAGCTTTTACAAAGTCTTGGGAGGAATTCCATAATCATGTTTTCACTTGAGAGACCTTTCCTCCTCTCCTTGTTTTCATTTACTTTTATGTTCTTCATTGTTGTAATTTTGTAAGTCCTTTCTTTTGTAATTATGTTTTAATGCAAGTCTCTTATTCAATATATCTTATTCTCATACACATTCTGTAGATTAATATTAATGTTCTTAAAATAGTTTAAATACAGTTGAACCCCTTCCCTTCTTTTGCTTCCTCATTCAATCGAAAGTTCGTTTTTAATTATCATCATTGTTCATGTGTGTGTGTTGACGTACCACTCTTTTCTTATCCATTTATTTTTTCTTCTCTTCTTAATTTATAATCGTAATCATTATAAAGATATTATTAGAAACCCAAATGGATGAGTAAATATCTCATTGGGGTGATTTATAATTTAGGTATGTTAAGTGATTGGGTGTTTTTGCTCGATGAATATTCTTTGGATTAACATTGTGTATGTTGGACTTAACATGTCATGGATTAATGACATATTTTGTTTAACATGTGGTTTCCATGGATTACTGGAACCATAAATACACTACCATAAAAAATTAATGGTAATTATTAGAACCCTAAGTTAAGCTAAGGCATGGATTAAATCCTTAACACTTAGGAATTAGAACCAACATTATCTTGTGAAGTGGGTGTTAATTTAATGCAATATAAAGCAAGGCTAAATGATTTCACAAGCTTAACCACCTAATGATGAAATCACCTCAATATTTATCAATTTGTTAAATCAATTATAGTAAATCAATTATAGTAAATCAATCATTTCAATTATGCTCTGCAATCTAACCCCCCTAATCAAAATACAATCAACTAAAAACAAACGACTATTACAAAGTATTCTCACCGAGGATTCGACCCGAGTGCTGCTATACACATTAGCAGAGCACTGGAACTTTGACCAGTCGATAGGCGAAAATTGGCCATGAATTTCAATACTGTATTAATATTCATTTATGTATGGGTTACCTCTGTCCCCTCTCTTTTTAATGTTTTCTAAAACCATTTACATAGTCGTCAGGCTGCAAAATTTTCATAAGGGATTTCTCAACTATACTTTTATTTCCAGTTCCTTTCTTTTCTTTTTATTTTATAACCTCCCCTTATCCAAGAGGCATGAATGATAAATCATCTTACATATTATGGATTTTAACTTTTTTATGGAATACTCACCATTTCATTTCTTATCCTCTCCCACTTATTCAAGGAATTAAAACATCTTCCATTATGTGCCGATTTACTAACATCGTGGATGATGTGATTTTAATTTCTTTTACTTATTTCAAGTTTGGTCATGAAACTATTTTTATGGTTGAACCAGATTATAATTTATGTATTATATCTTATATTAGGTTATATAATCTTTTTGTACACATGTGATTAATTTTTAATACAAAACGAGTTCACTATGATCGAAGAATCACCAAAATAACCTAACAAATATCCATAATGTTTTAAATTATAAATCATCCTAATTTCTGAATTAAAAACGTTAAATGATATAATTTAGGGTTATGGAAAAATTTAAATACCATTTCATTCCAATTATATATTTTCACTTCTAATCGACAAGAATATCCATCATGATCCGATCATGGAAACCATGTAAAGAACGCATCCGACATAATGTAAATAACAAAATATTACGAATAAACGTGTCGAATGATGTTGTAAAATGATCATATAAGGTGTTATAAACATTAATATGTTTCATTAAGATATTAATAACACTCTTTTAACCATTATAAAATAGTTTTAGACAATTTTGAAATAATAAAAACTAAAGGTAAGGTAATTCTTAACCCAATTTCCATTCATTAGGTTAACCTTTTTATTTATTAATTATGTGGTAATAAGATTTTTGGTGTGTCAATTTTTTTGTTTATATTATATTGCACTATTTTTATTTATAGTGTATACACATATCTATTCCATTATATTAATTCTCCCTCCAATTATTTTTATGGAACTTTCTTTTTAAAATCCATTTAAAACTCTCTTTAATAAATTTCAAAAGGATTGTTTTTTATGTATATGGAATGAGTGGTTTATTCTGATTTTCAAGATAATTTATTACCATGATATGTTCCATGGAAATTATTTATGTGTTTTTGATCCCATTATAGATCAAAATATGTTGGGTTGATCCCATTATTTTTCAAGATTTGATGAGTGAGCCCCATTATAGCTCTCCAATGCATTGTGTACTCTAGAGATGGAAGTTGACCAGAAGGTTATTCCATGTGTAAGGGTGATTGTAAGAGTGATATGGTAAATATTTACCAAAAAAACTACATGTTGTTTCTATGCATATGAGTTTTTATTATTATGGGTATTGTAAGTTTTTATCTAATCAGTTGACTAACACTTTCTTTCTTTATATCCCTTACTGTGTTTTATACCCATCCAAGGTTTTTAAAATGTTTTTCATAGGATATAAGGATGGGTAACAAAAAGAAGGGTGTCTTGATGTTTGATATAGAGTGTTGTTAATGAAATCATGTTTTATGTTTTAATGTTTTATATTTTAAACCAAATGGATACTGGTTTAGTAGTATCCTCTTGTTGGAATGTGGTTTGTCACATATGTATGATATAGAAATTATTAAAAACTATAAACCCGAAAAGATTCTCATTTTTTAATAATGTATGGTCATGTGTAATATTCATGATTAAGTAATGTTATAAGGATGGTTCCTTATAAACAAGACATTGAAATTCATCTATGTACCCACATTTAGGGGGATCCATCTTAGATGTACATTCAAACATGAAGCGTTTATGAGCCTCATTTGGAAGATCTATTTTAGACCTTGAAGCATTCCCCTTATCAGAGGTTCTAGTTAAAAATGATGAAGCTAAAAATTTTGTGGAGGAATCCACCCAATATATTGACCATTTATTGGCTAATGGTAACCAATTGATGTAATTTTTCAACATTCTTTCTATTATTTTGATTTTAAAAATAATTCTAATTCACTATTTAGAATTAATAACTATTATGGAAAGGTCTGAGGTTGAAGCTTCTACATCAGATCGACCACTGAATGGTGACACAACCACTATTTGAGAGGGAGCAGAAAAAGGCACTTCTTGGAGTTCCCTAATCTTAGAGTACACATATCCCACTAATAAAGATTTTGAATAAGATCCAGAGGTGTAGAATTCTCTTTACATCACATTTTTCAATGCATGGAAGGATATATGGAAGATAATCCTTGGGACAACCCATGATGACCTGCCTTATTGAATCCAATGACACTCAGTTCTATTTGTCATGTTGGGAATCAGTGGGTTTGGTTACCGTTTGATCCATGCTACTTTTAGGGATACTATTCGTAGGTGGGAGAAAGAGCATAATCTTTAGCAAGACATCATAATGGAAAAAAGTTCACCAATATTGATGACTTTTGAGAAACATTATCCTAATAAGAGTCCAATCATAATAAGAAACAGGTGGAGTTCAAGAGGATGATCAAGAAGAAGAGTCTTCAAGTGTTTCTCCTACATCAATAATTAAATATCACTCAAAGGGACTCTAAAAACACCATAGTTCTCTATGATATTCCCAAACTGAAGGGTTAACTGCAATTACAGTTGAAATTGAATTGATTCATCAGGATGGGGATACTGATGTTGGTCAATTAAATGGGCTTCAATGAGAGGATCAAGGGGATCAGGAGGTATTTCCCCAGATAAAAATTTATACTAAAGTCCTATAGTAAATAATGGTAGATAGAATCCATCTTATGGATGATTTTCTGGGGGATTTATCCTTATAAATGAATATTTTTTTGATCATCTATTTCTTTATCATTATTTCCCTCATATGATAATAATGTAATATTGAAACCAATTTTCATAGAAATTATATTAGTTGGTTGTATTAACAGTGATTGGATAGGGAAATGCTCTAATTTTTACCTAATACATGTTATATAGAGAGAATAGTTTGATTGTTGATAGGATCTTATAGAAAACCCTACAAAAATTATATATTTTTTATGTCATCCCCCTAAATTTTTCCTTATTTTAATATGGAGGGGATATAGTCGATGCAACCTGAATTTTTCTTAGGATTCCATTTTTATGTTTTCAACATAACAAATATTTTTCCTCTAACATTTTGTCACTCGGTATTATTCTTAAGTCATATAAAGAATAAATTTAAAGAGATGAGACTTGAATTTTGTTTAGAGATCTCTTTTTGGGTTTTTAACCTTGTGAGTATTGTGTCTCTTTTTGTATGGGTAGTTTAAAGTCATGAAAATTAGACTAATAATGCTAGTGTTTTGGGTCACACAACTTTTCCTATAATGTTTGAAATAATGAAAAAAACATAACTTGCTAGTCATGAATGTTCGGACATTCTTTAGATACTTCCAATGGGAATCTCGAGGCATAATTATGTGGTTTCTGAATATGAAACATAGTATTCATGAATATCAGATCACTCTATTGAAAATAAAGATACCACCAGTTGAAAAATACCATTATGAGGCATTTTTTATTAAAGGAAAACTGGGGAATATACTACATTGTCAAATAGTGTCATCCATAGGCTAACATACCCATTTTGTTGGTGACTTATGTAAGGCATACTAGGTTGCATACTATATAGTATGGTAATGGATTTATCAGGAATTGAAACATTTTAATGCTAATGGACAAAATAAGTTTATGATATGGATTTATCAAGTCCACATTGGGTTGTTTTCTCAAGGAAATATGTCTGAAAATGAATGGAATATCTGTGTTGGAATAGGACATGAATAAAAAACCTCTCATACACAGATTAGTTGTGTGAAGAAGAGTATACTTGATTAGGTATCCAATGTCATCAGAGAAAGCCCCATTTGATAAAGGATAAATGAATTATACCATTTAACATCATGAGCCTTAGAAATTGACAGTGTAGTTTAACATCTTATATAAAGGATGTTATGAAATGTAGTTTACAGTAATGCATTATAGACATGAAACTATACAGTTTAAACTCTTGCAGCACGGACATCATTATATGAATTTTAATTTCATATAGCATGGAAATTAGGGGTCATTAATTTAAGGGGTTATAACTTTGATCGAAGGTTTGATAGTTTCCCCATTCTTAATGATTTTGTATGAAAATGTGCTACTAAATTCATGTATGGAAGGATAAAGTGGTAAACTATAACCTATGGATATTCATATCATAGAAATGGTTTGGGAAAATGGGATTATGGAATTCTAGGAGGTCCCTCCTGAAAATAAAATTACCACATCTTGAAAACCCCGTTATGGGTTTTCTGTTATGAAAGGAAAACTAGGGAATGTATTTTATAGTCAAATATTAATAACCTTAGGTTGATAGACCTATTGTAAAGGTGACTTACACATGGCCAAATGGGGATCATACTACATAGGAAGGTAAAAGATCTCTCAAGAACTATTAAATTCTTTCACTAGAAGCCTATGAATGTTTATGGAGATTCATATCCCCATAATAATAGAGTTTGGTTTGTGGATGGGAGAGCCTGAATATGGAAGGGACATTTCAATCCATGAATTCAAGGAATTTGGGCAATGGGAACTCTATGGATATTGGAAAGAAGCATAGGATATATGTGTCCTACATTTATGTTATATGAACTAGACTATATTACTAAGAGATTTAGGGAGATGTATTGCCATTCAAATCCAAATTATCCCAATATGCATCAAACACATTGGGGAAAAATTTTTAAACCATGGTCTTGGGTGTTCTCAGATCATGAGAGAGAAATTGGAAAAACATTTTAAGAAAACCATGGATTTTAAAATCATGGATTTCGACATATTTTCATCAATTCTTATGATTATAGAAGAGGCTTATCCCAAGGGAAAAAATTACCATGGGATGAAAAACCCATATGTAGGCTGTTTTATGAAAGGAAAACTAGGGAACATACATCATAGTCAAATAGTTGTATCCTTTGGATTACAATCCCATTATGTGTGTGACTTATACAAGGAAAATTGGGGCATATACTACATAGTCAAGAAAAAGAGCCTTCAGTTATCAAACATTATATTGCCAGTAACTGAAGATTGATTATGAGGATATGAAAGTGACGAATATTAGGAGTATGAGTTGTTGGAGAAAAGTGTTTGAGATTGAAGGAATCATTTAGACCAATATATTTTATGAGTGTAGAATCCATTACATATATTTGACTCACATTTAAAATGAGAATATCTCTTCTTCCTTGGTGTTCCCCAAGATGAGGGGATCAAAACTGAATTCTCCTACATAGATTGTGTTTGTATGTAGGATTGGGGGTCTTTCTTCTTACCGTGGGGCTAGTACTAGGATATAAGTCCAACTCATCTCTATGCATCTCAATGGGATGTGAATCAATCCATACATATTTTTATGGGTACCATGCCGTTTAAAGTCATGCGGCAAGGAAATGTTGCTTTGTAGTTTAAATTTAAGCAGTAAGGACATCATCAATGCAGATTAATGTCTTGTGGTAAAGAAACTTATGCTACGATGTTTAAATTCATTCATCAATGAAAATAATAATGTAGTTTAATGTCACACAGTATGGACATTAGGTGTCTCGATGTGACGAGTAATAGGATAATGCAGATGATACGAGGGATAGATCCCAATTTTCACCAAGTATATTGTCAAATCAAAAATTAAGCCACATGTGGTTCTAATAGATAAGGACTGACATGTAAAGTGAAAACTAGTATTGGATCTCCTCATATATATCCGAATCCTACATGATAGAGTAGAGTCTTTCCAATGTTGTTCTAGAGATCAGCCAAGGATTGGAGATCAAGATTCCACTACATATCTCCTATGGGTGAGAATCAAGCCAAAACTAGTTCTTGAAGGGACATATAGTTTACCATTAGGTGCTCGGGAGGAGGGTGATTCTGGCATAAAAATGAATATATTGGATATACTAGGGTGTATGACCCATGTGTCACTATGTATCTTTCTGGGTAAATAATCAAGTCACAAATAGTTCATAAATAATGGTCCCCCACTATGATTGAATTCATATGTGGGGGATAATTGTTTTTTTTAATATGGGATCATACATAGGATGAAAACCTGTATTGAATATCCTTATGTTGATCTAACTCATACATGATAAAATAAAGGCATTACATGTATCATGTTGTGGCTGGGTCCTTGATTGAAATTCTAGATATCACAACATATTTCATATGGATGTGAATCAATCCACACATAGTTAATGAAGATTATCATCCAATATATTTTCTTGTGAAGATGACATATATTGTACTTTTTATGTTCCTATATCTAGGAAAAATTATTCCCCCTTTGGGAATTGAGACACATTTTTTATACAAATAACTCTTGTACCAAACTTTTAAGAACACATGAGTTTTTGTCTGTGTGAGAAATAAAGCATGGTAAAAATTTCTTCTACAACACAATGGTAACACAAGAGAATGATAACAGTATTTTGATTATCTGGTGGCTGGTCCAGGAGATAGATTCTAGGAGTTTCTACACATATCATTAGAATGTCAATCATGTTTTATATAGTTCTCGAATTTCCAGTAGTTTAACGTCATGTGGTGTGGGTAAAGATAAACCGATGTGAAAGGGTAGATATATTGTGGTTAAGCCATGGTGTAGGACCCAAGCATAACTACGTATCTTGATAAGGAAAGAATCAACCCACATGTAGTTCTTGATGATGGTTCCCAACATGAATTGAGTTTTAATATGGGGTGGTGGCATTAATATTTCCTTAAATAATGGTTGGTCCCAAGACATTAGATGGAATGGAGATTAAGAAATATTTTTTTTAAGAATTACCTATATAAATTTGGTTCTTACATATGGAAAGATGAGGCATTATTTGTTGTTGTGTCTGGATCCAATATTGGCGATTCGAGCATCACTATGTTTCTTACTAGGGATAGAATCATTCCATTTATAGTTCTTGATAAGGTTCCCCATGCAGGTTTTGTCCATACAAATGGGTTGGTGATTTTTAATTACGGATGGATAGGAGATAATGGATCTGGGCATCACTGCATATATCATAGAGTGATAATCAATCCATATGTTGTTCATGATATCTCAAACAGATTATTGTCATATGGTAAGGAATTATGGTGCAGTTTAATGTCATGAGAGACAAAGGGGTATTTTTCTTTTAAGGTTATGTAGAAAGGAAAATCAATATTGTGCAGTTTAATATCATGGAGGATCATAGAAATCTTAGTTTTATGTTTTACATCTCAGACCATGGGGAATAACGTCACATAGGATGTTGAATTTTGTGCGTTCTAAGAAGTTTAATGTCATAAATAATGAATGAACTTATAATTCCAATACTTCTTATCTTTATCAAAAAACATTTGGTGTTTTTTCGATGGGGTCTTGTTGAAAGCCTCTATCTATCCATTGGTCACTTCATGATAGTGGGATGAGTAGTTGGAATTGACATTGTAATTCAGATATATCTTCTCTCACTTGGTAAAATAGAAATTAGTGCCACTATATACCAATAAGGTATGATGGACCCCAAATATGGTAATGATAGTAGTTTTGACGAAGCTTGCGATGATTTTGGCCCTGACTTCTTTGAGAGTTATTGCCTTAACCCATTTGGAGAAGAAATCAGTATGAGTAAGGACATAATTTTACTACTTAAACATAGGTGTAGGATATGGTCCCACAACAGACATTCCACATCCGACGAATAGCCTAAATTATTTGGTTGTATGATGTTTCTATGGGGGTTGGTGAATGTAGTTTCCATGCACTTACAAGGGCTGAAATTTCATAGTGAATTTTATACAATCCATTGTCATAATGAGATAGAAGTATCCAATCCTCTGTATTTGATCAGAAATACCATAACCAAATTGGCGGGGATGAAAGGATCCTACACACGCTTCTTCTATAGAAACCATAGTCTCTTCCCCATTTAATCATTTGGGACGGACTCTATAAAAGACTTGTTTTTAGAGGAATTTTTGGAAATTTGAATTTTAATAAAGATTAGGATTTGCTGCTCACCGTCGAATCAGTTCACTTCTATCTCTATCGGTGGGGGCATTCTATCCTTAAGGAAGTCCATTATGGGAATCATCCATCCCATAATATGACCATATGTATCATGAATGGGACTTATTTCATTGATCTCTTATGATATGATTCGATGAAATGGAGAGACAATGCGATGATGGGAAATGAAAATGATTACTTTATCCCACTTTGGATCTTTAAGGGTTGTTGATTCATTTTTCAATGGGTTGAATGGGGTGTTTTGTGATCATAAAATGTAATACATTGTTATATTTGAGGGAAAATATCCCATTAACATTCATACATAATCACACAGGGGGATTATATCCTCTTTTCTAATGGTTTAATCTTTGTTGATCTTCTTTATTATCAAATCTATGTCACCCTTTACCTCCAGGTGGTTTTATGGTATTTGATGTTCCAATTCTATTATTCTTATGAGATCCTGGTATTCTACTTCATTGTTGGTATTACCCTCTAAAAACAGGATTGAATATGGAAATACTGCCTTCTCTTGTGAGATAAGCACAATCCCTAACCTTGATTTTTTTAATCTTAGGGTATTCTATTCTTTTCCTAGTTGGACACCTAGACACCACATAAAAATACATTTCCCATATTTGAGGGCTATTCATAATAGATTACACTTATTCTTTTATAACATTCTTAGCTAATGATTTCCCTTATGCAAATGGATGCTATGTTAGGAAATATGTCAAGGTCTTGCCTTTCACTGCGTTCTAAGGAACAAACTGTATATCACACTATTGTAGTGTAACTTCCCACCATTCATGATATCCCTTCAGCATAGTATGATAGAGGATAAATTTGAGTAAGATATTTCAAGAAATCAAGTGGGACTTATGGTGCTAAAGATTGTGAATCAGCTTCTGAATGATAAATATTATTGATAGACATCTCCTATCGATATATGAGTAACGTGTATTAGTGTCATGCATGTTTTTACATGAATTAATAAATGTTTCATTCATTCCTAGTATCATTTTTCTATGGAAGAAAGATACCCAGTGATAATTCTTGGTCCATCACATATATACTGAGTGGTTTTCCTTCTATAGGTGGCGGTAACACTATTATACTTAAGAGATATTTCGTGAGAGCATTAAATGATTATTTAAATTAATTGGTACAATAATATATGACTCCATTCTTCATCAATTTTGTGAAGGGTAAACACTTACCTACAAGACTCTCTATAAAGATCCAGATATAAGCCATGATTCCATAATTTCCTCTAAAATCTTTGAAGTTTCAAGGATGTTACATGCCAACAATTTCATTAGTATTCTCAGGATCAAATTCGATGTCGCTATACCATACGATGATGATGATAAATTTTCCCGAAGTTACCTTGGAAGCACAAATCAATATGTTTATCTTTAGATTATTCTATTGAAGTATGATGAATGTGGTTTCTAGGTCAACGAGGTGGTCATAATGTTGTCGATGCCTGAAAATAGGCCATCAACATAGAATTTAACAAACATCCCCAAGAATGGTTATGAAATGTGGTGCATGACATGTTGGTATGTGGCACCATTGTTCTTCAAGACAAAGAGAATTACCTGATAGAAAACTACTCATTGAGGGGATTAAAATATGTGGATCCATAAAATTATAGGGCCATGAAAATTTGGTTATACTCATAATATACAACCATTGAGGAGAGGGATTCATAACCACCTATAACATCCATCAAGAGTTAATTGATTAGGAATAAGAATTCAACTTTGGTTCAATACTATATGAAATCTCTATCATTGATGAAAACTCTAACTTTACGATTATTCCTCTTCACATGGATAATGTTGGATAACCATTTTTTGTATTTTACCTCCAGTATAAATTCATCCTAGATGAGTTTTTCCACTTCATCCTAAATTTTGGATTCCTGAGTCAGGTGCTTCCTCCTAGATTCTTGCTTGTATCCTCGACGATCATATTGAAAACCCTTGTGGTGGGTGGCCAACTCGGGGTCATGGTCTAGAATCTCTACATAGTTCCATGATAACACACTTTGATGCAGCTTCAGTAAGGAGGTATATATCTTCTATTCATCGTGATTGATGGATGCAGTAATCGGAGTGGGGATTGGATCTTCTTTTATACAAAAACTTTTCCCTCTGAGATCATCCATGGTGGTAGTGAAGCCTTCCTAAAATTCAGGAGGGGTATCCTAAAGATCTTCTTTTTCTTCTTCCTCATCATTCACTACTGATTTCATTTATTTTAGATGAGGACATTATAGAAAACGTTCTTTACAGAGAATAGGGGAACCACCATTTTTTACATCTAGTGGATTAGGCAATCATTTCAATCTCACTTGCTTTCATGGATCCTTCTTGGATCCAATAAAGGTAAATGGGAGACTAAGAATGAGTCCCTTCATTTTCTCTAATCATTATGAAAACTTCTACCAATATAGCTTACAAAACCAGACATTGATGGGTCTCAGGATATGGAGTGGGAACATTTTCAATCAAGATTTAAACATCACTTGGAGAGTTGATAACTTCTTTAGTGCCATAGAGCTTAACTTCTGTAATTGAAATACTATAATTTTTTGAATGAGTGTTTTAATTTGGGACCACCCATTCAAATTGATTTATAGACAGCACATAGTCTTAACTAATATGCATGAATGGGTTAGTTGAGATCATATCCAAGCCTTTTGAGGAATTTATTCGAGTAATATAATCCATCATGGAATGTTTTACTCCCTTTTTATATAATATTACATCAATGTGTAGGGTATCAAATGATTGGAAAGGGGAACTTTTAACAATTAAATGACTCATTCTATCTATTAACTTTCTATTTGAGACACTGATGGTTTGATGAAGAAATGGATGCATGCTTATGTAACCAAGGTCTTCCTAGTAAAACATTTAATGTTATATCTTGCAAGACAACCATGAATTATAAGTGAGACATGGGATCTCCAGATTGAGTAATGAGTCTAATCTCTCCATTATTCTCATGATAATTCTTTTAATAAAACTATAACCTAAATGTGGAGGGAGATAGTTGGGATTCATTGAGACCCATATGGGGAAGTATCCATACAACAATGATGTTGTCACCTTAGCCATTTTCATCAAATACTCACCAGATATCAATGTCACTGATGTATCCAGAGATATACGGGGGTCTGAGGTGTCCATGTATGATAGAATCCTCATCCAGGACTATGAAAGGTAATAATTCATGGAACTCTTCAGAATCATTCTCTACAGGATATACCTCAGTAGCAGAAACAATGGTATCAAACTCCTGAGGGATTGACAAGGCCTCAATGAGTGCTTCCCGAAGGTTGTTTGATAGAAAAAGAGCATCCAAGATTGATAAATTTTCTATAACTTTGGAATGTTTATTCAGTAATTAATATTGCAGATCCATGATTTTGTAGTATCCAATATAGGAATGTTTTTTTTCAACACATTTAAGGATCTGATGTCCCCGATGTGGATGGTTTGTCCCTTGGGTAGGATTTGGAAGTGCTTCTATTATTGGTGGATTAGAAGGATTAGGTCAGCCAACCCATCAATATGGTGTTTTTGTATCCTCTAACTAGTCTTAAAAGATGACCATATTAGGGAAAACTTTTCATATATGGAGGAAAAACTCTCCTCTGTATCCTCTAACTAGTCTTAAAAGATGACCATATTAGGGAAAACTTTTCATATATGGAGGAAAAACTCTCCTCTTCCTACTGAGCTTTCTAGAGAGCATTCAAATGAGTTTTGTTTGCGTAGACTATTTAATTAGGGGTTTGGTTAATGTAGTGGATCATAGCATGGCCATGTCTTCCTATATATCCTCTACCTCAATGTCCCCTTCCCCCAATTCCCCAATAAAGTATATGGAACTCAGGTTCATAATTAGAATCATCATGTGAGAGGATATCTGTTAAGTGAATATCATTTATGAAATTGATGATCAAATCCTCATCTAATGATGATTCTTCATAATGGGTTGACTCCTATTGTATCATTTGGCATGGTGGTTCATATGGTTTTGGTATGGTTAGAATGAGGTCGTCTAAGGTTAAGGACAACTTTGGACTTGACATGAGATGATATTATTCTGTTTGATTCTTATCCTTTTGGCCATGTCACTTTTTGAGTATTGGCCTTCAAAGGACTCAGACTTTGATGAAGCTAATTTTACATTGTTGGAAGGGGTCGAGGACATAGTTGGTTATTTTAGCTATGAGTGGAGAATAAAATGAGTTCATTTGATTTTTTTTTCAGAATATCCAATCAGATAACTTCTGGGTACTATTGATTTTATATTATTTCCATTCACCTCCATCCTCCGGATTGGTATCAAAAACACATGCTACCTAACCAAGAGAATTTTTTAATTTCACTCTACCGGAGACCAAAATCTTTTGTATGAGGTCATTGAAATCAAAAAAATCATAGATGGGGTGCCCCAAAATTTTATGTAAGGGGAAATAGTTCATGAGATCTTCATTACCTTCTTGGTTAGGGTTCTTAGGTTTTGGAAATCGAACTAAGTAGTTTTCCAATTCTGAATTACAGTTTCTGAGGACTTGGTCATTCCAAAAGGAATAGACCTTGTTTTCTATCTCCTAAAACTACTTCCTCCTCTGATATCATTGATCATATTAGTGAGAAATATATTTTTACTAATGATCATGTTTTGGATCACTACAGTATGATATGGGATTTGAAATGTTAGTGGGTAAAATGGACTACATATGTGTAACTATAAATGTATCTACTTTCCCGTTTCTACTTCCTTGAGTCGATGGAATCACCTATGACATTGCCTTGTTCACTATGATGGAGATTTCCACCTTTTGGGAAGTTAAGGATCGATAAAAAAACCCTACTATGTATTTTTTAGGGATAAACTATGTGTAAAACTCAACACATATATTCACTACATAGATAGGAAACAAATCTTCTTGAAGGAGTAGTCGGTTCAAGGAATATGTTAGTCCTTTATTTCGTGTGATTAAATCATATACCCTTTCATTATCCCATTGGTTTTAGTTTGTGAGGTCAATGACTATTTCCTAATGCAGTGTTGTGGTAAACTAAAAGACCAGTTTCTAGCAGAGGTCTTCACATCCACTAATCAACTGAGATTGCAAACACGTATACCACACGAAAGATGGCCCTTGTAAGGATTAAAAAAAACACCTATGGTTCACTAACTCATGCTGTTCAAGGGTACCAATTATGGGATCACAGTGAGAAGAAAATTCCTAAATTGTTGCTCTTGGTATCCTAATCCATTGAAAATTAGAAACATAGGATTCCCATTTTGTTGAGAAGGAGGGTAAGATCCACCCATTCAAGGTATGAGTTCTTTTCTGGTTGTATCAGTGCAAAGAGTCCTTCCATGGATTCCAATCAAGTAGTTAATGAAACAATGATATTCATAAAAATTCGAGGCATGATTAGATGAAAAAGGACATGAGCAGGTATGGAGAATGAAGCCTGAATGGGAGTAAAGACTGGTATAACCACTGGTAGTGGAAATGGTGGTATCTGTCATGGGTAACCAATAGGGGCATTACTATGAGGATTTTCTTGACCCAGTTATGGGTGTGTACTCAATGTATTTAATTCTTTGTCTACATCAGTCTTCATGGTATACCCTCTTTATTGAGGTATTCTAACTGAAAGTGAATGTTGGGGATCTTCTTGTAGAGCATATCTGGCTGGAATGTTTCTATGGAGGAACTTTACATTTTGTCTTCTCAACTCTTTCATATCTTCCTTTTGATGTGAAAATATTTACTCTAATGGAATTTATTTGTCCTCTCTAAGAGGGAGGTGAGGAATAATATGGAAATTACCAATTTTTTAACAAGGTTATATTCAAGTTGGTAAAGAAGGATTGTTTGGGATCTTTCTCATATTTAGGAAAATCCTCTGGTTTTGCATATACACACCTCCTTCAATTTTTTCAACATGGGTCAGATTTTGAACTGTAACATCCCCATATGATTTCTTTGAGCTAGACTTATGTTCTTTAGGGTATTTAGTGATAGCGTTGATGATATTCATGGATGTGTAATTCATTTTATGCAATATGATGGAATCTATATGAGATTTACTTCTTCTGGTTCATCCATGAGACGTTGTCCACCATTTTATTAGTTCCACGGGATCTGTTTGGTGGACAATAACACAGATGGAATATCCATAAAATTTATTCATACATATTCTATTTGAATGCACCAAATCATGGGATGGGATGAACTGATAGTATTTATTCTATGACATCTTTCCTAATCTGGAGAAAAATGAATCCCACTGTGGAGGGGATTTTTGAGGTGAAAAAGGCCCCAACGCTTATAGTTGGGGCGATTCCTATTCTACCTTTCCAATACTTTGAGAATGATTGGATATCCCTATGGTTTGGGTTAAAAAATTCCACATCCCTATAGGCTAGGGTTACTCTCGAACTAATGTCGATGATATTACCACATCTTCTCTTCTAATTTTTTAGGTATTCATTCGATCATGGGTTAGGTGAATTATTCGACACTCACATAAATTGCCTATTTCTGAAGACCATTATGCTATTTCTGACATCTACATAATATGATCATTTAAATACTCTATATGGGAGGACATATTGACATTATCATATGCTTAACACAAAATTATTTCAACATCCCACTCTCTTCTATCCCGATGTGGAGGAGATTTTATTGGGGCCTGTTAATGATGATCATATCCTCAGTTTTGAAACAATTATGTTTGTTGTAGCAGGCCTGGGGAAATAACATTTCATGACACCTCATTTTGTGGGATTTGTTGGTTAGGGAGTGTAGTGAAATGAGATTCTCCATGTGATCCCCATCCACTAAGATGAACACTAGATGGTGTGTTTACAATGGGTCATCACAACCTCATTAATGCATTGAGGCATGAAAATTTAAGGGCTCCTTGTTGTTTATTGATCTTTGGATTTTGGGAATCCGAGAGAGAATACAATTATGTTGTGTGTTATAATTCTAAATTTAACTTTAAATTATTTTGATACTCATCATAGGGTATTACCTTTTCTTATATATAAAAAGATTTTTCTCTAGGTTGAGGTGGATTTCTTGCATAAAATATTTCACGAACACCATTGGAATGTTGCATCGAGGGGTGTCGAAATTGAAAAACATGACTAGTATGTATTCATTATCCAAATTATTCTTCATGTTTAAAATATATTCTTTATCTTTAAATATATTCTTATTAACTTGGTTGGACCGGAGTGGACACATACTAATTGTCTTATGAAAATAAATAGGATTTTTTTTGGATTTCCTCTACTATGTTGCAAGGAAAATGACCCAAAAGAGGTTCATATAAATAATGTTTCATTATGGTGGCATCTTGTTGTGAAAGGATTTAACCCAAAAATCACAAAGCATAAAACCTTACTAGCCTTGTGTTCAAATTTCCCTCTTACTAGGAGGGATTTCTCATCACTACATTTCCATTTGGAGAATTCTGTTGACAATATAACTGACTAATATAGAGAGAACATTCACAGTGAATGCCAACATGGGGAGGACCATGTTGGTAGGTTATAGTAAGGGGAATATTCTCCTTCCCTTTGGTCTTATAGCCACATAGAGGGTTTTCATGGCTCTCGTCAAGAGATAGGGTATCAAGATCCACTGAATTGCTATAATGAAAAATGTATACATGATGAAGTGTTTTACGAGGACCCTTAGAATTACTGATAATACTCCTGTAATTTAGATATGGGAGGTTAGGATCTTGATCTGCAGGCGATAATCATTTGAGGGATTCAAGAACTCCAGCATTAAGAGAATCCTGATTTTAGATCAGCTATTGTTTCTCCAATCATTTTTTATGATGCTTCTTCTAAAAATCCTTCTTACGAGAAATTGGTGACACATGTTGGGAGAAGTGGTATTCATGTATAAGTGTTTTTTCCAGTCATGGAGTGACCATTGGAATAATACAATTACCTATGATTGGAGTAGGTATATATTCTTGATTCGATTTTCCATAAAACATGGTGAAATTTCCCCTCGCCTTCATGTACTGGAGTAGAGTTTTGGGTCTTCACTATGGTTTTATACTGATGATCGACCCCATTTTTTGGTACATAGATATGTTTCCATCCCTCATGAATAATTTTATTCACTATGATGGGGTTTAAGAATGTTTGTAGATTGTGTGAAAAAAATTTCATCTTCCATTTCTCAGTTTCCATGATACGTTTGGTGACTTCAATGGATAGAATATCAATTTACATCCATTCCATATCTAGATTATGTGTATGATCCTACTCATATCCCCCCTTTCCTGCTAGCGTATCCTAATAGTACTCACATGTGGGTCCATAGGGCTGAGTCTTCCCTGTACTTATCATCAGGACATTCTGAATGACTTCTTTAGGTGCTACCAGTCGAGGCTACTAGAAGGCCTGGTAAATGTTATCAAGTGTGTCTACATGATCAATTTTATCCCCCAAAAATGGTTAGTAGAATATATTTAGTGATTCCATACAAGTCTACTGGGCGGCATGGTGGGTGAAAGTAGGTGAAAGTTCCTACTTGTAGGATTCCTCTATGTTTGGTTGACGAGATTCATAGAATGATTCTAGGAGAGTCTTCTAGATGACTGTATGAAGGTAGATGTTTTTATGTACCCACTCAATGCTTGTGAAAAAATTATGTTGGTGGGATTATCTAGAGGGGAAAAGGTATTAAAATTCTCCTTATTGTCTAGTTTCCATCCCCAGAGGGCCATCTTGTGTTTCTGGGTCAATGGGACCTGGGTCGAATAGTCAAAGGTGACACCCTCGTCATGTTGAGTGTTAACAGTCATGAGACATCGGTGATGGAGATTACTAGATGGGTCCCATGAGAAGGACCTTGTTGTCTCCTAAATTATGGACTAGGTGTCCTCTTTATACACCAAAAAAAATATTGGATGGTTTGGTTATTGTGTTCTAGAGATAATCTCCTAAACTAGTTAAAGATGGTGGTTGCTGTTGTCTACTACAGGACCACCAGTCATCATTGACCAGATGGTTTGTGAGGTTGGTTGAGATGGATGGACTGTCGAGTAGCCTCTAGGGTTGGGATCATTCAGTTTTTATTGTACTATCAAACTAGCGAGTTCAAGACCCTGTATTTAAGATGCTGAGCTAGTGACAATTTCCTTCCCATGGATGAAGATCTAGTATGAATATCAGTTAAGGTGTTCAATGGTGAAAAAATGAAGGAGGCCATTTGATCTAATGTAGTTTGTGGAAGGAAGTGCCTTTATATATACATGAAAAATACAAACATGGAACTCATGTCAATGAAGCATCTCATTTGAGTGAATACATGTATGATTTATTTTCTTATCTTACCTCCTATCATTTGAAAGTAGATGGGTCCTAACATGTTGGTGATACAGTCATCTTAGTTAAGGATTCACATCCGGTTAACCATATTTTGATTCTAAAAAAATATTTATCAAGGAACTAAATGGTTTTAGGGAAACAAATTAGTACATCCATTTTTGTAAAATAAATTCTATATTTTTTCCTCTCTATTAATGCCTCGTTTTAATTATCTATATTTGAATAGATTTCAATGGTTTTTTTCATGGAAGCAGAAACATTGAATGGTCTGGTATTCGAATGGATCTAATTTCCAAAGGCAGACACTTATTAGGTATTTTGAGCACCGATGCTTATGAAATCACATTGGTCAAGAGGATGAGAGGATAGGCTCATCACACCCTTTTGGGGGGAATTATTTCCTACTCTGGGACTCTCTTATAAATTTAAGATATGTTCATCAATCCTTCATTACTTCCCAATTATGATATAGGTCCACCCAAGATTAGTAAAAAATATTAGCATGTATAGATCATAGAATCATCTTTATGTATCTAAGGTTCATCATCAATAGAGATATCTGTATATATCTACAGTTCTCGATCGATGATATTTTCTTATAAAATACATAAGGATTCATTGGTTTTTATTATGATGATGTTGTTTTTCTTGCCACATAGTGGGGAAATTAGTAGTCTATTGCCATCTAGGGAGACGAAGGTCACTCAAGAGTTTCTCTTCATCTAGGGAGATGAGATTAGTTTTGATGTTTGAATAAAACCCATGGATAGGCTTCCAATGTATCATTGTGAAAGGAATAAAAACCCACATAGTTCAGTGACTCTTAAAGGGACAAAGCATTCCTTTTATGGTCATGTAATGAGGACCTAACCATAAAGTTTATCATCGTGTGGAAATGACATATAGGAAGAAGGTGCATAGTAAAATATTGTTGTGGGACTTATGTCGATGCATCCCGAGTAACTGAAGAGAGGTATGAACTCTCAGGTTTAATTATACACTACTAGGAATGTGGACACGGAAAGAATAGGTCTGATTTGGGCGGTTGGTTTTGGACTTCAAGGAGACTTCCTACGTATCCCATTTATATTGGAATCAAAGCCTTTGTAGTTCGGTCAGTCCTATAGAATAGTATATCCCTTTGAGAGACTTATGTTGGTTCTTATTCTAGTAGAAGATTTCATTGTAAAAGTGACCATGAAGGATTTCTTAAATAATAGTGGTTTGGGGGAATAACTTAGAGATTAATCCTAAGAAGGATTCCATGATTATGGTAATTATTCTTGGGAACTATTCTTCATGTGGATTCCCATTGATATTGGGCCTTAGTTAGGTGTCTTATGTATCCTTGTTGTGGATGGAATCTGATTTCTCATAGTTAAATCCTTTAGGTGGATCATGTGACTGTCATGATCATCACAAACCTCTAAGACCATGTGAGTCATTTTAGGGGTGAGAAACAAGTGGAAGCAGAATAATCCACAAACCACACACTATTATTCCTAAGCTAGTGGAAGAGACTGGGGATACGGTGGAAGAGGATAGATCTATGTAACCTATCTCTATTCATATGACTTTGTATGTGAGTCCAATGTAAGAAAGAAATTAAGGTGAATGATGGGGTGGTAAAGGGAAGTGAGACTACAACCTTCAATATGAATTTATAAGGGCTTAATCCCGAAGGGATTCCCTGAAATTGGTTCTGTAACATGAGGAGGATCCCATTCTATGTTGAAGGGAAAATAAAGTGTGATTCTTACCCTCCCTTCCAAAATCCCAGAAGCTCTCAGTCTTAGTGATTTGAAGGGATTGGCATGGTCCTATCCACATAAAATGAGACTGGGAACTCGTCAACACTATCCCTGGGGTAAGGGTCCTCCTAAACATATATATAAAAATCTAAAAATTCCCCAAAGATACTAAACCTATGGTATGATAAGTGTTGGAAACCTCTATCTATATAAATAAAAATATAAATCGAAGAAACATTGTTTTACCTTTCCCCATGGGTTTTTAAATCATGAGGTCTAGGTGGAGGTTTAATATTCATCCATTTCAAACAAAGGATCCAAATTATGGGAGGCCATTCTATGATTTTCTTAAAGGGAGATATCATGAGTGTCTCTTAGAGGATAAAGATTATGGTGAACCAATGAGGCTCTCACAAGGGCTACTCCACAAAGGAAATGGCAGGTTCTTCTAATTTGCCTCTCGACAGGGTTTCATTCTACGAGATCTGATGATTGGGAAGCCTTTTTTTTTGTTTTGGTTCATGTTTTTCATATTTTCTTGGGATTATGGTTTTTGTTGTGTGGTGATTGTGGATGCGAGAGGTGTGGACGCTGTGGGGGTCCATTTTTTTATTGTTTGGTGTAATGGTATCCCTGAAGAAAGCGGCGGGGAGGACCTATGTTGGATCTGTAAAGTAGCTCAGTCTCATGAATCTGTTTGTTGTGGTGAATGTGTTATGTGTTTATAGTGGTGATGAGGGCCTCTGGTGGTCGGTGAAGGGATGATGACGATGGTGATTTCTGGGGAAATCTCACGGGCGATCGGATGAATGATGGTTGGTTATATGGATTGGGGCGATTGTGAGTCACGAGGAGGCGTGGCGTATAGCGTATCAGTGTCAGGATTTGGTTACGATTTCTCCTGCTTTTGAATTTGAATTTTGAACTTTGAAATGTATACTGGGAAGAAGGTTCTTTGACCGCTGTTTGATGTTTTGATGTAGCATTTGTATGGTTTCTGGTTACCCTTAAACCGGTCTTTGAAAATGGAAAAAATTTCTTCCAGTCAAGATTACTATTTATAAGAAATTATGGGACCTTGTTTAAAGGTTTCTTTTTTGTAGGTGTTGAATGAAGGTGTCGTACGTCGGTGTCACATGCAAGTAGGTCATGTAAGGACATTATGTGCCGATAATGTTTTGGGCACCTTGGGTGAACTAATATTCTGGAGACTTATGATTCATAACATTCATAATCTATATTATCCTCCTTTTTATAAGATGTTTTACATTGTTTCCTTTTCAACCATGTGATAAGACAATGATTCAGAAATGAAAAATGTATTATGTTGAAATTTTGGATAGGGTTGATTGTACTTATGTAAGACTATCATTTCCAATTTTCAAAGATCATGATAGAAAGAATTTAAGTGTTATTTTATATGTAAATAAATTTAATTATATCATAAATATCATATTATTTTAGTAGATACAGTTACATATACCATCCATATGTCATGGTAAGAAAATAAATGAATTAAATCACTTAGTGAGGAGGTAGTCAAATATACCGAATAACAACGTTATCATTTTTAATGGATTGTTAGGAATGAAATTATTAGATATATTAATTCATCATAATGGATAATATTTAATTATTATGACATATAAACATTAAATCAATCATTGTTAATACCCATTAGAGGTGATGAGGAAGATTAATTACATTATTTCGTAAGGTAGTTGTTTTCTATACACACAAAATATGGTTTCAATTCCCATTTGATGGAAGATGATATGAAAAGGCATAAAAAAACATAATAGCATATAAGTATATAGGATATTAAGATTTTATTATATTTTATTTTCTAAGTCAAAATTTAATGTTGGAAATGAAGATGTACAAAGAAAGTTCTCAGGGAAGACGATTACCTTCTCTTAGAAGAACCTTCTTTGGATCCTTATTTTAGGACACTATGGTTTCTATTTTGGAATAATAGAAGCTATTGAATATACATAAGGATGTATGGGATATATGTTTCTATATTTCATTTTGGAAAAATATTTTGAACGGTGTGAAGAAGAGAGGAGAGGGGTTCCCATTTATAACGGATGGGGAGTGGAATTCTATTAAATATTACAAACTATTCAATTATAGGAATTCAATCTCATACCAAGTGCCGCCAAAATAGTTAAATAAAGTATTTAACAAGATATAATTCCTTCCAATACTATACCATTTAAAAATAAACATATTTTAACATTTATATTTCCTTTAACTATATGGTTACTCACTTTTTACCCTTTAAATCATTTTTACCACGGTAACTATTTTTTTATTAGTGTTACTATTCACTATGAACAATGATTAAGTTTATATTAATATATAATTTAAAATATTACGATTTTAAATATGGAATTTATTTTTCAAATTCAATTTATATATATGACAAAATATAACTAAAAATTAACCCCACAGTTGTGTTAAAAACAACTTTTATAAATATATGCATTATTTGAGCATAATATGATGTTATCATAACTATAAGATAAGTCATAATAATTATATTAATTTAAATACATAATTTTAGAAATAAAAGATATATATTTAATTTAAATAATTAATTATTTTATGTTGTTATAATTATTTATGTTTGAGAAACATTATGTGCTTTTTTAAAAGTTTCTAGAAAAAAATATTTTTAAGATTAAATATTATAATATATTGTAATAGTGTATTATTATCAATTAAATGTAATTAATTGTTTGAAATTTGGATAACCAAAACATATTTTATTTTTAAATCATTTTAAATAATAATAGTACTTTTGAATTAGTTAAATTATCAAAATCAAATGAATGTTTTACCGAAAATCAGTATTTTTCACAATTCACAAAAAAATAACTATATTCCAAAAATCCCTGAACGTAAAAAAAATTTGTATCAAAATTTTTAGTTTAAAAATTATTTTATTTTAATAAAATAAAATTTTCATAATATTCAATAAAAATTATTTCCAAAAGTTTCTTACAAAATAATCAATTTTCTTTTAAATAAAATGTTTTTTATTAATAATTGACCTTACTAAAAATGGGCTATTTGGTAATAATAATTTATAAATGGAGTGGAATATTTATAAATATTTTACCAATTATTTAATTCAATTAATATGTTCAATTTTAACATCTTGATTATAATAATTATTTTAATATAATCGTGTTTCATTTTGGTTCAGTTTTGTGTGTTTGATATAATCTAGAACATTGTTTTCCCTTTTAAAAACCGTGTTGATACATTATATAATAATGGTATAAATTTACGATGGTTCTCTAGTTATGTATAATACCAAATTCTATTATGGGTATTCATTTTGAATCATGTGTCCCTAGTATGCCAAATACATTCCGTACGACACCCTATGTGGTACACTTGGTGGGTAATCTAGCACACAAAACTCATTTTCTTCCTTAGAAGAATATTACACATCTTAATACAAAATATTAAAAACATTAACTATATAATTTCATCACAAACTATAATAATTTATAGAGAACATCGATTAGTGAATATATAATTTATACTCTTAGAGGTAAATAATAATTTTACATCACAAAATATATACAACCATAATGAAAAAATGACAAAGTGGAGAAAGATATTTTATATCACATTATAAATTTTATATTTTTAAAATAATTTAAATATAAATCCAATATTATATATTCATGTTCATGAAATCACATCTCATATGATAGGAAACCAAGGAAGACTTATTTTCACTGCTCTTTTAGGATTTTTTCAAATTCATTGCATCTTTTTGTTATTCCATGAATATTTTTATGTGAACATGTGACAAAACCATACAATTAAAACATTTAATGGGTAAAATATATAAATATATATTTATTTAATTATTTTAAGACATATTAATAACATTAATAATTCAAAAAAACATTTAATATAGTATCCATACTCCATTATTTCACAACATCCAATTCAATAATGTTAATAACGTTTTAATCAACAGAGAATTTTTCTATATTTATAATTATAATGATTATTTTACATTTTAAATTATATAATTTTATAGGAAATCATGATAGTTAATATATAAAACACTTGTTAATATTTTCCATTACTAACACATTCTGAGCTCTTTAGGAAATACAATGACAATAACATTTTCTGACTAAAATTATCTATTATTTGTTATACATGAGAATATCTTATTCCAAAAATACATCCACATGAATCATAGAAAATATTTTCTCTCAATAATATCATGAAAATATATCCAAAATAATTCTTTTTTAGAAAATTGAACATAATGTTTATTAGTGGGAAAATTTAACTTATAAACTATAACCAACCGTATCATATATGGTACTCTATTTCTTTGGATAATTATTCAACAAAAAAACATTCATCTTTAAAGTATTCCATAGAAGGGTTATGTGATCACATCCCTCATACATTAAAATATATTTATAATAATCACTTTTTGTGCAATAAACCATTTTTAACCTTATCTTATTTTAAACAATGTTATAGAATTGGATGAATCATAAATCATATCTATTGAAACCACCATCTCATATCCTTCATATAAAATATTTATTAAATAAAAAATTTAACTTTTCAAAGAATTTAAATAAGGTAAATATATTCATCCTTTATTTATATTTATATGATGTTGAAATATTCCTTTACAACTACTTCGTGATTTAGCAAAACGTTTCTCTATCATTTGAATAAAAACGATAATATTTATCAATCCCTACCATTATTTTGAATTCCTTTATATTTAAAATAATTTTAAAATATACATTTACTATCATATAACTTTCAAAATTGAAATATTAATTTCTATAAAAATTTAATATATCATGGAATCTCTATGGAGTATATCAAACCGCTTCTAGTATCCCAAAAAACCTGTAACTATAGTAAAATTACATTATTCCAAAATTATCCTTTAGGTTTAAACAAAAATGGATTCCTATTATAATTAATGAATATTTAATTATCTAGTTTAATCATTTACCATATTTTATTGTTTTCACCTAAAAATATACTATCCATCCATTGCACTGCTCATATATCCACAAAAAATTGAGTGTGTTAAATGTTTTTTGAACTCATTCATTCTTTTAAAAAAATTCCAATTAAGAATTGAAAATTAATTTTATATCTGGAACAGTGTTTATCCAGTCTCACCAAATCATGGACACACTCAATCATATTGAGTATATAAGTGGTGAATAAATTTCATTTGGAAAAATTTCCTTTAATTACATTCAATCTTATAGTGAATCATCATATACTTCCTATAAAGTTCTTGACTCTCCTATTGAAAAAATTATCCAATTGGATACTGATGGAGGTGTATCTTTAACACATTGAAAATATATTCTTCTTTATTAATTAATATTATGTTTCTATACTAGTCTAGTAAATTACACCCACTATCATTTCCTATCAATAAGAATGATCTAAAATTTATGTGTTATGATGATGAGTTAATTATGTTAATAAAAAATTCTTTTATCATCTTACTATCCTGTTTTACATTAATTTAATAATTAATTTTATTACATGTTCCCCCATAAAAATTATGGACAAATTTTTAATCCATTATATACCTTAGTGGTTCATGATCCACATTTCACTTATTATTGATTTTTCTTTTTTTTTTAATTCTCGCCAAAAATATATTTAGGTTGGCCAAAATTCCAATTATGTTATATATTACTATTGAATGGTTGAGTGTATATATCATTACCCAATTCATCATATGTATAAAATCAACATTATTCATTTGGTATGATTCCTATTGTTTTAAGAACTAATTTTAAACTAATGAAAATTCTCAAAAAGATGCATGTAACTCTTAGGGACCTTCATTATCTGTATTCCTTACACAATATACCCTTAGGTAACCCTACATCGGAACAAAATTACCAGTTGAATGATCAAGGTCATAACAATTGTTTTATTTTGGAAGGAATATAACAAAAAAAAGCGGACTGGATCAATCAATTTTATCTCATATTATTCTATATATATGTATACATGCTGGTAATTATTTATTTTAGAATACGTATTCCATGAAAATAATAATGTTTTTCAAAAACATATTCTCGTGAACCCGTTTACACTACTCTATAACATTCTAGAGTTAAGGTATAAAATAATATCCATAATTATACCTATAATATAACTCTCTGGATGTGTGTATAAAAACATAGAAGATGTTTAAATCTTTAAATTAAAGCTTAATTCTATTAAAATAAAACAATTATATATTTTAATAAGGTTGGGAATAAAATAAATAAATGTATAATTCATAAATTTGGACTATATATAATCATTTATGAACTATATTTAATTAAATTACAAACACTATATAGTTTGGGGATTAATTATGTACATTCCTAAATTAAATAAATATAAACACTTTAAATTTATTTATAATATGAACACGATCATATTGACATTTATATAGATGATTTATTAAATATATGATATCCGAAATCTAAATTTCATACATATTAACTATGAATATATTATATAAATATGTAGAATTTCATAGAATTTATATTAACTAAACCTTGATCATACTAATTTTCAATAAATCTTTTTTATGGTTTAAATAATTGTTTCTCATAACAATCCTTTTAACTTGGGCATTTCAAATGAAATAAAATGAACCGGTCATAATTTTAAATATATACACTTTTAAATTTATCCTTATTTTTATATTTTTAAATATACTATTAATTACCATAGATTTTTTTAATAAAAATATTATATAAAAATTACAATTCGTGTCATATAAATTCAATGGGTTTAACATTAATAACTAAAATTATATATATTTATTTAATAAATGACTCGTAAATATTTAATTATTTAATTATATGAAATTTATAAATATTTAATTTATAATCACCATTATAAATTAATTAAATATCCCAAAATGCTTTTTTCTATAATTTATAAACATTATATAATTCAGTTGATAATTTAAATTGAGAAAAATTACTTTTTCAATTATTTATTATTTAATTACATATTGTGAATTATTATTTTTGATTCTATTCAAGAATAAATATTTTTTACTACCTCTAACGCATCATATGATATTTCATAACACTATCATCTATATTATTTTGTGAGAGATAATCCATGACTACACTATCTGTTATGGGTCTGGGAGTTGTATTTTAAAACAACCATCCTCTTTATTTCAAATTAACACATGATTCATCACATAATATTACACTTGATACAACCTAGAAGATCACGAAGTCTATTGTATTTTGGAATTAGGTACATTACCTAAAAACTTAAGATAAGGAATACATCATCCTTATGAAAACCTCCTTAACATGTTCATAATATTCATTCATACTAAAACTGCATGGGATATCCTAGGGGAACACATATGAATAGGGTGATATATAAACACCAGTGAGGGAATAGACATGGAATAACATGAATAAAATAATACATTGTAACACCCCAGGCTTCCACGGTATGCTTCTCTTTGAATAATACAGTAGCGTGTGTTGTACGCAACTTCGAGTTCTAACACACACCACAACCAATCAAACTAGCCGTTATGAATATTAATACCCACTTTTTGAAATTTTATAAATTTTATCTTTCAAAATTTAATTCATTTTTGGTTTTGTAATATCAAAATTAGCCCAGGGTGAAATTTTGGTACTTTTCGGATAACTTTTATATTTTGATGAATAGTGAAAAATACTAAATATTAATTAAAACCAACTTTTTTAATAGAAATAATTAATAGTGATAAATTATTAATTTGAGTGGTTTTAAAGTATATTTAGAATAGATTTTCAAATTTTAATACAATGCTGGTCATTGGACATAGTTTCACAATTAAACCAGACATAAACAAGTGTCAATCTTTTGATAGTTATTATTTCTTAAAAACATGCTTTTTGTTTTGACAATGGGAATTAATTTAAAATTAATTTCTTCCACATATGTGTTTTGAATTTGAAAAAATGGATTCCATATTTGGAATCATGATTTCCAAATTGTGTAAATAAGTGACTCTTATTTTTAGACAATTTGAAAAATTACTTCGGTAAATATTTTATTTACCATGGTTAAAGGGTAAATTCGGTAATTGAGGGTAAAAAAAATTATATTATAATAATATTAATTTACCCTAAAACATGTCCTAACACTATTTTTTGATAAATTTCTGACCATGTACAACTTTGGGTCGATTTGGGGACCTCATGGAGCCACTTGTAGGTGATAAGGACACTTTATATTAATTAAGATAAAGTAAATACAAAAAGACATAAGCATATATCTTTTAGCAAAACAATTTTTTCATCAAGTTATGTTATTTATAATTTCGACTATAAATAATCATTAGAAATCTAAAAATATTTCCTACATAAGGGTATTTTATTTACAATTTTTGGACATTGAATAATTAAATTTATTTGTGACACAATAACGATACAGTATTTTCCTTATTAATGAAGGAATCAAACAATTGGTATTATAAATGTTAAAATAAATATAATATTAATGTTTTGATGACATCCAAGAATTTTATTGGTTAATATGACATGTTAGGATTGATTAAATAATTTTTTTTCGAATTAATAAAGTTGTTATGACTTTAACAAAAATCAATTATTGAATAGTGTTAAAATTGACATAAATGAGTTTTTAAAACAAATATTATATTATTAATTGATATTCAATTTCTAAAAATATAAGGTTCGGACAAAGGATTTATATAATGATAGGTGTATAATTAATGGACCACTTGGGGGTCTCTTGGATATATATAGTAATTTTATTACCTATGTAATATAAAAATACAAAGTGACAGGGTAAATGTCAAACTAATTAACTAAGAGTTAAAACTAAAAGATAAAGTTAATATAGTGACCCAAACCTGTCTAAAATCTATTGGTTGAAAGTTTTTAGACCCATACCCACCTTAAATATTAAATAATCTACTTGTAACCATTATAAACCAAATATGAATTTATTATAAAATAATACTTTAAGTTTTCCTAAAGAGCCCATCCTCCTCGTTATAAAAGGACACCACTTCTAACAATTTTTTCACATCTTCAAATCCTTTTTCCTCACCCAAACCTACCCAAATATTCTCTAAACTTCCCTAACTTTAACCTAGAGGCCTTATTTTGATCATAAAGCCAACTTAAGAATCCCTTTTGATCAAATCAAAAGGAAGAACCCGAAGAAGAGTTAATGTTTTCACCACCCTCTTTCAAGTTCCTTTCTTCTTCAACTTATTATTTTTTTGTTATTTCCATTATAAAATTATAACTACAGTGTCTTCTATATACTATGATGTTATTTAAAATATGGTACATCCATATTAAGTATTCTATCCATCCTTTGAATGACATGTCACCATACATGCGTACGTACGGCCAACCGTCTCCACATCGTGGTGTAATTGTTATTCATCACAGTATTATTTGGATAGATATAATAATGATGTGTAATTCATGTAGATAATAAATATAAAATTATAATGATTATGTATATATTATATACCATCCAATTATATATTATTTTAATATCAAAAGAATGATATTTTCGCTCGTGCGTAAGTACAGACTACCCTCTCCACGAACGCGATGAGATTCATTCCCCATCATATACGTTCAAGTATAATTCTCATTTGATGATTAAAAATAATGTTCAAGGACTTGATATCAGTATGGATATGAATTAGATACAACCTATCCATAACAAACATGTCTTATGTAATAAAACATATAAAAGGAAATGAGTAAGTTAACACCGAAAATGACGATAATACTAAGATATTATTAACAATGAAATGTTAAAAGATCATATATGATATCATATTAATGTATATGATTATTTTATAATTTAATAACAATTATTTCAAAATTATAAAGGAGTTTAAACTACCCTCAACCAAGGAAAAGTATAATGTAAGGGTTTATTTCACAATCTCTTCATTATCTAAGGTTGTTTATACGTAATTATCTACTGGGACCTCTTTATCATCCACATCCATGTTTATTAAAAATGTATCTCAAAACATTCTTAATATTTTATAGAATATGGGTTAAAGTCATTTATAACCTTTTTTTACTATTTATAAGTTGTTTATAAAGGAATCCTTCCATCATTTTCCAAACCAGGCCATTTTTAACCTATTCGACAGAATTAAGGTAAGAGTGTATTTTTTTAACTTATAGGGTGGGTGTGGATATTTTACGCCATTATAAAATCATCGAAGCTTCCCTTACAATCTTATAAGAATATTTTAAAAGTAAATGCTTTCTTTTATAATTATGTGTCTTTTAAATGATTTAAAAAAGAGATATTTCTCTCAAATAGTTTTGATTTCATCTATGTCAACATCCTTTGAAAGATTTTAAGTTTATTTTAAGTTGCTTTATTATGATACCAAACTTTCATATTGTATTGAAGGTTTTGTTATATGATTTAATATGGATGTTTTATTTTTATACCATTCATGGTTTATAGTGAAAGTATTGAAATTTCCTATTCCAGTTTTAATACAAATGTTTATGTTATGTTTAAACCTGTTCATATAAGGAATGCATTAGACTTAATAAGTGATGGGTGGAGCCTGATATAGCCTCTAGATGCATAGGTAGGTCTCATGAGACAAACTAGTGTCTTGGAACATGGCCTTGACAAAACTTTATATATAGTCTTGGTACAAGGCCTTGACTATGTGGTTATGATAGTCTGACATTATGCATTCCATCATTATGAAAGTGGTTATTGATATTTCATGTGATTATTCGACTAGTTGAATATCCACGTGAATAAGAAAATGGAATTATTTCATTTTATTTCTACCATATTATATTTAAGTTCATGTTTAAAAGGCTTTTATTTTAGCTATACATTGTCTTAAATGTCTATGCTTATTTATGAATGTTTCTTCTTTATTGTTATCCTTACTGAGCATCTGAGCTCACCCCTTTCAATGTTTTATTTTTTCCAGGATGTGAAGAAGTATTTTATGAATGACCTACAGGGATTGTATGAGGGGATATTAATACAAGATGTTGTTGTGTTTTTTTTTACTCTATGATGTAATGTAAGACTTATGAATATATCTAGTGTTTCCAAGGCTACTAAACTAATCGACCTTTTGGGATTTTATCTTTTGTGATCACACCAATGTATGTAATAATGCACCGACTCTGGGTAAATGGGGTCGGGGCGTTACATACATGTTATACAATATTCATGTAAATAGGGAATACAAGGGGTGGTGATTATAAACATGAATAATAAGACCTCATATAACCTGATACGATAAAGGAAAAATGTGAAATGTGGACCCACATAAAACACTGCATCATAGACATCGATTAAGGATAACATACAAGAAATCATGATGAAAAAAGTCCCATAAAGGATTCAGATTTACTCTCAATCCCAACATGTAATCTAATCACATTAAACATTTCCCAATGCATTGGAGCGCAATACAATTCCTAGTGCAAGCATTGCTTTAATTTCATTATCATGCTTTAGTGTGCCACATACATCATACACCATGGATTCATTCATCATCATTTTTTTTCTATGATTATGAATTATATAATACATAAATAAAAGTCCCATGTCAATCATTTATATATGTATAAAGTCGAACACCCATTATAGGTAATGAGTATGGTATTCACTGCACAATTGATTTGGGATGGAAAATCGTGTTGAAATTTTGTCTGCAAACAACATCACTTAACAAATAATTAAATGGGTTGATGAAAGATAATAGGGACTCTAATTATTTGGAAATAAAATGTTATATAATAGGTAAATAGAAAGAAATATACCAACTGTAGGAATTGGAAATAAAAGGCATAAAATAATAAAGAAAGTTGAATAAAGAAGAGAAGGTGAGAATCCCATACCTTGGCAATGTGACTCCAAAGGCTTGGAAGTGGAATATTGAGAGTTTAGGGGAACCATGGGAGGAATATAGGGAGGGGTTTTAATATTATTTATGTGATCCATGTATTTTGAGTGAATTTAAGTTGATCTTGGGGGGCTTATATTGGAAATGGGTGGTTATTTTTTTATTACTTCTCAAACTTAGGTTTTGGACAATATATTAAAATATAAGCAAAACCAGAAGCCTTACCATGGTTTTTTCATGTATTATCTACAAAATTGGATTTTTTATAATTAGTTTATAATTCCAAGGGTTTATATTAATTACATTATACCCTTTCTTATGTGGAATTATGTCGTACGCTTAAAGAAATGATTTTAAGACCATAAAATATGTCATAAGTTTTAGAGGATGGATAATTGATTAAAAAATAAATAAAATAAAAATAAAATCACATTATTTTAAATAGATAACATATATCTAGTGAGGGATAAAATTTATTTTATTTTTTACATCACTTTTGGGTCAATATGATGTTATAATAGACACCATATAGTTGTACGATATTTATCTTTTACTCAAAAATTCGACTATCTCAGAAAAATATGAAAGAAAAACAATTGGATAAATTCAACCTTATGATTCAAAAAATAATTTTAATTTTATCCAATTAATTTTATAAATAAGTTCATTTCAAACTGTAAAATAATAATAATCATTTTTTAGGAAATGCATATTTTTTGTCAATAACATCTTTTGAACCATTATAAAAATTACATTTGAATCCATAAGAATTATATGATAATTTATATTTTTTATAAACATTTTAGTTAAAATATTTTATTAAAATAATATTTAATAAAAAATAAAACCATTCATTAAAATAAATTCTTTAATTGAATTTGAATATTACCCAAAACCACTATTTCTGTTTTATTATATCAAAATAAAAATCTTTTATAAAGTAACAATAATAGGATGAAAATATATTAATTATTATATGAAAAATAATTTACATTATCCTATATCTAGGTTTTTCGTACATATCCCTTTAATACACCATCAAACATCTTAATAGTAAGGTGTTTGGGTGTGAGAAATTAATGGGGGTGGTTAGGCATACATGGTTTGGGTCATTTTCTATATGAACTTGGAAATCTAACATTAATGGTTTTTATAATATTATATTGTTGAATATCATCTTTTTATTGGTAAAGTTTAAATCTCAGTGATTCTAACTCCCTCAAGATATCCTATAAATGGTCTTCATAGGTTATGATCATATTAGTTTAGTAGGTCACTTCCTTTGTCTATGTCAACTGGATTTGTTAATACCCTATATATATATATATTAATCATGTGATCACGGTTCAATGGAAATATAATCAATGGTAATAACTATTTGTGGTAATTAAAATAAAATAGGATATAATCAAGCCAAATAATTTTATGGTTTTTATATAACTATAATAAATAATAATACATTTAATTAAATCATAAGGGGAATTTTATTTATAACAGTTCGAGGTGTTACAATCTTACCCCAATCAAAAATTTCACTATCAAGATTTTAATTTCCCAAACTAAATTAGATAAGTGTATCTTTTTTTCATCATATAATTTATTTCCCACATTTCTTCATTATACTATTGTCTTCTCCACATCACTTTTACTAGGTTCATTGCCAAATTTCGTTGAAATTTTTCTCTGTGATCTAAGATCATCAAAAGATGCTCCACAAATGATAGATCAATCTCCAATGGTACCACTTCTGGATTGAGTACATGATAGGGGTTTGTTATTTACTTTCTCAAGAGGGAAACAAGAAATACATCATGGACTTGAGATAGGTTTGATGGGAGTTTTAATTGGTAGGCCATTGCTCTGATGAAATCACAGATCTCAAAGGGGTTGACGTATCTTTGACTAATCTTTCCCTCTTTCATTAATCTCATGGATTTCATATACATTGGTATGTAGAGGAATACCTTGTATCTAACATAAAACTCTAGGCCTCATATATTATTGTTAGTATAACCCTTTTGTCAAGACTTTGAATCCTTGAATTGTTGCTAAACACACATACAATTTTCTACAATTTTCTGGAGCATTTCAAGACCTTATAGTTTTCACTCCCCAACTTCATCCTAGAATTTAGTTGATGTAAACCACTTCCAATTAATTGATTTTTAGTGTTACATTTGGATTCATGTGTTGAAAGTGTTATTATATTAGAACATGACTAGAGGAATATATTTATCCCCTCCTTATTTCAAGTCAATTGATAATTATCTCAACATGTCCTCATTTGTCTAGATAGTCTAATCAGAATGGAAATAATTTTGAGGGTGATAATCGATGTTGAAGTTCAACTCTAAACTTTGAGAAAGTTGAATACTCTTAGAGAACATAGAGTATAATCTTGTATGTCGAGCGGTGTAATCGATAGTGGTGTTCCATGAGGCCTCTCTACTTATCTAATGTTAATCCTTGGAAGATGATCAATTGAGAAGTCCTCCTGGATAAAAATTAAGTGTGAATACATTTTATGAAGATCCACCCAAACCCATATAACATTTTTACCTCTTGTTGAGTTCAGAATACTATTAACAAATTCCATTGTGACATTTTCCCATTTCCATGTAGGTGTATGTAACGGTTGTATCATACCCTTGGATTTTTTTTTTCATTTCTACGTTCACTTGATGTAATAAAAGAAATAGAGATGTATATTTCATGATCTATTTCTTTATATTTTCCAACTAATTTTTCACCCAGAGATCTCGATAGATATTTTTTCTTTGTAGGTGGATGGAGAAGGTTAAACTATTTTCATTATCCAACATCTTTTTTATTAACTAAATATTTAATGGTACACATATTTGTGACCAAAATCTCTCAACCCCTTCTTAATTAACATTGAACTTTGAGGATTTCCTATTTATTTTAGTTTCTAATTTATTCAAAAAATTTGAAACATCTATTTATGCATCCTATATCTTCTCTATATGTTATGGTTGAGAAATAATTTATTAAAGGATTAATGATGTTCATTTCTTTAAAATTCCCATGTCCATCCTTTAAAAATATAAGAAGATTGGATCCTTCTGAATTTTCATGAATGATAAAATTATTTCAACCTCCTACCAAGAGTGTATTCCACATTATTCAATTTACCAAGATGTTAGTAGATTGATTAATCATTTTCCATAACCAGATATATCTATATTCATTAGTGCATATTCATATATTTATGTGTGAATATATACTTGGGGTTTTTTTGATCTATATATATTTCTCAATTCTCCCCCAAGAGATAATGCCAAAATATTTTTTAAGAAAATATTATTTAATCCCACTCTAGAACATGTTTTGTGGAGTTATATTCTTGAACATTCAACTTCCTTGAAACATAGTCTATGACATTTTCATTCAACATTATCACACTTGCAAATTCCTTCTTCGAAGCATCTCTTAAAATTATGAAAAGTTATCCACTTGTGGGTAGTGTGAGTATAGGTGTAGTGATAAGAATATCATTTAGTTCCTCCAATCTCTTTTCACATACCTTACTCTTAGAAAACTCTACTGACTTCGAGTTAGCTAGGTTAGATGGATTGAAAATCACAAGAAATTACACACAAATAAATGGCATTCTAAAGATAGTCCAAGGAAACTATGGATATATGTCATAGATGTTGGATTCATCTATCCTAGAATTTCTTATATTTTTAATGGTCCACTCATATCCTATTTTTTATGATTATATTCTCCAATAATTGGACTTCTTTTAACCAGAACACATATTTTCTACACATGGAATAAATCTTTTCCTTTCTTAAGTTCTTTAGAACAGTGATCAGATCCTCCTCATAATCCTCCGTGGCCTTAGAAAATATTATAATATCATCTATAAATACTATAAAAAATTTGTCTAGGTAATCCCTAAAGATACTATTTTTTATTTCCTTGATGATTATTTGATAATCATTGAGTCTGAATGGAATTACTTTGAACTCAAACTGCCTATATGTTGTACAAAAAGTTGTCTTCGAGATATCCTCCTTCTTAACCCTTAAATGATAATATCAAATTTGCAGATCCACATTGGGAAAGTATTTTCCATCACATAGAAGATTGAACAAGTCATAAATATGTGGAGGATGAATCTTATTCTTTATCATGATGTTGATGTGATCACGATGATCAATGAAAATGCACATTGACTTATCCTTCTTCTTGATTAAGAGAATAGGTGCACCCCATGATGAAGCACATGGGAATATGAATCCTTTATCCATATCATCATGTAGTAGTTTCTTATGATCCTCATGTTCCACAATATCCATTCAATATGGAGTTGTAGATAATGGTAATTACAAATATATAAGCTCGATTAAAAATTCATCCTCTCAGCTATGAGGATGACAATGCAATTCCTTGGGAAATAAATTTTCATATTCCCCCACAATGGGCTTGTATTCAAGGATTATATTTTCCTTACTATCAATCATTTGAGCTACATAATATTGTTCTTATGGAAATAATATCCATGATTGAGATGCTAGGGATAAATAATATTTATCCAAATCCTTGAACTTGTACAGAATCATGGGTCGATTCACAATATGGATAGTGATTTCCTTATAGTGTAAATTTATGTTGGTTCTATAGGGGGAAATCCAATCCATGCATAGAATTGAATCAAATTTACCCATAGGTAGTATGAAATTTTTTTAATTGAGGTTCATCCCACAAATTTTGAAAGGGGAGTAGTTATATACTGGAGATGAAATAATTGCCAATTTATTCATTTTCACTGAGAACTCTACTTCCATTATTTTAGTGGTCTTGGAATAGATCTAATAAAGTATTGTGATTTAAAGGAATTTATGAAACAATAATTAAAAAGTACATTATCAATTCATTAATGAATAATTTGAGTACCTATAACCACATTATTTTCAGGATCCTCCTCATCTGTTGTGATGAAAAAATATCAACCTTGCTGCCTTATAGGTTGTATGTTATCTCCAAAAACCCCAAGTTTAGTGCATTGATTTGAAATGTTATTTGTTTTGAAGAAATAAACAATATTTTGAGGGTTATACTGAGGATTCCTCTCCTATAATCCATTAGTGGGTTTATCCTATCAACAATCATTAGTTTGGTTCCCTTCCTTCCCACAACTAAAACATTTCATCATCGCACTTAGTATATTTATAGGGTTCTTATTTCATCACCCTTGATAAGTGGGATGTTTAGATTTCAAGGAACTATTGGACTTATCCATAGAGCTTCCAGAATTAATCTCCATATTCCACTTTTTATCCCTGTAATACCGATGAGATTCTCTGATCTCCATTTTGACTTTGAGGCTGCATCAGACAGTTTCCCCACAGTAGTCAAAGTCATGGATTTCCAAAGATTTTAGCTGAATATGTTTTATCCCATCAAAGAAGTGTTTAACCATGAATTCTAGGGTAATTATAAAGGAAAATGTGTATCGTATAAATATTGTGATGTTTTCATTATATGATCTTGAAGTTCCCAAATATGTGTGAATCACTAAGAGGGGGAGGGGTGAATCAGTGAATTCTATAAATATTTTTACTAATTGATTCTTTTTAATTAAACCTATATGGATGGATAAAGCCTTGATCCACTCTTCTTGTGTCTCACAACCTTACCTAAAATGATTATGTTAATGTAACATCACTGAACAAAATGGTTTACAAGGATCAATTCAAATACATACTCCTTATTGTGTTGGTTATTCACTCCAGCACATATTCTCCACTATAATTCAGTTAGTAATTAAAATGGTTGATACAGAGTCCCATTATGTCTCTCCTAAGTACCACAGGAGGTTTTTTTACTTCTTCCCACAGTGTTACCGGAGTCCCACTAGCTTGATTCAAAGTCCTACTGAAGACTTATTCTTCTCCCTAAATCTCATAGGGGTATTCTATCTCTCGAGTCACATGTGAAGCTTCCCTCATTAATTTCATCTTTGATTCATTGTAGATAATCTTATGATCTTCCAACACTTGCTTACTAAGTCACACTTTTCTTCAGTGTCTCTTCCGTAATCTTCTACAACCTTTGGTAAGGTTTATTAGCCTTGCTCAATAATTTTGATCACATGAGTTGATCAGTTCTCAGTATCAACAATGCTCGGTAAAATATTTATTCTTCTGATGAAGACATGGCCTCACTTGAGTGTGTGAAAATCTTTCACACAAACCTCTTCCAGAATGATATAATAATTATGAACAATATTATCTATGTCTTCCTACTTGGATTCCCAAACATTGTATACTAAGATAAAAGATATTATTTAACTTTTTCTGGCTTCAGTCTCAGTACTCATCAACTTCAAGCATGGATTTCATGGGATCCAAAACCTCTTGTATTTGGATATCTCAATTATTTCTTCTTTAGTGTAATAACTGAATGCACGGAAACTTCTCTATATTTTCATGGAAAGGATCACATTCAATTATGTGATTATTCAAACACTATGGATAATCTCACTTGGTGTCATATGAATTTATTGTGCTTCATGCATGAGTTTCTTGGAATTTCTTATTCTTGTTTACACACGTGAACTCACAATCTTGATTCCCCCTTTTAACTATCGTCATGTGTGAATGTTCATGTATGTATGACCTCCTACTTTTCTTTTTCTTGTGTGAAAACCCTAATGAGTATAATTCTTTAATCACAGACAGTTCCTCTTTCTCTTAATATCACGCACACAAAATCTTGTTTATTTCACTCATTTTTATATGGAATGTATATGTTTAAACATGGGTCTTCATTACTCCAGAATAGGTGTGATATTTTTTGTAAACTAGTGCCACATCTCCCCTTATCACATGTGATTGTGTGTATGCATACACTACCCCTTCCCTTGAGTCATTCTCTTTACAAAACCGTGCAAGGCATTGGGTTGAGTTTATGTTTTATTTATGTCCTTCTTCAAACTTGAAGGGGTGAATACATTTCAATGGGCTCTTATCCTTTCTCTAATTGGTCACACACTCTATCAAGATATAATTAATGCCACGTCCTCATTCACGTGTTCCTTTTTGTGAAAACATGAGACCTTGGGTTCACATGCATGTATGTGTGTGTACTGTCTTCTTGATTCCTAACGCATATACACTCCCTTCTTCATCTTCTATCCCACAAAACCTGAATGGGTATAATAAAAATGTGTGTGGGTTCTAAGATGGATCATGAAAACATTTGAGAGTTATCACCTATTCTTCTTCATGAAAAACAGGATGCACGCATGGTCTTCTTCTTCAGACAAGGAGTGCATGTGGTCTATCTTCATAGAACCAAATATTTTTCTTCATTCTATCTTTCAAGGGTGAAACAAGGGTGTCAAGCATCATTTGTTTACCCAAGAAATTAATTCCATGAAGATGTGGCGAGGGTCTAAAGAACTTATAATGTGCTTGAGGTAGATTCGTAGAAAGGGTGTGGATATCCTCTTTTGCGAACCTATATGGTTCATGGTTCTCTTTCGCGCAAGGGAAGCACATAACTCTTTTTCATAACTAGGTTGCAAGGAATCATGTTGTGCATTGCTCTATTTTTCGGAAATAAGAGCTTCTCTCAATATTTTCAACAAATGAGCCTTAATCAAGGGCTCGGTATTTATAGGTAAGTATCACTATACAAATCCATGTGAGATTCCACGAGATTCATAAAATTCAATATGTGAGATCTTAGGATTTGAATATTTTAAATCCTGGGGTAGAGATATTCACAAATCTTGATATTTTCCTCTTCAACCACGAGTTCCCTCTTTCTCAATGATTATTATCCTCACGTGCATGCATTTTCAAATGCAAGAAAATCATCTCTCGAATTGATCGAGATTCCCGACATAGACCCGCTACTCCGTTTTCTTCAGCCACATACTATATATTTATTTCAGTGTATGCAGGAAAATGAAATTGCATGCATGTGTTTGTTACATATTAATGATCACTGTGGACTTGAAATAAGCTTATATGAATCCCAGAGTGACGATATCTTTTTCAGCTTGATTACTGGTTCACAGGTAGAGGTCGGGTGTTCGGAGGGTGAAGACAAGCTTCGTGGAGAGATCAGATAGTGCTAGTTGAAACCTGAAATGCATAGATCATATGGATGACCATGATTAGAATGTGGGAAGCACAATAGAGCTTGCGGATGAGATCATGCGTGAGATCAAATGGATGGCCAGTATTGGTTCTGCATTTTTAAAATGTTGTCCCACATCGAAAAGAACACACATGATCTCATGGTTTAAGTATTAACCCGTGATGGCAACTAATTATAATTATCCCCTCTCCCTCTATGTTACTGCCCTGTAATGTGTTCACCCTGCTGGCATGCTATTAGCGCCTACTCTACTCCTTGGGTGTGCACCTAGCACCCACTATGCATGCGAGTGCATGGGTTGATCACCTTGCAAGCACCTGCGGGCCTATAAACGGCCCACACACACCCTACCTCATGCGGGGATATACACGAGGGATTCCCTTAGGCACGATTGACCCTCGGGCCCCACATGTTCTTGAGAATGAGGCCCTCGACTGGCCTCCATGGTTGGATTATTTTTTATAAAAGTCACAAAAATAATTAAACTTTGTTAAAAAAAAATGTATAACCAACATGATATGCCATCTTTGAATACGAATCCCCTTCATCATTATAACTAGAATTTCAAACCACCAACATTCTTATATTATTCTTCTATTGTTTATGGAATGATAATTCTATAGATCTTCTCCAAAACATCATCTATTTTTTCTTCATAGATGATGAATCCAAAATATCTTCAATATGTTGTGTTGATCCAATCATGAATGATGATCGAATCATTTCATCATCCCTCATTCATTAAGGCATAATGCATGGTCTTCAATGTTGTAATGATTGATGTGTTATCTTTAAAACATAGGTCTTCTTCATTGAGGATCAACACAAACAATCATTTGATTTTATTCACAACCTTCATCCAATTTGACGTCATTGGATGGATCTTCCTTATCCTCATGAAATTGAGTATTTCATGGTCTTCTTTATGATGGTGTAAACATGTATCACTTTCATACAAGTCTTTGGAAGTTTTGATCTACTCAAAAATCATCTGAAAAGTTTCTTCAATCCTTATCCATGATTAATGTGGTATCTTTACTGAATTAATAACCTCTCTAATAAAATCATTGTCACATCTTCCATCATCACCTTTGCATGCACATATTGAAAATTAACTCCATATTGACATCTTATAGACTTCTTATTGAAAAAAATGAAAAACCAAGCTCAACAATCTCCCCCATTGTATTTTTTTTGTCAATGTAACTTAAGAAAAATTTGAATCGGTCAATATGTGTACCAATCGTTTCTCACCCTTATTGGAAACCCAATGCAAAGGTATTTGTGGTGTCTCTTAAAAAACATGTCCTCCTCCCTTTGAATAATATCTATTGGAATATTTATAAGAGAGGGATGTTGTAAACAGGTTCACTTTGAAAAGATCCTTTAGTAAATCAACTCTAAGACTAATTGGGATAACCTATTAAAGAAAATAAGAGAGATATGACCAAGGTATTTAATGCTGTCCATAAACAAACATACCTATGATATCATGCTCAGAATGGTTCAATTATTGACCAAGGTATTGGAGATATTTAAATTCAACAATGAAATGCTAAATTCTTCATATAATTCACCAAACTTATTATAAAGTTCATATGTAAAGATAAATCACCCCCATTCATCACATCTTGTCATCAATCAAGCACTCCCAGTTAATTGACATAATAAATACAATTATGAACAAGAGCTGAATGTGTGATTGGAATACCTCATGTTTCAAATTCTTGAGATGATATGAATTTAAAGGTTTGTGATGACATAATCCTTGATATCATGTCCTTCATGTATGATCCCCCTCTAGGGGTGAACTCCTTTTGATTTACCTTGGTGGAAAATAATAATTAGATGATCTTCAAGATATTCATAATGATAATATTCAACTGTGGAACACTTCAAGTAATTATCAATCACGAATAATGTGTTCATCATGGAGTTCTCCAATTTATTGATTCAATTATCCATTTGATAATGACCTTTATCTTTAATTCCCTGCAATGTAAGTACACAATATAAATATAAAGGGAATATGATGGAATAATTTTTTTCTTTTTAACAAAATAACTGGGGTTGAGAATTTTTTCTCATCCTAGGAACTCTATTCGTAGTAGCTTTAATGCGGCTGGTACTCTTCATGCTAGTGATTCCTCTCCATTTGATATATTGATCATTCTTTTTCAGCATGATCCCTTTACTTTCATTCACCTTCAACTTGTGTGGATTGTTTTCCCTTTATTCTTACAGAAGTGAAGTGGCTTCCAATGGTTCAAGTTTTTTTAATTTCCATTTGGCGTGGTAAAATAGTTATACATTTGTTTTCTTAATTTCCATCCTTCTTTCACCATACACAAAGTTGTTGTGAGACAATCAGGTTGCCATGTGTTGACAATATCTCATGAAATTTTAATTCTCCTTCATGTGGATTGACATTTTTCATTTTTTTACCTTTGCTTTATCTTGTACTTCATCTTCTGCAATTTGCAGTTCTCTAGTAATTTTCAATTGATTAGGACAAATTACTAAACACTCTTTCTTGGCATTTTCTGTCTTGGAGCTTCCACATGGATTTTTCAATTCATTCAAGTTACGTTTCTTATGAAAATTATCAATATTATCTTCAATAATGTCTTCCATAGATATTTTATTCTTATTGATTGATTCTCCTTTCAATTTGAGATTTCTTCCATTCATTTACATGGCTTGTTTGCAGTGATCCATGGTATGGAATTTCATTACACAGTAGAAGCATCTTTTCTTTATTGATATGAAATTCTTGGAAACTAGCTTAAACATATTCTTGGGAATAATATCGTTCACTTTTCTCTAGACTTCACTGTATTTCATATACCCAATGGAATAATTTTCAACTCCTTTTTCTTTATATTTCCTTTGTTATGGCCTATGATTCTTATCTACATATACCTGAGGCATGGTAAGACTAAACCAACACTCATCTTAACTGTAACAACTTCTCTAGAAATTATCACAGAAACCTTCATGATATTTAAATCTGTTTTTGAATGACATATTCTTCTTCATCTTTGTTTTCTTCCTTTTCATTGTAGGATGCTTCATTTCATCATATCTACTTTCCGTGTATGCATACCTTCAATAATATTCATACACTGACATATTATTCCATCAATCATTTCCCTGATGACCAATCCTCCAACTACACCAACAATATCCAATAAATATCCTTCCTTTTCTTATAGAGTTTTTCTGGCTAGATTCAGTGCCTTGTTGTTCATGGAATTGTATTTCTTTCAATGGACCATCTATTTAGGAGTTTCTCTACTTAATCATTCCAACATCCACCCTTGATGTTTTGATGGATGATTTGACATTTTTATCAATCCAAATCTTCCCATATTTTTTATTTTAATGTGTACTTTTAGATGAAACTGCATTAGTTGAAATAGAAATAACTAGGTTATGGGATACCTTCTTCTTGGAGAATGTTGCCATTGGATTAGAGGATGATCTAATGTTTCCTTTGGAATCATATTCCTAAATGCAAACATGAGTGATAGCATATCTTCTTTTATCTATTTGGAATGTTCTATCTTGGAGTTATTTCTGATTATTCCCTTTCACCTCCAGCTCTAAACAATACCTATTGAGGGAGTTATTCTCATTTTCAATTGATCTCAACTTTCATTCCGAATTCTCCTTCATCTTTATCATATTCTATTCATGAGTATTTCAAGCTCCTTTACCTTGTTAGCTCTATCTTAAAGTTGATTAGCATTGACAACTATATAGACTTTATGAAACTTTTCAAATTCATAGAAATGTTCTAGATATATAATTTCAACGAATTCATTCTCAAAAATACTTCCCTTCAAAATTTTAGTGACTACATAATATCAGTCATTACACAAAGAATGTTTTTCTTCCTTTTCCTTCAAAAGTTTTTTTAGAGTGTTTGACAGATGAACCATTTTATCCAATTACTCTTCCATGGAATTTGGTTACTTTTTTATTAGTAATTATTCATCTTGAAGAGAAAAAATTCTTGCGTCAATGTGTCTTGCCACTTCTCTAGGGACTTTCTTCAGATGATCATTGAGTGTAGTCTAAAGATCACTAATTGATATATCATCATCAAAACATGAACATGATTCATTATAATAATCAAAGTAATAAATATAATTATCACATGATGTACCTTTTAGATTACCTTCAATGGAAGGTGTCTCCCCATTAGCAGTAAGATTCTGCTTCATCGTCCTTGACAGTTTCTTCTTTCTATTTTTCGAGTATTGGAAGAAATCTTCATATGAGGTTTCTCACTCATCTCATCAAATACGCACTACATAAAGACTACCTTGGATCTTTTAGTGATAACCTCACTCTGATACCAATTGAAGTTCCCTAATCATTGTGAATCACTGATAGGGGGAGGTTGTGAATCAGTGATCCCTTTAAATATTTTTAGTAATTGATTCTTTTCAATTAAACCTCTATGGCTGGTTAAAACTTCAATCCACTCTTCTTGTGTCTCTCAGCCTTACCTAGAATGATGTTGTAATTCTAAAGGCACTTAACATAATGATTTAAAAGGGTCAGTTCAATGAACCACTTCTTTCTATTTTTGTTATTTTTCCTAACACAGATTCTCTAATATAATTCGGTTAGTAATTACAATGGTTGATACGGAGTCCCATTGTATCTCTCCTGAGTCCCATAGGAGGTTCTTTATACTGATTCCCACAGTGTCTCCAGAGTCCCCATATCCTTCTTGAGAGTACCATTGAAGACTTCTTATCCTCCTTCAATCTCAGAGGTGTTTTCTAGATCTCAAGTCACATGAGTAGCTTACTTATTTATGTTATTATTTGATTCACTGCTGATGATCTTATGATCTTCCCACATAGGCATGCTGGATCACAAATTCCTGTGTATCTCTTTATGAATCTTCAACAGCCTTTGGTAATGTCTTTTGGCCTATCTATATATTTCTGATCACTTGATTTTATCAGTTCTTAGTCTCAAATATGCTCGGGTAATTGTTATTTCTTTTGATAAATACCCCGCCTCACTTATGTGAGTGAAAATTGTGCACATAACCTCTTTAAGAATGATAGAATAATTCAAAAAAATATCTTCATGGTCTCCCATCATGGATTCTCAAACACTACATACTTAGATAAAAGATATTCTTTAACATGTTTTTTGGCTTCAGTCTCAATATTCATAACATCATGCATGGATTGGTTGGGATCCAAAACCTCTTGTATTTCGATATCTCAATTCCTTCTTATTTATTTCAATAACCGAATGCAATAAAACCTATCATTGTTTTCTTGAAAATAATCCCATTCAATTATGTGATTATTCAAACACTGAGGATCCACTCACTTTGAATCATCTAGATTTATTGGGATTTATGCATGAGTTTCATGGAATTTCTTATTCTGTTTTACACACGTTCAATCACTCTCTTTATTCCTCCTTTTAAATTTCGTCACATGTGCATGTGGATTCATGCACAATCTCCTTCTTCTCTTTTTCTTTTATGAATACCCAAATCAGTATAATTATTTAGGTACACACAGTTCCTCTTTCTCTTAATATTACACACACAATGTCTTATTTATTTCACTCATGTTTATGTGACATGTATGTGTTTAAACTCGAGTCTTCTTTAATACCAAATGGGTGTGATCCTTGGTGAATACGAGTTCCTCTAATATAGTTCTCACATTTTTTTTCATTTATGCATGCACTAATCCTTCTCTTGAGTCCTTCTCTTTACACAACCATGCAATCCTCAGTTTGAATTTATGTTTATGTGTTTTCTTCTACAAACCCGAATGGGTTTATGCCTTTGGATGGCCTCTTATCCTTTCTTCACTTGTTCTCACACTGTCTCAAGAGATTATTAAAGCCTCAACCTCATGCAGGTGTTACTTTTTGTAAAAACACGAGGCCATGGGTTCACACACATTTATGTGTGTGTTATGTCTTCTTGTTTTTAATTACATGCACACTCCCTTATTCTTCTTCATTCTCACACAACTCGAATAAGCATAATAAGATTGTGTCAGGGTTCTTGGATGGATTGTGAAAACATATGATATTTCTCACCTCTTCTTCATTATACAAAACATGAAGCAAGCATGGTATTCTTCTTCATGCAAGGAGTGCGAGTGGTCCATATTCACATAACCAAGTATGGTTCATGGTTCGGTCTTTGCAAGGGCACAACATGTGTGGAAATCACCGGTTGTTTACCCGTGGGACTACTTCAATGAAGACGTGGTGAGGGTTCAATGAACCAATCATGCGCTTGTGGGTAGCTTCCCAAAGAGGATGTGAATCCCCTCTTTTGTGTAGCAAGAAGGTTCGTGGTTATCCTTTTCGCAAGGGAAGCACATAACTCCTTCGCGTAGCTAGGCTACACAGAAACAGGTTTGCAGTGCTTTGTTTTTTAGAAAAAAAGATCTTCTCTTAATGTTTTCAACAACTGAAACTTGATTGAGGGATCTATATTTATAGATAAGGATTACCATAAAAAACCATGTGAGATGTTGTGGGATTCAATAAATTCTATAGCTTAGATCTTTATATTTGAATATTTTCAAACACAGGATAGATATATTCCCATATCTCGATTGTTTACCTTTCTACCGCATGCTCCTTCTTTCTTGGTGATTATTATCCTCAAATATAGCAAATTTCAAATGCATGAAAATCTTCTCTTGAATGTATCGAGCTTCTTGACATGGACTCAAAACACTATTTTCTTTAGCCACATACAATATCTTTATTTTTGTGCATGAAAGAAAATTAAATTTCATGCATGTGTTCATTACATACTAACATCCACTATGGGCATGAAATGTTCTCAAATTATGCCCAGAGTGATGAGATCTTTGTTCGGTTCGAGTACTGGTTCACAGGTGGAGTTTGGGATTCCGGAGGTTGAATACATCCTCATTGGATAGATCAAATGGTGATAGTTAAAACCTCTACAGTGAAGATCAGATGGACGATGTTGATTAGAACTTAGAACACATGATGGAGTATGCAACTGAGATCAGGTGCACAATCAGATGGATGACCAGGGTTGGTTCCACATTTTTAAAATTATGTCTTACATAGAAATGATCACATGGGTTCTCATAGATTAAATATCAAGCTATAGAGGAAAACCACTCATAATTCTCCCCTCTCCCTCCCGAGTACCACCTCTTATTGCGTTCACCTTGTGGGCACGCCCTTTGTGCCCACTATTCACCTCAGGCGTGCACCTAGTACCCACTAGGCATGCTAGCACACAGGTTTATCATTGTCTTCACACTTGTGGGCCTATACATGGAAAACACACACCCTACCTCATACGGGGATGTCCTTGAGGGATTTACTCAGGCACAGTTGACCCTCTGGTCCTACATGTTCTTGAGAATGAGGCCCTCGGCTGGCCTCCATGGTTTGATTATTTTTTAAGAAATGCACAAAAGTAAACATTGTTTGAAACAAAGTATAACGACGATGATATGCAATATTTGATTAAAAAGCCCCTTTTTCATTATAACTATAATACAAAACCACCAACATCATTATCTAATTCTTCTATTCCTTTTGGAATGAGAAATCCAAAGATCTTCTACAAAAAATCATCTATCTTTTCTTCTTAGATCATGAATCCAAGATATCATCAATATAATGTTTTGATCCAATCCTGAATGATGGTCAGATAATTTCTTCATTCCTCAGGAATTAACGAATAATGCATGGTCTTCAATGTTATAATGAGTGATGTTTTTTCTTCATAACACATGTCTTCTTTGTTGAGTATCAACAAAAACAATCGCCTCATTTCATTCATAACCTTCGTCCAATTACAAGTCATCGATCATATCTTTTTTTTCACATGAAATTGAGTATTTCATGGTCTTCTTTATAATGGTATAAAAATGTATCTCTTTGATACAATTCATTGGAAATTTGGATCAGCTCAACAATCGTTTAACTTGCTTCTTCATTATTTATCCATGATTAATGTGGTATCTTTACTGAATTAATAACCTCACTACTTTAATAATTTGCACAACTTCCATCGTCACATTTGCATTCACATATTGGAAATTGGCTCCTTATTGACTTCTTATTAACAATTTATAGACAAAAAATGCAACCCCATGCTCAAAATAATTGATAGAATCATCCTCTTTTTTGCTTGAGGGTGAGTAAATCCATTTCCATTTTATATCAGAGAGTGTGAGGAAAATATTTATCGAAAAAAATTCAGTAATTCCTTCCACCCCATAACATCAATCCATTCCTAAAGATTCGTATTATTGATCAATGTCCACCAATAATCATCTTCAGCCTATATAAAATATTCAACCACTATAAATATATATTGATCAGAATATTTATTTATGGATATGATCTTCTCAATACCATTTTTCACTATTACCTGATGAAGGGATTAAATGATCCATTGAAATTTAGAGGCATTTGTCACATAAATGAATCAATTAAATCTTCTCCTTTCTTATCAGGATTCTAGAAATCCACATGATATTGGATTCTATTCATATCATGATTCATCTGAGGGATTTCTTTTACAATTTTTTTGAATCCCACTCCCATCTGTTTTGGAATCTCGTTGGGGAAGTCATCACATTTCCCATGACACTAATTGTTTACCTGATTCCTCTTATTTCAATTAATTGTCAATAATATAGGGAAACTAAGGATTATTTTTTTTAACTATTAAAATAATATGATGCAATCTAATGAAATTAAAGTGATAACTCATAAATTACATTTATTTCCTTAACTTAGTAATTTCTAGCCTTCAATATTTGTTATCTATGATATATTGACTTGAAAAATAATATTATGGGAATTTTTTAGTTCCCTTAATAATTATTCATAATGATATTATGAATTTACCAAATTATATCCCATATGATTTCAAAAATAGGTGTGAATTAAATCCCAGTATTTTGTACCATTTCCCAGTGAATTCAAGATTAACTCGTTGTTTTCAGGTTTTACCCCTATATACATGTGTTCCAGATCCACCTCCTCTTGTAGTGTCCTGCCAGGGACATATTTACTTGATAAACCACATACTATATACTTCCCAAAATTTAAGGATGTTTTCTTATACGTAGTCTTATCTATAAGGATTTCACTAAATCTTCATAATCCTAACCACAATAATTAGTAAACTTTTTCTTTGATACCAACTATAACAACTATGATCATTATATCACATTCATACATGATTTATTACATAAGGTCACACGAAATACAATGAGTATGATTGGGAATTATAGTGCCTTTAGGAATTAGGTAAATTACATAACAACATAAAATAATGAATACATCATATTTATTGAGAACCTCCTAAAAATGTTCAAAATATTCCTTTGTACATAAAATGCATGGGATAACCTAGGGACATACATAACAAAGGGGTTATCTATAAATCATACTAGGGGAATAAAATCATAATAACATGAAAAACATAATACATTCCAGACAATAAGAATTTAAATGGTCCATACAAGTGGTAATAATCATAAACATAAGTAATAATACATGATATATCATGATAACATAAAGACAACATGGGAAATGTGACTACTTAAAATACTACATCATAGATCTAGGTCTGGGATTACTACCAAGACCTCATGATTTAAAAAGAAATAATTTTTTATCACTATCCAAAAATGAAGTCTCATGAGACAAAACATTACCCAATGCATTGTTGGGATATATAATTCTGGGTACACCCCTCACTTTCATTTCATTATCATGATTAAGTGTGCCCCACAAATCATAGATTACCGATTCATTAATTATTATATTTTATTCCACGAACATGGAGTATGAAATTAATAAATTTGACTCCCATGTTAATAAGGTATATGTGTATAAAGTTCAACACCCTTGATAGAAAACGGGTATGGTTTCAATACCCAATATGTTTGCATGAAAAATCACGGTGAAATTTCAACAGAATAACGACATCACAAAAAATTCATAAAATGGGATTATGAGAGAGAAAGGGGTATCTAATCATATATACCATAAAATTAATGTAATTGGGACATGTAAAGGAATATCCCAACCATATGAATTTGAAATTGAATGCATAAGATAATAAATAAAGTTGAATAAATAAGATAAGGTAAGGATCCCTTATCTAGAATGTGACTCCAAATGCATGGAAGGGGATTTTAGATATCTAGGAGGAATATTGGGAGGACTGTAAAGAGGGGATGGTAGAGTAAGGTTGTGATAGAGGGATTTTTTGGGCAGCAAAATGGGATCTTAGGAGGGTTTATATAATAAATGATTGGAGATATGTTTATTATTCTCAAACATAGGTTTTGTAACCTATATAATAATGTAACCAAAACAAAAAAACAACCCATGTTTTCTAAAAAATTGGATTGGTTTTAATTATGTCATATGGAAAAGATCCAGGATTAATAAAATAATATACGATTTTATGTGGATGTGACTCATACTTTTAATTAAATGATTTTAAAAAAAATAAAATATATTATATATTTTGGTGGATTCAATGTGGATTTATAAAATAAAAAAAATAAAAATAAAAAAAGTATTTTAATGGTAAATCATATATTTTTCCATGTATACCATTTATAGTATTTAATACATCATATTGGGCTCATTATGATATCATAATACACTGTATATTTATAGGGTCTTTATTTTTTACATGAAAATTTGACTATTTTGAAAAATTATTAAAATTCACTATTGGATAATTTTGATTTTTTGATTCAAAAAATAAAATTCATTTTATCAAAATAATATTCTAAAAAATTTCATTTTTACTTATAAATTTATAATAATCATTTATTCAAAGATACTGCATTTTTTGACATTATCATTTTTAAGTAGTTTTGAAAATTACATTTGAACTCATAAAAATATATTATAATTTGTATTTAATAGAAAAGTAAAACATAATTAATAAAATATTATATAGTTAAAAAATTCAATAATTAATTATAATGAATTTTTAAATAGAATTTAAGTATTACCCTAAAATACAATTTGAGTTTTATTATATCAAAATAAAAATACATTATAAAGTGAAACAAATAGGATGAAAATATATACATTATTATTTAAAAATTAACATATATACTAACATTTCTAGGGTTTTTACACATATCCCATTAATATACTAAAAATACCTTTTGTGTAATATGTGTGGTAGTGGGATATTCATGGGGTGTTTCGATGTACATGGTTTTGGCCATGATCTCGATGAGCCTGAAATTATCCCATAAACGAGTTTTATCATGCTTATGTTTTTCAATCTCAATTTGGGATTGGTTAACTAAAAATACCAGTGATTCTATCTCCCTTAGAAGCTCTGATAAATTGTCATCAAAGTGTATGATCCCACTGGTTGAGGCCGTAACTTCCTTTGTCTATGTCAATTAGATTTTTTAAAACCCAATATTCATATTAACTATATTATCACTATTCAAAGACTATATTATCAATGGTAATGATTCATAGCAGTCATATAAATCCAATTGAAAATATCATAACAAAACAAGTTCATGTATTTTCTATAATCATATTAAAAATCAATGAATTTAATTAAAAAATTTGGGTAATTTTATTTATAAAAATTCTATTCATTACATGTCTAATGATATGCCTGATATCACCATGATGATTCAAGTCTTTACTTTGCATTGTAAACCATCAATTCTACACCATAATAAAATCTAGTTCATGCACTATGATATATTGAAAAATAAAGGATTTAAAATTTTTTGGTGCCTATAATAACTTAAATCATATCACATGACCACATCACAACTTGCAATATCTTATATCATAAACCAAGTCACTATAAAATTTGAAAATCCTTTCATATGAAATATTTTAACAAAAGGTCAACTACATAAAAATATTATTTTAACCTTTATGGTAGGATTTATAATATACAATAACTTTTAATAAAATCTATGTCACATTCAATGATAGAAATATGTTTTACATAGTTTCTTTATTTTTATAGTTTTAGGAATTAAGAAGAAAAAAATATATAATCCCATTGAGGGGGTTTTAAGGATCAAATAACAATTACTCAATGTAGTGAATACAATAGAAAAAAAATCCTAAGATCACTATGTTGGGTAACACCAAAACCTTTCCTAAACTAAATGAAGAACACAATCCTGTCATTGTACATGGTCATTAATCTTGTATACAATAATGTGTTTAAAGAATATCACTTGAATGTAACCATAAATTTATATCTTGGATGATATATCTTTTGGATCAATGAATCACCCAAAATATGGGTATAACCCTCATAATAGACATGATATTCTTGTATCTCTTAAGGAAAGAAAATAATCTGTAAGATATAGCTTCATGGAGAATTAAATTGAAGCTAATAACAATCATATATCCATCTCAATAGTTACTACCTCCATATGTATCCTTCAAGGATACTTATAAAGTATCCATGAATTTACTCATATGTTAAATTTTCAATGAGTAATATAGAATTCATTCATCAACTTTTCATATAAATGCATTTTCCATCTTCAATACCTTTCAACCCATTAGACATTATACTTTTTGATAGCCAACATTTAATATTATAGAATAGTAACAGTTAATGTTAAAATTCCATAATCATATGATTCTATCTATATCACATAAAGTGATTTATTGAATTATGACATAGCCATGTCATATATAATGATAGGAAAATGAATATGTAATAATATATATATAATTTTTATGAATTTGTATCCCCAAAGTCATGAAATATGCCTTTTCTTTCACAGATGACATACCATACAATACCACCATATCAAACAGTATTATATTGACCAAAATCCATCAATTGTATACAAGTTTTATGGAATATCTCCATCAAAAATCATAAACACTCAAAATGGTAACAAGTTTTCTTCATTAGTTGGGTGGGAAAAATATGTTTAGTGGATATATGAGGAAGATAAATGACCATGGAAGAAATACCATATACTCATCTACATACATCTCATAGGGGAACATTCCACTATTCTTTTTGTAGTATATTTAATAGGTTAATCTAAATGTGAAGTGTTAATTTACAAAAATCTATGTTTTAAAAGATAGAGGATGAGCCACATAAAAAAATATTAAAGCATATTATCATGATAAATAATTTAGAGAGCATAGAAATAGTTTAAAGGAAAAAATATTAATGTTATTAAAATAAAAAGTATGAATTATAGAACCATTACAGGGTGGTAAAACATAAAAATAATGAATATTCAACACCGTAGAAGATTGAATGATGGAAATTTAATGTTGGTCAATCACTAGAGGAGGAAGACGTTGATACAGAAGCCTCTTAGATGTGATTTAAAATTATAATTAATTCTAAAACTATTAATTTTTTTATATGGGAATATATAATTCATTTATCAATATATTATTGGCTTAATAATTAGTTTTGTCAATATATTTTATGATTTATTATATAATTATTGATACTCTACTAGGTGAAAATGTTACACAGGGATTTCAGTGTCGATCCATCTCGATAATGATAGATAACATAAAAAAATTGAGGTAAATCCCTATAAATTGGAATAAAATATATGATGTAATTGTAATAATGGATTATATCTATAGATCTAATCATAAATTATAAAAATATAGTCAAATATATCCTTTTTTGACACTATATGGGAGGAAGCACACTTTCAATATAGTGTGGGATATATATGTTTGTAGGTAAGGTCTTATGGAAATAAAGGTGGATTTATAAATTGTTAATTTTTAATATATTTCTTATATTAATATAAAATAATAAACTACCTTCACTTTTTACAAGATTCAATTAATGTTCATATGTTATCCATGAGTATTTTTTTTGAAATAACACCAAAAAGTAAATGGAATTCTCAATTGACCTATTATTGAGAACAATAAATGTTTTTCCCTTCATATCATATTGATATTGTAGAGTAAAATAAAATGAGGGTACATCCGGAAAATCATAATCAAAAGGGATTCCTTCAATCGAGTGCTTATCCATAGTAAACATTTCTTCTATTTTCCAAGAAAACTGATGACATTTCGTATTGTTTAATCAAGTATTTGAATTTGAACTAGGTAAACACAATGAATAAATATCTATTAACTTTAATTGGTGTTATTTTTGAATAGATAAAAATATTTTATTATTTCTAAAATATTGAACTTCTGTATATATATATGTTCATTTAAGGGTAAAATATGAATAGCTTCCAAAAAAGTTATTTTGATGTCATTATAGCTATTACAATTTTTTCATGCCTGATGTAGTCACCAACGCACCGATAATTTTTATAGAATGAATGAAATAAGTCATCAATATATTTTTGAATACCAATTTTTTAGTATATATGGATGGAGTTATTATATAATCTAGGGGATAGTTATATCATTTTCTGCCCTATATAATTTTACTGGAAACAATATGTGAGATATTGGTTTATTCCATGTTCTAAAAATGCTTCTTCCTGATTTATGAAGTTAATTTTCATGGTTGTGTTGTTTAAAATAATAGAATTTCATAGTTACTTTTCAGGAATATGTATTATTTTCAAGGAGAATTCTAAAGAAAATATTTGATATATTGCGATTCGTTGGATTGGATTGATATTATTAGATATTTATTCATTACATTAATACGTTACCTTCTCCCATGAATGATTTTACATTAAAATAAGTGATGTTTAATTATTGTGAGGTGTGATAAATCTTTTTAAGAAATAATTAAAAAAATTAAGTCATCCCCTATCTTAATTAATCTATATAACAGAGTTTTTTATGAAGGATACTGAGATGAATCAGAACTGGGCCTGGGATGTATTTCGATACATGGAGTTATGTTCATAGAATATGCATCTAGGAAGCTGAGAAAACAAGAATAGAGTTGTTATATTAATTTTACTTATTTTGTTATTGTTGATTTTAAAAACATTATGCATTACATTTTTTATGAAATATTTATCTTTTATACTAACAATAAGAGTTTGAAATATATTTTCTCACCTGTTATCCCAACCTAAAATAGTATAGGTAGATAGAGTATCATAAAAAAATTATTTGAAACATATTTATATATAAGAAAATTCAATATCATAGAATATTATATTATATAAAATACATTTTTTCTAATTAGATAAGGATGTTTGGGAATAGTATATGTTTGTATTATTAGAGGTAAAACGTTTTTTAGAAATGGAAGAAATGATGGATGGTGTGTTTCTCTATATTATTAAGGTTACACAGATTTTTACTGATTAATAAATGAAAACTTTATAAAATGAAGAGTACAAGAGGTTTAGGGAATCGATATATAGGGGTATATTATTTTTTAATATTAAATTACACCATAAAAGGTATTATATTCCAAATATTATATGGAGATCCATTGGAACAAGCAAATAAATTGTAGAAAATTTTCACCATTTGAGAGAGATAGTGCATCCCAAATCTTCCAAAATTTATCAAGAAATTAAATTATAATATTAGTGTTAAATATTCAATAATAAAATTATATGATTTATTTTTTGATGTATTTATTGTCAATGAATAATGGAATCACATGAACAACTGATAAGTTTGTTGTAGAATTTTACCATTCTAACATGGAAGTGAGAGATGTTTTTTATAAATTTCATCATCATATTGTAGATAAATTAATAGAACCATGATGGTGTTTTGGTAGAGATGTATCATATTATAACATAAGATCATTTTTTATTATTCATGAAAAAAATTAGTTAATATCCTAGGATAATATTTCAAGGAAGCATTGTTCATAATTTATGGGATTCCAAAGTCCATTTCCACAAATAGGGATCCTAGATTTAAATACAGAATTTAGAAGGGGTATAGAATGATTTAATAATATATTTTTTATTATGTAAATATTACAACCCTTAAAAAAATTAGTAGATAGAGAAATTTAAAATAATTTTATTTTGTATTCACTGTGCATGTGTACATAACCTTATAAATATAACCCCATGATATTTTAGTATATATTCTCCTTTAAATAAAACAAGTATGTATGATAACTTGTTAGAAATAAAAAAACTAATATAATGTTAATAAAAATTTATAAAATTTAATGTTTAAAATAAATACGTTATGAATATACAATTTTACTACAAATAAAAATTCACTCATTGGATATTAAGATGAAATAACATTATGGGAACATATTGTTTAAATATATCATTTTCTATAAAAGGTGTTGTTTCATATTTTTTACTTTAATATAATATATAAATTTATGAATTTTATAAGTTGAATCAGATTAAATAAATATAATTATAGTATTCACAGTTTTAAAATTTATTTAGGGTGCATTGTTAATATTTTTCAAAAATGGTTGATTCTTTGGTGGATAGTGAAAAATATAATTTTTCAAAATACTATATTTTTTCATCAATATTATATAATAAAAAATATGTGTTTATAAATTTTTTTGACTAAATTTTTTTATTTGTAGAAATTAAACATTTTATATTTTTAGGTAAAATTTATAATCCTATATTTTTCATTATAAAACATAAGTGATAATTTACATTAATAAATGAACAATGAATGTTAATTTACATTAATTAATTATAAATAAGGTTAAATTACTTTTTGGATTTTTGTAATGTCATGTAACTCTCCTTTTAATTCAAAAACCAATTAGTATCATGAGAATCCATTATATACTTGGTTCTCATGTATATTCATTTTTATACTTCAAAATTTATTTTTTTGAGTGTTTTCATTATGTACTACATGCCTATATTATAAGTAATTGTTAACCCAAATATATATTAAATAATTTAAAATTTATTCCATATTTAGAATCTTACCATTTAAATTATTGAATATGTACCATTTCTTTTTTAGTCCTGATAAATTGTTATCATAATAACTATTTCTCACCACATCTAGGGTAAAAAGGTCCAATGAGGTTGTTAAACTAAGAGATAAATCTTCAAATATAAGTAAATATTTATTTAATATATTTGGATGAGTGGATGTTTCCCAAAAATTAAATTATCTTTTAAAAAATTTCCTTAGTTTTTTATTTTTCATTGATAATGAGATTTATATAATATTAAATTTAAGATTATTTACAAAACAACCACCCATCTCAGTTATAAATGGGCATGTTCTCTCCCCACTTTTATATAGACATTGAGCACCTTAGTTCAAAATATATTTTCCCAAATTACATTCCAAATACATTACAGATGACCTATTTGTTTTAGAATCCCCAAAATGAGAACCTAAGAACTATTATGGAGATACCAAAGGAGGACACACAAGGAAGAGCTAATCATATTTACCAAATTCATTCAAGTTTCTTTCTTCTATATCCTCCTCTAAATATTATATAATCATCTTATTAAATAAAATAAAATCATTTTTCAAATTAATTTTTATTATGATGATTTAGAAACAATAATATATATCATTTAAAATCACAAGGAATAGAAATTGTATCTTGTGTGAATATATGAACTACAACCCCAAAAAATATCATATTTCATTTTTCACCACTACCTTACATTAAATGTTATAAAAAATAAATTTAATTAATGGATATGTAGTTTAGGAAAAAATGATAATTACTTAAAGGAAAAAAATTATCTATATTCCTTTACCCCATTCATTAGAAATTGAAAACATCACACTACATACTTCTAGAATACCACCCTTACGAATACCACATTACATTTTCAATCACTTTCAGACATTATTGGTTTTAAAAAATGAATTTAATACATAAATATGGTATTTTTTATTTTTATTTTTTTTTAAATTATGGAAACCTTGAATTTGGTAACTCAGAGCTAGTCTCAAAACCATTACATTGGTATAATATATAAATGATGTAACCCCGAAGGAATGATCAATTTAGTAGTATTGAGGAACCAAATATGTAAACGATTCCCATATTTTAATATAAATATAAATTACACAGCATAAAACATTCTTCCATTCTTGATATTATCCATAATATCATTATTCATACCATAGGGAAAAAAATACAAATAAATGGTGAGCTCGATTTCTTAGTAAGGGTCACATACATTGAAAGCTACCATGACTAAATAAAACCTCACAATTATGGAATGGTAAATAACAGAAATAAATTCCATAACATGAACTTTAAATGAATCCATGGATAGTTTAAATATATTATTCTCATGTATAATAACATATAAATTCCTAGTAAGGGAAATTCTTAATATTAGATGTTAGGATCTCATACATCGTAATATTTATATTGTCATGACTGTGTGCCAAGGTAGTTTAATAAATGTGTATGTGTAAAAAAAACTATTTAATTTGGGAAAATGAATTGTCAAATGAGTCATATTGATTCATTGAGGTGTTATATAATTCTGGACCCCATTAGTGACTGAATGTCCAATTAATTTTTTATATATTTAATAATAAATTTAATTTATAAACAATAATAATCTTTAAGAAATTTCTATATTTAATAATGAATATGGATTTATCATAGTTTTTTGAAGTCAATCAAATAATTCCCATACAAATCACCATATGTAGAATGTATATATTGTTTTATAATACATGTATCAATGATATAGTGAATATGTATATTTAAGAGAAGTGTAATTTCATGTTTAAAATGATTACAATTAAGTTAATGATTCATGAGAATGATAACGACCAAAAAATTAATAAGAGATGAAAATATAATAATAATTTCATTAGAAATACATTTTTTTAAATGAATTCAAGTATTGTATTAAATAAAATAAAATGGATGATAAACATTAAAAAAAGATTTCATAAAATAGTTTAATTTATAAAAACATTGAAAACAAAGAGAAGAATATAAATAGTGTAAAACTATTATAGTGGTAGGAAAATTAATTAAAGTCTTATATATAAAAACATTCCATTTTCATTTTTTTATAAATACTGTCAAAAATGACCCATTCAAAAAATATTAGAATGATTCCATTCAAACCTTGTAAAAATTTAGTGAAAAAAATTTCATTTGAGTAAATAAAATATTTTTCTAAGAAAATTAAATATATCATCATGGAAGAAAAATATAACCAATCAAAAAATAAATAAATAAGATCATATTTTCATTTAATTATTTACGTTATTGAATTACATAGTCACTATAGAAAAAATAGGAAAAAATATAGAAATTAAATAAAATATTAAAAATTATTGAAATGTTAATCATCATTTATATAAAATATATTCATGTTAAGTACTTTAAATGGTTATTATATACACCACATAAAAATTATTAGGTGTATAATATGAATTTTGTGAAAATGGATTTGAAAATGAGATAAAAACCATTATAAATAGCATATCATTAAAGTGATAATTAATAAATGAAGAAATTTTGTGTAAAATTTATATACATTAAAACAAGTTTAAATACAATATGATTAAATAAATGTTAATTTCAAACATTATCCTAGAATAACATAATCAGTGAAGTAGTGGTATATCCCAATGAATGGAAAATGTGTTAAAAATACCTTAACACTAGTTTCACTTAACTCTTAGGTTATTTAACCTCTTATACTATAATGATCCAACCCTAGTACCAAATATCTGTGCCACAAGTCAGTCAGTGACATGACCTCAGGCATGCCTCCCCATTGGCTAAAGATAATAAAATAATAGTAAGGGAATAATATTGATCACAGGGATATTATAACCTCTTTATCAAACTAGCACATCAATGGAAATAAATAAGCAATAACAAATTGATATTACTATAACCATACTAATACCAGTATCACATGATGAATAAAATAGTTACACAATATCCAAATCTAAAATAGTATATGTGACATTAAAAGTACATGACTTGTGCCTAATGAAAAACCCAAAATAAAGGCAATGTAAACTCTACGTGAGTCCCTAAACTATGTTTAGTTCCCTCCTCCATGCTCCATCCTGATGTAGTCATTTAACATAGGGAACTTTACCTTTTCATGTCCTATAAACAAGATATCTATTTGGGTACTGATCAAGAATCCCAATTAGGGTGGGATTATAACTTAGTAGACTACCACCAACTGTGTCTAAAAAAATATTCTATTAATAATAGTATATGCAGTTGTATGGAGAAGAATGTACAATGCATTGGTAAATAGTTATCACATTTCCTTATACTTGATTTAACCCCATAAACCCATGGGATCCCGAGGACACCCAAACCCTAAATACATGCTTCACCCCATTATAAAGTCTGAACTATCACCACATGATATCATATATCCCAATTATATGAATATCATTTAACAATTCAATTTAAATCATATCAAATCCAAATGAAACCATAGTCCAACGCCAAACTCATGGGAATAGAACCTCTTTTCTAACACCCTATGGGTATTTGAAGCCTCAATCCCTATCCCTCTACTCAATATCAGATGAATATTTATTTCCTTAGTCTTTACCCAACACTGGTTATCTCATATGGGTATGTAGCACCTCAATCCATGTCCCATAACTCATTTATCACATATGGGTATTTGGAGCCTCAGTTCGCGTCCCACACTCATATATCTCATATCAGTATTTAGATCCTTGGTATGTGTCCCACATTTTTATATCACATATCAAACAATATTAAAATATGTCACATCATTATTTTTTTTTTAAAAATAACTATTCTTATCAACATTACAAATCATAGACAAAAAATAAAATTTAACAACATAAACATGGTTCTTGAGTATAATCACATTGAAAAATATGAACAATTCACTTTTAAACCTTTTTTATTATTTAAATCATAAACCCATTAACTCATTATGATCAAACAAAATATCTCAAATACTCATTTCCAAATATTTTCTAATAACATTAATTGGCCAATTGTAAAATATCTAATATTCCATCACTTCCTCATTTTCAATATTCAATTAATAAATCATTTCCAGAATCTCATCAGTTGACCAATTTAATTAATATCATTAACTAATCAATTTAATGTCATTTTATTCAACAATTTCATGATCATAATTAAAAATTTAATTTTTCATGGTCAAAGCATTTAATAATCACATGGAAAATAAATTAATCAATCTCATGATTCCCTAAATTAATTAGAGAATTAATTAATTCAATTCCAGATTCAATTTCCAAACATTCTAATTTGAATTTAAAAACAGAAGCACACAAGTTTATTTCAATACTATGGGATATAAATTTAGTCCACCAACATAAACATTTATGACGAATGCCCTCAAAAAAACCTCTAATTGAAGTAGAATAACTAAGATCCTGATGAATAATAAGATATAGATATTATATTTTGATAAGATACTAAAGGAATCAATATCTATCAAACAAAGATCTATAAAAATCACCAACCATGGAAAATAGACCCCTTTTATCTATAATGAGAGTTGGGAGAGAGAGAAAAATTATCAAGGAGAATCCACATACCTATATAAGTGAAAATAAAATAACCCGGCCTTCGATTCATCAATAATGGAATTGAGGATCCCAATAAATTTATCTATAAGCCTCCAAAAATTATAAAAATTATTTATTATTGAGTTGGGTAGAATTTGGGTGACTTTTTAGGGGGTAGGGTATTCTATTAATAATTTTTAGTATAATTTAACTTGTGTGCCAGGTTTCATATATGAGGTTCACAGTTTAACCTAACCCTACACCGTAACTATGTGCCCATCTAATGGGTGTTCATAGTTACTCCTTAGAGGGTGAATAGGGTGAAAAAACATGCACCAAACATTAAAACCCCATTATCTCAAGGGTCCATTATTTGCTGTGTTGGGTTCATGGTTTTGGAAAACTGTTCCCCAACCATGCACTTCCTAATTTCAATCTAAAAACATCCAAACTTTTCCAAATTAGCACAGAATATCCCCAACCAAAAACACAAACTTGAAATTGAAAAAAAAGGAAAATTATTTTCTAAAAACAATCTCGATACATATTCATAAGTGTTCTTGTTCTTATAATATCCCTACCTTATAATAGATCATCATCAAGCTTTACTCCTAACCATCTATATGATTTAGAGGAAAATGTATCGGGCCATTATGACCTTATATACTCTTCTCTATCCCATGTTTCATCGTTTTCATACCCATGTTTCCACAACACTCATACCATCAACACAATATTTCCCCACAATAATTACTCACTACGATCCAACATAAGTTTTTGATTCTCAAAAAGGACACACCTGTATGAATTGAAACATCACCCACATCAATCAAATGAAAAGGGTTGGGTTTTACCATAAAAGATATGCAACATGAAAACAATTATGCATAACTCTATACCTCTATGGAAGAATTAGTATGCCACTATCCTGAGTTTCTCTACAACCTCAAAAGTTCCAAAAAATATGGATGCTAACATTCCCTATCTATGTATCTTGTAGTTCCCCAATTTTGAAGAAACCCAAAGGAAAAGATGGTCACCCTTTGTGGTCTTTGGGGATCATCAATGTCTTTTAGAATATTACATCTGTATACTCTAATCCATAGCCATACTTTTCAAAATCATAAGGATTTTATATAATCCACAACCTTAGGCTCACCGACTTTATTCCAACAAAAACTTCTAAGACACAACTAGGGAACCTTTAATTCAAGTAAGTCTATAAAACAAAACCCAAAAAACAACCATTCTCATTACCAATACCATAATATTATCTAAACCATATTGTTGATTTTACAACCACCATCTTTCGGAGGGTGGTACCTTCATCATCAATGAAGAATAAAAGAACCTCAACATAAACATAAAAAACAAGCTAGATTACATTCCTAACTCACCATTCCCAAACGTTCCTATAACCAAAATCTAATATCAGCATCCATCCATGCCATTGAGACCACTTTTAAGAGACATACATTGTTTATTCATGCATGAATGAAGGACCACTTGACTTCATACCACAACTCGCTTCCAACACCAAACAACACATATCATTTAAACACCATCCATTGATTGATTATAACACAGAATATTTGTTCCCTTTTTACCCAATAGTGTCGAGAAATCCCTAGATTACCCATTCTAGAAACATCGATGTTTTACTATCGACACATTACTCCCTCACCAAACCAAAATCACTTCTGTTTTAAGAACACCAAATCTCATCTGAGTGCACTTACTAGTCTAAATCACTAAATCCCTATGAAATTCCACCATAAAAAAATCTAGTTCTCCCCAAGACATCAATGGATATTCCCCCCTCTCTAAATTTTTTTTAACGACCACTCATATTGTATTTTATACCCTCCCCTAGTCTAAATCTAATGCTCGACATAAATAATTGCCACATCAATGAAAATCATGTTCTTTCCCAAGGAAGAACAAAATGTGCCACATTAGTCCCCTATTATAATCTCTAGGCCACAACTTCCAATTTAGAGTCATCTCCACACAACTACAAAGCACCAGCAAGACAGTCATACTCACATGACTAACACGTCACCTCCAACCTTATGAGTGTCATCATATCTTCTTTGTAATGAAATTATAACCACCATTGAGTAAGTTTAATTAGAATGATAAACACTAAAAATTGGACTTCATTGACTATATTATGGATAGAAAACAAAACTAACATCACCTTATACCCATACCCATCTTCAGACAATGGCACCATGTCATTATTCGACCACTGATCCATACCGAGAACCTTATTCGCAAACTATTGATGTTGTACCTCTCACTGTCCATCTACACATAAATTTCTTCCTAATATCAACCTCTAAAAGGGCCCATATCCAATGATAACACATTCAAGTATATTGGAATAGATCTAGATCTCTCTCAGTGTACCCAGGATGATGTCATGGTATTAGATATGATCGTAACTAGATTAAAATATGATAATAAGTTATTGAATAACACTACCACAATTTCTACATCAATGATTTTTTATCGTATTATGGGAACACCTTTACCTATAGAATGTATCAAGATGCTCAGCCCAGAAACATATCATCAACATACCACCAACACAATTAATGTGGTGTTTCCTACAGAACTGACCATCCATTCATGACTCTCTACCTTTTATCCATGAAAAAAATATTCTTGTAGAAATACTGTCACCCAACCCGTAAGTTCCCACAACACAACTCTAATAACTCACAATATAAACAAAACATATATCTTTAACAAGACAAAAAAAGGTCCCTCACACAAGTAGGCATTGGGAATCCATAACTACCGGTCCTCTATAAAACCCTTATAGTTATCAACCCACCTATGATCATTCATTAAACTCAACTCTTCATTCTATAAAACAAAAAAATCCCAAATCTAGGCCCACGATTTTTGTCAACAACTAACCATGCCTTCTAGTCCTCCAACCTCATAAGAATCACTGTATTTTCCAGATTTCTCTCTAAAATACCAACTGGTTATACAAAATGATTATCCTCCTGACTTCTCCTACTCCAGTTGTCACTTCCATAAGAAAACATTCAATCTATTCTTTATCACTTTTGTCCTTTCCATAAAAAATAAAAGTCATCTCCTCCATCGAACACCACCAAAACCACATGACTAGGTTTTTGAATTATCTTTCCTTGAAAAACTATCATGACGACCAACCATAATCTCTCAAGTATTCTTTTAGAAGTAAACTATGCTGTGAACATGCACTATTACCAAATTCATTAGCACCTTCTGTGTTTTGATTCAACCTATGACGCAACCACCCATGCTTCACATTCCAAGTCACCTGCAACACTATGCTAACCTCCCTTAAGGATACCCATGATTTCTAAAGACTTAAAACTCATTTCCACAACTTCACATTAATATCTAAATCCATTAATCGTACCATATTTTCCTCTATCCCAATCCTAAACAAGGATACACTCTTTATGTTCGGTTGTGGAAACCCAAACATTTACCTATTATTCTTCCATCTAAAAGAGATATAAATTAGGCTAACCCACCTTAAGTTTTATCCTAATAGGATAAAAGGAACCCATTCCCTAAAATAGAGTCACTTATAACATGGAACAATAGATATCCCTCTAATCCATACACATCAAACATCAACATCTCACTACTCCCGACTATCCGACTCCCATTCTGAATATATTGAGTCCGACACACCAAATGAACATGTACTCTACATCCAATAGCACAGGTACTTTCCCAACCATATTGGGACAATGATTCAAAATCCCACTCTAGGGTCCCATAAAAAACATACTTGATCTCAACTCACAACGGTTTCCATAATCACATTTTAGGACAATATCTCACAAACCAAGGGCCTCACAACCTATAACTGAATTCTCAAACTTGGACTTGATCACTTCCCAACACACCCATACCAAGGACCAAATAAACAATACATGTGATTCTCATTTCATGATGATCTTAGTTCCATAATCTGTATAAAATTAGAGAGGTCATTTTTAGACATCTCTTCCCTTGTAATACTGATACCCGATAGTGGATCTTATTCCACAAATGGAGGCTAATTTCTGGATATGTCCTTCTGTTGTCATAAAAAAATATCCACCATAGAGGCACATCTCAACAATGATAAACAAACATCATAGAACACATAACACAAAACTAACACATATAAAAAATTAATTCAAATTAATCCATAAAAATTCATTTCCCTTTTTCCCTGCCACATGGTCAGAACTGAGGAACTATAACGTCCATTAACCATATTACATCTAGGTCATGGTTAAAAAGGGTAAAAAAATCTTATAATTCATGTTCTATTAGAAACATATTTATTCACATCATTCATAATTTATAGGTATAATTTTCATATTACACACCTTTTTCCATTTAATTCACACAATCCTAGAAAATCATTTCAATTTCTACAACATGCACAAAACCATCTCTTTATTGCATTATAAAAAATGATGCATGTTATAATATTATCATGATTTCCTAGAATGATGCATGAATGATCAAATTTCATGCCATACTGGGCCACAAGTCAAATCTAATAAATATAAATAACGATTTTCATATCACTAAACAAGTACATAACTCGAAGGGAAATAATATCCAAGTGAAAAATAACCAATAATAACAATAATACTAACCTATGTACTTGGATTTTACCCTCGTACATTGGTTATCTACTCCCATGCATAAGCTCTAAAATTAGTCCTGATTTAACCTAATCATATGTCTGAATTTCCAATATAGTAATAAAAAAAGAAAAGAAATGAAAACCCACATTGATACCACTTTGAAATGTCAAGACCCAAGTCCCACATACCAGTTCCCCGAAACTTTCAGTTAAGTGGCCTCAGGTGCACCTCCTCGTAAGAGATATGGTGACAATTAGAAACCAGTGTCTAATATCGTTAATGAGAATACTATAAACTCATTATCAAAGCATCACAACAAAAAAAATAAAAATAAACCAAATGACATAATCCTAACCCAAATAATACCGGTACCACATGATGAATAAAATATGAATAAAATATCCAAAACTAAAAATATAGATGATTCTTGAAAAGTTTGTTTTTGGTTCAAACTGAAAACCCCAAAATAAATTAACTAAAAATACAAGTGGTTTATGACACCATATATGAATTTCTCATCCATGCTCTATCATGACTCAACTATCTAACATTGGTAACTTTCCTTTTTTCATGTCCTACAAACATGAAGTCTATTCAGCTGCCGATTAGGTAGCAAGAGTGGGGTGTGTTTACAAATGAGTAGGCCACCAATAATAGTATCTTAAACAATATCCAGAAAATGATATTTTATGTAGTTTTATGAAAAATAATGTAAAATTTATAAGTTAATAGTTATCACATTTAATTATTCTTCAGTTAACAACATAAAACCTTAGGTTCCCAAGAAAAGACGAACCCCCAACACCATCTTCATCCCCTTCCAAAGTCTGAACTATCACCATGGGATATAACATATCATAATTCCACTATTATCATTTGTTATTTCACATTAGTTCATTTGAAGACCTTTTGGATCCATTCTCTAACACTAAACTCATTGGAGTAGAACATAGTGTTTAACACCCCATAAGTATTTAGAGCCTCAGTCCCCATACCACACCTCAGTGTCATGTGAGTATTTGGAACCTCAATCAATATACCCTCACCCATTATCTGATATGGGTATTTGGGGCCTCATTCATTGTCGTACACCTCGTTTATCACATATGGATATTTGGATGCTCAGTTTCTGTCCCAAACTTATATATCACATATGGGTATTTGGAGCAGCAGTTCGTGTCTCACACCAATTTATCACATATCTCACAAAAATTAAATATATATAATCATTCAATGTCAATCAACATTAACCCATTTTTTCAACATTACAGATCATGTCATACTAATACAATTTAACACCACAAACATGGTTCTTCAATTTAATTGCACGAAAAAATTTGAATAGTTCACTGTTAAACTATTTTTCCTTATTTATATCATAAACCCATTAACCCCTTATAGTTAAGACAAAAATCTCATAATTATATTTATTATTTAATTCACAATAACATTAATTGAAAAATTATACTATTTCCAATTTTCCACCAATTCCCCAATTTCAATTTTCAATTAATCACTCAATTCCACAATATCATGAATTGACCAATTTAATTAACCTCATAAACCAATCATTTCATTATCATTTTATAAACCAATTACACAATCACAATTACTAATTTAATTTTCTCAAGTTCATAACATTTCATAATAACAATGAAAATCATTTAATTAATCTCGTGATTCTATAGATTAATTAATAAATTAATGTACTCAATTAAATATTCCATTTCTAAATTTTCAAAATATAAATTTCACAACACATACATGAAATTATAATTCAATACTATTAGAATTTAATTTAGACCACCATCCTCAAAATTGATGATGAATGCTTGTGAACAAAAATCGCTAATTGAAGCATAACAACCAATGTCATGATGAAGAACACAATCTATATTTCAAAACCTAGATCCAATATTAAACAAATCATGATATTTTGAAACTAGATCTAGAACCACCATATATAGTGGAAAAACATACACTTTTTTATCTAGATAAAGGGTTAGGAGAGAGAGATATGTAATTGGGAAGAAACCACATACCCAAAGAAGTGAGGACCCATTAATCTGTCTATCTCTTCATCTTGAATGGTGTTCAATAGAATTAAAAATTCATATATAATCCTCAAAAAATTAGTAGAATGATTTAGGGTCGATTTGGGTTGATATTGGGTGATTTATAAGGGGTTCATAAATTTGATAACAAATTTGAGGAATAATTAATCCCCCATTAACAGTTTCCTAAATGGGGCATACAATTTACCATAACTGTGTGCCCTGAATGTGTTTCCTTCCTATGGGTGTTTAGTGTTACTCTTTCGATGGTTTACATTTTGATAAATCATTACATGACCTTGAAAAAAACATTTTCTCAAGGGTTTATGATTTTCTAGGTCGGTCACATGATTTGGGAAAACCATGTGGCAACTATGCACTTCCCAATTTCACTCCAAAACAACCAAACTTCCTCAAATTCACCCAGAACAACATCAAAAAAAATACTAGCCATGAAATACTGAAAACAAAGTAATAATGAACCTAAAAATAAGATCTAGGCATCACCAGAATAGGTAAAAACCTAATAAATATATAATAAATTTCGATTTTTTATAACTGTATACCATAATAATATTTAAATCTATAAAATCATATATGACCCATTCATATCATTTTATCATATATTTGGTAACACTCATTTACTATTATCATTATTTCATCTGTTAACTACTTTTTATTCCATGTATATATTTTTTGAAAGTATTTATATATGAATCCTTATCACGGTTCCATAATAACTAGATTTTAATTCAATCATTAAAATATATATTAAATATATTGATATTTATAATAATCTGTAAAATATTGATTAATAAAAAATAATTACACTATTCATGGGGATGGTAGGCTGTACGTATGCTCGATCGATGTGTTTAATTTTAGATAGATGGAGTGAAATAAATATAAATAATAAATCCCATACAAAAGATCATTTTTATACCAAATATATCTTATATATTAATAAAATTTATCATTACTTATATCCATGTAATGTGGTCAAGAAAAACTTATTACATTGCTACATGGAGGTTGAAAGTCATACATACAGAAGAGTGATGTTTTTACTTTTTATATGATGAAGAAAAGATGTAAAATGGTTATACCATACTAATAATAAAATATAATTATATTTATTTTAGTGAATTTATTATTTTGAGGTGGGTACAACACAATAAGAGGATGGATAAGAATAAATAAACATGAAAGAGTCTATAAATATGATTACTTATTCTTTCGAAAATTCTACTACACAACCTATTAAAGAACATAGGGATAATATTTTGGTATGAAAAGAACCTATAGTGTATGGATAATGATGTAGATAATATAAATTAGTAGGTTTTGGTTGGGATGCGATTCTCAATGTGGTGTAAAGAAAATATTTAAGTGGTGTCATTTTATGAGAGAGGACATTAGAATTTTTTCGAATTTCTTAAATTATTGAGTTAATATAAAAATATTTTTTTTATCTAAATGGAACCAAATTGATATAATTAGAGGATAAGATGGCTATGAGCATAAATCACCACATAAAATGAAATTTTATAAGATTTGGTTTTGTATTCACCATTATATTTTAGTTCTATCCTCTAATTATCCCTTTTTATAATTACAACAATAATACAGTTTTTTCACACATTAAGGGTCAATAATGTTACAACAATAGTGAATATGAAAAATACATTCACTATTTTTTGCGATTTTAAACCTTATCCTTATATATTGTCGAAATATAGTAATTTTATAAATTGTTAATCATTTAATGATATATTATTAATTATAAAATAACATTAATGTATTCTTTGAATCAATTCATATATTTTGACTTTCAATACATCATGAAAAAATGTAATAAAATTGAATTTATATAAATAAAATTTCATATTTATTTATAATGTTCCATGAACACTATAATTAAACAAATTTATATTACTTTTAATATTTTTATAATATCTTATTTTTATTTTACCTTAATGGAATATATATGGTGTGTTCATTGCATTATAATCTAAGCTAATTATTAAATTACTAAAAATCTAAAAAAAATTCCCCTAGGAATAAATAAATTAATATTTCAAAGAATACATTCCAACTGTTTAGAAGCTATTGTCCTCCATATTAGATGATATTATATATATCAAAATAAATTGAATGGAATTTTTGACATTGTCTCTTACGTAAATATTATCACGGTCAAATTTATCGATGAATATCGAAAAAGTCATATTTTATATTTGTTTTATGATTATGGAATAAATATACTATTAAAATTAAGTAAATTCACGTTTTTTTATATTTTTTAATTCCTTATCAAAATATTACTAACCCTAATTTTCTAATTTAACCTATATTAATATGATAAAGTTTATCATTAATAATATTTATAATGAGAAAAAAATAAAAGGGAACAATTTAAAAAAAAATTAAAACTATTTATTTGAAACTAAGAATTCATAATATAAAATTAAAATCAAATAATTTTAAAATATAATTCAAATAAAAGCCCAAAAAATGTTATGAAAAATGATTTTCAAAAAAATCTATTTTTACTCCAAAATGTGAACATATATAAAATTTAGGAATAATAATGATTAAAATGTGATTAATTATTTTAATAATACCTAAAGGAGTATTATATAATTTTATAATTGAATTAAAAACATTATGGAGGATTTTTTAATTATAGTAAATGATAGTTCTACAAATATGAGTATTTTTCTACATTTTAGAAAATCCCAAAATTTCTACTTAAGACATGTTGTATTCCTAAAATGATGTAATTATCACAAAATAATATTTTAACAGATTATGTTATTTCATTTCAATTTTTTCTGTGATAGTAAAGTTATTAATGAAATTTATATAAATTCAAATATATCATAAAATATTGTGTTGTTACATTCTACCCCCTTATAAAAATATCACTCTTGAAATTCCATCACACAGGTACAAAAAACTTTGAATAAAGTTTTCTCTTCAATAACATAGGTTTCCATTTAACTGTCCCATTTATTTATTTTCCACAAAACACTAACTAGATGATTGTTCTTATTTCATATAATTTTCTCTCTCTGAAACATTATTTTCACTAGTTATTCCTAAAAAGAATGATCTTTCTCCATTGGTATGACTGTTGAGTTTAGTACAAGTAAACGATTAGAAATGTACTTTCTCAAGTGTGATAGATGGAACACAACATGATGCTGAGATAAATTTTTCCAAGAACCAAATGATAAGATACCCTACCAATATTATCAGGAATTTCAAAGAGACTGATATATCTAGGGCACATCTTTAACTTCATTCAAAATATCATACCCTTCATCCAATAAGATATTCATAGACATACCTTGTCACCTATATTAAACTCTAGATCTCATCGATGGTTTCAAGTTTAATTTTTTTTGACTCTGATCTTCCCATAACTGTTATTTAATGGATATAATATTTTATTCCATTTCCATACATTATTAAGTACTAAAAGATTTATTTATCCAACTTCATCTATAAAAATTATATTATTACTCTCTATAATATTGGGAGATTCATAAGGATACATCTGAAAGAATGATTGAAAGATATTATTGAAATAAATTTCAACCAAGGGAAGGAGTTAATCATAACAACCAATGAAATTAATAAATAAATATATCATCATGTCTTTTCAAGATCAAAGGATCCTATCAGACTCACTATCTATCTAAGGATGATCAATAATACTTGTTACTCAATAATATATACAGATCATGTTGAATGATTCTCCAAAACATTGATGAATTCCTCAGAGCTCTATTAGATATGATTGACCATTGTACTCTATTGAATCTCACATCTTCTTCACTATATAACCGAGTAAGCTAATTAAAGGGTAACTACTCTCTAATTTTCATGAAATGTGATGGTTTTATAAATATGTTGTACAAAACAAATATAGTTTTGTTCCCATTATGTTTTTGGGTTGTCTAACGATGTTATCAAATGTAATTTTTTCCAATTTCCATTAGTCGTCCAATAGCTCGAAGGCCTTCATTTTTATTGATTTTTGATAATCCACCTTTAAAGGGGTGAGGTGGAACCCTTACAAGGACCGTAGGCATATGTATTACAAGGAATAGAATTGTTTCCTAAACATTTTCATCCCAAAATGATCATAGCTAGACTAAGAAACATCCCTTTCCAACTTATGTAATTCCAAATATTTCTTTTGTGACTTCTTTTTCATCTCATGGATGACTGGTTGAACATTCATCTAAGAAAGATAACATATTATATTTTTCCACAATATTTCAAGATCATTATTCAATAAATACATAAATATTTCATCACATTAAAACCACTTCATTGAGAAACTAGCGTGATATTATTGACTCGAAGCATCATCCAACTTGTTTTCCATCTCAGGATGATTAAGTAATGAGCAGTAATAATATTTGATAAACTCCAACAATATTATTTTCCTCATATCCAACCCTTTCTATGTAAATATATACTTTAATATTTCTTTGATTATTCTATATATCACACCGTCAACCATACATATAATTCATCCATGTCTACAATGAAAAATTTACTACATCAAACTACCAATCATGACTCTAGTTATACGACTCATGAATTTTCAATTAGAGGGAAGTATAATCTATCTTCATATTTTTCTGAATGTGGGAAGGTCTTAGTTTCTTATTTAATTTATAACTATAAATCAAAAACCATTATCCATTATTTGATATTGTAAAAAAAGGTTTTCTAACCATCCTTATATGAACTTCCATGAAATTAGCATCACATTCATCACTCCAAAAGAATATAACCCCGCATCCGAGTCAACATGTCGAGTGGATTAGATAGTCTTGAAAAATAAATAAAAATGATTTTGTAGTATCTAGACACCCCAAAAAAATAGATATTGAGGAATTTAGAGGCCATTTCTCAATAACATTTGTCTTTTGAGGAACTATTGATATACGTTTCTTGAAATTATATTACCCATGAATGGGAGTTTTTATCCAAAATTAACACATGATAAACTAGAAATAAATATTCTCCTTGATAATTATCTTCAAAGAAATTCTTAAATTTTATTCACTCTCTTAATTTCTATTTTAATATATAATAAAATTATCTATAAGGACTTCCAGAAACAGATCAAGGTAATAACTAGACACTCAATTCACTAAATCTGTAAGGATAGTAAAATCATTGGTATATCAAAATAGAGTCACTATAAATTCATATAGACCAAACATCATATAAAAGGTTATTTTGGGTGTCTCCTCCTTCTTGAACCCTAATGGTTCATATCTAGATCGAAGTTAAATCATAGAAAAATATTGATATCTACATAATTGATCAACTAGATCATTAATATAGGGTAGATAATAATTTTTCTTTATATTTTATTTTTATGTTCTAGATAATCAATACAAAAACACATTGACCCATCTTTTTTCCTAACAAAATGCATTGGTTCTCCCCAGGGTGGTGCTTTAGGATAAATGAATCCCATATCATGCTTCTTCAAGTGTTTTTTCCTTAATTATTGAGAACCAATTGAGGCTATTATATATAGTATCTTTTAAATAGTTATAGGACAAGGTTTGGGTTCTATTTAAAACTCATTGTCACAAATCAAGGGAATACTTGGATACACTATTCGAAAGACACCAAGAAACACCAATTCAATAGACATATAATCAATATTTATTTTTTCCTCAATAATTTATAACAAATATTCCCCTTTAAGTGGTATAAATACACATATGATGGAAGAGATTTCTACAAGATGTTTAGGTACTTCCTTGAAAGAAAATAATATCCTATGTGGATTCTCACTATGAGATTTATCTTCCTAGATAAAATAATATATATTTCAATGAATTGAATACATTTTCCATCTACCCACAGATTAGTGGTTATATTATTTTAATTGAGTATTATGTCTCTTCATGTAGTCTAAAAAATGTGGATCACATTTTGAAATAATAGGTTTATTTATATATTAAATTTTATTCATTATAACCCAAGTTAGCTACCCTAATATGGCCATGATCTACTCAATTCCAACACTAACTATATAGTCTTGATCATCAAGGAAATATCAACATTATATATAGGTGTTGATTCCCATTCTTATATTATACATAATCATCGAATAATTACCCACACAGAGTAAGCTCATAATCAGTATAGATATTGAGAAAAAAATAGAAACCCATATAATGGTAAAAGTTCACAAAAACTATAAGGGATTATCATAAATCTCTAGATAACTATGATTATTTAAAATATAGTTCCAATAGTTTCTATTAAAATTCATATAATAACCATTATAGGATCCTTAACACCTGAAAACCATAGTTGGTGTATATTTTATTAAAATATTATAAGATACATAGGATCTCATTCGGAAAGGTCAACCGGGTTTTTAACCTAGAATAATTAGTTTCATATATGACTCCCACATTTCATTATAATTATAAAATAAATTCCATAAATAAATTATTTCTTCATTGATATTATTTATAATATCCTTTTTCATATCATGGGTAAGGGAAATGAAATATAGGGTGAGCTCATATTCTAAGTAAGGGTTAGATGCAGCAAAACCATTCATGAATAAATATGTAATAATCAATATGATAATATCAATAACATAAATTCATTCTATTTAATGAACATAAAATGATTCTATGTATAATAGTAATGTATTACTCTCATAGATAATAATAGATAAATTCTCAATGAATTAAATTCTTATTATTAGGCATCATGATCTCAAACATCATGATATCTATACCATCAGGAACATGCACCAAGATAGTTTAATCAATGGGAAGGTATACAAAAAATACCAGTTAATTAAGATAACTAATTATCTTATTAGATTTGTCGATGCATCAATGGGATATGTAATTTCGAGACCCAACTTTCATGGGATGACCAATGTATTATTCATAAATTTAATGATAAATTCAATTAATAAATAAGATTCCATACCAAAAAATGTCTACATTGAGTTAGTAATACAAATTTTTTATGGTTTTTCCCAGTCAATAAAATAACATTGATAATAAAACATTGTATGTAGAAATGATATATAGTTTATGGAATAATAATTTCTATAATTCTAAGAGTATAGATATTTAATAGAAATCTATTATTTAATTAAAAATACTTCCAATAATTTTATCTTCTAAGAGAAAATAAATGATAATAAAATTAACTAGAGTTAAACTATGAACTTCAATTCATCAAAAATACAGGTTTTGAAATCAATTTATGTATTTTGGAGAATAAATGAAAATTTATGTCAATCATTAAAATAATATTTATTAAAACTATTATCTTTATAAAAGAATTGATAACATGAAGATGATGCTAAATTATATAAAACAATTATGGAGGGTAAACAACCCATTAACTTTGTATATGATAATAAAAAATTCCTATGTACTTTTTGTAATTAATGTTGAAAATTATCCTTTTAGAAATCATTAGAAATATTTTAGTCATGAATTTTAAAAATCCAATGATAAAAATATCCCTTTGTGTAAATAAAAATGACTTTTGAAAAAAATTGTAAATATGAACATTGTAGAAAGATTAACCATATCAAAAAATAAAATAAGATCTGATTTTCTTTTAAATATTTTTATGATTGTTTCATGTAAAAAATAGAGGAAGCATTGGATGAAAATATAGAAATTCCATGAATGAGTAAACTTGAATTGTAAATTTAATAATAAAAAATAATTAGATATTCATGTTGAATACCTCAATGTTGAATAATATACACCTCATAAAAATTAATAGGTGTGTATTACCAGTTATGTATCAATTGAGTGTAAATTGAGGTGAAATCCAATACAATGATCATATCAATGAAGTGAGAAGTAATAAGTGAAGTTATTATTTTCATCAAATGTATATCCACATAAGAACTATTTTAAATAAAACATAAATCAGTTACTTATAACTTCACAAAAAATATTTTTACAACATAGTCAATAAAGTAGTCGCACAACCTATTAAAAAGAAAATGTGTTAGAATACCCCATACCTTATGTTTGACTTGCATTATTGGTGATATAACTACCTTCATAATAAATTAATATTTTTTACAACTAAATAATATAACCATAGTAATATCTATCATATTAAATAATGTCCATTTATAACATTCTATCACCTATTTTCTAACAATATTTTGTTATTTTCATTATTTCAAATGTTAACTGTTTTCTTTTTCATACTTGTTTAGATTTAGTTATCTAGATCCTTCCACCTTGATCATGGTTACAGTATCTCTATAATTTTATTCAAGATATAAATATCTAATATTTTAATATATTGATATTTAAAAACATTTATAATATAAATAGATAGAAAAATGAATTACACCATTCATGGAGAAAGTAGGCTGTATATATGCATGAACAATGTTTTCACTATTCGAAAGATGGAATGAAATAAAGGTAAAAACAATTAAAATTTAAAATATAATTTTTAAATCATATCTTATATATTTATTAAATCTATAATTATAACCATCCATATGAATCAAAAATGAAAAACTCTTTATATCTGTTTGTGGAGGTGGTAGTCCGCATGTATTCCTGAGAGATGTTACTTTTTTCTAATAAATTAGAAAGTAAAAGGTTTTTATGATATTTTAATTTCAGAAAAAAAAATTATCTCATTAATATTATATAGATTCATTAGTTTTATATTATAATTATCCAATGTAAATTGATGATGAAAAACAAATTACACCACTATGTGGAGTTGGGAAGCCTCATGTATGTGTGGGTGATGTTTTATGTTTTCATATAATAAAAAAATATACATTATGTCTTTACCATAATCCTAATAGCATCATATTATATTGATGATACTTAATTCCTTATTTTAGAAAAGGTACATCACATTAACAATAATTATAATAATAATAAACGTAAAAGGTCAGTAATGACTATTATCTATTCTTTGCTAGTATACCATTATATCAATTCTTAAATAACAAAGGATTTGTCTTAATAGAAGAATAGAACATCTATAGCTTGGATAAAAACATTTTTTAGATAAATGTGCTGGATTTTTCCATAATAGTATACTTAGTTTGGTGTTTTAAATATAGAGAAGGGTGTCCTTTTATAAGTGACGGGATGGACATTCATTACATTTTATAAGTAATAAATTAATATAAATAAAATTTAATTTCAAAATAGATAAAATATGATTTAATTCAAAGATAATATAAGGATGTGTTAAAATAATATTATAAAATAAAATTTGGATATGTTTTGGTAATTGTGAACCCCTTATTTTTTATCTTTACCCCCCTTACTAACCCTTTTGACAAATCCAAACACCCAATTTTTTTTAAATCAACTATATGGTTTACTAGTAAAATAAAATTCAATGGTATACAAACCCCCCAACACCCATATTTCAAAAGTCAAATTAAAATATTAAAACATCAAAGAAAAATAATAGATTAAAATATTTTAAATTCAATCAATTCTAAGGTAGTGATCCCAATACCATTTTATTTTATTGGGTTGTGAGATGAAAAATAGAAAGATGCCTCGATCCACACCCCATAAACCACCATCATCTCCACTTCACCACTGAGAAATCACAATCCATCATATCATTGTAAGAAACCCATCGAACATTAATCGATTTAACCAGCTAATTACCTCTTTTAATGATCAAATACGAATAAAACAAATATAACCAACCATGCCACCTTTATAAAATCACCAAGAAATAAACTAGTATCAAAATGTCACACCATGAAGATAAAGAAAAAACCAATAAAGAAAGTGTCAAAACATCATCAAGGCGGTATGCACTAGGTGATGCCCCTATTAAATGAACCACCACCTCATAAATGGGTCTTCTACCATCATTGGTTGGGAATATAACACCAATAGTAAAAAACCTCTAAAAAAAGAATCACCAAAATATCATCGATGTCATCAGGGGTGAAAAAAGTGATCTTCCTTGACTAGACATACACCAAATAAATCACTCCTCCAATAACACCATGAACCACTCAACCAATAATCCCAAAACCACAAGAAACCCACATCATATATCCAAATTGGTATTTTTATGATATCATTAGTAGTAATAAAATGTTATGAGTACAATAAGACCTTTCTAATGATAATCTACCACTAGCATCATCACATACATGAATGCATATAACTGCAAGAGAAGAAACTGGAATATGATGTGGCTCCTGGAATACCCTCAACTACTCAATTATCACATCCCAATACACCTTGATATCCCCACACCAATACAAAATGGGGTGAAGAATGAAGGATAATGAAAAAATAATATAGAAGAAGAAAAATAAGTCTTTAATAGTAATCCACAATTGAGAGAATGTAAACAAAAAGTTGAAGTTCAAAAACCTAAAAGGGAAATGTGAACCCATAATAAATTAATGGGAAGTAATCCCTAGTTCCATAAGGGAATATCACATGAGAGAGGGTGTTGAACTAGTAAAAATTATTCCATACCCATTGATGCATAAACACGGATAAAAAATCACTAGAATAAGATAGGGAATGGAGTAGTTTAAGTTTAATGGGAAGGGGAAGTCACCACCGAAGGCCAATCACTAAGATCTCCCATTTTCGAAACATCTCTATGTAAACCTAGTTGTTAGAGAAGAAAATGAAGATTCCTCTTTGAGGCATTTGTAAAAAATAGTGACATATGAAAATTTTCTACAATTCATGAATCATGAATGTTTCCAAAAGAGGATAAACATCCAATAAATGGAATATGTATGATGTTTTAACCCATATCATATTCAGTTAATATAAGATAATCATTTTAAAATATTTAAAACATTTGATAAATTTTTATTTACTTTAAAAAATCATTTATTTATATTAACAAGGAAAAAAACTAAAATGGACATGTAGGGTCCCTTTTTTGAAACAGTTTAAAATTTATGTATAATAAGAAATTTTTGTTTGGTGGATGTGATTAATCTTTAATTGATCCTCAAAATTTAAATCAATAAATTGGAACACGTAAAATTGTTTTTATGTGGATTATGGTTTAAGAGGTATCTTCTGAGATTTGTTGAGTTTTGGGAGTGATGGGATTCAAAGGGTTAGTTTTTTGTAAATCCAATAGGGTTCACACTATTAAAGAAAGGTTATTGTGAATCGTTCACCATAACCATGTGTGTCTTGTAGGGTGTAAGATGTTTTTTAAAACCAGGTATCCAAGGTTGCATGGACATTTTAGGAATTTGAATAAAATTATAGCATGGGTTGTGTAGCAGTAGAGAAACAACATACCTTTCCCATATGGCTAATACCACTTGGGTTATTGGTGTGCAAAGTTGGCAATTTTTTTTTCAAAACCATGAAGCCAAATCATGAGGCTCTTAAAAATGGAAAAAACTAAGATTATCCCTCCTTAATTTATATGTTTAGCTTATTTTCCTCCCTCATTATCCCACGAGGTATCCCATGTTCTCACCCCTCCACCTCCTCTTCCAATAATGGGATCCCCTCACATTATCTTGTAATCAAGAATAAATAATCATGTTGGTTAGCCCTTAATATTTTTGAAACACTTCATGCATTTTTTATCATTTTCTATTATCTATTTTGTTGTGATTGTTTTTCAAGACCCTTTTCCCGATTTTTAGGGTGTTTGACAATTATTTTTACTTCCTTCATTACACATAAAATAAAATGATAATATTAGATGAGTGTACCTTTATAAGCATGAGGTAGGCTGTCTATATGTTTTTTCATTAAGGTTTCATTATTAATAAACTGTGTCATTGTTCCATGTACAAGATTCTACATGTGCCAACTCCTAAATTTTAAATTATATTAATTTAATATTTATCAACTTATATTAGTTCTTCTTGGTGTTCTTTTCCATCATTGGTGTTTTTATTGTCTAAATAAAACTACCCATTTGTCTATGATACTTAATATTAAAAATGAATTGTTATTATACCAATGATTTAAATAATGTTCTATGTTGTGTGGAATTTTCTCGAATAGAAGAGATTATTATTTGGAATTAAAGAAAATCATTTGACCACTATTATTTTATTTTATAATAATATAAACATGTATATGTGTTTTTATTTCTATTAAAGAGGTAATAAAAGAATGAATTAATTTAATTTTGTGATGGTTTATGTTATACATGAATGGATTGACCATGTCACATGACCCCATTACTTAATCTGTAAACATGTTTTTATGTGGTTGAATACCACCACAGAATCATTATACCTTTTATTAAATGATATTCTATATGGAATTTATAATATTGAATCATGAATAGGAATTTTAATATATAGATTCCAATTTTTATTCATTAAATTTATGGTGACATATTATTTGGGACCTTTTCCAATCAAAGGAGTTTTCAGAATTAATCAAACCTTAGATTCCCAAGGGAATTCCATTTGCACTTAGAGGATGCTACCCTGATTTATTAGTCCGACCTCTAAGTTAGATACCACACTAAGGTTTGACAAATTTCTTATCTATAAGTGAATTTCCTAATATAGTACTAATGATTCAGAATCATATTATGTTGAAAATTTAATTCCACTCTACTTGGATATATTTTGATTCACTCAAATATGGGATTCCAAGGATTACCTCCTTAGGAATCGAATCACATTTAACATGTTATTACATAGAAGATGATCACTGGTCTCAATTATAAAATTTTATTATTGAATTCCAAGGATTTAACATTTTTATTACAACCATACACCTAGCCAAAAATATTTTTTATACTATTCTTTGGATTGAAAATCTAAGGTCAAAGATTTAATACATTTACCCTGGATCCCATATGATTATTATACATCAATAGAAAGATTAGGATATTGGTTTTTATTCCATTATTATACTTCAATAATGCAGATGGCTTGTTATTATTCTTATGGTCCTCATTGGTTCATGTATATATGAGAATATTTACCTGGTTACATGTATTCAAATATATATATATATATATATGATGGAATGTCTAAAGACATTCTATCTTAGACTGAGGCATGATTTGTTGATCAACTGTATTTGAGGAACCTGAGCTATCCAATTTAAATATATTATTTATATCATCAGTTGATATACCCATACACTACTTTATTTTAGACACAAATACTGGAATTAATTAGACTCTATTAGATGTGTACTAATAAGTTTATCTCACACCCTAATCATACTGCACTTTGGTAACCAAATTGGACTCATGGCTGTAGGATTAGGATCATGGTTTATGATTGTATTATTAATATTATACACGGTAGTTTAGGTGAATATGATTGTGATGATTCTATGGATAGATATGTATATAGACTTTAGGTCTTTGTTCTTTTCCTTATACAAATTTATTTAATACATTTAATAATATTTTAATGTTATATTGTATCATGTTCATTCAAGATTATTTATTAATTCATTTTTATCATTAGTTTTGATTATGGAACTCTAAATTAACTTATAATTTCTTTTACTGAATTCATTTCAAATGAATATGGTTTAATTTCACCAATGTAACACCTTTAGACACTCTATACATTTTTGCATCATCTAGCATGTTGGAAGGCACACTTGAGGCCATGTGGCAAAAATTATTGGGGAACTAATTTTGTGGATCCTTATCCAGGACATTCCATAATGGTATCATATCATTTTTTCTCTTTTTGTGTTTCTATTTGGGATTTAAAAGTATACCAGGGATATATTGTTACATTGTTAATATATTTTTTCTGGGCCCATCCAACCCTTACGTGAGAAAAAAATCAACTTTCTAGGGATGAGATTATTTATGTTTTTGATATCATAATTGATTATTATTTCACATTAGGGGATTAACATACATCAAATGGTTATTGATTTATTGATTTAGTAGAGTTACCTATTATCCTTTTGGGGAAGGAGATGAGGTATGTTCATACATTATTATCAGCATGTAGGACTCCCTTTCCAAGAATATTCCATTCCATGTTGGTTTTATTACTTGACTACTTAATACCATAATGTTTTTCCATATCTGATTTATCACCATATTTTCTTATTTTCCATGATAATTTGATTGCATGACTTATTATTATTTTTATATAGGATTTGATTTTAATGTTTCTACATCATCCTAAATGGGTTTCCCCAAATAGTTTGATAGTGTAACCTTAATTAACAAATTATTACATGTTTGAGTCATGGTCCATTGGTTGTATGGGATGATATATTTATGGTTATGATTAAAAGGGTGCCAATAACAACTTATAAATTGTATGTTCCTTTATAACTGGTATGATTTACCCATATATTCAAACTAATATATATGAACTTTTTATTTTTTGATATTAAGGGTAAAAACCTAGTTCTAGATACATGAATAACCATTGAAACATATAAAGGGATATACTTTATAACATGATAATGGTATTCGATCTATATAAACTGGGATTATTATTTATGTATGTTGACTTTAAATCCATATAAAAAAATGGTTGTGTAAAATTGATGCGTTATTTGAAATTATAAAACCATGTTCCCTTAAAAATATGGCATTACAACCCATGTCACAAAATTACTATATAAAAAACTAGAATCAAGTAGGTTAATTTGGGAATATTTCATATGAGATAAACATAGTAAGTTTGTGATTAATTGGTACTAAAATAACTATTATTAGGTTTCATTTAAATGAACCCTGGTTGAAATTATCATACCCTCATAGGACACCTTTAATTATTTTAAAATATTATTAATTATCCACTTTGGGAGTTATTATATTAATGGGTTGGTTATTTAAAGTTCTAGAAGCCACATTTATTAGTTACATAATCATGTATGATTTAAACTTACTATGTTGATCAATTTTTACTAATAAAGACCAAGTAACTACTTTTGAGCTATATTATTATGTGTAGTCAGTTAATTAAAAGGATGAATACAACATAAATCAGGTTTACATATATTGATCATAATTTAAATTTTCATTAAATGATGCATATTTTAAGAAAATTATGGATAGATGAAGTGGTTAAAATGAAATTATGATTTTATTTTCCACATGTATTATAGTTTTAGCTAAATAATGTACCTAGTATAGTTTTTTTTAAAACCGAAACATGATATTCATTATGTTTCATCCTCAAAAAAATTTCATAATAAAAGTTATTTTGTTAAATTCTATAAAAATGAATCTATGTAGAAGATTAATAGCTTAAACCATTATTTTATAGGTCATCTAATATTTTCCTTAGGAGACATATTGAATATGAGAATGAGAATTTCCCAAAGATCTTAGTTTTCATCATTTGTTTATTTATGTTAAGTCTAATAGATTGTTGTTAAGGCCTAGTGACCTTCTCAAGAGTGAAATTGTTATATAGTTTATTTTATGTGTAAGGTGATATCCCTATAGAAGTAACACCATCAGAAATTAAAGAATTCCTAATTTATTGGGAAAAGTTTTAGATAAAAGGTATCTTTAGAGTGTTTCTTGTTCATAGTAAGAATTGTAGATTGTGAAATGAAACCCCATGTAATTAGATGGTTTTATAAAAGGTTGGACGTAGATGGTGTATTAGCATATAAAGATACCTAGTGAGTGCCATATCTTATTCTCTTTATGTTTTTTTGTCATCTTTATACTTTGATGAACCTCAATCTTATTTTAGTTTTATATATTTTAAAGATAATTAATGGAATGTTACATAACATATGAGGAAATAAATATCATGGGATATTGTTATTATCCTATAAACCTTAGGGCTATGTGGTTGGACAAAGATTACCTCAATTTTAACTTAGACCCTATTTGTATATCATTCATTTTTATCTAGGAAAATATGTGAGTGTGGTTGTCCTGGTAATTACCTTATCCCAAGTGCAACAATCATGGATTTATAATCATTTGAGAATGATGCATGGTATGTGCTCAAGATTTATTTTGTGGGTAGGTTGATGTTTTGGATTTTTAATAAATCACCTTGTGTACAGCATAATGAGACTGGATTTTATGGGAAAAAACAATTCAAAAGTGAGGACTTATGAACCAGTGTTTGTATTGTAGATGGTTAGGACTTTGAAATAATTCCTTGAGGAGTGTGGTCATTCATTAAATAAAGGAAAGGTTAGGTTCCAAATTTTTAGATGAGTTACAAGGGAGATCTTGGTGTGTTTAAATGATGATGTTCTATATAGAATGACTAGATTGACACAATTGAAATATTACTCACAAGGGAGTTAGTCGGGCCTCAAACTAGGTGGCATGGGGAAGTACACCACTATGAATGATACGTTAGTTCGTGCCAATTGTACAAGATAACTATTGAAAATTGAATCATGGTGAATAGTTGTGTGTGAGCCAAGGACTTATGGTTAAAAATAATTCATGGTGGTGGGAATGGTTACTCGTAATTTTTCAATAAATTAAATAATGTTCTATGTGGGAAAACATAATTCTGAAATCAATAAGGTGATTCCAGCTGGTTGACCTTTGATTGAAACTTATCATTCATGGTCAGGAGGTGTACTTTCAGGTGTTAATTAAAACAATATATATTCTTGGTTGATGTGAGCCAGGATCAAATGGATATATATATATATACCTATCTATACAAATCTTAGTGTAATCTTATTATAGGGGTGATCATGCACCATATCATTACATCATCCTATGTGCTTAGAAAGATCATATTCTATTTTCCAAGATATCTAACCAAAGATATTTGATGGGATGATGGAATAACTACATGGGTGTTTATATTTAGGAGAAGTCTTAAATAAGCCAGGATGTCTGTAGCACCCCTATGGATTTGATTTTAATATTTGTAACTTGATGTTGTAAAATTTGATAGAAGCAGATCATAGGTGCGGTAATGGCCGATGAATGAAGTTTATGTTGGTACCCAAGATGATATGGTTATTATCCATATATAACATTATATCTACACATGCTATTTTCTAATTAGGAATCATTTCATTGGATTGATGACATGTATGCTCTGACGGTGTGGAGAAATATATCAGTCACTTGTGGGAGACCCCCGTGTGAAAAGGGTTATGTAATCTCATGGTCGATCATTGTATAGTCATATTGGATCTCATATTCGATTTAATAAATGAAATAATGTGTCTATGTAGTCCTTGGTAAATTATTTGTATGGCTTATATTGTGGTTTTGTGTGAAAATATATATGTGTATTTTATGTTTAGAGTATCTTATGATGATCTATGGATGCTTGATCTAGATTGTGTGGGGGTCTATTCTCTAGCATCACGATGATTTTTATTTGGTGATGGTTTCTACAGATGGTGACACTAGATGTCAGGTATGTTCTACGAATGGAGTGTGCAAACAAATCATAGTATGCCTTGTTAAAAGGCTTCAAAATCTATTTTTGGTAGTACTTCAGCTAGAAGAGACAAGAGTTTTTTAAATATTCAACCAGTGGTGGCTCAAATTGAGATCTCTCAAATTTTTGAATATGTTTACTGAGGAATCACATTGGATACACCATTAGGATCATATGGGTGAAACATAAAGGGGGAAAAAATTATGATTCTGATGGATAATTAAACATGACTATATTATGTTGGGATAATTTTAATAAAACAACTCTTTGAAATTGATAAATGTTCTATGAGTAATTCTAGAGTGGTATGGATGATGTTTAAAATTTTATTTCAACTGTGGGGTAACCGTAGCGTAGAATTATACATTTAAGGTTGAGAACCATGGAGGGAAGAATAATAGGCTAGTTTATGTAAGGATAATGACACATTTTTATCTCTATATTATTGGGATCTTGTAAGCGATGACTTGATGTTTTATTTTGATTGTGAATATTGGCTCCATTTTTAGAAGCTTAAGGACAACATGTCTAATGTAGTAATTATTGGTGTGTTGGGAATGGGAAAAAAACATGCCCATTTTATTGGGAATTAAATACCTATGTTGGTAGGGTAATTTTATTATTCTTTTCCCAAGGATTATTTGGGATAATAGGTTCTAAGTTTTGGAGACTTTTTCATCCCTGGTTTTCAATTGGTAGAGAACTCAAGGAGAATTTGGAAAAAAAATTGGTGGATAGGAAAAACATTTAACAAAGCCTAAAAATTTAAATATATGTATTTGATAATTTTGAATTATATTTTTTATGTGGTTTAATGATAGAGGGGTTTTATTGGAGTTTCATTGATTTTCAGGAGAGATAGTCTAAGAAGGGACCATTTTTGGAAATCAAAAGGGAGGTGCATAGTTAGTGCCTGATTAACACTAACTATGAACCTCAAATATGTAGAGACTACTGTATTTCACATATTTCTTAAATCTATTCTCCTATTTTATAATGTATTTGTGAAAAATATATAGAGAATTATATATTCAAACCACAAAGTCTACAAATGGTAAGAAAAATAGTGTACCTATTTGCCACATTTTGTTCCACATAAGAAGTCGGTACGCATGGTCAGAACCTAATATATCCAATACATGAATCCAAATAATGTGGCCCTTAATATGGGATTTTTTTTACCCTACCACCATTATGATTTTCCATACTCTTTCTTTCCTCATTCTCCCAGGAGGTCTCTTTCACACACACCCCTCCTCATCCTCTTTCTAAGGTGGCTTCTCCCTCATTTGTGATCTTAATTGAACATCATTCACAATGTTAATCATCCCTCCATGAGTCTATGACTCTTTATGACTCCTTAATCAGTTTCACTTCAAATTTTTGATGCAATCCATACACAAGAATATAATTTTAAATTTTCATGGTGTTTAATGATTCTTACATCTTCCATTATTATAGTTGAAATCAAAGCCTGCTATTGGTAGAGTGTACCATCATAAGAATAAGGTAGGTGGTCTATATGATTTCCTTTTAATTTTGTGTAATTTATAAATTTTTCCATTATGTTGTGTGATGATATCTCTGTGAGTTAACTCCTAAATTTAAATCTGATTTAAATTATTTGTTATAACGTTAAATTAGTTATTCTTGAAATCAATTTCGATCCTTGGGGTTTATCTACCTAGTATGAAACCACCCTGTTTCGCGCGGAATCCGGGGATGACCTCCTGGACGGGAGATTCAAACGTTCCGATCGGTTTCTAACGGGTTTGTTCGTAGAACCGGAAACATCCAATGATTCCACATCCGTTTGGACCTACTTTCCAAAGGCAGGCGCTCATTAGCTTGTGGGCTAATGAGGCTTAGGAATTTGCATTGGTCGAGAGGATGGGAGGTCGGACTCATCACACCTTTTTGAGGGGAATTATTGTCTACTCCGGGACTCTCTTTATAGATTTAAGTTAAGTTCGTGAATCCTTATTACATTACCAAGTATAAAATGAGCTTTCCTTTAGTTTTAACAATCAATGATTAAATATGCAAGAAATTTAGAGAATCTTTTATATGTATTCGAGGTTCTTCATCAATATAGAATCATCTATATTTGTTTAGAGATTCTTGGTCAATGATATCCTTCAAAACATTTATATGAAAGTCTCTTGGTCATTTTGATGACCAGACTGGTTTTAAAGCCACTCAGTGGGGCACTTGAAGTTTATCGTCATTCAGAAGGACAGAGATTATTTCAATGTTGGGATCGAACCCATAAATGGGCTACCTACGTATCCTTTGTTTTGAAAAAGGAATCAGAACCCACGTAGTTCGAGGAATGGGATATGATGTTTTATGATTGATGGCTCAAAGATGAATGTCATAATTACTTTTACACTCTAAGCTCACGTGAGTCATGCTCGGTGTGAGAAACAAGAGGTATTGGTAAAATTCAGACAATTGTGCCATAAAAGATGCAATCATAAGAATTGGTTTTGGGGCTTATGTATAGATGACTGCCCAGATAGGCGAAGGTTTAGGATTTACTTTTAGGGAGAAAATCCAAGAACAGGGTCCACAAAGTTATATGTGCTTCATGGAGATTTGAATACTCTAATCTTGGGGCTTACTCCTAAGGAGGATTCCCAAGTTAGGAGGGGACTTATGATTGGGTTTTATTCCTGAAAAGGAAACCCAAATCAAAGGTAATTTATGACTGGTTAAGAGAAATTTTAAGAGACTTGGGGCTTACTCCTAAGAAGGATGCCCAAGATTTATGACTAGGATTTATTCCTGAGAAGGAAGCCTAGGTTAGGGGACTTGGGGCTTACTCCTGAAAAGGAATCCCAAGGTTATGACTGAGTCTTATTCCTGAAAAGGAGACCCAGGTTAGGGATTAAGGTTTGGGGCTTACTCCTGAGGAGGATACCCAAGATTAAAGGACTTGATTGGGGCTTATTCTTAAGAAAGATGCCCAGATCAAAGGTTTTTATAACTGGGGATTATTCCTGAAAAGGAGACCCAGGTTAGGATTCTCTCATCTTAAAGGATGAGGTTGAAATGAATGAACTCTCAATCTTTGGTGATATAAAGATGTTTAAATCACTAGGTTTTGAGAGATATTTCACAGAATTCCTTTCAGATAAGGATGTCAAATCAAGAAATCATGCCATAAATGGCTTTGAAGAGTATCTTGAAGACTGAATCTTGAATAGGAAGGGTGAAATGGCTTAAGAGGGGTAAAATGGGCAAGATGGGCACCCAAAAAGATAGGGGCGCGCAAGTATTAAAAGTCGCGCAAGTCCTGCGGCGGCGCGCAAGTATTGGTCGCGCAAGTATACTTGCGCGACATGAGGGATACTTGCGCGATTTACAACCAGAGTTGAAATACTTGAGCGATTCTGTATTAAACCCTTTATAATCCTCTTGAGGTTCTTCCAGAGAGGGGACGCGCAAGTTATATTGAAGGAATTAAGTCGGCGCGCAAGTGTTTGATAAGTTTCAACACTTAGGCCTTCCTTTTTCTCTTTAGATCTTCCGTTCTAGGTAAGAAATTACCTTAGAAGTGTTCCGGAAGCTTTGAGAAGAGACTTGGGCGTCGGGAGCTTCAATCCGTGTTTCTGGAAAAAGATCCTCTCGAATGGGGGGCCCACAGGGTCTATTTATAGGCAAAAGAAGACCCCGGGCGGTTACTGGGCGGTTACCAGATCTGTCGCGCAAGTACCTTGCACGACCATGAGGGGTCGCGCAAGTATTGAGGCGGCGCGCAAGTGTACTTGCGCGACCAAGAGGGAACTTGCGCGACCTATGGGCAATGTTCTCCTTGTTCATCCCTTTGTCGATTTTTGATGTTTCTTCAAAAGATGAATCACTTTTTTCTTAGATATTCCCTTTTCCGAACTTTAGATTCCGTGATGAAAGGAGCGTCAACCAAAGTCCCCCCTCAGAGTTGGATCCGGAGGAAAATGAGGATGTGACTCTGAGGAAATCGAATCCCTCTAAAGGAAAAGGGCGGCGCGCAAGTCTCCAGTGCACAGAAGTCGGCGCGCAAGTCTTCGTCGCGCAGGCATTGATCGCTCTGGGTGCGGCGCGCAGATAGGCCCTTTGGCCTATAAATATGCCGCTTTCGGCCGTAGATGGCATCTGACCCCGAAATTTCTCGAGCTCTCGCCGCGCAAGTCTTTGTCGCCGCGCAAGTCTCCTATTTTCGCTGTTTCCTCGCTGCCGCGCTACTCTCAAGGTAATAAGGCTTGCGCGGCACACACTTGCGCGACAAATACTTGCGCGACATATGTACCACTTGCGCGCCATCTCCATACTTGCGTGCCTTAATGCCTTGGCCATTTTTTCAAATTATTTCACAAAATTTTATGAAAAATAAACCCACTTAAGAGTTTAATTTATTCAACTCCTGTGCAGATTCAATGGCTCTTAGACCTGGATTACTTGATGAACTGGCTAGCAAGCGGATAGATGATATGATGAATATCATTGGCCCTGATTACTATACTGTCAAAAACAGCACTCTTCCAGATTTGGCTAAGTATCTGAAGAAATATCATCACGACTTTCCTCACTGCACTTATCTACCTTTGTATGGTCATGGTCATATGCAAGAAGTCATTATTCCAAAAGTAAAGAATTATCTTCCATTTTCTTGGTTTCAGAATTATACCAATTTTGCTTCAGCAAATATCTCAGGCGGAGGAGTATTTCAAACTGCTGGAACAGTAGAGAAGGCTTATGTGATGCATCATAGCCCTTGCACACCAGATCTGAAAAAACATACACCTGAGCTTCAACCACATTGTCATCCTTCAATCTTCCGAGATGCTCAGATGGATCAATCCAAAGGCTGGAAGAAAAGTTGGGATTTCCGCCCTGGGGGAGGTGTGAAGCCAACTTGGATGTGGGCATACTGGGTGCGACAGACTTGCGCAGAGTTTATTGAGGATCTGAAGAGAGCTGCAATATATGAAGCTGTTTGGGTTGGGCAGACATATATTTACAGACATGATATCTTCGTGCCAGAGATACTCAGTCACTGGAGTCCAGCAACTAATTCTTTCCACTTGACTCATGGAGAAGTAGGTATCAGTTTGTGGGATGTCCACAAGATTTCAGGAGCTCCAATCTTGGGCGATATGTATGATGAATTCATTCCTCCCAAGGTGACTTGGAATGATCCAGAGAAGACTCCTGTTTTGGCTCGAGAATTATTCAAAATCTTTCACAAGCTCAAGAGTTCAGAGACCTCATTAACTCATTTCAGAAAAGATATCCATCCGGAAGAATGGATGAATGTGTTTCTTACTGAGAAGAAAGGGATGGAGCCAAAGGAAAAAGGATCCAAGAAAAAGAAATCCAAGGATACACGGCCCAGACGTCCTACCACTTGTCCAAAACCTGAGAAGAGAGGAGCTCCTGGCACATTCTGGCCAACTCTAGAAGCAGGAGAGTTTGAAAAATGGGGCTATGAAGTGAATCAAAGAATTCCAAAGAAAACTCGTCTGGCGGGTTTCTTGGCAATGTGGCTCAGTATTTACCTCTTGCCGGTCAGGGATTCGAAGGGAGGCGTTAGGCCAGGGACCTTCGTCATTGCGGCCAAGTTAGCTGAGGGAAAAATGGTTGGGTTAGCCACCCCCATTTTAGCAAAGATCCACAGGAGTTTACTTCACGTCTTCCAGGGTAAATCTCCTTTAAGAATAGTGGGACCATTCCAGGTTTTGTGGGGATGGATCTCCACTCACTTCAGGACTTACAATGTACAGAATGGATTACAAATTCCTGGAAGCTCTTTCAGACCGTCAGTGAAAGCATTCTCTGGAATTGCTCCATTAGATGTCAATGGTTATGACATAAAAGTAAGACTAAGCATGTATAAGGAATTCAACTTCTTTCCTTATGGAAGTCCGCCATCTGGGCGGTTTGTTGATGATGGGAAAGCCCCTTTGGATTTGAGGGCATACATGCTAGCTTGCAGGGATGGCGTGTTAGTAGCCAGGGTTGATGGAGAAATCATATGCGAGGCCTATGCTCCATATAGATTTGCACGCCAATTCAAATGTTTACAACAGATTGTTGTATCCCCTCCAGTACACGTCAGGTTAGAGCAACATCCGATGGTTGCTCGACAACTATGGTTGCTGACGTCAAGAGAGAAGACTGGAGCAGTATTTGATCTACCAGTTGAAAAAGCGGCACATTATCTGACTACATTTTATGCCGAACACTGGATAGCATCATACCCTAAAGGGATATTGAATCACCCTGTATATCAAGTGGGAAAGAGGAAGAGGACTGTAGAGAAAGAAACTCTTCCTCATGAAGGTGCTGCTTCTCCTCCTGAAATAGGTTCAACAGACTCCTCCTCTAGAACTGATTCCTCGGATTATCATGATGGGGATGATGAGGCACAACCGGCAGCAAAGCGGTTTCGTGCCCGATATAATCCTCCGGCCAGAGTTAAAAGACCCACTCCATCAGCTCCTGGTGAGTTATTTGATTGTAATAACTTCAATCACTGCTACTTTATAAAGTAATAAGTCTCACTTTCTTATTCTCTATATGTAGTTGCAGGAGTTGGGAAGAAATTAAAATCAAAAATTGTAGGACCTTCCTCACAGCCTTTATATCTAAGACCAGAGGCTGTTCAGCTATGGCAGAGCTTATACTGTGATACTGAAACCGCCTGGCTGGATTTGTGTGAGGGCCTACAACTTCCTGGGATAGGATATCTTCTAGCTTCCAAAGACCTTCAATACGGAGATAACCCCAATGAAGTGCGGGCTTACATCAGAGAGCTGGAAATGCTCATATATGCCACCGATAATTCAGCTCCTATCACCAGGCGGGTGAAGGAAATGATTGATCGTGGCACCACTAAGGGGGCTGGTGGTTCTGGAGATGAGGAGTGGCAAGAGTATGTGGCTCCTGAAGATGTAAGTTTTCTTTCCTTATTTTCTTTGCAACTTGATTTCAGTTGAAGCTTTGTTTCTTAAGGAAGTTATTTTCTTCATCTTGCAGCTTGCAAAGAAAGGGACCGGGGTTCCTTCGCCACAATATAGCCCTGGTGGTACCGCTGTTGGGGCTGCTGCTGATTCTCCTCACGAACCAGGCGAGATATCTCCAGGCCAGCAGGCCATGAATGAGGCACTGGACATAGCCTTTCATTCGCCAATCCAAGTGCCAAAAAAGGAGACAGCTGAAACTCCAAAAAAGCAAAAGAAGCCAAGGCAACGAAGGAGGAAATCCTTAGCTAAACGTTTCATTAGCAGTGGTAAGTCCTTCGAACAATCATGAGTTTATACCCATAATCATATGGTTACTCATATTTCTGAGGATTGCAGGGGCTTCTTCAATTTCCCCCTTGAGGGAAGGGACTGATCCTACTTCAAAGGCCGTAGAGGGTGCTGTAGAACAACCACAGACTCAAGCTGACTTGGTAGCTCTTGGAAAAGAGCTACCATCCATTCCCAGTATCCCTCCCACTACTGAAGATGCTGTCCAGGGTCAGGGGTTGCAGGACATAAGTCAGCAAGAAGACATAGCAAATGCTCCCACTGGTGAGACTAACCAAGATTCTGAAGTATCATTGGATGAAATGATGAATCAAGGAATGACTTTTGAAGAATTTTATGATCATGCTAGATTGTCATGTGATTTAGAAGACCTTGGGCGTGAGTGTTACCCTTCGCCCAAATTTTTCTTTTAAAAGAAAATATTTCTAATCATGATGTAAAATAATATGCAGTTTCTTCCGTAGAAGCTGCTGAACTAACAATGCCTGAAGAGGGTGTGGACACTGATGTCAACCCTATCATTGCAGAAACATTAGCTCAAGTAGAGCTAAATCCAATAAACTCTTCTGAGACCCATCTTGAAAATCCTGTTGAAACCGGGAAAGATGGGGAGAAGTCTTCTCATGTTGCTGAACCACCATTGGGTAAGGGATAACAATATTTGTGATTGTACTTTATTTGCAAGACAATCCATTCTTTTGTTATTCTTTAAGATTCAACTAAAATCTTTCAATTGATCATGTAGGGCCATCAATTGTAATGGCTAGATCCGGAGATGAGGCTTCAGCCTCTGCCCCAATGGGAATTGAAAGTGAAGAAGCCCAAGTCAGAGGGGAAAGAGCAGAACGAGGCACTTCCTTGAGCATGTTAATTCCAGATTACATACCCCCTTCTGACGAAGATGTTGAATCAGATCCAGAGATGCTCAAAGCGTTCAGCTTTTCACGACGTAAGGCGTGGAACAATATATGGAACATCATATCGGGGGTGCCCTTAGAAGAGCTACCATCAAAAATTTCCCGATTGTCATCCCAATTTGTTATAATGGGACTTGGTGGTTTTGGGTATGAAAAGATCCATGCTGCAGTGAAACAGATTATCTTCAGGAGGGAGAAAATGCAGACAAGTCGCGAAGATTTGACCAGAGTGAAATTGTCAGTCAACATAGGCGAATTTGAGGCTGCGATATCCCAGGCTGAAGCTGATTATGTTGTCAAGATGAAGGATCTGAAGCAAAAAATCAAAGAAAAGGTCGTCCAGCAGGTGCAACTCCAGCAACAGTTAGATTCTGTTACTGGGGAACTTGATCAGCTTAATGAATCATTGGATGAAACTCATATAAATGGCATGAAAGCCATTGCAGATGCTAAGAAGGCATTTCAGCAAGCTGAAAAGAGTGAAGCTGGTCAAGTGCACGAGCTTCAAGCAATTGTTGATAAGGCTCAGGATGCTATACATCAAATGAAGACTTTTGTTGACAATCTCCTGTAATTTCTTAAAAAAGAGAAGAGATTCCAATCTGTGGATGTCCTTCTAACTCTTGTGTATCAATGAAAAACACTTTTGTCTTCAATCATTTGTACTTGCATTCTTCCATTACCTGCTTCAAATTTACTTAAGCCAATGGGCTTAGTAAGCATAGTTTGATTTTTACTAGGATTATTACAAATAACCCTACAAACTTTGAACCTTTTAACTGCTCAATATTACCTAAATCATACAAAAAAATGTATATTTAGTGAGCTGGAACTTGACTTTTATTCAGAGTTCCTTTGTCTTTTGTGCGGGCAGTTTAATGTCATGCAAGCCGGACATAAAGGGGCTAATGTTTAAGGTCGAAATAGCTTTGACCGAAAAATGGATTAAAATGGATTCAATTCCTTGACAATTTATCTGAAAACATATTTACCATACTCAAGTATGAGGGAAAAAATGTAAACTATGGCTTTAAGAATATTTGAATCTGAGGAATGATATGAAAAAGAGCTAAATAGCATTAGAAGAAGTAGTTTCCAAGAATGAAGTTACTATTATTTAACAAAACCCGTTAGGGGGTTGAAATATGCAGGGCCACCTATGGGCATTGGCTGCATAGTCAAATAAAATAGCATCTTTTGGCTGACAAGTCTGTTATGTGGACTGTTTATGCAAGGCCACCTATGGGCACGTGCTGCATAGTTAGGCAAAAGAACTCTCAGAAATTTACTTTCCTAGTGCTAAAAGCCAGTGAAAGTTTATGGAGATTCAAATTTTCTAAAGCATAGAGTTTGTTGTATGGAAAGAGGTACTTGAATATGGAGAAGATATTTCCAAACAAGAATATCGAAGAACTGGATGAACATCACTCCTACGAAGGTTTGACCCAAACGTAGGGAAGAAGAATAAACCATAGACTTGAATACTTTCAGATCATGAAAAAGGATATGGGACAAATATGTTAAGGATGGCTATTTTTGCGGATCCCTACATATTGTCATTTAAGACAAATAAGGACAAAAGAGGCATTCTTCCCAAGAATGAAGTTACTATTATTTAACAAACCCGTTAGGGGGTTGAAAACATGCAGGGCCACCTATGGGCATTGGCTGCATGGTCAAATAAATAGCATCTCTTGGCTGACAAGTCTGTTATGTGGACTGTTTATGCAAGGCCACCTATGGGCACGTGCTGCATAGTCAGGCAAAAGAATTCTCAGAAGTTTGACATTTTTGTGACTATAAGTCATGAAAAGGGTTATGAAGATCTGAAAATATTTAAGGTTAGGATTATAATACATAAAGATGGGTATTTTCCAATGTATATAGAGATACATAGGTCAATGAAAACCATAATCATGTTGTGGCTGGGTCCTGAATTGAAACTTGGACTTCACTACGTATCTCATAAGAATGAGAATCAAGCCATACATAGTTCTTGAAATGCAGTTTAACGTCGTGTAGGACGAAAGTATGAGTGATCTTAGTTTAGGGTCATAGAATTCGGACCATAATAATGAATACACAGTGTGTGTTTTCATGAAGACTTTTCAGCCAAGGGACTGAAAGTGAAATTTGGGGTTAGGCCCAAAAGATTCGGGACTGGATTCGAGGGACACTCGAATGTTCCTACGTATCCCATAAGGATGGGAATCAAGTCCACGTAGTTCTAGAGCTACCCTTTGTACAAATTTGGTTCGTACATGTGAAGGGTGAAAGGGGACTTTAGTGCAATGATGGTTTTAACCTAAGATAAAAAGTTTAGGCATTATCATTTATGTACGTAGTCTTTTGAAAAATGAAAACCATGATTGAAAAAGAATCAATGTTAATAATGGTTCCTTCTCAAATGAGGAAATCAAAGAATATTGTAGTTTATTGTCGTACCGGACAAAAGTGTTGTATAGTTTAACGTCATATAACAAGGACGAAAGTGAATCAATGTAAAGATATTGATTCCAGGGGTGGTTTCACAAATCATCATCTATGAGATGGTGGTGAACCAATGTGAAGAGATTGTTTTTGGGCTTGAACCTTTGGGAGGTTGCCTACATACCCAGCCTGGAGGGCAAGGATCAAAGTCCGTGTAGTTCAATTAAAGAATGAATCAATGATCAAGTTGTTCTTGTGGACAATGATCTAATAAAAAAAATGTTGTTTGGGACTTGCACATGGTTAGTGGCCCAAAGGGAGTGTTATGGTTGATGTTCGCTCTAAGCTCACGTGAGTCATACTCGGTGTGAGAAACAAGAGTTAATAACAACCTTAACGATGTACAGTTTAATGTCATGTAGGACATAAAAAAGGGGACTATGCAGTTTAAAGTCTTGCAGTTAGGACTATTGGTGCTGCACAGTTTAGTGTCATGTAGCAGGGACAAAATACAGTTTAATGTCATGTAGGACCTATCAAGGATTTTCTGTACAGTTTAGCGTCATGTAGTTAGGACGATGGGGACAATACAGTTTAACGTCATATTGGACGAAAGGGGGATTGTGCAGTTTTAATGTCATGCTGGACTTTTGATGATTATATAGTTTAACGTCTTTCCGGACGTGAGGGACTTTTTTACAGTTTAACGTCATGTTGGACGATAAGGGAACTGACACAGTTTAACGTCATGTTGGACGATGAAAGTGCCACACAGTTTATTGTCATGTTGCTAGGACACAATATAGTTTAATGTCATCTCGGACAAAAATATAGGAACTTCTATACAGTTTGTTGTCATGTAGGACAAAATCAGGGACTATGCAGTTTAAAGTCTTGCAGTTAGGACTATTGGTGCTGCACAGTTTAGTGTCATGTTGCAGGGACATAAGTGCGAATAGTTTTAAGGTCATATGCATGGACCGTACAGTTTATCGTCATGCTGGACGTATTATAGTTTAATGTCATCTCGGACAAAAGTGTGACACAGTTTAATGTCATGTTGGACGAAGTTGTAGTTTAAGGTCATACTGGACCTTGGTGTAGTTTAAGGTCATACCGGACCTTGGTGTATGAACCAATTGTAAGTCTTGGTTCTGGGAACAATATTTTGTGTTTATACAAAATACTTCTTCAGAAATCTGGCATTAGTGGGAGTCGTGATGTGTTCTCCATCCATTGAAATCAGAGAATACGCTCCATTGGAGTAGACCTTATGTACTGAATAAGGTCCTTCCCATTTTGGTTCAAGCTTGGGAGGTTTCTTTCCTGGTATCATTGGTGTTCTGAGAACCAATACCAATTCTCCCTGAATGAATGAACGAAGACGAACTTTTTTGTTAAAAGCTCGTGCTATTCGATTCTGATAGATTTCCAAGTGGTGCAAAGTGCACAATCTTTTCTCATCTAACTGTTCCAATTCATTCAACCGCTTTTGGGATTGCTCATCTGTTGATAACTGATCACAAATGGCTATTCTGAGTGAGGGTAATTGAACTTCAATTGGCAAGACTGCTTCTGTTCTATATACCAATGAATATGGAGTAGACCGCGTTGCATTGCGAGTGGTAGTCCGATAAGCCCATAAAGCATGAAAGAGTTTATCAGGCCATGACCTCTTATCTTTATCCACCATCTTTTGCAGTATATTTGAAAGAGTCTTGTTGAAGGCCTCTATCTGGCCATTAGCCGCTGCATGATATCGAGATGAATGGTTGGACTTAATGTTGTATTCTTGATACAATCTCTTTACCTCAGAAGAACAGAAGTTGGTGCCGTTGTCTGTCAATATGGTATGAGGGACACCAAATCTAGTAATGATGTTAGACTTAATGAAGCTAACAATGCATTTAGAACTGACTTCTTTGAGAGGTACTGCCTCTGCCCATTTGGAAAAGAAATCAGTAGCAGTAAGAATGTACTTAAACTGCTTGGCCGTGGCTGAAGGGTAAGGTCCCACCACATCCATTCCCCATGTGGCAAATGGCCATGAGTATTTAGCTGTATGAAGCAACTCTGGAGGTTGTTGAATGAAATTGGCATATAATTGGCATGAATGACACTTCTTTGTGAAATTAACACAATCTTGTATCATTGAAGGCCAGAAGTATCCAAGTCTTCGAATTTGATCAGACAATCTATGTCCAGACTGGTGGGCACCACAGACTCCTGCATGCACTTCTTTTATGACAGCCATTGTCTCTTCACCATCAATACATCTAAAGAGAACTCCATCAAAACCACGTTTGTAGAGAATTTTCTCGAGGTGGTTTGGACCATCATAAAGAGTAAAATTGATCACACGTCGCCGAATTTGTTCTCTCTCGGCTCTATCAGGTGGAAGTGTTCCATTTTGAAGGTATTCCCTGATAGGTGACATCCATCCTGTAGTATGACCATATGGTTCAGGAATGGGACTAATTTCATTAATTTCCTCTGTTCTGACTTGAACATAAGGTGAAATTGCACGACGGTGGGCAATACCGATGGTTGTCTCGTCCCGATTTGGATCTGCTAAAGCTGTGGCTATATTAGCCAGTGCATCAGCTTGAGCATTTTGTGATCTTGGGACATAAGAAAATGTCGGTTCTGAAGGGAATTCCGACATTAACTCTCTGACGTAATCATACAAAGGGATTAATTCTTCTTTTCTGATGGCATAATCCCCATTGACTTGTTTGATTACCAGGTCTGAATCACCTTTTACCTTTAAGTGATTCACTTGTGCTTGAAGCGCTAACTCCAAGCCTGCAATGAGAGCTTGGTATTCAGCTTCATTATTGGTACCACCTTCCCACAACAAAAAGGAATAAGGTAACACTGCCTTATCTGGAGAAATGAGCACAATTCCTAAACCAACTTTGTTGAATTTAGGATTTTCCATTTTCTTCCCTGTTGGACTTCTAGAAGCACCATCAAAATACATTTCCCATGTTTGAGGATTCTCTTGAATAGAAAAAACTTCCTCATCAGGGAGTTCGATATCTGAATACGTGTCTTCCACTGAAGGGTGTTCAGCCAGGAAATCAGCCAGAGCTTGGCCCTTAATTGCCTTTTGAGACACATACTGAATGTCGAACTGCTGTAAAATAACCGCCCACCTTGCCAGATGTCCTGTAAGCATTGGACGACTAAGGATGAATTTGAGTGGATTATTACGAGATACCAATTGGACCTCGTGATGTTGCAGGTAGTGTCTCAGTTTCTGAACTGCAAAGATTAATGCTAGGCAGCATTTTTCAATACTCGAATACCGGGTTTCTGCTTCAAGCATAGTTCTACTGAGATAGTAGAGACTATTTTCATTCCCAGCATCATTCTTTTGAGCGAGAAAGGCACCCAATGATCGCTCTAAAGCTGTCACATAGAGGATAAGAGGTCTACCCTCAACAGGTGGCATGAGTACTGGTGGACTTAAGAGGTATTTCTTGAGAACATCAAATGCTTCTTGACATTCTTTAGTCCACTGGTAAGTGACTCCTTTCTTCAATAATTTGGTAAAAGGTAAACTTTTGCCTGCCAAATTGGTGATGAAACGCCGAATATAGGCTAAGTGTCCTTGAAGTCCTCTTAATTCTTTCAAATTCTGAGGAGGTGACATACCAAGGATTGATTTGGTCTTCTCAGGATCGACTTCAATACCACGATGGCGTACAACAAAGCCGAGGAATTTTCCTGAGGTTACCCCAAAAGCACATTTTAAGGGGTTCATCTTCAAATTATGTTGTCGAAGCTTGTGGAATATGATTTCCAAATCAGCCAAGTGATCAAAACGTTGTTTGGATTTAACCACCAAATCATCTACATAGCATTCAACAAATTTCCCTAGAAAAGGTTTGAAGATACGATGCATGGCGCGTTGATATGTTGCACCTGCATTCTTTAAACCAAAGGGCATCACCCGGTAACAAAACACACCTTGAGGAGCTCTGAAGGCTGTATATTCCTCATCTTCTGGGGCCATTCAGATCTGATTATATCCAGAATATCCATCCATGAAAGAAAGTACTTCATAGCCATCCGTCGCATCAATTAAGAGTTCTGTAATCGGAACTGGAAAATCATCTTTGGGACAATACCGATTAAGATCTCTGAAATCGATGCAAACCCTAATTTGTCCATTCTTTTTCTTTACTGGGACAATATTAGCCAACCACTTGGGATATTGAACTTCTCTGACGAAGTTAGCTTTGATAAGCTTATCCACTTCAGCCTCGATTTTGGAAGCATAGGTTGGGTGTGTTCTTCTCGCGGCTTGCTTGAATCCTCGATGTTCTTTTGGCAAACCCAAATGATGGGTGGCAACATCAGGATCAAGGCCAGGCATCTCTGTATAATTCCAAGCAAAGATATCTTTATTTTGCTTTAGAAAAGAAATATACATCTCTTGTTCTTCAAGGGTCATGGCCGCACTAATTAAAGTGGGGCGTGGATCTTTCTCTGTACCCAGATTTACTTCTCTGAGTTCATCCACAGTGGTAGAGATACCCTCTTCAAATGCTGGAGGAGCATCTCTAAGATCTTCCTCTTCCTCTTCATCATGTGTTATATCTTCCGTTTCTACTTGCAAAGTAGATGAAAAAACGAAATTCTCATGATCATAAGAGATGTCAAAATTTTCACATTTTGAAGAAGAAGCTTCCATTTCCGACCCTATTGATGAAAAAGGGTCTTCTTTGGGAAATAAAGAGGAGATGATGGATTGAGAATCGACATCAACATTCACCTCTGGTGTTGCTATAACTTCTTCTGGCCTGATTAGCGAAGTATAGACTTGTTGGATTTCAGCAGACGAAATGAAAACGTCACCACTTATGCTTTCATCACTGCTTGGTAAGTTACCAATTTCTCCCATGTTGTCTGGCTCGATTGCCGTAATTGACATTATGGATCTTTCCATAAGAGTATTTTGATTTGGGCCTATTTTGTCAATTTGACTGATAGGTAACACATAATCTGTACTCACATGTGAAAATGGATTTATTGGAATTTTTTCCAAACCATATGGAGCATTAACTTTGGTAATTTCCTTCATTGTAGATTTTTCTCTTCCCTTCATGTGATAAAATTCCGCCTCAATGTATTGAGACTCACATGTTTTGAACGGGGCCTTATCACCATACAATGTTCCAAATTGACCATCGAAACAGTATTTGAGACATTGATGATATGATGACGGAATAGCTGCATGCTGATGTAACCAGGGTCTTCCAAGCAAGATATTGAAAGCTGAGTCTTGATCAACAATCATGAAATCTGAATTGGAAACAAGATCTCCAAACTGAGTTCTGAGCGTAACTTCTCCCAGTGGTTCTTGTTCATTTTTATCATATCCTTGCAACATCATGGTAGAAGGAGATAAATCAGATTCCGTGAGGCCCAATCGACGAAGTGTGCGAATGGGCATGAGGTTGACTCCTGAACCATTGTCAATAAAAGCTCTTCGAACATCTATACCATTGACTTTTCCAGATAGGTACAAAGGTTTTATGTGCCCATGCACAACATCATCTTCATCTTTATCAGTAAAAGATATCACTGCATGGCATTCTGCAGGATTATTCTCTATGTGATAAATTTCAGCTGCAGCAATTTCAGCTTCAAACTCCTGAGGACTTGACAAAGCTTCGATGAGTGCTTCCCGAAGATCTTTTGATAGATTCAAAGCATCCAAAATTGATAATTTGGCTGGTACTTGGGCCAAGTGTTTCAATATATCATACTTTTGATCTAGAGGCCTGCGTTTCCCAATAGGAATATGCAGTTTAGCAGGTATCTTGGAAGCAGATGCTTTGGAAGCTGATGCCTCTTGTATTGAAGTTGGCAACATCTTTGGTTTTGGAAAATTAGACTGATTAGATCCATTTACTTGCTGAGATAAAGAAGATGGAACATTTAATCGGTCTTCCAAAATAACTGTGCCGAAGCTGAGTTGGCCATTGGCAGAAGAACTTGCTTGTTCATTTTGAGCTCGCTGAAGGGCTCTACCACGAGTTTCTGCTGCATATACAGTGCTAGCAGGGGTAGAATTAGAGTAGTGGCTTCGGAAAGATCCACGTCTTCCCCTATATCCTGAACCTCTAGAACTTCCTCGGGTTCCTTTATTTGATACAGGGAATTCAGGCCCATCAAGACTGGAATATGAATCTGTTAATTGAATCATATTAACAGAACCAAAGATCAATTCTTCGTCTGATAAAGACTCTGCCAAGTTAGCCTATTTAGGCTGTGCCGTTTGGTGGGACGGTGCCCATTGCTTTGAAGTAGATGGCATGAAATCTGCCAGAGTCAAAGACAATTTAGGCATTGATACATACTCATCTTCTCCTGATTCCTCTTTCTTCTTTGAATTGCGCTGCCCTTTTGAGGATTTGTCCTTTGATGGAGGCTTTACTGCAGCTTTTGTAGGAGACACAATTGGCTTCTTCAATTGTGTTCGCAAAATGGAATGGGTCCGATTGATTGTCTTTCTGACCATCCAATCATCATATTTTTTCGCAGTTTTGCTTTTGACTTCCTGCCACTCGCCTCCTTCCTCTGGATCTGTAGCGGTAATACACGCTACATGAGCTGAAGAACCCTTCAATTTGACTTGTCCCAAGTCAACCATCTTTTGTAGGAGGTCTTTAAAGACAAAACACTCCTGGATGGGATGTCCCAACATTTGATGAAAGGGACAATAATTGGGACGGTCTTCATCTCCTTCCTGGTTTTGTCTCTTCGGCACTGGTAATTGAACCAAATTATTTTCCAGAGCTGAAATGAAGTAACCAGGGACTTGCTCACTTCGGAAAGAGTATGTTTTACTCTTCATATCCTCAAATTGTTTTCGTCGTTGATCTTTTTGATCATTTGGACGAAACAGCCTTTGTTGTTGGCGTTCAGGAGGTGGAGCCCTTCGAGAAGATGAAGGTTTTGAAGTAGAAATAGGTACAGGTGCCTGTTTAAGCATAACTGTAGCAGTTTCTGCTTTACCCATTCTTCTTCCTGGAGCTGATGGAATTACACGAGATTTAACCTTAGCCTGCATAAGGGAATCTTCAATCTGTTGAGCGATTGAAGTAAGGTCTCGAAACCCTCCTGTGTATTTCACAGGTATCAATGGCGTGCGTAATTCGTCACGCAAATTTGCCACACAGATTGGCAACAATTCCTCCTGAGGGAGTGATAAACTCAAGGAATATGTTAATCCCTTCCAACGAGCAATGAAATCAGAGACTCTTTCATTCTCCCTTTGCTTGCAGTTTGTAAGATCGAAAACTGTCGTTTTTGGCAAAGTTGAGATGAACTGAAGAAGGAATTTTTGACGAAGATCCTCCCATCCGATGACTGACCGGGATTTCAAGCTTGTATACCAGACAAAAGCTGGTCCTTGCAAGGTTCGCACGAAGCATCTGAGTTTCACTGCTTCTTGTTGTTCTGGAGTTCCCATCATAGGATCACAACAAGACACGTAATGCGTCAAATGTTGTTCAGGGTCGCCTGATCCATTGAAAGTAGGGAAAATAGGGTTTTCAAAACTGGATGGAGGAGAAATTGAATCTACCCATTCAGGGTAAACTTTCTTCTCAGGTTGAACTTGCGCCCGTTTCCCTTCAATAGTTTCTAACCGAGCTGTTAATGACTCAATAGTAGTTATTAACTTTTGAGAAACGTCAGGTTGAAATTGGTTTTGGGTAGGTGCAATGAATGGAGCTTGGACAGCCGTGGAGGTTGGTGCTGCAACTAATGGTAGTGCTGCCAACCGTTGTTGCGTTTGACCCGTAGGATTAGACCTCTGTGGGTGTACTGATAAAGGAGGATATTCCTGATCCATCTCAGTAGTTACAACAAATTCCTTCGGCTGTCTGACTTCAGCATTCTTAAGAAGAAGACTACTCTGAAGTAGTTCTGCATTCAACCTTCTTAATTCTTTCATTTATTCCTCCTGTTGTGCAAGCCTTTGCTCTAATGAGAGCGATTGACCTCCTTCAGAGGAAGGGTGAGAAGTAACCTGATTCTTTCCTTTCCCCTTATTGGATCCTTTTCGGAGAGGGGGAAGTGGGTTACTTGAAGGAATACCCAGATTTTGGGTAAGCCTTTGATTACGTGTGCGCACACCTTCTTCATTTAGGTCTGTGTGCGCAACTTCTTGAGCAGGAACCTCTTCATCTGATCCCTCTGATTGAGCCTCATCTGGTGAATCAGCAGCAACGGCAGTGATGACATTAATGGATGCATATTTCATGGAATCCTTTCTATCAGCATTTCTGTGATATTGTCTCCTTTTATGTCCATGATAAGACATGGCATTCCGTTGACTTGATCTCTCAGGAATTTCTTGGAGAACCGTCACTTGGAGAGAATCTCCTGACATCTTGGCTCTTCGTTCCTCTTGAGGCTTATTCCCTAATCGAGATAATACTGACTTTCTCTGAGGGAGGGATTGAATATTTGAAAAAGTCCCCAGTCCGGTGGACTGGGGGTGTTCCTGTTGCTTCCGCTCAACTCCTCGAATCCCATTCGTTGATTCTGAGGGTTGGGTTAGAGAAGTCCCCAGTCTGGCAAGCTGGGGTGTCTCTTGACATGCTATGTCTGAGATCTTTTTAAAATCTCTCTTTATCTTGCGAATCTTAGTTCGGAAATTAGCTGGATACATTAACCTGTATCCACTTTTATCACCTGGTTCAACAGACCGTTGGATGATTTCCGAAACTTCTGTCATTTGATGACGTGTTTGCTCCAGACGAGAGGCTTGTGCAATATTCTCGCCTGCTTGGTGTAGGAGCAATTCAACAACCTGTTCTCTATATACTTGATTTTGAGAGGAACTAGTTGAAGCTTGATCTCGAGCAAGATTTTGATTATGAACAAAGCCCATTGACTGTGGCCGGCCATGGGCAATAACATTGCATGAGACCATTTTCGGCGGGCTTTGCTGACCGGAAAGCACTGTGAAATGTAGTGCTCCATGAATACCCCATCCTCTGATATGAACATTAGATGGAGCATTGGAAATTAACTGACGCAATCTTCTTAGTGCTCCAAGGCATGAACGTTGAAGGGTTCTCTGTTGCTTTTCAGCCTTCGGATACCGAGAGACTGATAGAGATGCCAAATCAATCTGGCGTTGTAACCCTTCTATTATCTTAAGATGATTTTCATATTCACCATAAGATAATACCTTCTTCTTTAATTGACAAAGAGTTTTCCATATGTTGAGACGAATATCATGGATTCCATCATCCGTCAACATCTTTGGAATGTCATACTGTGATTCAGCCAAAGGCCAAAACATGACTGGTACTTCACCTTTTGCCAGTTTTTTCCTCATGTTCAGCATTTCCTCTTTATCATTAAATGAAGATTCTTCTACCTGTTTGGACCAGAGTTGATGTTTCCTTGTTGCTTCATTGGATTCAACAAGGTTGGTAGAGGAATCACTATTCATGCTGGAAGATGAATGACCCAGGGAAGGTTCGGAGAATAACCTGAACCCCAGGCTATCTTCTGATGGAGAAAGAGTTTCACCTGCCGATAGTAAAGCATCAGACATGACTGGTTTTACGTTTGCAAGTGCCTCGAGATAGGAGGGCTTTCTCATCACTACATTGCCTTCTGAAGAATTTTCGAGACAACGTGAATCACTACTGCGGAGAGGACTTTCGCAGCGAAGTTCATCACCATGAGGAGGACCATCATGATGGGTTACAGCAAAAGATGAAATCTCTTGCTCCTTGGCCTTCTGACCACATAGAGGGTTCCTGTGGCTCTCATCTGAAGAAGAAACTTCAAGATTGACCGAATTTTCATGAAGCAAGTCTTCATGAGGAAGTGTCTGTTGAAGACCTTCGGGATTAATGTTCCTGTTATTGGGAACTGAGGGAGTAGAATCTTGAATTCCGACAGATAAATGTCTGAGGGCTTCAAGAACTCCAGCATCGAGCAAGGCCTTGTTGCAGATTGGCCTTTGATCTCCTGACTGTGCTGGGCGGATCTTTTTCTTAGATGCCTTCTTACTCGCTTTAGAAATCACTTGATGACGAAAGTGATTGCTCTGAGCAGGTGTATGTGCCTGATCAGGAAAGATGGTCAGGTTAGGCTGACGATCATCGCTCAAATCAGGTGTATGTGCCTGACTTGGTTGTCCATATGATATGGGGGAGTAGGCCCCACAACCCTCTTGGACTGGAACAGATGTGTGTGTCTGTTCCGGAGTGAATTGTTGATGTGTCACTCCACTGCTAGGGATAGATTTATGTGTCTGTCCCTGAGATGATGCTGAAGCTGTTATGATATCCTGGCAAGCATCCAGAATATGAGCAGGAATTTGCTTCTGCTCTTTCACCATTGACAAAATATTTTTGGTGACTTCAGCCGCCGGAACAGGGATATACGTCCATTCCGGGCTTGGAGTAGGTGTATGTGCCTGCTCCTGTCCTCCTTTTCCTGTCAGTGAATCCTGACAGTACTCAAGTGTGGAGGCAGAGAGTTTAGTCTGTCTCCTGTTTGTCGTCGGGGCTTTCCGACTGACTTCTCCGTGCGCTACCAAACGAGACTGTTGGTAGGCTTGATTAGTATTAGCAGGTGTATGTGCCTGCTGATTACACTTCGCCAAACGCTGTTGACAAGATCCATCATATGTAGTCAGACGAGCCTGCTGACTAACTGCTGATGTATAAGCAGGTGTATGTTCCTGCCTATGGTACTCCGCCGGAATTGCCTGGCGGGATCGGCTTGATGCTGCCAGACGAGTCTGCTGGACAGCGGGATTAAAACGGGCAGGTGTGTATGCCTGCTCATTGTTTGCCACCAAGTTAGGTTGGTGGACTTCTCCGGAGATGGCAGGGATGACAACCTGCCTATTGTTAACCGGATTCCGTCTCTGGCGATTCATCTTGCCTGCTCGGGTTTGAGGAACCTGAGCTGAACGCCTGGAGTCGGTACCCTCATCATGTTGAGGGCGCACTACCGCACGAGTCTGGCGGCGATTGTTGATGGGAGCCCTTGAGAAGGACTCCTGTCTTTTTGAATTAAGGTCCTGCGGGACCTGCTCATTCACTTCCTCGGAATAAGGGAGTGAATGGAAATTGCGTTCCGGGGATAACGACCCGAAACGGTTGGAGACGGTAGTCAGCACCGTCTGCTTCTTGATTGCTGGTCGCCGTTGTCCGGACGACCAGGTAGAATTGTTAACTTGGAGGGCTTGACGAGCGGCCTCCAGAGTTGGGATAGTACCGTTGCGACGGTACTCCTTAACCAGTGCATTAGAAACACAGCGTTGAAGACGCTGAGTTGGTGATGTCATCCTCAGAGCGGATGACGTTCCAGCAGGAGTAGCAGTATTGGTTTTCACGGCAGCAGACCTCACAGTAGAGGTGTTCCCAGCAGCAGTATTCACAGGGGCTAATTTAAGAAAAGCCATTTTTGTAGAAGATCTTGAAAAAAAGAGTGCCTGTTCCATGTAACAGACATAATCAAGATGAATCCGGCCACTGCATCTTTTGGATGAGCACATGTCAATGATTGCCTTGTTGGCCCAAAGGGCCTAACAGATAAGAAGAACATCACTTTAACTTGGTTAAGGATTCACGTCGGGTTCACCATTTTTGTTTCGCGCGGAATCCGGGGATGACCTCCTGGACGGGAGATTCAAACGTTCCGATCGGTTTCTAATGGGTTTCTTCGTAGAACCGGAAACATCCAATGATTCCACATCCGTTTGGACCTACTTTCCAAAGGCAGGCGCTCATTAGCTTGTGGGATAATGAGGCTTAGGAATTTGCATTGGTCGAGAGGATGGGAGGTCGGACTCATCACACCTTTTTGAGGGGAATTATTGTCTACTCCGGGACTCTCTTTATAGATTTAAGTTAAGTTCGTGAATCCTTATTACATTACCAAGTATAAAATGAGCTTTCCTTTTGTTTTAACAATCAATGATTAAATATGCAAGAAATTTAGAGAATCTTTTATATGTATTCGAGGTTCTTCATCAATATAGAATCATCTATATTTGTTTAGAGATTCTTGGTCAATGATATCCTTCAAAAAATTTATATAAAAGTCTCTTGGTCATTTTGATGACCAGACTGGTTTTAAAGCCACTCAGTGGGGCACTTGAAGTTTATCGTCATTCAGAAGGACATAGATTATTTCAATGTTGGGATCGAACCCATAAATGGGCTACCTACGTATCCTTTGTTTTGAAAAAGGAATCAGAACCCACGTAGTTCGAGGAATGGGATATGATGTTTTATGATTGATGGCTCAAAGATGAATGTCATAATTACTTTTACACTCTAAGCTCACGTGATTCATGCTCGGTGTGACAAACAAGAGGTATTGGTAAAATTCAGACAATTGTGCCATAAAAGATGCAATCATAAGAATTGGTTTTGGGGCTTATGTATAGATGACTGCCCAGATAGGCGAAGGTTTAGGATTTACTTTTAGGGAGAAAATCCAAGAACAGGGTCCACAAAGTTATATGTGCTTCATGGAGATTTGAATACTCTAATCTTGGGGCTTACTCCTAAGGAGGATGCCCAAGTTAGGAGGGGACTTATGATTGGGTTTTATTCCTGAAAAGGAAACCCAAATCAAAGGTAATTTATGACTGGTTAAGAGAAATTTTAAGAGACTTGGGGCTTACTCCTAAGAAGGATGCCCAAGATTTATGACAAGGATTTATTCCTGAGAAGGAAGCCTAGGTTAGGGGACTTGGGGCTTACTCCTGAAAAGGAAGCCCAAGGTTATGACTGAGTCTTATTCCTGAAAAGGAGACCCAGGTTAGGGATTAAGGTTTGGGGCTTACTCCTGAGGAGGATACCCAAGATTAAAGGACTTGATTGGGGCTTATTCTTAAGAAAGATGCCCAGATCAAAGGTTTTTATAACTGGGGATTATTCCTGAAAAGGAGACCCAGGTTAGGATTCTCTCATCTTAAAGGATGAGGTTGAAATGAATGAACTCTCAATCTTTGGTGATATAAAGATGTTTAAATCACTAGGTTTTGAGAGATATTTCACAGAATTCCTTTCAGATAAGGATGTCAAATCAAGAAATCATGCCATAAATGGCTTTGAAGAGTATCTTGAAGACTGAATCTTGAATAGGAAGGGTGAAATGGCTTTAGAGGGGTAAAATGGGCAAGATGGGCACCCAAAAAGATAGGGGCGCGCAAGTATTAAAAGTCGCGCAAGTCCTGCGGCGGCGCGCAAGTATTGGTCGCGCAAGTATACTTGCGCGACATGAGGGATACTTGCGCGATTTACAACCAGAGTTGAAATACTTGAGCGATTCTTTATTAAACCCTTTATAATCCTCTTGAGGTTCTTCCAGAGAGGGGACGCGCAAGTTATATTGAAGGAATTAAGTCGGCGCGCAAGTGTTTGATAAGTTTCAACACTTAGGCCTTCCTTTTTCTCTTTAGATCTTCCGTTCTAGGTAAGAAATTACCTTAGAAGTGTTCCGGAAGCTTTGAGAAGAGACTTGGGCGTCGGGAGCTTCAATCCGTGTTTCTGGAAAAAGATCCTCTCGAATGGGGGGCCCACAGGGTCTATTTATAGGCAAAAGAAGACCCCGGGCGGTTACTGGGTGGTTACCAGATCTGTCGCGCAAGTACCTTGCACGACCATGAGGGGTCGCGCAAGTATTGAGGCGGCGCGCAAGTGTACTTGCGCGACCAAGAGGGAACTTGCGCGACCTATGGGCAATGTTCTCCTTGTTCATCCCTTTGTCGATTTTTGATGTTTCTTCAAAAGATGAATCAATTTTTGCTTAGATATTCCCTTTTCCGAACTTTAGATTCCGTGATGAAAGGAGCGTCAACACACCCCATTGGGTGTGTTTCTTAATATAACAAATACATTAATGGTATATTTATTATTCAACCCATATATTTAGGTGTTCTAAATTATCCCCCATATTGAAGGTCATTTATCAAATTTAAATGAATTTGTATGACTTCTACGCTTCTATTTTATAATAAAATAGTCTTTAATGTGCATTGTTTTAACTATTAGAAAGAGAATAAATAAATAAACGAATTTAATTATACAATGGGTTATGTTATTCAAGAATCACATAACCATGACACTAGACTCCCCTTCCTTAAATAATAAATGAATTGTAAAATGACCTAATTCCACAACTGGATCATACTTTTTTTATTAAATGATATGTTACATGGAATTAATGAAGTTGTATTAGGAAAAGGGATGGGTATTTCTCATGGCCTATTATTTTAATTAAATTTAATGATCCTTATTTTTTTGGAACTTTTTCCTATTAATGGAGTGTTTAGTCTTGTTCTATCCTTGGATTCTTGAGGGGACCCCTTCAACAATCTGAAGATTCCACCCTAATTAATTATACCAACCAGTATGTGAGTTACCACACTAGGGATTCATCAATGTGTTATCTATATATTAATTCTTGATTGTATTAATGACGATTCACCTACTAATTATCTTGGAATTATAATTACTTGGATTATTTTATTGGATTCATATGTATTTCCTCAAGCACGAGATGTTAATAATTACCTCCTTGGGATCTAAATCAAGAATATCCGATGATAACATGAGACTTTCTCTATATAATAGGTTAACAAAAAGTATAGAGTAATTACGAGGATTTATATTTTATATTACACTTATAAACCAATTCATATTTATCAATTACACCGATTTGGCATGACCATCAATGGATAAGGAAGTCTAAGATTCACCACAGATCCCATATGATTATAATACTTTATTAGCATGTTCTATGCTCTTACATTGTAAGCACATCTTATACTGTCACTTTGTGGAATCCATGGCCTTATTCCTTGAGTCCTCATCTATGAATGTTTGTTTTTTTCATATATTGTTGGTTACATTTATGAATATATATATACACATGATTTCATATTTGGATACATTCTGAATTAGACAGAATTATGTACGGTAGGTATGTTTACCTTATGAAACCTAATATGTCATGCATAATTTTAGTATTCACTGATTAATTTATTATACATGCACACTATATCATTTTATACTCACATACTATATTATATTTGAATCCATTGGTAGTATACTACTGAATTTATTTCACAACCTTTTCAGGCTTCTATTTCCTAAACAAACTATCCTCATGGTTGCATGTTTATAATTGTTGTTTATTCTTATAATGATTCTCATGTACATGGTATATTAAGGGAACAAGGAAAATCCATTACTCAGTATTATCATAGATATAGTCTTTGGGTATTTTTTTCATTCCTTTGTTCATGTTTATTTTTTTACCAACATTGTTTATATTACTAGTATATTGTAGCATGTTCATGCGTGATTATTTATTAATTTATTATTTTTCATCAGATATAGTTATATCTCTTACCATTAATTATGATATATTCTACTATATGTATTAGATTCCCAAATGGTATATTCTCCCCAATGTACATCCTTTATACCATTGTTGTGAGTCATCTGCCACTTGGGAATGGGGAGATGTTCATGAGGCCAAGTGGTGAACCAGCTAAGGAAACTGTTTTAGTGTCTTCTGGACCGGGATATTACATGAAATATTTACTTAATTTCACCCTTACAATCAAAGATCCAGAATATGTAAATTTAAACATAAATCCACAAATTGTGATGAAAAACAGTTTACTAAAAATTTCCTTCTTAAGTACAATAATGTTATAATAAAATTATGTATATTAATTATTAAAATGTAGGTATTTTTATTATTTCTAAATAAAGGATTATTATTATTATTTATAATTCAATAAAATGATTTATGGTCATTTATTTAATTAAAAAAATTCATGTTTTAAATTTTTTTTATTTTTAATTATTGGAGAAAGACACCAAAGTTCCAACATAATAATTAATGAATTATAAATTTTTAAATTTTAACCTAATTTTATTGATTTCTTTTATACTCATCATTATATTGTTAATTTTTACCTTCAATACATTATTGGGTAGGTAATTTCTTATGAAGACGAGTTGTAGACCTCATCTATGCTATTAATCATATTGTCTACCATAACTAGAAATCAATATGGATTGAATTGGACCCTCAACATGCTTTTAATCACTTCAAATAAAGAACATTGTATGTATAATGGATAATTCTACTAAATTATTTTACCTACCTATATCATGAACAACATCTCAATTTTAATTTTTATCACATCTAATGGGAAGATAAGAAAGTTGATGATTCATTATCAAAGGGAGAAATCATGGAAGAGAACTCCAAAGGGTCCTTCCAGCTATATGATTAATAAAAAATGATGGTGGATGAAGATATGCAGGGAGTGGTATGCCCCAACTTTTGTAAACCCTTTGTAATGATTGAATTTTTTATTCTACATTTTGTTTAATATTTTAGGGAATGATTTTCTAGACCGTTTTTCTTTCTTGTAAAATTAATTATGTATATAATGAAAGATATCAAATAATGTCATTTATGTAGAAAGAGATCATAAAATCATATTATGTTAGAGTAAAGGTTATATAAATATTTTTATATACCAATAAAATAATTTTTTTATATAATCAATGTTTTTTTAAATAATACTATTAAGAGTTATTTATGAACCATCGCTTTAAGTTTCATGATTTGACCATGATAAATTATAAATATATCAAAAAAATACTATAGAACATAATAATTTTTTATATATTTAAACAATGTCCAAGGTGCAAGGAAATGATCCATCGAATTAGAATGTGTAATAAAAACTAACCAGTAAACATAAAATTTAAATTTTATAAAAGAATTATTACTGTTTGGTTAACGAGAAAATATAAGTTGATGGTATCTTGTAAAAAATTTAATTTTTTATAGATATATATTTATAATAAATATAAATTTTCTATACATGGATGATATAATGCATCTAATCATGCAAGAGTCCTATAAATGGGATTATCATCTTAAATATTCCTCTTTGAGATATATTATGTATTATGAAACCATTTTTTTCTATATAGTTTATATACATCCTATTTGAATATTTTCCCATTATTATATATTTATATATGGTAACTAAAGTTCCATTTTATGTTCTCTCTTTCAATAGGTTTTGGTTCAAATGTTATAAGACCCAAAAGGGGTTCTTTTCTAAAGTTCAATTTCTTGATATATTTTCCATATTATTTACCATGATTTATTTTATGTGGTGTATATATTTTTATTAGAAATATAAAATATTGATTAAAATTATATTCATTGTAATTCATGTTTAATTTTAACTTCCCACAATAAATATAATTTAATACGAATTTTATCATTGTGGTAAGTGCTTATCATCTAATATCATTTTTATTCAATAATACTTATTCTTCAATTTTTATTATAGGCATGAATACTATTTTACTCTTAAATCGTATATATTTAATTAACTAATTATTATCTATATGTTTTTAAATTATTCATTCCATTTTTTTTCTCATTTCTACTAAAAATAACTCAGATAATAATGATAATATAGTTAACATTAATTCTCTTTTTGGTCAAGAATATTTATATTCCATATTCATTTTCCTTAAGTTGTTTCAAAACTTTTCCTTTCTATTATGAAATGACTTATAAAGGACAATTTTTAAAATATTATACAATAATTTTAAATGATTAAAATGAATATTTTTAATGTTTTCTATAAACTCCATTATTAACCTGTTTTCAAAATTTCGAAAAGAGTCTAATTTAAAAGGTTTTATACATGACTGAATTTTCACCCCATCATGATCATTATTCATTAATTATATTACATTCCATATTTTATGATTTTATAATTTAATATTTCTCAACATTATTATGATATTTTTCATTTTATTATTAAATTAAATGGATATTATTTTATTTTATGTATTTAAATTTATTTCATTTTTTATGTGTATATTTTAATATTTCATTCAACAATTGATTAACTAATTATCAATTTTATTTCAATGAGAAATTATTAAAAAATATTTATTAAAATAATTTTTTAACGATCTTGATGAAATCTAATGAAAAGTGTTTTGAAAGTGTCTTATAACTAAGTTATGGAAACAAATTTACAAAACCATTGAATGAAATATTTTTAAAAATATTCACTTCTATTTTACACTATAATTTTGAAGGGACTTATCATTAGTGTGACTCATTCATTTATGATGTATTGATTGTCTAATTTTTTTACATGACAGTTATTATCATGGATATAATTAGAATCATTTCATTTTCATCTAAACTGTATTGCCATTATTATATATAGTGTAAACTAAAGGAAGATAACTAAGAACTAACTCCATTGACTAGAGATATATTGATGAATTATATACATTATTTATTAATGATATTTATTAATTATTAATTCTCCTTAATTAGGTATTGAATTGTTCATTAAATACAAGAGAATGAATTTTAAATATGTTAGTGATGGGTAGGGTCTACTATTATCCTCTATATATCAGGAATGTTATCATGAAACAAATTAGGATTCTTATCTAGTGGTATACACTAGTATATAAAAATATATTGTCAGAGATGATTCCTTACTGGTATGTAATATTTCATGGTTGAGACCTTGAAATAATGGATTACATTATTGATAATGTCTTTACCAAGGCCGTGATTGTAACATTTAGTTGTATGGAATTATTCATTCAATCAATTTAGAATAAGTTGTTTTTATCCATGGGAATTTTTATATTTTTATATATTTATATATTTGAATATCATATTATTATTTATTTATAATTATTTAATTACCATTTATCATTTCCATATTATTTATTTATTTCCCATTCTAATATTTCTATCGATGTATTGTACCATTACTGAGTATTTGTAACCACCATTAATATGTTTTCATTTACTTAGGTTGTGAAGAATAGTAATAAATACTTATATATCTATAAGTATATCATGTATGAATAATTTTTGTGGGAGATTGAGAAGAGTGAATATGGAATACGAAAATATGGGTATAATGGAAAAAATGACCCATAGGTGTGAAAGATATGGGTTTAGTGAAGTAATATTTCTTCTTAATATTATCAAACTCTAAACATAAAAAATAATTGGTTATATAAGTAACTGAATATAATTTGTTGTTCCTATAATTATATAAGATTAATTTGGGAATCTTAAATTGGTGTTAACTTTAGTACATGAAATGTATATTCTTAGCCTTAAATATGAGAGTATGGTAACAGGGTGTCATTATTTAAAATAGAATATGGTTTACACAACATTAGATACTAGGATTTTATCATATTAATTATAATTTATGATACATAAATATCATCATGGGTTAAAAAGTTTACCATTTATCATAATATCAAATTTATAAATGGTCTTTTAAATCCTTATCTAACAAGATATTATAGGTATTAAGGATATTTTAGGAGACAATTATTCGAATTAACGATTATGTTTTTCATAAACAATGGAAAATTTAATGTGACAGTTATTTTTTCGTATTTGTAATATATTTTTGCAGAATAGGTTGATGGTATGGATAACCATTAGGTTATTATGTTAATTAAGTAATTGTAATTATGGCAGGATATCATATTTTTTTGGGAATTGATAAATAAGATTTTGGATTAAATGGTTATTTCATCACAAAGTGATTTAGGAAAATGATTAACCTAACTTTGTTTTATAAAATTTTGAGACCATTCCCTCGTTGATCATGATGTTTATATTATTTTGAGAAATGAAAATTCCAAAAAAATCAATTCCTTCCTTTAAATATCATTTATATGTTAAACTAGGTGATATGAATGTGTATGAACAAATATAAAAGTATATTTTCAATAATTATTAATTTATTTTCATGATTATAAATTAATTTTAATTTTTATGAATGTTATAATTATCATAAACTCTTTCACAATGCAGGCATAGTGTTTGTACCATAAATATAAAAAGAAAATTAAATGATTTTAAAAACATTAAAAGTTATATTTTTTGGATTATGTACATTTTACCAAGATTTGTATAGTTAATAATAATACATAATATATAGTTAAAGAGTTAATATTATAATTCAGTTTTTATCTTATTTTCATTAAAGTGAAATTAAATTAATAGTGTTAAAAACTAAATAAATGATATTTTTTGAAAATTAATATTTTAATAAATTAATTAAAAATAAAAAAAATCACTAAATAGGACATGAGGGATCAAAAAAGTTAAATAATTCTATACCATGCACATTTATGATCACATTTTTACATTATATGAAAAATATATCCCATTGACATTGAAAATGTTTATACAACAGTTAAGGATAAAAATTGTTAATGAAGTGATAAATAAAAGGAATACAGATCAATGATATAAGCACTTCATTAAAACCAATGGTTGGTTGGATTTCAAACATACCATTATAAAATTCTAATATTATTCTTTATGGCTCTATTATCCATGAATGTGACTTAAAAATATTTTAAAATATTGAAAATGTGCAAGTGTGCCGCTCACCTCAATTATAAAAGGACATCAATCTTTTCTCTTCATTATAAAACATTCATCCTTTTAGCTTAAAAAACCCTACCGATTCTAATAATAAACATACCTAGACACCAATTTTAGGATGTCTTTTTCTTTAAAGACCATTATATGTGTCCTTATGAAGGAATCTAAAGGAAGTGTTCAAAAGAATAGGTAATCATCTTTACAGATTCATACCTGTTTATTGCTTCTTATAATTCCAATAATTTTTTCACCCAAGGAAAAATAAAATTTAAAGTGTCATAAATTTACTATTATTTTATTTTTAGTATTTTAATATCATCTTCTTCCTATTTTTTATCTTATGAAAAGGGTAAACATCAGTCGTACATACATACAGCCTATCGTCTCTACACAATGAGGTAATTTGTTTTTCATAACCAATTTATTTGGATGGATATAATTATAGAACTAGTGAATATATATGATATTTATTAAGTAAATAAAAATATTTAAATATAATATAAAATTCACCTTATTACCATCAAATCTATTGGAAAACTGTAATGTCGCTTGCCAGTATGTATAGAATACCACCTTTGCAATGCGATTTGATCTATTTTTTATTTTTTATTTATAAGGATGATTATGATGATAAATTTAATTAATATATATGATATATGATATATAATAATGATTTTAGAAATATGAATAATTCTTAAACTTTCTTTATTTCAATCTGTCAAAATTTCAAAACAGCATACAAGTGTATGTATTTTTTATAATCTCCATGCATAGTATAATCTAATTTTCTTTCTCCCACATTCATGAATGTTTATAAATATTTATATAATTAAAAATTATTATATCTATTTCATTATTATAGTTATTTATATGGTTTATCCATCATAGAAGCTCAGTGATTGGAACATTTGAGCTAAACCTTGAATGAAAAATGAAATATTTATCACATAGAAACAATGATTTTCACATGTTCTTTTATAAATGGATTTTGAAATATATTAATTGGATAATATATTATATTAATAATTTTAAAACAATTAAATAATAAACTAATTTTTTATGTCCATTATAATGATTGTTAAATCACATTAAACAAAGTAGAGGCATGAGGTAAGGTGTCTTTTAACTCAGTTTCCATTATTTTAGATATACTTATACTTCCTTAAAAATGTTATTTTATGGTTATGTGTAAAATTATCAATGATGGAATTATTTTTTATTTTTTATTTTTTATTTACATTTTTTACAAAAAATCACTTCATTGGTTATTTCGCACTATAGTGATATGATCTTTGAGGTGAATTCCATCTCAATTTCAACTCCTTTTGTGACATATTTGGTATTATCGACTATTTATTTTTATGTGGTGTATATACTAAACTATTTTTTATATAACATGAATATAAATTTATTCATGATGATTAATGTATCAATTCAATATTAAAATTTCAAGGGGTTTCAACTTAAAAAGTTACCAAATTGGTAAAAAAAAATTATAATCTAATTTTTGTTAGGATTGAACTTCTTTTCATTAATGGAATCTTATAATCTATATAATACATCTATTTTATTATTCTATGAATATTTAAGGACAATTATTTTTTTTCTTCTTTCTTTTCCCCTCTTTTCAACTGGAATCATGTAGTCAAACATGTTTAAAAAAATCCAGTATTATTTCTCTTTTTAATTAGTTATATTTTTCTTCGAAGTCTATATTTTTCAAAATTATTTTAAAAAACATATTTTTATTTAAAAAAATAATTAACTGATGATATTTTATATAATTCCTTATATTTTAGTATGTTTTGAAAGAAATTTTTATAATTATTACCACAAATATCATTTTAAAATCCCTTTATTTAATGTCAAAAAGATTATTTTTACTTTTTATATATATGAAATTAATGTACATTCCCATCACCATAATTGTTTTACAATATTATTATTGTTATAAAAGTTTTAAATGATTTTAAAAATAATTTCTTAATTAAACCTTATTTTATGTTTTTATTTCACTTTCTTTTAATCTCTAATATTAATGATTTTTAAAAAAAAACTATAATTCTAACAAATTTACAACTTATTAAATTTGTGGTCATTAAAATTCCATTGTAGAATTAACTTTCTTCTAGTCATAATTCATTAGATAATATATATCTATTAAATACATATATTCATTATATCATGGATAATCTTATTGCCGAAAAAATACCCTTTCATCACATGGTCTTTTACTATGAAAATAAATTGAATAAGTGCAGGAAACTAGATATTCTATACTGATTACTCAATATTGATATTTGTTGATATGTAATGTTGTTTATGAAATAAATTCATCATTAATCATACAAGGAATGAATTGGACATTCCGAGATGGGTGAGACACATTTATAAATTTTTCTCAATACATCTATAGGTCTCCCGAGACAAACTGGTTTTCAAGCCTTATAAAATTTGTTTTTGGTGGATAACAACACATCAATTAAAATTTATTAAAACAAAGAATTGATGGTAAATATATCCTGATATTTTAGATCATCACATCTAATATTAAGTGTTTCATTCATTAATATTTTAGTTATAATTATCCCTGTGATTACTGCATTGATATTATCCATGGATGCATTTCGTGATCATGTTATTGATTAAATGACTTGTGTTTTCAGTTATTTATATTTAAATATTTACTACTACACAATTAAAAATGATATATTACATTATTGATAACATTTATTTATCATTTCACTTACTATTTTTTCCATCCCCCAATATATCAAGAAGGAATCTTTGAATGTGTAAATTATGTGGAATGTTTTCTGTTAATATGTGTTATATTTTATTTCCAAAGTCAAAAATTGGAACCAATTATGTTTCTAGTTTTTCAAGACTACTAAAATTTTCCCTATAATATGTTATCACTTTTGTCTTATGTCAATGTAATAAATTTACAATGGGATCTCGGATATTGGAGTTGGGGTTGTTCCATGATTTTTGGGTCATTTATCATAACATGGATGTTTTTGGGAAATTCTTCACATATGCATATTAATTATAATTTTTTTATAGTCTATCACCCACATCCTATTTGATATAGGATTTGAGTTTCATTTCATACTTCTCTACTATCATAGGGGTGGTTTTTGTGGATGGTCATGAAAATGATATTTTAGATTATTGTTCAAGAGAAAGGATGGGGCTTAGGGATAGGAATTGGTATTGATTTCATGGATTAGTGAAGTAAATGTACCATTTTATCATATTATAGGGTTTAATAATGGGAGAACATCTATTAATATAGATTTTAGGGACCCTTATAATTTGACATTAGGAAATTATGTTTACAAATTATGTTATGAAAAGTGATTATACTATTGAGGTAGAGACTAGGGTAAGGGTCATGAATCATGATTGTTTGTGATTATGTACAAAATGGGTAAATAAAGAGAATTAGGGTGTATATTAATTCAATAATATTATGCTTTCCATATTTTAGGTTTATAAATTCCCTAATGTTTAATCTGTTATTAGTATGGTTCTAGTATGATTTCACTTTTAGGCTTGCCTGATAGAAGTTCATCAGGATAGGATAATAGATCATCATCCTTTTGTTGTTTATGAAGTTGGTTCATGGAAGAAGATGATTAATGGGTTTTTATTTTAGGGACTATAAAAGTATAGGGAAATTGTTTCATATTAATATTCTAAGGATTGGTTATTGAACATGGAGATTTCCTTCAGATTGATCAATGTCCATATAGAGTAGATAGTCCCATTGGGTATCAATATGTTTTGATGAGAATCCCACCAGGGGTGTGTGATATATTTTGGTGATAATTTGGAAAAATACCTTTCCTAGTAAAAGATTAAAAATATACTTCATCATGAGTATCTCTATTTTTCAGTAATAATGGATCATTGAAAAGTGTTTATTTACTTCTTCTAAGGGAGTTCAAGCATACGATATTTGAATACTCATTTAAAGAGAATTCTACATTATACATGGTATGTTATTACTAATGAGAAGTTTAGAGTGGGGATGTTCTAATAGAAATTATCTGATAATATATAGTATATTTTCACACCATTAAAATTATCAATTGTTCTCATTTTTATAGTGGAAGAAGCAGTTATTGACTATATGTTATCTTGAACATGACCATCAAAAGATGATAGTTATCACGACTCTATATAAGGAATAAAAAAAGTCAAGGGCTTTCAATTCTTTATTTAGTTATTGTTTTAGATATTATCGAGTCTATATCATCTATCCTTATCTTGAATCCCCTGATTTGGTAATTATAGAATCCCATCTATAAAATTAAATGTTCCTTTTTTCATGTGGATGTCATACATATCTAAATCCAAAGTATTAGGTCGTCCTAGATAGTCATCATAGAGAAGGTGGTAGGTTTCATGTGAATTCATTTTATTTTTATTCTCTGAGGTAGAAGTAGTAGTAAGTTGATCCTTTTAATGTTTAGCATAATGAATATGAAATGGTAAAAGGGAAGTGTCTTGATGTCCATAATTCTCAAATACAAGAACATGGTCATCATATAAGACTCCATCAGGTCGATAGAAGTCATGGGTAAAAGAAAAACTAGGTTCATGCACTGGTATTTATAGTTTAGAGGATTCATGTGTCGTGTGAGGTGTCACTTATTTTTATTCAACATGGGTTTATATCTTTGTCTATTTATCATCTACACACTCATTCATTACACCGTATCTAGTTTGAGATCTATGAGTTGAGTAGGATATGCTTCTATTTCTATTAGAAATGACTATGATAGTTAGATGTCAGGTAACATTGTGTGATTTTTTAGAGATTTTGAGTGGATATCATGATATCAACACCCTTATGGATATTTCATATTTATATATATATGATTGTATGATGTCATACTTGTAATAAAGTTTCTATATTTAGTTAATGATACCATTAATTTCATATAGTGGTGGGATACATTCTAGGATGTTATTGGAGTGAATTGAGTGGTCCTTGGTGAGCGAATCAAATGAATGAGTCAGATGAATATTGAACCCTGATTCCATGATAGTTGAGCTAATGTTGAGTTCATCATAGGTCCAACCGGTAGTGTTTCTTATGGTTTAGGACAAGTACCATTATTTCTTTCTATAAGAGGATTTCCAACCACCCCATCGTTGATTTATTTAATTTTGTATATATTTATAATTTGGTTCTTTTGAAATTCATGTCACCATATAGGATAATTCATTATGAGTTGTGATGTCTATGGATCTTATTCTATGATTTCATATATAAAAGTTTTATTCACCCCATTGTATCACATAGAGGTTCTCTATTCATGTTCATGAAGAAGATTGATAATAGTCTTCAACCATGTACCAATTATCCTCTCTTTAACATAGTGACAATGAAGAATTGTTACCCCATTATATGGATTAGATATCTATTTCATTAGTTGACAGGATGTAGATGGTTATTTAGGAAACATTTATATTAAGAAAACTTGATGTTGGTAAAGGATAAATAAATTACAAACACTACCTTTAAATGTCATTATGGACACTATGATTTCATGGTAATTCCCTTTGGTGTCAGGATCACATCAACTATGTTCAAGGGACTCATGGATAATTTATTTTTTAGTTCTTGGGTTAATTTTTATGGTGATTATTGATAAACTCCTTGTGTATCTTGAGTCAAAATAGGAGAATGCAGAAACTTTTCAAGAAATTTTAGTTGTTCTATATCATTATTTCGTGTTTATTATGTTGAAATTATTTTTGTTCTATACTCAAGAGGTAAATTTCATTGAAGATTTTATTTCTTAGTGAGGTTTATTATTTTATCCAATGAAGATTAATATTTTTTTGATAGATGCTACAAGAAAATTGAAAATATTCAATTATTTGATGGACATACATGATATTATAAAAGTTTCATTCCTAATATCCACTGGATTATGATTAATTTTAAAAACATTCCCTATAATTAATAGTATTTTTCTTTAAATAAACAGTGGAAAACTACTTTTGAGTATTTAAAATAGAAGCTGGTTAGTCCCCCTATTCGCAATTTTTCTACATAATTTTTTTTTGTTTTGATTTATTATTACACTTAATAATTTTAATTGGGATTAAATTTGATTTATCATAGAGATATTATCATATGTGTTTCTTAAAGTTATACCCCATGGGTATAACTACCGTACTCTTGATCATGATCATATCAATGTTGTGTTTTCTCTAATGTTGTGGTGACACTATATCATCAGTGAGCACTTTTTTCCATCATGTATTATAGGACTCTACTATATATCTTCTTCGAGTGTTATTTGATCTTAAAATAATAACTATAGAAATAATTGTTATAAAATTATTATTTTGATATTTTATATTATTATAGGAATGTAAATGTTATTGATGGCCCAATAAGCTATACTTTACATGGAGATACTGTTTAGGAGTCTGGTGATACATGGAGAGTGAAGGGGGATCCTTCCACACTACACCTTGATGTGAAGAATGTTAATAAATGATGGTGTCCCTACTAGATGATGATGTATATTTTATTAAGGAATCAAGTGGAAGAATCACATTTGGGGGATTCTGATGTATAAACTTAGTGAAATCATGTTTATCATGGTGATGACCCTTAACGATGGTTTGAGGATGATTAGAATTAGGTGTTGCTACATGGGTGGCTCTCCATTCCTTTAGAAGTGTGTGAGGTGTTTATTTATGTGTTTCATAGAACGCCTTGGATATAAATCATAGTATTTCTAAGATGTATCATTCCTTGATGAGTCATTTTTGTGGTCATGGATGAATTGATCCATTGTAGAGTCATATATCAGTGTTTAGTCTTCTAGAAATTAATGGTTGAGTATAATTGTCTTGGGGATTTTCTTCATCCATTGATTTTTCAAGGGGATGTGAGAGTAAATATTAGTAGATTTCATCCCCAGTTTACCAAGAGCCTATGGTGGATATGATGTTATCTAAGTGATTATATACTTCTTAAAGAATTCAATTGACTTCATGGTGATTAAGGAGTCATGATCAGTGGGTGTATTGGTGATTAACTTTTTATAGTATATTATACGTCTAAATAGTGTTATTGGGATGATAGTCTCTGATCAATATCCTCATTTTTCCTATAATGTGTATAGAGGTCTAAAATTTAATTTTGGCTCTCAGATATTCCTCATCAAATCTATTCATCTGTAGATGTATTGTCTAATAGAGATGATTATAAAGACTTTATGTGATATGTTTCATAGAGGTTTTTTTTGTATTTTAGAGACTCGTGGGCGAATAACCTACCCTTATTTATGTTTTATTATAAAAAACTCACACTCAATAATAATTATTTATCTATTCAAATCAACTTATTATTGATCATGATATCATCATTGTGATTACCCTAGATTTGATAGTTTGCTAAATTTAGACAGGAATTGGTAAAGAACATGATATATATGGTCCATGTGATTCACAAGCTGATAATGAAAGGGTAGGATCATCATAAATTCTTTGTCATTAATAGGATGATACCTTTAGAGTTTAAAGAAAGATATCATTTATTTTTGATGGATTTTCATCTTTATGGGTTGTGACAGTTTGGTCATGGATGTAAGATTTCCCCATGATTTTTGTTTTGGGATTTTCAAGGTATTAGATGACATCAGTAAAGATGTATATCTTGTTAAAACTACCACATTATATTGATATAATCTATGATGTTTTCCATTTTCCATGCATTCACTAGTATCATCACGATGACTCTAATGTCATTAGCTAGGGATATTTGGCAGTTTATAATGATATGACCTTTGAGGAGGAGCTTGTTGAGATTAGGGATCATTGTGAGAAGGATTATTGTGCACATGTTATTCCTTTGTTTTCTTGTATTACGGTGACATAGCGGTTTGGAAGAGTACACGAGGGAATTTGAGTGGCAGATACATGGTCAATTCCCCTACTAGATTGATTATTTAAGGATTTTTGTTGTTTTGTATCTTTCTTATGATGAGATTATTTTTCTTCTATTATAGAGATATCATTATTTGATAAATTTATTGTTTTGTGTTTCATCATCCCTTTGTTTTATTTTTTATTCTCACTTTTGGTTTTCATTCTCATAGAAAAGAATTATCTAAGAGGCATCTGATATAAGGTCATGGATTCTTCTTAACCCCTTCATCTTTGTTTCATGGTTGTTGAGGGAGTTCATGGATGTTTTTTGTATCTTGGGGGGGGTGGGTTTGAGTGTTATTTAAGTTTTTATTAATTTTTATTTATTAATTTTGGTTTTTAAAATTTTGAATTTTTTTTAGTTAAGTCTTAGATGACCATTATGTTATTTATTGTTTAGGAAGACCTTTATATTTTACCCTAGTCTATTATGACCCTCAAATATTTTCCTATATCCATAAATTGATCCTTATGACCCCCCCTATAGAATTGTCCCTTACATTTTTAAGAGTTGGTTGAATTTTATTATGTAAGACTCCAATTAATAAATATAACATTCATTCTTGTGTAACTTGAGAGAAAATATAGTACATAATAAGAGTCATTATTCCATATTATAAGTGACTCCATTTTACCAATTCTTTAACAGTAACTCTAGCTTAGTCTTATGTATCATGTATCTATCTTTTCCTATGTCAATTTTCTTGACATTGTTTGATTCTCTCTTATGTTCTATGTATCAGTTTTTCCCCATAGATATTTTCCCTAATTTTTTAGAGGTACCCAAAATCATAATATTCAATTTGTAATGTAATTAAAAATCAGAAAATAATTATTATTTTTTGTTTCTAAAGGTAAAATGAACTCCTTTTCCCCAAAATACTTGTGTCATGTTTTAATGAATTTAACTTTTTCAAGGGACATATTAATTAAAAAATTGGTAATTTAATAATATTTATAGAAACTAAACACCTACCTGTATGTACATACATGTTCCTTGTTTTTTATATGAATTGAATAGAACTATTTGGTGGTATTTAATCACTACTCTAATCATATCGTTTTGAACAATTAGGCATTGACGATTTAATTTTAATGGGAAACCACTTAGGATGATCAAATATACAATTTAACAATTTTGTTAACATTAGTATTAGGTTAACATCCATATTTTTCAAATTTCACATATATATCATGAAATTTGATAAATAGTGAGCTAGTACAATTCATTCTCTTTGAATAATATAATACATTAGTTTAAAGAGATCATATTTTTTTGATCCTGATAGAATCTCCATAATGACATTTTTTTCATTTAAGTATTTCACCCTCCATTTATACTTATTCATGGTGAGTTATCAAAGATTATGTTCAAGGAATATGATTCATGACACCTCTTTTATTTAGTGTTAATTTGGTTTTTTCATGCTTTATACACCCATAGCTAAATAGAAGTGATAAAAAAATGTATATAATATTCCTCAATTTTTTAAAATAGATAATTATATTTGTTTCATGTGAATTTTCTAAAATTATATTTTATTGATGGTTTGATTTATTATTATATAGTTTATTATTGATATTTTTCTTGTCTAAATAATTAAAAATTTACTATAAAACATAATTTGTTTTTGATGAGGATGATTGTGAATGAATTCAATCCTTTTTTCAAAATTTAATATGATAATAAATTTTATTTTTAGAATTTTAGTAGAATATTTTTCAGTGCTATATCACTGTTACAATAAAATTCACGATGAAGGAAATATTTTCATAATGAATTGATATAAATAATTTGGTAATATAAAATTATATTTATGGAATTATTTATCTTCAGGAAAAATATGTTTATACCTAATTTCCATTGTGGTTCTTGATTTAATGGTATAATATTAATTTCTCTTAGATACATTCCAACTCTTAAAAATTTATTTTATTTACTATTAATGTATATATATACCTTTTGTGATTTTAATTGAAATATTTACATAGTTATTTTGGATGGTGAGGCTTTTTATATTGATATTATTTTGGTTTTGTTTGATTATTATGGTTGATGATGAATATTGTGGATGATGTGGAACAATGATTATGATGATACATGATAAATGTATCATATTGAGTGCCTTGTAACATTTCCTATTCTTCATTTGTGATTTATAATTTCATAATGAAATCTTATCATTATTATTTCCCTATCATGGATATCTTCTTAACTATAGGACTACATATTATTTCCTTTAATTTTGGAATATTATTTAAATGAAGAATTAATTGAAAGGGTTAGTTAAATGATTAAAATGTGATTAAATAATATTAATAAATATATATTTAGTGAAATAATAATGGATCAAGGATATGAATTTAATACTGAATTTAATACCCTTGGTTTATTTTTTAATATAAATATTGATCAAGGGTGGTGGTGAGTTATTGTTAAATGTTTCATAAATAATTATAGTTTCATGAAGGAATTGAATCTTATTACTTGTATGATTATGGGGTTCCAAGTCCATAGTAGTAATAATTTGGTATTTATGTGGGATGATGTCTTTAGAATGTTCCTTGGGTTAGTTAGTTTCCCTTAAAATGGTTTGTTTATATATATCGTAATGTTTTTTTTGTAGGCTCTCGCACTATGTTTTGTTGGAGTGGTTAAAGATTGAAGTGCATTGTGTTGCATTTGTTGTCAATGAGGCATGAAGTTGTCTTGGAATGAATGGATGTCAAGGAGTCAAGATGTGAATGTCAAAGGATGTGATGTTGATGGTGATGAAGGAGAATGGTCATGGTACTAAGATGCATGTCACTTAGGAGATTCACTAAGTGACATAGGAGAATATGGTTGAAACATTCTCCATGGACATCTGACGATTGCTGAGCTGCTCTTTAAGTTCATAGAACTTGTATCCTGATGAAACAAAGTCACAACATTGTTTGAAGACCATGCATTGTCTTCACAATGCATGAGGAGTTGAAAGGAGTTCCATCCACAACTACTAAGTGGATGATGTGCATTAATGAAGTCCATGCACTATCACTTAGTGCATGTGAATTAGAAGATGATCCAATTGATCTCTGATTAGATCAATGAAGCACTTTGAATAATTTAAGTGATTCAGGAGTTTGGTTGAAGATGAAGAACCTTCGGGAATTCCATTACAAAGTGATGAATAAATGTTGAAGAGAATTGGAGGAATTCTTAAGAAGAAGAAGAATAGAGATGGGAAGAAGAATGGCTTGGAGTGGCACTTGGCATGTTACACTTGGTCACTTTGTTTAACAAAGGACTCAGTGTTTTTGTTGCAAAAAATAGGCCACCAAGGAGGCCAACCGAGGGTCATCACCCAAGGCACATGTGGGACTCAAGGTCACCACGCCCATGGGGAACCCTCGAGGCCAGGGAAGCAACCTTGAGGCAGGGGGCGCACCCAAGGACACCGCATGGGCTCCTGGGGCACGCCCGGAGGAGCGCAGAGGGGCCGTGTATAAGCCCCGAGGGCACGCGGTGGTGAAGCCCGCGCACCCGTGTGTGCATAGTGGGCGCTAGGAGCGCGCCCGCAGGAGCAAGAGTGGGCGCAGAGCGCGCCCGCAGAGAGAACCCGGTGCGGGGCGGCACCGGGAGGGAGGAAGTTCAATTGAGCGGTGGAAGGCAGCGCTTATTTGATAAACCGCGACAAAACCGCGCCCCGTTTCGATGTGGGACGCGGAAAAATTCCCAGGAGCGAATCTGAGCCGCTCGATTGATCGCGCGGATGATATAAGCCGCACATCTGATCCGCGGCGAGATCTCCAGATCGCGGCCGTCCGATGTATTTCAAATGCCGCATCCAACGGCCCAGCGCTCGTCCTCTTCCCCGAGCTCGGCTGAGGCCTCCCCGCGCATTCCCGCGAGCTCCGATCGAACCAGAGGCAACCTGAAGATGGATTTCGAGTTCCCGGCCACCTCTGAAGAATCTAAGACCTCCATTGAGCTCATCTCTCCACACCGAACACGGCCATGCATAAAAAATGGTGTGCATGCAATGTATGGAGAATTTCGAATGAGGCCGAGGCAAACGGAGTTGCCGAGGCATCGGGGTATTCATGTTTTGCATGGGATGGCCAAAACCGAGGCCGTGCATGCGTTCGAAGTCGCATGCACGTAGAGGAGAAAAACATAAATGGATCCCGCGTGAAACAGAGAATAAAAACGGGATTTGCGGATCGTTTAAAGATTTAAAAGATCTGAAATCTTCGAAATTGAAGTTATCCCACGCGGAAGATTTGAGGCGTCCCTCTGCCTATATAAAGAAAGGCCGAGACCTCTGAGCCTCTTGCTGATGCGCTGAATTTTGGAAGTCCCGTGAGCGCATCTCTCTGCCTCGCGAAGGTTTGAAGCCCCGCGCAAAGAACTTGCGCGGCTGAAGGTTCCGGAGCCACCCGAGGCTTCGAAGGTCCCCTGCGCGCTAACCTTTGCGCGGCAGGAAGTACCCAGGGCCGCCGCATCCTTGCGCGCCCGTGGTTGTCACCCTCTCTGTTCGCGAATTTGCACGACAGGAGGAAGAGCCCGCGGTGTTGCACCTGCACACCCGCAGCTGGTTGCACTTGTGCGCCCCTTGGCCCGTGCAACTTGCGCGCCTTGTGCTCCAAGCACTTGCGCGATGCCTTGCATCCAAGGCTTTGCACGACTGCCCCTTGCACCTTGACACCTTGTGGGACAGTGTGTGTGCAAGTGGGTGAAGTGAAGACCACCACATCCCTAGTGTGTGTGTGCCAAGTGAGGAGAAGGCCCTACGGGCAGTAGCTTGTGCAAAGAGGGAGAACCCGAGGCCTTAGTGCTTTGTGTGCAAAGTGAACAAGGAAAGGCCGTGGCCCTAGCATATGCATAAGGAGGAAGACTACATCAAGTAGTATGTGCAAAGGAAGTGAAAGGCCGTAGCCTTGTGTGGGTGAAGTGAAGACCACACCTCACTTGAGTTTGTGTGTGTGCAAAGAAGAATAAAAGAACAAGTCTTGTGTGCAAAGGAAGTGAAAGGCCGTAGCCTTGTGTGGGTGAAGTGAAGACCACACCTCACTTGAGTGTGTGTGTGTGTGCAAATTGAAGAGGAACACCCTACGGCCATTTAAGGGTGTGCAACAAGAAGTGTGTAGGCCAAGCTCAAGTGTGTGCCAAAGTGAAGAAGTTTTGTGTGCAAAGAGACAAGAAGGCCGAACCTAGTGTGTGCACTAAAAGTGTATACACTTAGAAGAAGTGGAAGACTCTCACACTAAAGTATAACACACTTTTAAGTGTGTAATCAAAAGAAATAAAGTGTGTGAAGTTCAGAGTTGGTGTGTTCTTAAAGTGTTACACCCTTTGTGGGTCTACTGCACCAAGAAGAAGAAGGAGAGTGCATGCATGCATGCATTCACGTGCACACGTGAACAGAGCCAAATCAGTGGTGTGCATTTGAGGAGTCCAAGACCAAAAGATCTTGAAGATATTGTGATGCCATGCATTCAGTGCATGAAGTTGTTTTGAACTGAGACTGGACCAGACTGAAGTTAAAGACATCAGTTGTCTGAGTATTCAGTAGTTAGAGAGAAGCCAGGTCATCCTCAGAAGAAGGAGATAAATCCTGAGCAAGACGAGAAGACCTGATCATCACAAGTGATCAGAGGTACAGAGCAAGGCCAGCAGCCTTTATCCCAGGCTGCTGAAGTTACTTGAAGAACTTGAAGTGAAGAAGAGCTACTCGTGTGACTCGAGGAGCCAGGAGAAGACCCTGTGGGACTCAGGGAGAAGAAGTCTTCAGTGGGATTCTGGAGCAGGCCAGTGGGACTCTAGTAACACTGTGGGACGCAGTATAAAGACCCTCCTGTGGGACTCAGGAGAGATACAGTGGGACTCTGTATCGACCATTGTAATACTAACAGATTATAATGGGAGAATCCATGCTGGGAGAGCATGGAAAGGATGTAGGCCTTTGGTGCCGAAACTTGTAAATCCTTGTGTCCTGTGCCTTTTCATTACTGCATTATCCGGGAAAGGTTGAGAGATACAAGAAGAGTGGATCGAGGCTTTAACCAGCCATAGAGGTTTAATTGATTAAGAATCAATTAGTAAAAAGTTTTAAAGGATCACTGATTCACCCCCTCCCCCTCTCAGTGATTCACACTGATCTGGGCACTTCAATTGGTATCAAAGGGAGGTTACCTCTAAAAGATCCAAGAGAGTCTATATGGAGTGCAGATTTGAGGAAATGAGTGACCAGCCTCAAATGGAGATATCTGCCAAGACTCAGAAAAACAGAATGAAGAAACAGACAAAGAAGATGAAGAAGAAGGCTGGTGCAATCAGAGAAACTCCTTCTATGGAAGGAAATGTGAAAGTCACATCAGATAAAAATTCCTTTTATCATTCTTCTGATGAAGCCTGCTCTAGCTGTGATGAATATGGAAGAAACAATGATCTTCTAAATGCAATCAAATATCTTCAGAAGAGAGTTCCCAAGGAAGTTGCAATGTGTATAGCTACAGGCCTCCTTGATCTTCAAGAAGAAAAATTACAGCTAGAAGATGAAGCCAATTCTCTGGAAGTCCAATTGGCAAAAAGGGTTGGCATAACCAACACTCTCAGAAAGCTGGTAAATGCCAAAGATGAAACAGTATCCCTTTGCAATGAAAGATATGAAGACACTGCTGAAGAATTGCAAAGAAGCCTTTTTGAGAAAGACATCTTTATGATAATGATCAAAGATGTTTTACATGCACTGGAAAAGAGGCACAAAGTGTCAATGAATGTCAGAGATGCTCAACTCGAAGACAAAGTCAAATTGGTGAAGGAGCTTGACAATTCATTGCAAGAAATGAAGAAGGTGCATGAAGACCAGATGAAGCAGCTGAAAGAAGATTGGGAAGTAAAGCTAAGAATTGTTGAGGATGAGAAGAACTCCCTTAACATGAAATGCTTAGAACTGGAGGTGATATTGAAACATCTGCAATCACCTAAAGCTGAATCCTCCCAGTCAGCTGGAAGAAGACATGTTGCTACTCAAGTATGCTTTGAGCAGGATGATTCTAATAGAAAGACATCCTCTAGTGAAAGTGCAACAACTTCTAAAAAGAAGGTACCATCCATCCCATCTTGTACTGATGCTTCTAATAGTGTTTCTACTAAAAGTGCAGGATGGAAGAATGAATCCAAACAAGTATGGATGAAGACAGTAAAGAAGCAGAGCTCTCCTGAAACAACACAACAAGTCAAGAAAAGTACCCAACAATCAGAAGGACTGAAGAGGTCTAGATTTGTGGGTCAGTGTTGGTGTTGTAATAAGTATGGGCATTGTGCAAAGGATTGTTGGTACAATCCACTGAATGCCAAAGCACAGAGGAAGCCCATGCCTAGGGGGAGCAAGCCAGAAGAAAAGAAGCAGCATCCATAGGTCCAGAGACATCTGTTTACTGCAAATAGATTTGGATTACTTGACAACATCTGGGATGGTTGCAAAAGTGGTCAACAATTTGATACATGTCAATCTCCGAATGTATCCAAAGCTGGAAAGAAGAGAAGATCACAGAACCTGGCTAAGAGAGATTCCTTGGGAAGCAAGCATAAGAATGTGGAAGATGCTCCCAAGAAGATTATGAATAAGGAAGAGAAGTCCTTGGAATCTAAATCCAAGAAGGGTGATGCATCCAGAAGGACTACCAAGAAAACATGCTTCTACTGTGGAAAGAAAGGTCATACCATGGATCTTTGTAAAGAAGCCATGAAATGCAATAGAGGCAGACTGAACTCAAACAGACAATCAATCCAGAAGAAGCAGAAGGGATTGATTGAAAACAGGTTGCCTAAGAAAGGTAGCTTGACAGCATCAAAAGAACCATGTGGAACTTCCAAAACTGAGGCCACTCTTCCAAATGATTTACTTGTTATATGGCCACATCAGTTGCAACTTGCCAGAGAACTACAAAGAGTTGAAGATGAAGCTCTGGCAATTGCTAAAGAAAAAGGGAAGAAGAAGGTTTCACATGAAGATGTTTTGAGAACCACACCAGCACAATCATCAATGAAGATCAAATGTGCAAGTGTGAAGGCTGGTGAAAATGGGACATCTCGGTTGAGAGAATCTTCTCAACCTTGTTGTTCACATTGATGAACCAAGGAGGTTCCATCTTATTCCCTTATACTATTGGTATTTACATGTGCTGACATTGCAGGGAATTGAAGATGATGATCATTCTCAGCTGGAGGATGGTTTGGACAGAATGGAGTGCACCCCTTGAGGGGGAGCCAATCTGGAGAAGATGGGATTCTGATATTTAATTCCATCTTGAGAAAAGTGAAGGTATTCCAATCATACTTTCATCCCTTGTTTCTTAATTGAGTTTATCTTGTCAATTAAGGGGGAGTATTGATTGAAGACAAATGGATGAAAGGGGGAGCTTTATCTTTGCACTGAACTTTCTAATGAGTTTTGTGGAGTATGTGCAGAATTTAGCAATTCCTTGTTATATATGAAAAATTTCAAACCCCTAAGCATGATCTCACATGTGTAGAGAGTTATGGACAGCATTGAGTTCCTTGGTTACATCACTCTTGTTTTCTACACCGGGTTAGCCCAAGTAGACTTAGAGTTGATCTACTAAAGGTTCTTTGCTAAAGAAGAACATGTGACATCATCCCTCTCTCAGTGTTTTTCAAGAAAATAATTTTCAAAGGGAGGAAGAGATATTGTGGAAGAGAACCACACCACACCTTTGCATTTGATTTCCAATAAGGGGGAGAAAATATTGGCACACATATTGACCCATTCATATGTGCTAAAGGAGTGTATTGACAACAAATACAAAGGGGGAGACTGAAGTGCATTGTGTTGCATTTGTTGTCAATGAGGCATGAAGTTGTCTTGGAATGAATCGATGTCAAGGAGTCAAGATGTGAATTTCAAAGGATGTGATGGTGATGGTGATGAAGGAGAATGGTCATGGTACTAAGATGCATGTCACTTAGGAGATTCACTAAGTGACATAGGAGAATATGGTTGAAACATTCTCCATGGACATCTGACGATTGCTGAGCTGCTCTTTAAGTTCATAGAACTTGTATCCTGATGATACAAAGTCACAACATTGTTTGAAGACCATGCATTGTCTTCACAATGCATGAGGAGTTGAAAGGAGTTCCATCCACAACTACTAAGTGGATGATGTGCATTAATGAAGTCCATGCACTATCACTTAGTGCATGTGAATTAGAAGATGATCCAATTGATCTCTGATTAGATCAATGAAGCACTTTGAATAATTTAAGTGATTCAGGAGTTCGGTTGAAGATGAAGAACCTTCGGGAATTCCATTACAAAGTGATGAATAAATGTTGAAGAGAATTGGAGGAATTATTAAGAAGAAGAAGAATAGAGATGGGAAGAAGAATGGCTTGGAGTGGCACTTGGCATGTTACACTTGGTCACTTTGTTTAACAAAGGACTTAGTGTTTTTGTTGCAAAAAATAGGCCACCAAGGAGGCCAGCCGAGGGTCATCACCCAAGGCACATGTGGGACTCAAGGTCACCACGCCCATGGGGAACCCTCAAGGCCAGGGCAGCAACCTTGAGGCAGGGGGCGCACCCAAGGACACCGCATGGGCGCCTGGGGCACGCCCGGAGGAGCGCAGAGGGGCCGTGTATAAGCCCCGAGGGCACGCGGTGGTGAAGCCCGAGCACCCGTGTGTGCATAGTGGGCGCTAGGAGCGCGCCCGCAGGAGCAAGAGTGGGTGCAGAGCGCGCCCGCAGAGAGAACCCGGTGCGGGGCGGCACCTGGAGGGAGGAAGTTCAATTGAGCGGTGGAAGGCAGCGCTTATTTGATAAACTGCGAGAAAACCGCGCCCCGTTTCTATGTGGGACGCGGAGAAATTCCCGGGAGCGAATCTGAGCCGCTCGATTGATCACGCGGATGATCTAAGCTGCACATCTGATCCGCGGCGAGATCTCCAGATCGCGGCCGTCTGATGTATTTCAAATGCCGCATCCAACGGCCCAGCGCTCGTCCTCTTCCCCGAGCTCGGCTGAGGCCTCCCGCGCATTCCCGCGACCTCCGCTCGAACCAGAGGCAACCTGAAGATGGATTTCGAGTTCCCGGCCACCTCTGAAGAATCTAAGACCTCCATTGAGCTCGTCTCTCCACACCGAACACGGCCATGCATAAAAAATGGTGTGCATGCAATGTATGGAGAATTTCGAATGAGGCCGAGGCAAACAGAGTTGCCGAGGCATCGGGGTATTCATGTTTTGCATGGGATGGCCAAAACCGAGGCCGTACATGCGTTCGAAGTCGCATGCACGTAGAGGAGAAAAACATAAATGGATCCCGCGCGAAACAGAGAATAAAAACGGGATTTGCGGATCGTTTAAAGATTTAAAAGATCCTAAATCTTCGGGATTGAAGTTATCCCACGCGGAAGATTTGAGGCATCCCTCTGCCTATATAAGGAGAGGCCGAGACCTCTGAGCCGTTTGCTGATGCGCTGAATTTTGGAAGTCCCGTGAGCGCATCTCTCTGCCTCGCGAAGGTTTGAAGCCCCGCGCAAAGAACTTGCGCGGCTGAAGGTTCCGGAGCCACCCGAGGCTTCGAAGGTCCCCTGCGCGCTAACCTTTGCGCGGCAGGAAGTACCCAGGGCCGCCGCATCCTTGTGCGCCCGTGGTTGTCACCCTCTCTGTTCGCGAATTTGCACGACAGGAGGAAGAGCCCGCGGTGTTTCACCTGCGCGCCCGCGGCTGGTTGCACTTGTGCGCCCCTTGGCCAGTGCAACTTGCGCGCCTTGTGCTCCAAGCACTTGCGCGATGCCTTGCATCCAAGGCTTTGCACGACTTCCCCTTGCACCTTGACACCTTGTGGGACAGTGTGTGTGCAAGTGGGTGAAGTGAAGACCACCACATCCCTAGTGTGTGTGTGCCAAGTGAGGAGAAGGCCCTACGGGCAGTAGCTTGTGCAAAGAGGGAGAACCCGAGGCCTTAGTGCTTTGTGTGCAAAGTGAACAAGGAAAGGCCGTGGCCCTAGCATATGCATAAGGAGGAAGACTACATCAAGTAGTATGTGCAAAGTAAGTGAAAGGCCATAGCCTTGTGTGGGTGAAGTGAAGACCACACCTCACTTGAGTTTGTGTGTGTGCAAAGAAGAATAAAAGAACAAGTCTTGTGTGCAAAGGAAGTGAAAGGCCGTAGCCTTGTGTGGGTGAAGTGAAGACCACACCTCACTTGAGTGTGTGTGTGTGTGTGCAAATTGAAGAGGAACACCCTACGGCCATTTAAGTGTGTGCAACAAGAAGTGTGTAGGCCAAGCTCAAGTGTGTGCCAAAGTGAAGAAGTTTTGTGTGCAAAGAGACAAGAAGGCCGAACCTAGTGTGTGCACTAAAAGTGTATACACTTAGAATAAGTGGAAGACTCTCACACTAAAGTATAACACACTTTTAAGTGTGTAATCAAAAGAAATAAAGTGTGTGAAGTTCAGAGTTGGTGTGTGCTTAAAGCGTTACACCCTTTGTGGGTCTACTGCACCAAGAAGAAGAAGGAGAGTGCATGCATGCATGCATGCACATGCACACGTGAACAGAGCCAAATCAGTGGTGTTCATTTGAGGAGTCCAAGACCAGAAGATCTTGAAGATATTGTGATGCCATGCATTCAGTGCATGAAGTTGTTTTGAACTGAGACTGGACCAGACTGAAGTTAAAGACATCAGTTGTCTGAGTATTCAGTAGTTAGAGAGAAGCCAGGTCATCCTCAGAAGAAGGAGATAAATCCTGAGCAAGACGAGAAGACCTGATCATCACAAGTGATCAGAGGTACAGAGCAAGGCCAGCAGCCTTTATCCCAGGCTGCTGAAGTTACTTGAAGAACTTGAAGTGAAGAAGAGCTACTCGTGTGACTCGAGGAGCCAGGAGAAGACCCTGTGGGACTCAGGGAGAAGAAGTCTTCAGTGGGATTCTGGAGCAGGCCAGTGGGACTCTGGTAACACTGTGGGATGCAGTATAAAGACCCTCCTGTGGGACTCAGGAGAGATACAGTGGGACTCTGTATCGACCATTGTAATACTAACAGATTATAATGGGAGAATCCATGCTGGGAGAGCATGGCAAGGATGTAGGCCTTTGGTGCCGAACCTCGTAAATCCTTGTGTCCTGTGCCTTTTCATTACTGCATTTTCCGGGAAAGGTTGAGAGATACAAGAAGAGTGGATCGAGGCTTTAACCAGCCATAGAAGTTTAATTGATTAAGAATCAATTAGTAAAAAGTTTTAAAGGATCACTGATTCACCCCCTCCCCCTCTCAGTGATTCACACTGATCTGGGCACTTCAAAGATGAATTTTTTCTTTGGGTTATAGATATTTTTTACCATTTAAGCTGTTAAGGGTGAAAATGGTTGAGTAATCCCCATACCCCTATCACTTTTATCGATTTAGACAGAATATGTTGTTATATTTGAGCTATGATATATTGAATTAATAGAATGTATACATGTATGGGTTGTAATGGATCATAGTTACTACATACATGTAAATGTTGTTTTTTATGGATTAGGGTTGTAGAAATGTTTTTCATTATATGTGTATTTATATATGATCCATAATGTATTTTCTTGTAGTTGTTATTTACACAAATTTATGATGGATCTCGACTAAACTATACAATTATTTTGATGTATTTGGATGTGGTTTTGGTATGTTAAAATCTATTTATGTCATGCCTTTTGGACAAAATGGGAGAACCATGATGTATGTAATTTGGGTTTTGTAAAAGTAGTTCAACTTTAAGGTTGTATCAGGGTACCTTTCTTACATATATAATTCTGATATTATGTAACATTTCATGGTTTTGTGGTGGAAATGACTTTATGTGGTTGGAAAATAGTTTACCTTTTTATGTTCTGAGTTGTGTTCTCAATTTATTCACTAGGGATTTAGTATGATTCATTCGAATATTGAACAGTTGTTTTGGGGAGTATCCCACTGAGTATACTTTAATGATCACCCCAATATATATATATTTATATCCAAGTATTTGGGAGAGTTTGAATTATCCAGAAAAACATTACTAGCTCATAGGGATTATTCGATGGTTAATTGGTGTTAGAGGTACTTGTTATGACATTTTTTTGTGTTATATTACAATTTATGGTTTCATTATATATAATTTAATGTATTGCGATTTGGATTATATATGGAGCTGAACGGTGGTTAATTTATCATTCAATAGTAATTTCAGGGTAATTCCTTTCATGTGTGTATATTCTATACTCTTACTATTATTATCTAACTCATGGTTTATTTGAGTTGAGGTTTTGGGGTCATTGTCATATTTATTATCCACCTAGGAGAAGTATCAATGGGGTTAGGTCACGATATGTATCATGGATAATTAGAAATAATTTTTATTTATCAATATTATATGGAATAAATATTTAAAATTTATGGTGTTTATCTATAGATATAGGGAAGGAAAGAATGAGTGATTTTTTCCTTAATAATATTATTTATATTATATAATATTTTCTACACATTCACTAATGTATTGAATATTTTTAATACAATAGTATAGTACAAAAAAATCTTATATAGATCCATTAAGTCATGATAGATATATAATATTTTCTTTATAAGATCTATGGATGTATTTTTAACTATTATAGGTGAGGAAGATCTTATTTTCAATGGCACTATTTATACTGGATTCCAAACAAAATTATGATAATTCAATATTTCAATTAGGGATTATGTTATACCTAAATAGTGGAGTCATGAGTTAAAATCGTTTTAAAAAAATCAATTATTTATAAATATATAATTGATTCAAAATAAATATCAACACTAATTATTGTGAAATATTTTTTTTATAAAAAAATATTTTTTAATGAGTTGGTATTCATATAATAATGAAACCAAACATGTTCCGTTATGAAAAAAATTGAGCTATTACTTGGGTTATGGAAATACTTTTTCATAAAAATGAAAACATTTTCATTGTATATATCATCTCATTAGAGATATCATTTAGAGGGGGAAAGTAAATATTTTTTAGGTAAATAATAGAATCAATGATTACAAATGTTCATTTAAATGATTTGAATATGATGTATATTTCTTAAGGATACATTTCATGATAATGAATCAATAAGCATAAGTTCAAGGATATGAAACTAATTTAATCTTATGTTCCTATCTAAGAATATGTTGTATCCAACATAGTTTGGAATCAATGTAATTCAACATAGGACTACATTTCACCTAATGTAGTATGTGTTTATTTATATGGTTTACACACCATCATATAATTGTTTCATCATTTAAGAATCATATGTTTGATTAATTATTGGACTTCATATTCATTGAATAAGTTCAATGAATTTTACACTGGAGTGTAATATGTGGGTGCCATAAGATTACACCTGATACTCATAATATGGTCGACACTCTTTATTTAATGAATTGATTCTAGACATTTTTATAATGGGATAAGTACCTATCTGTTGGGGTAACCTGTCTAGATTAAAATACTTTAAAAACACTCCTATATAAATATTCCATTAATCATGCATAGTGAAGGCACTAGAATCCTATTATCACTTAGGGAATTATTATTTTGTGAAGTATGATTCAATGAATGATGTAATTTCCTTAGAGAAAAAATTATTATTGTATTGAAACTTATTTCCTTTGGTGTATTTTTTATCAATCATTATATAATGAAACATGGATATATTATTATGAGACATGGATAAAGGAAGTCTAATCACTGATGATCATGGTGATAGTTGTATATGGAAGTGATAATGATAAAATTAATACAAAAACCATATTGATGTGGTATACTCTAAGAAAATTTAATTTTATATGGTATGTGTCTTGGAAGATATACATAATTATTATTTTTTCCTAGATATTTAATATGGATAAAATAGAAAAATTATAGTAAAAAATTATTCCTACATGAAGGTAGTATTTCTAGAAGAATTAGATTTGGGAAATGGGGTGATGTTGTTAATCAAATGTGTCGATGGAAGATGACCTGAAGTATTTAGTGATTAAAGAAGATGAATTAATGTTATTTACAATTTTTATTATTCTAATATATCATGGGATTTAATTAATTGTTGATAATGAGTATCACATAAAAACTTAAGGGTCGTGAAATCAAATAATCATAAAATGATAATGTAATCATGAAACTCCCATTGAGTCACACAACCACATATTTTCAATCATGCATCATGATCACCAGAATTAAAAAAAAGAGTTGTACTATAATTGATAGGGAATTTATACAATTTTTGTGATAAATAGTTTCTTGGAAGGAGATTAGGAAGGTATTCATTTTAATTTTGTAAGGGAAATTTTTATGAAAAATATTTCCGGATGTAGTGAAAGGAGTTTCAAGACATAGAAGATATGCAAAAAAGTCATGAGATTGTATAATCATGAAGATATCAAATGACCATGAAGAAAAAAATACTATATAATTGATGGATTTCTTTTTTATCTTGATCTTGTGTTCATATGTATTTTTTATAGTGGGTTTTCCAAATAGATTATGTGATCACCTGAGTCATATGTGGATATTTGATGACATGTGTTGCATTCAGGAAAGGAGAATAAGTCTTGACAAAGTGCAACATAAATATGGTTGTATTTATTAATTTTTATTTGGATATTTTTTACGAATAATAAACTGATCATGAAATTTGGAGTTTTAAATTTTCCTTAAGAGTCATAATATAGATAAAAAATTTATGTGAAAAGGAATTTTGGTCATAGGATCCAAGTCTCACATTAGGATAGATGATCATAGTCGCAAATGTGGAGTTTGTTAGGAGGATTATGAATCTATATCATATATGTATTTTGGGATTATGAGTTTAGATATAACTTCCTTGATAATTTATATTCATGATCAAAATTATAATTAAGATTCATACAATCTGGGTTTTATGAATAAAGTAATGTGCACATGGTTCTTTTTCATGGAGTATTTTTCTTGATCTCACAAAAGGAGATATGCACTAAGGACATACACAGGACCAGTTTCACAAATGGATTTACCCAAATAGGTGTCTCATTCTAGTTTTACATCCCTAAGAGACATGTTCTTGAGGTGTCAAATCCTAGTAGTAACATTTAAATATCCATATTACGATGAATAAGGAAAGAAGAGGTTTCTACTTCCACATCTAAGTTGAAGAAGATAATACCCATAAGGTAATTACAACACTGAATTATCGTTATATATAAAAGAGGAATGATAGTAAATGGATATATCTAAGAATTTCTAATGTTAATATTAATCATGCATATTCAATCATCTGGAATTTGAAGAGGAAGGCACAAGACTAACATCCTGTCAGGGATTCATCCTTATCTGTACTTGAAGAAAATAAATAGAAAACAAGAAGAGTGAAAATGAGAATATATTTGAAGAATCAGATTTAAAAAAAATTTCTTTTATGAATAAAAGACAGAACATCATGTTTCAAATGTATTTAATAGATTTACAAATCTACAAAATTTGAATGATATATCATTGAAGTAGTGTGTGTAAGTGAAAAATAGGCAGTGAACCTTCGGTGTGGAGTGACTGCAGTGTAAAAATTATAAAGTTATAGTGTTAGGAATAAAGTATCCATGGATGAATCCTTTCATCCATAGAACTTTTGAATATTGGTGTATTATTCTGCATCGACACATCATCAACCTATTCTTCTTAGGCATATCCTTTTGTGGTGAATCATGTAAAATATATGTGTTTTATGGATTCTTTATTTTCTAGTGTATTTTTGTTTATATCAATAGTTATTCCAAAATTAATAATATTTTATAGATTGTTCCTATATATATTGAGAAAATATATAAAAATATAGTTAAAAACATTAAAATAAAATTTTAAATTCATTCATCACCATGCCCCCCCTCCGAGGGTGTCTTTGGCTAAAATATGTTGTGTCAGAGGGGGGATATATCTTAGAAGAAATCATTAGAATGGGTATTGGAATTTTTATTTTCATGGATTTTATAAGGTTTCATATATTTTTTAGAGAAAATTTCTTTTTTAGTTTTCAAAAAAAAATCTCAAAATCATATAAACATGTGGTTAATAGGTAGTGAAGATTATCTGAATAGATATTCATTTTTCAATGAATATTGAGTGAGTTAGTAAATCAAAAATTCAGAGGAGTATAAATAGATCCTTCTCTATTGATTTCTTCAAGAAAAACAATCGTTGTGATAATAGATAATTTTTTTTCAATACTTTAGAATCCATTTATATAAACACTATAAGAACAAATCATGGTTTTATTTCAACCTCAATAGTAGGTTTTAAACTAATAATAATAAGATGATAATGAACATGATTGGTGAAGAGAACCATAGGAAAAAATTAAATAAGAAGAAAAAATAGTAGTAAGAATCTTATTAGGATATCATTTACAAAATTTGAGGTGGATAGTTCCAATTTAGCTACATTAATTGATTTTAAACATATTTGGGAAATTTATTATAAATATGGAAATTTATCTTTATACCTATAAACAAGGGTTCCAGAAATTCAAGAGAAGAATGAACTATATGATGTCGTTGATCTTTTTGACGAGGTCTAATGTAATATTTAATAATTATAAATTCAATGATAGAAAAACCAAAATAGTCATGGTCATTTTAATTATCATTTTGAATATGTAAATGACATAGAAGTGGACATTGACTAACTTAAAAAATAGCGAATTGATTAATTAGCTAGTCCGGAAAACTTGAATGAAAAAGTAGATATTAAAGAAAAACTTAAGAAAAATCTAAGGTGATTAAAAATTTCAATATTTCTAATCAAGAGTGAAATAACATATTTGAGTCCCTAAAGGATAATATTATATAAAATGAAAATAGTTAAGGATACATTTTATGATAATTCGTTTTAAAATAAAAGTGTTTCATATTGATTTAATGATGAAGATGAACCAATTGTAAATGAAAAGAACTACGAAATCGAAGATGTAGCAATGATATATGGTCTTCAATTCATATATAGTTTTTGTAGAGATCAATAAAAGATACAAATATAACAATTGAAACTAGATCCGTATAGGGTCCTATATAAATTAGTCTATGTGATCATCGATGATTTATGCATATATAATAATAGGATGAAAAAAGTTGATATGGCCCTAAATATATACATAAACAATATGGGTTTCATTAGAATAGAACAAAGTGATATTCTATAATAAAGGTAAAAATATATCAAAATGAATATGTATAAGGAGATGGAGATGAAAAAAATAATTTTCCCCCTCAAGACTCAGTAAAATAAGAAATACTAGAATATCATGTAGCACAAAAAATATTAGTTTGTTTAACGGAAAGGAAAAGGTGGAGTTTCTCTCCATAGATGCTTTTAAAATCGATGTATACCTATATTGAATTATAAAATCCAAAAATTAGAGTACCAATATAGATAAATCATAAAATAGGTGGAAGATATATGAAAGATATGAATGTAAATACTCATATAAGAAATTATATATATAATGATACTATTTTTAAAGAATAGAAAAAACCATTAGTATGTTTCTAGATACCCAAAGGCTCATTTTCAAAATAAGAATACTAGATGCACCTAAATATAAACTAGTTATTTATGAAATTTTGTATTTTTAGGAGGGGTTTTATATGAGTTAATCACAGAAATTTTGAATGATATTTTTTATAGAAGAATGAATGGAATGAAAAAAAGAATCCATAACGTTGTTCTCAAATAATATGAAATATATTGACATATTATATAGTGTAATATATTATTTTAAGATATAAAATATGTTTATAATCATATATGAAGATAATGACCCCAACAAAATGTATACTAAGAACCCACTATATTATACTCAAATAAACACTCTTTGAAAGAATGTATATTATTCTAGATAAAAATGGTTATTCTTCTTATGTTTTAGATAATAATTATTTTCTTATAATTATAGGCTCATTTTATCAAGAAAATAATAAGGTGGAAGTTATGGCTATATAATTTTATATACTTGAAGTAAACTTAGGTGGATTCAAAATCCATTCCATAATGAAACATGTGAAGGTAAGAAAAATATCCATACAATAGAGAAAGAATCATGAGAAGAAGATATGTGGTGAATTAATAAAGAATAATTATAATAATGGGTTTAATCACACAACCATGAATAAGCATGTGGGATCTATTCCCAAAAAGCTAAATGATCATGTGGTTGAATAATTGTTTACTCTATAGCCATAGATGTCAGAGTTATCTATGATTATAAAAAAATTAATGGTCAATAAAAGTTCATTGCTGAGGGTTTGAAGAATAAAAATTCAAAAATTTGAATTTTAAATAAGACATCCTAAAAGACGTAAGTGATTCTTTACATATAATAACCATTGTAAAGGCTATGAAGAGTACCAAAAGTCAGCAGTTCGTCTTCTATAACCCACCACAATTGTTTATTTTGGGTTTTGAGAGGAACCTATATCATTGTGTTCTTGAAAATACTATAATTTATTTTTGTGGTTGTATGGTCTTAAGGTATATAAATCATCCTTGGGGTTGAGTAATATCATTACGTTTAAAAAAACATTATGTTCAATGGCATATACAACATACAACACTAAGCATAAATAATCCACAAAATAATATTATTGAAATATTACTGTTAAAAACTAGTCATTTAATTTGTAGGTATGAAAAGTAATAAACACCTTTTGAAGGACATATTCAGTAAAAAAATAGATGCTTGGGAAATAAACACCTAGTTATTTTTAATGTTATTTTATAATTCAACAAATATGTTTTCCTGAAAAATTATACTTATTTAGTTTTTGTGAGGAAGTAATATAATTAATTTCTGAAAATTTTATAAATTTTATTATACAAAAATATATTTCTTTTTTGAAATCAAAATTCTATAACTAACATGGTTGAAATTTTAGTTTTTTTAAAAAAATATATATTTTTATATTATAGTATGAAACTACTAATTTTTTGTATAAATTAAATTTATATAAATAAAAAAATAATCATAATTTTTGAATAATATTATAAATTAATAGAACCCACTTTATATTTAAATTATCTAATTAATTAACTAAAAAACACTATACATATTCTTGGCATAAAAATAATTTTAGAATTAAAAATTAATTTTTCAAGAAATCTATTTTTCATTCTGCTTCACTAGATACTTATAAAATGAATTAATTCCATTTATAGAGATTTAATTTGATAATATAGATTCCATATTTTTAATGATAATAACTAATATTTTTATATAATATAAATGAATTTTTTACATATTGAATAAGAGAAACAGTAAAAATTTTCCGAAATGGTAAAAGGATAAATCGGGATAGCATATGTGAAGACTAAGTTATAAGGCAATCATGTTTCATATTAAACCATATTTTATTAATTTAATTTAGAATAAATCACGATATAGTGGATATTTATTTGTTTATGATACTCTTTTCAATGAAATATTCCCAAATAATAATGTAATAAAGAAATGGACAATACATCACCCTCATGCATTTTAATATCCCTTATGTGTTCAAAAATGGAAATATTTATGTTGTGAATGAATATTAAATGTTATTTGGTGAAAATGAGATTAATTACTTATTGGAAATTTATTTATAATTTTTAGCAATGATTTGATTACCAAAACTCCATATATAACATCGATGGAGTATTTTTGTACATAAAAGGAATATAAAATAAATGAATTAAAACATATTAATAGAAAAATAAATTGATTGAATTATTACCTTACAAAAAATAATGTTATAATTATAACATTTTTTGTTTTTACAGGTTTTGATAATAATTCCACCATCATCTTTATGTTTTTGAAATCAAATTTAATGAATAGTGTCACAATGGGCTTGAAAGATATTTTATAATAAATAATAATTTATTAGATTACATAAAATTACTAAAACACCTTGTATTATACCAATTAAAATCTATATGGTTGATCATATCATCCATTTTAAATTTATGGGACATTTTCCCTTTAATAGTAACTTCCATGACCCAAAAAAGTAAAAACATTAATATCTTCATAATCAAATGAAAGGGTTAACACTTATTAAAACAAAAAATAAGTGTAAAAAGCATCACCTAAACATGTTAAATTTTTATTTTATAATTTTTTTAATAAAACATAACTTATATTCGTATCCTATAAATTTTGAGCAATTTTAATTTTGAAATTAATTTATATTAGTTTAATACTTTAAGAAATTCCATGAGTGCCCACCCCTTCCTTTATAAAAGAGAAACACCCCTCCTCATTTATTCATACATAAAAACGTTTTTGTTCATAAAATACCTATCCACCTAAATCCATATATATCTCCCAATTTCCTATATTTTTTTAGTTGGATCATAACTCTTCCTAGGAAGTATGTGGGTATAAATATTAAGAGGTTTTCTAAAGAAGATGTATAATTCTTAATCAGTGGGTTTCAGTTTATATCACATTTAATCTAATTCAAAATATTCTCCAACAAAGATGATTTTATAAAATTTGAATATAATATATAAAATTATTATTATATATTAATTTCATAACTTATATTCATATCCTCCTCAATGAATTGGGAACCAAACCATCATTCGTGTGTAAAAGGGAATACCACCCCACAAACCGATGAAATTTTATTTCCATCATCACCTCCAATATTTGGTAATAATGATATGTTTAATGTATATATATTATATTCATGACCCGTGTATCTTGTTTTATATGAAATATTTCATCTATTTTTTTTCCTTTCATTAACTGTAAAAAGATAATGTTGTTCGTGTGTATGTGTGGACTACCACCTCCATGAAGTGATATGATTTGTTCTTTTTCACCACATCTCAATAATGATATATATAATTCTATTTAACTGGATAATTTGTATTTATAATATTATTAGCATTTGATAAATATAAAATAATACCAACTATATTTATATAATTATCATTGAAAATGTGAACATTATTCATTCATAGGTATGAGAAATCGTCTCCATGATTGTACTGTAGTTCATTTTTATAACCATATTTTATGGTTGGTTTTAAAAGTATAATTGAGGTATATAAATATCAATTTTTTCATTATTGTTATTTTAAGGATTTTTAAATGAGTACCACTTTACCATAGTCAACCTACCAATGTCATTTTGTATATATGAACCGAATATAATCAAAACAACTAACAAAAACATACTTTATTATGTAATTAAATATAACATGAAAATAAATAAAATAAAAAATAATAAAAAATAAGAAATATTTTATTAATAAATAATATAATTAATATTATATTATAGTTTTGGAAAATGAAGAACATGTGTGACGATTTAGACTCAATGAGAAGGATTTTGTTTTAATTTCCACGTCATTGAGACATATATCATATTATACACCTATTAAATTATATGTGTTCTATAAACTACCTATTTGAGGTATTTAAGATGAATATAATTTTATTAAAATAAATTAATGTTTCAATTAAACTTATTCTTTCAAGATAAATTTTTAAATTGAGATAACTTTTTTCTATTTTTCATCAGGTATATTTTTCTTCCTCACCATTTCATCAAATTTTTATAAAAGAGTCCTTTTCATTACTCAAATTATTTATTATGAACATTATATGTTCTCCATGAATTATTACATGGTATTAGTAAAATATTTATATTTTTTTTTCAAGAAATGATCATTTTTAATCATTTTATAAAAACCACAATGAATTAATTCTTTCTAACGTATAATACTTTAAAAGACTATCCCACCATAAAAAATGTATTACTGAATTTATATTTATTTATAATATAAAAATGAATATGAAACAGAAACTCTATATCTTCTCCAAATCATTTTTTTTTAATTTTCACAAAATCTCTTTGATGCTGACCAGAAACCGAAACATTAGGCATGTGATACAGAACATACATGCTAGATTCAAAATTTAAAACACATCAACAACATGTAATCCAACATAACTGCGATCCTTGAGTATCCACATAAGCTTGAGATATGAATTCATTATCTTCATTAACACCTTCCATCGATGCCAACCTATCATCACTATCATTGTCATCATCCTTCATTACACCCATAAGTTTGAGAACACTTTTCATCAGAGCCGATCTGCATCGCTCCACAACCACCAAAGATAAATAAATCACATCAACAAAGTCATCACTGGAACATCCATCGTCACCATCATATTCCATCATCACCGCTATCAACAATCAATATGAAACTCCACAGACCAGCCTAGTACTAGCAAGGAACCCCAAGAAAACATCATCAACATCGCAGATAACTATCATCATTGGAAAAAACACATAGAGAACTGAAATACCCAATGCAAGAGAATAGAAGGTTACATTCATATACATGGGTAAAATAAAGATGTATCCCCACAAGTCGCAATACCGTTAGAAATAAAATCCTAAAGCATCAGGGATACCACCATGAAAATCCACCTCAGAGAGAGTAGTGGAGACCTTGAGATAGAGTAGAGAAACTTATGGGTGAAGAACCCAAAGGAGCACATCTATGAGACCCCAAAAATATATTCCCAAAATCAAAACCAATGAACCAAAAATCTAACAAAGAACACAAAAAATTAGGAAAACCCCAAAAGGGAATAACAGAAAAATAGGGATGCAACCCTAAGGGAATCCATAACTGATATAAAAGAAGGAAAAAATAGGGGATGAAACCTGAAAAGAGAACTTAAAAAGACATGAGGATAACCCAATACATTGGAGTATCATCCCAAAACCTCTAATTATCTATCATTGAGATATTACTTGTAGGAGATCAGTGGAACGTGAGGTTAGAGCATGGAACAATGGCCTAGTGTATGATCTAATCTCCTCCACATAAGAATTATTGAAGAGGGAGACCGAAGAGAAAAATGGTGCAGACAAGACGTGAAAATATGTAGGGTAATAAACCCAAAGAGACACCATGGAAGAAGCTAGGAAATGATGGGGGATGAAAAGAGAATTTAGTATTCATGAATGGAGTGATTTGGAGAAAACCCTAGAAACTGGGAGGGCAGAGCAAGTGGGAGAGCCGAGCGAGCAAGGGGAATGTTGATTCTTTTGTAGAATCTCTTAGGTCCATCCAAAAGGAATCTCTTTATGAAAACTCATTTTAAATTTTCACTTTCACTTTTATTTTATTATTATAATGAACTTATTTTAATATAAAATAAATTTTTTTGATAGTCATCTATCATCTCGTCATTAATTTTGTAATCATTATCTTTATATGGAAACATTCACATTATTTTTATCATTAGACATTAAAATTATATTGAATATCCATATTATTTGTATCATGAATATTATTATTACTTAAACTATATATCATTTATGTATATGGATTTTACTATGAAATTTATTTTATTGGACGTGGAGAACCTTCAGAAATCTATAGTCATTACTGAATACAAATATTTATTGATAAGGCATAATGTTTATGAATTGAATTGATCATTCATAATATGATAAATGAAAAGGACATATAGTGATGGTTGCGGCGTGGTTATAGATATCCCTACGATGCATCAATGTGTCACATAACACAAATCAGTAATCTTACATTAAATGAGTTTCATGTTTATACAAACCCTTCAATTAATACGCGTGGTCATAAGGATTTTATGGTATAGATATCATGATTTTTAAAATAATAAAATTTGATATTAATAATTTTCTTCATTGGGATGTCATCTATTATTATCATTGAGATTTCAGAATTGATGATATCCATATATACATTTCAGGCTAATATTATTGATAAAATAAAATGTGTTTTTGGTTAATTACCATTCATTGTTCCTTATGCACTATTGTTTCATGATAGCTTCTACTGTAAGTATTTTTACTAAGAATCTAATCTCACCCTATTGGTTCATTATATTTCCCTTTATATGAAAAAGGATATTATGGATAACATAAATTATTCAATAATGTTTTATGTTCTGTATTTTATATTTCCATAAAAATATAGGAATCATCTATGTATCATGTTTTCTAAGAGATGTAAACTGATATATCCTTTATGATGAGATCCATTGTATATTATAAAAATTTAATAATTTAGACTCTAACATTGGGTTATAAGAGTCATGATTCTATAGTTAGTATAAAATAAATCATTGTAAAATATTTAAGAACTGTACTTTAAATAAAAATAGCTAACATAATAATTATAATAATCTCTTATAGTATAATATAAATTTTACCATTAAAACGATTTTTATATTACATCTCAATAGTATTTATGAATAAAATGTTACTGAGTGTCTTCCATTATTCTATGATGGATATTAACTAATAAAAGTGAATAATTACCCATAGATAATTTAGTGATTTCCCTATTGAGTATCCAAATACATATCGTATTGTAAATGAGTGGACCATTTCCATTTTAGGAAATATTACATAGGTAATGATGAATAAACATGCTTGAATCGATCAACATGTTGTTCCCCAACATGATTATCCTATGTCAGATCACATCATGGAATAGAATCCTTCATCATTTAATGGAACAACTAATCCATTGGTATATAAGAAATGTATTAAGTCTCTCATAAAAACACGTCTCACATTGGGATGTAATGAAAGTGAACATGTTATTCTGGATGTGTATTAATTGAAAGATGATTCAAAACAATGGGGTTCATTGATAAAATACACTAAAGCTATTGAATGAGTATAAATAATTGAATAGGGACCATTTAAATTGATTTTTTTATAAATACATCCCCTGAGAACAACAAGCTAAAATAGAGAGGAATTTCCTCATGTTAAAGAAGAAGGAGTAAGAACATGTTGTTGTTTATGAGGCTTACTATATAAGATTATCCAAGTATTCTTTGGACTTTATATAAAGTCTAGAATGATGTATTGACCATTATTATTATGGGATTATGTAATATCTCTAATGGGAACTAGTTTCTCCTATATTTCCATCATATGATGACATATCACAATGATTATAAAAATGAATAAATAATTTCATATATCTTATACCTTCAAAGTAAATCAAGAGAATAAGAGGTGGTTGAGTACCATGGGATATATAACACATCGATGAAGATGAAGTGAACATATCATTTTTTATCATGTGAACATTGTGGAATGAAACATCCAAGAAATGCATGACCGAAATGGGAATTTATCATAGTTGTCGAAACATTGGTCATATAGATATTTAATACTCTTAAAATAAATATACCACTACTACCTAGTTTTTCAACTATAATGAAATGGACCATTATTCAAGACAACATCCAAAGCCTCAAGGGAATCTATAGAAAAAGAGTTTATCAGAAGATAGCCAAGATTATGTGAGCACTACGGTAAAATATGATGTTCTTAATGATTTGGTGGAAGGTAAAACAATCATAGACTCAAATTTAACTAATTTTTTATTTGATTCTGAATCTTTACACTATCTTATATCCACCCATTATTATAATAAAATAATATCTTTAAATAGAACCATAAAATGGGATTTGTCAGTCAAAAATCATAGTGGAAATCTCACTCCAACAAGGATGTGTTAGTTAGTTCCCATTATTAAACTTAATAGTTCTCTATTTGATGACATTCACATTATTCATATGGTTTATTTTGATATAAACCTTGGTATAAAATGGATTTCAAAATAGCATTTATTACGAAGTGAAGAAGATTATGATTCATCATAATGATATAGGATTCCTTATATTTATAAGGTAATCTTCAACATCTAATTCATGTCTAGATCAACCCCTATAGATCTTATAAAAGTCATTCTTATGGAATAATAATAGAAATAACCTATATATGGAAAAATTAATCATCCAATTGATGATTTACAAATTATACAACAGTAGATGAATGTATTTATTGATGAATTGCATATATATCCACTGGAACAGGAAGTTGAGTTTTCCATTTTTTTAATTATAAATTCATGGCCTATATAAAATACTCCTTTTATAATGGCCATTTCCGAATTATTAAATTTAAGGAAACAACTAGAGGAGTTGTTTAGTAATGGATTTATAAACCCTAGTGTTTCATCATTAGGAGCCACAATTCTTCTAATTAAAAATAATAATGGTTCAATGAGACTATGTATTGATTATAGAGAAATAAAGACTATTACAACAAAGAACAATTATCTTATACCACACATTGATGAATTATTTATGTCAAATTCATTGAGCTCAATAATTTTCAAGGTTGACCTTCATTCTAGGTATCTTTAATTTTGGTAATGAATAATGATATTCCAAAGAAATCATTTCATAAAAGTTATAGGCTTTATGAGCTTATAGTAATTCCATTTTTGTTGACTAATGAATCATATTTGTTTATAGATCTAATTATGAGAGTATTCAAGGAATATCTTGATATTTGTTTCACGGTATTTGTTGATGATATTTGGATGTACTCTAAAATATATGAGAATAATGATAATAATTTTAAATTTAATATTTATAAAAATTGTAGAAAAGAGATATACGGTAAATGTACTACATATGAATTTTTCATTAAAAAAGTTTCTTATATAGGTCATATCATCTCCAAGGATAGAATCCCTATTAATCATGTGAATACAATGGCATTTTAATAATTTCCTACACCAATGAAGATAAAATAAGAATGTAGCTTCATTGTATTAGAAGATTACTATTAGATATTTGTTCAAAAAAATAAGATTTTATAACCCATTATACAATCTTACATGTAATGGTGTAATGTTCACATGTTCAAAAGAATGTGAAGATTATTTTGAATAGTTAAAGAGGAAATTATTCAATTCATGAATTTTCAATCTACCATAAGTTAGTGATTGATTTGTTATATAAATAGATTCATTGAAGAAGGAATGTGGTAGAGTCCTTGTATATAATGATAAATGTATTTATTATGCATAAATGTAGTTAATGAGTCATGAAAAACCCATAAAACTCATGATCATAAGTTAGATACAATAATATTTACTTTAATGATATAGTGAAATTTTCTCTATGGGGAAGGATGAGATATATAAGTATATATATATCATAAGAGTCTGAAATACATATTTTATTATAGAAAGCTTAGCACATGAAAAATCGTATGGCTCAAGGTAATTGAGGGTTATGATTTCTCAATACACTAAAACCCAAGGATGGAAAATATGGTAACAGATTCATTTATCTTGAAATATCATGAAGTAATGAACCAAATGGGAACTTAGAGGGAACCTATATTCATGGATTTACTAAATATATATCTATTAATATTTAAATAAGTATATATAATAAACCATCTTCAAACAAAAATGAAACCATATTTAATAGAAAAGATAAATATTTCTCATCTTTATGATGATAATTTTCAAAATAATATTAAATTTGTGAATGATGGGAAATAGTTATTAATTGTATATGAAGGTGGAATTATGAAATTTAGAAGGAGGATTTGTGTTTAATTTATACCTGATATGAAAAAGGAATTATTTTATAGTCCTCAAAACAAAAATTTCTCTGTAACCCCTAGTAGCACTATGATGTATATGGATTTGAAGAAACATTTTATGTTGTATAACATAAAGGGTGAAATTTTGGATTATGTGTCAACATGTTTGCTTTATCCATTTGTTATGGTTGATAATCAGCATCATTGAGTGGTTATGTATTCCCTACCTTTTACTATGTGTAAATGCGATGGAATTACTATATATTTTGTCAGTAGCTTATCTGGTGCCATTAAATAACGATGCGATATGGGTTTTTGTTGACCGCCTTACCCACTCTGTATAATTACATAATATAAGAGAAAAGTTACCTATTAATTTCTTTACACAACACTTAATTAATAATCTTTTATAAAAACATATATAACCTCTATCAGTTTTTTTCTAATGAAGATCAATGTTTTACATGGATATTATAGAAAAGTATTCAGAAGGCTCTTGATACCAATATTAAATTGAGAACCAATGAACATCCTCAAATTTATGGAAATCAAAATAGGATGACTCAGACATTATAATAAATGTTGATGTAATGATGATAAGACTTTCAAGGTGTGTGGGATCAGTATTTACCTTTGGTATATTTTTTCATTTACCAATATATTCCATTTAAGTATTAAAATGGTTTCATATTAAGAATTATATGTATAGATATTTCATTCCAAAACATGTTGGGATGAATTTGGGGAAAGGAATCATGAATTATTAGATCTTTTTGGGGGTTTAATAAAATATTTAATGATTATTCAGACTCATAATAATGCCACTCAATGATAGAAAAAGACTTATGCTGATAATTGGAGGTAGGATTCAGAAATATATGTGGGATATAATGTTTTATTGAAATTTTATTAATGAAAGAGTGTTATAAGTGTTGATATGAAAGGTAAATTTTATCCCCATAAATATCAGATATTTAGAAATTCTAGAAATAATCAGAGTTTTAGATTATCATTTAAAAGTTCCACCAACTATCACTAATGTAATTGATATGTTGCATATAATTTTTTGAAGGAAATATATAAAAAAAATAATGCATGTGATCACCTATAAATAAAAATAATTGGAACATGATATATCTTATTGTGAAGAGCCTATCTAGATTCAATACACTAGAGAAAAATTATTGAGGAATCTGATGACTCAAATGGTAAATGTAATTTTGTGAAATAGTAAATAAATGATGAAATGTGGGAACTCGAGGATGTTATAAAGTAGAACACCCACAATTTTTTAAAAGTTTAATATTCATGAAAATTTTTTGGGAAAAATTTTTATTAGGTAAGAACAAAATATCTTAATATTTTGAAACATCATTATGTTTGATAGAGTAAAAGACACACAACATTGATCTTTAACAAACAATGGAATATTATTATTTAAAAATAACTATTATAAACTACCCATCTAATTTGATACTATAAATAACAAAATCCACATTATGAAGGAAAAATTCAATATAAATTTATTTATTAATTCTTAGGAAATTAGCACCCAATTTTTATAATGTTATCATATTCGTTAAAACAATATTTTATTCTAAAATAATTTTTATTGATTTTTATAATAAAATAAAATAATAAAATTATTTATTTTATATAAATTATATTGTTATAAAATGAACTTTATCTTTGGAATCATCATTTAGAAATTTAATTACTGTGAAATTTTGTAGTTTTCTGGAAAATAATTTTTTAGGAAAGGTGAGCCAAGCCACTTTTTCAAATAGAAAATATAAACAAGTAAAATGATAGGAATTGTGTGGGAAAACAATATATTCCCTCAATCATGATAAAAAAATCATGAATATTATCAACAATCAATTTCAATATGATTTTAATCATTATAATCTTAGTCATACTCACCTTAAAATGGGGTGAAATAATTTTCATGATCCTTTATCTCACATGAGATAGAAGTATTTATCAAGGTGAGATTTTGATGTGAACATTCCTTCCTTGGATTTTTCTTCTTCATATGGGACAATGAAAAGACTTCATTTTCTACCAACATAACTATTTCAGTAGTATCCCGATATGATCTATCCTTTCAGAATTCATCATTCTCTATGTCTTTGGAATTTCCTCTAATGTTATTTTAACTGAAATATTTTTTAATTTCCCCAATTATATGAGTACCTATGTTGTAGATTTAGAAATATATATGTGAATAGTTTTCATTATTTCTCCCCCTCACTGAGAGTACCATGATAATTTAGAGCCTAAATTGTCACATTCACCCATCTATGGTGAGTAACCATCTTTAGTGATGATTCCAACATCCGATCTACATTTATAGTGGACCTAAAAAGTGTTATTTCATGCCATTCTTATTTACTGGCCCTATCAACAGTTTCTAGAATCCTATCATCCTAACATTGTGTCCCATAATTCTAATCTTGTACATTTCTACTCAGCTGGATATTATGCTCTTTCAATTCATAACCTGATCCAATAGAATCATGGTCCTACAAACTCTTATTTGATTCAGAAACATTCAAATGGTAGTATATAGAGTTCTATCTATATTTATTTCTTGATGGAAGGTGGAGTATACATCCAAAAAATTTATTTTTGAATCTCCCTACATAATTTACAATTATAAAACATAGAAGAACAAAATAAAAATATGTCATCTAGAAGAAAATATTCCTAAATATGTCCAATATAATGAAAATACATATAAAATGTTAAAAATTTATCATACTAACTCTATAGATTGATATCATCTTTTGATGTTGAAATAAAATCACGATCTACTAGAGTAGAATTGATATTAGTTCCAACTAATGTACTAAAAAATTACTATAAAAATCCATTTTGTGGTTCTATAAATCTTGATGAGAATACCCACACATAATGAAATAATAAATAATATTTGAGGATTCCATAAAATTCAGTTCATAATAAAAATTTAATCAATGCATAATCTATGGGATTATTGATGGAGAAAGGGTTGAATCAAGAGTACCACTCTAGGTTGGTGACCATGACAGGCTTTATGGAAATAGATCCAAGCACCAAAGCTCATAAATTATGATCCTCATTCCAAAATAGAATATGAATAATAAAAGTTCCTAATTGGGATAAACTTATATACTGAGAAACCTTAATCTTTAGTTAATATTTCTATAATATCACCTACCTCAAATGGATTAACCCCAACCAAAATAATAATTTGAGAATGAATAATAAAATAGTAATGCAAAAAATATATCATAAATTTAATCCTTGTTTTATTTATCATGTCAAATATTAACATTGAGGTTTATTCTTTAAAGATTGATCTACATTAGAGAGGGAAAATGTCTCCTTATTTCATCATATTTCATGATCCCTCCATAGTCAATAAACATTGATGGGGTTACCATGGATCAAAATCAGGGAGGATAACCCCCACCCCCAGGAATTTATATTAAACCCCATATATAGGGGAAATTCAATGCATGTAGAAGAGCCCTAAACCTAATCATTATCACCATGAGAGATCCACAACGCACAACCCTTCCCTTTTTCATAAGTATTTATTTGTTTGAAATAGTTAATTAATTTCAACAATAAAGACACATATTTTTGTTAATTTATCTTAAATTAATATATTTATTATTTATTTATAAATAATACAAATAATTACATATGAATATACAGTATATATGTTATTGGTATAAAACTACTTTTATAATGAAAATGCAATTTTTTTCATAAAATCATTCTTCAAGGACCATTGTGATATAATGTTAAAATGAATTTACACCACTTTCATCAATTGGATATTTTAAAATATATTCCAAATTTTAAATCAAAATAATTAAAATTATTTAATAAGTACTGTTTAATTTTTTTCATAATGGAATGTAAAAACTGTAAAAATTTTTCACCATGGTAAAATGGTAAATCGGGTTAACTTAGGTTAAAATTATGTGATTTGGCCACCATTTTTGAGCTTCAATAATACTAGATAAATTTATATAAACCCTTATGACCTTTTGATTGAGATTTATTTATTTATGAGAACATGCCTATGAAAGTGACCAATATAATATTTTATGTAATGAAGAAGACCACATGTCTCCCTTTAGCTTTAAAATATCTCATTTGTGTTCACAAATAAAAAATATAATGTTCTGAAATAATCATAATTCAAATTATTTTCATAATAAAATTAAGTTTAGAATATTATATTATTTATAATTTTTTTAATGAATTAATTAACATTTCTTCTTATAAAAAACGGACGTGGAATTTAATTAAATAAAATGGTGAAAATAATTTTAAAAATATTAGAAGTATTAAAATTTTAATAAATAATTATGATCCAAAAAATTTTATTTAATTATAACATATTTTTCATTTTAATGATTATTATTAGACTTATTTCTTTTTCTTGATGTTTTAAATTTCATATTAAATGATTAATGATAAAATTGATATTATTAATGTTTTAAAATAAATAATGCTTTATGAAATTACTTAAATATAGAAATATACTTATCATTAGAAATTTAAATGGGATATGGATTATAATATAATCCCTGGTCTATTTATGGGTCCTTTTTCCTTTTATTGTAACTTCATGGACCCCTAAAGGAAAAAATTAATATCCTAATAATTTTCAGAAAGGGACAATACATGTTAAAAAAGGATAAGAGTGAAAAAATATCTTAAACAAGTCCTAATTCTTTGGATATGTGGATGTAGTCAAGTAAACCTCTTCTATTATAATCTAATCAATTTTAATCCATTTGAATATGAAAATTAATTTATATTAATTTAAAACATTAATAAATTCCCAGAGTTCCCCTCCCCTCTATTATTATAGGTAACCCCATCTTATCTATTCTTCAAACATAAAATGAATTTGGTTTAGATAATTTCTACCCTAATACATTCATCACAAACCTCCCCAGGTCATATTATCCTTTCAATTATTATAAAACCTACATATAAATGATTTTTGTGTAAAAAATAAGAGGTTCTCTTAAGAAAAGGTATAACTCTTAATTATTTATTTTAATTTTATTTGTTATTGGACCTCTTTAAAAGTATTATACATCTATGATGATATGAAGAAATTATTATCATACACATATAAATATTTTTTTTTTAAATTAAAATACCTACATCCATCTCCACCTTCACAAAATGGGGAAAACCCATCTTTTGTGTATACGGCTGACGACCGCCTATATGACAAATATAATTCCTTTTCAATAAAAGCCTATAAAAGAAGGTTATAATGATGTATTTAATTTATATATATGATATTCATGAAATATTTATCATTATATAGATGTTATATAACATTTATTTTATTAAATTTTAATTTACTGAAAAATGGTAATGTCGTTCGTGTGTATGTGTAAACTACAACCTTCTAAGAGGGATGTGATCCATTATTCACAACAAAAACATATTTATGATATATAAAAGTATATTTATAGAAATAATATTTTATAAATTAAATTATTATAATTATATAAATATAAAATAATACATACCTTCTACCCATAATTATCATTGAAAATGGAAATGTTACTCTAGCGTACGAATGACCTACTATCTACGTGATTGTAATGTAGTTAATTTTTCAAAAACATGTTCCATTGATGGTTTTAAAGGTATATATTATGTATAATACAAATAATTATTTCATTATTATTATGAAATATATGGTATAATAATTACCACTTTAACAACATTTACCCTACCAAACCAATTTTAGAATATATGAACCACATATCATCAAAATCTCCAATCTGAACACAATTGATTATGTAATTAAATAAAATAGTGTAATAAATAAGATAAAAGTAATAATAATCATGAAAATGTATCTTAAGAAGTTAAAAAATTTACATGTTTTTATTATTGAAAAATATAATGAATGTATATGATGATTCACACCTGAGGTAATGGATCTTGTCTCAATTTCCACACAATTGAGACATATTTTGTATCATGCACCTATTTACATTTAGGTTTTGTATATACATACCATTTCAAATATTTAACATGATTATATATTATTTTTTATGTTAATGATTCAATTCCTGTTTTTCTTTTATGATAAATTTTTAAAACATAATCTAATCTTATTTCACTTTTGCATTGGGTATCTTTTTTCTCCATAACCATTTTTTTCAAAAAAATATTTCGAAAAAGTCCTTTTTATTACGTAAATAATTTTTAAGGAAATTCTAATATATACTTAAATTTTTAAATTATTTTAATGAATGATTTCAAAATATTCTCCAATATTTTAATTTTCAATCATTTCATAAAAAGTCAAAAGTAATGTTTTCATTCTAATTTATACAGTGTTAATAGATATTCCCACCATCATAATTATATTAATCCCTTTTAATTATCCTATTATATTTCTATGATTTTTCTAATTAACATAATTGTTGGAACTTATTCTAAATGGTTTTATTAATTTATATATTATTCTATTGAAAAATATATTTTACTACAAGATTTGTTTTTTATAGTCATCTCTTATCTCTTGATTAATTCTGAAGGAATTAAATTTTCCCTGAGACATTAACATTCTTGTGATAATTGGAAAATAAACTTCTCTTAAATATAAATATATTATTTTCTCAATTGATATTATTGTTACATAAACAATATATCATTTCTAAATAAGGCGTTTTAGTGTGAAAGTTATTTAATTGACTGGGAAAATCCATTATAATGTTGTATTCTTTAGTCAATACAGATATTTATTGATAAGTAATATTTTTATGTGTCTAATTTATCATTAAATTTATAGATAATTCACTATACATACTATGATTGGTAAGTAATTTTTATTTATAGCCTATCAATGCTTCAACATATCTCATGAGACAAATCAGTAAGGTAGAATGACATAGGTTTGTAGTGTATACCTATGCATTGACTAAAGTGTCTTTGGAATAAGTATTTTTTGATATAGGTGTCATGATGTTGGATATCAATACATACATTAATTAGTACTTCTATCACTAAGAATTCATTTACTATTTTCCATTATATTTCTGCATTGATATTATCAAAGGATTCATTATGTTATAATGTTATTGATTAAATAACATGTGTTTTAGTTCTTTATCTTTCTATATTCATTATTCCTTACTGATTCATGATATATTATTTTTTAGGTTCACTTGATGAGCATATATGGTTGCTTTTTATTAGTTTTCATTACCCTAGGATATAGAGAAGGATATTTTAAATAATATAAAAGATGGAATATTATTTGATGCTGTATATTTTATATTTACAATGAAATATGGGAATAATGTATGTATGTAGTTTTTCAAGACAAATAATGTACTCACAACCTCAACATGTGATACTTTCTATCTTATACAAATTTAATAACATAAACAGTGGGTTTAGGTAACTAGAGTCGAGGTGTAACAGGTTCTATTTAGAATAAGTATAGGTGCACAAGGTAAATGGTGATACATATAAAAAGAAGAATTGTAATTCTTGAAATTCATATAAGGATTAAGAATCAATAATTTCTATAAAAAAACAACATGTATCTTCAATTCCGATTAAATAAGTCTCATGTTTATTTATTGGAGGAACAACCTATGATGGGCTTGATCTGAAGCTGAATAGATTTGAAATATATATATGAAAGATCATGTGGCTCCAAACCACATTTAACATTAAAACATATGTATTAGGCCTAAATTATTGTGGTATTGGACCAACAAGAGAAGGATCTTTTGTAGAGAAGTAACAACATTCATATATATTTTATTAATTTATTTTTTTAGACAATGTGGTTTTAGAAAACGTTTTGCAGATACTATAAAGCATATAAAAATAAATATCATTTCTAAAATGTGGTCACCCAATTTTGAAGTGTAATTCCACATATGGATTTATATTAATAATTTTTTTCAGTCTATTTTATAATTTTATTAATGATATTAATTGAAAATAATTCTAGGTTTTTTATCCAAATATAAAAAAGTTTTCTTACAATGAATTTTAAATTATTCACACCAAGTGGTACCATGATGTTATCTTTTAAAATTTATATTAGTTTTCTTATCATATAACGTGTCTCACATACTTATACTTAATTTTTTATTAATAAACTATTTTGTGTTACCTTGATTGAGATAATAAGATTATTTTAGAAAAGAATAAAAGCTATGCAGGTAAATTTTATAAAAGTATGTGAGTGACATGAATATTATTAGTGTTTATTGTATTAAACTAATGTTTCCAATAAATAATCCTTACTTATTATGTAAGAGGATTTTTCAATGCCTTAAATATAGGTGGTAATTTCACTAGATTAAAATATTTCATTAGTGTGAAATAATTAATATTATATTGTCATCATCTGGAATGATGGTATGAAGAACAATATTTCAAGAAAAATTGATAAATGGAGTAAATTTTCCAATATATATCTAACTGTTTTTCTGTGAAATTAAAAATATTTAACATATACATGTTGTATTTAGATTTCATAATATGATATGAAATGGCATGAAAATATGGGAAAAACCCAATGGGATAATAATCTCATTGTATCTGGATTTCAGAAATTAAAAAGGGACTATGTGACACCAGTATTTTATGAAGTTTATTGAAAATAATTTGATTAATTATATTTCATTAAGGTGAATTAGATCTATAGATAAAGGAATATAAAGTGGTGTTATTTGCGAATGGTTTATTCTAAATAAATTAAAAATATAATGAGTCCTTAACAGGGAGAGAGTGTGAAGGTCAAATCAAGTTTCACATAGCCTATTTCACATTGATATTAAATGGGGAGGAATATAGTTATTCATAAATTCCTATCGTGGGTATCATGGAACTAATTGATTATGGATGTATTTATGATAATATTGACCAAAAAATAAAATGGAAAAAATTATGGAACCAAACTTATGTTTTGTGTGGGATTTTTTTCATTAAATATATCATGGAATATGGATAAAGTATTGGTAGTTGTAGATGGAGGATGTGAAATCAAGGACAATGTAGTGATGACAGTTGTGCATGTTTGATATGTTAATGAAATGAAAACCATGACCATAATTATTTTTTATTCTCTAAGAATAGGGAATATAGATGTTTTTATTAGCTTGTGAGATATGGATAATAATAATGATTTAATTCATGTCGAACATGATGGTAATAAAATAATTTCCATAAAAAACTATTCTTATATTATTGATGTATCACTTCGAGAAGTTAATATGGGAAATGAGGTGAATTTATGAAGAAGTGTGGAAGTAATATGGCCTAAAATATTTTAAAATCCCTGAATTTGAATTTGATTTGATGGCATTTATTAGTTATTATTCAAATATTAGGCTTAATTTCTATGTTTTGGTGGAGTTTATTGTAAACCATTAAGGGTCACATGATCGTATTTTCATAAAAGAATAACATTCTCATGTAAGTCTTAATTATTCACATGATCACATATGTTTAATTAGGTAGCATAGTCATGTGAATCACATAAAGGGAATTATGCTGGATGTGATGGTGAAATTATGAGATTGAGGTGAAAATGATTTTCTTGATTGGTGTCTATGAAGGTGTTCTCATGAATTATGAAAGGAAATATACAAGGAAAAATATTAAATCTATTTGTGGTAGGAGATTCATGATGTATAATATCTTCAATTAATTCATGTGATCATGAAAAAATAAGAGATCTTATTCTTTGTAGAGACTACATATATTGGATCTGAGGGAAGTTTTGTTCATATTCTTGATCCTTTGTTTGGTTGAGTCCATATATAGTTTTATAAAAATAGAGATCATATTATCACCTATTTCATATGTTGCTACATTATTTTAGGTATAATGTTTTTTAATGTGAATGATTCTTGTGGTGGTGGAATAACAAGATGGCCTCACTGTCATAGTCAAGTTGATGAAAACTAAAAATAAATACAATAATGATCATAAAAATTAGAATATCGAATAGTTCTCAAGATACTTGATCCATAGAATATGTTTGAGTAGAAGAAATATAGGTCTCATTATATTAGTTTCATTTTTTCATAGATAATTAGAGTAGTCGATGTAGATAAAATAAGCAGTATCACAAATACTTATCACTTATGCAATTCATGATCAAGATTTAAGAACTCGAAGATACACAAGTAGACATGTGTGATCATAATCTGAAGGATAAGTCTTATAATAAAGTTTTTTAATATATATTTATGTTCATAGAGTATTCATGAACACTGTATTATTCTTGAGCTCATGAAAGGAAATGAACATGCCATAAATACGTTCAGTAGTCTAATGCATGAAATTATGCACCCATATTCTAGTGCATGAAGTTACACACATATGTGACTCACTCCTAGGTAATATTCCCTATGGTTAGGAACCTGATGTTTTACATAACCAAGACTTTCATTATTATATATTTATTTTGATAATATAAAATTAGTGTTTTTCACTATCACATCCGTGTTGAATAAGAAAAGAGCCAAAAGAAAATTAAATCTTGGAATTATATTTATCTTTAAATTATTATTTTACTGAGATTTATTTGAGAAGAAATAGAGGTATCTCACTCAATAGGATTCAATCCTATGGTATTTGAATACAATGTTAGAAGACAAATATCCCCACAAGTATTCACACTCATTTGAACATGATGAAAAGGGAGAGAAAAAAATGGTTTCATGAGAAAGAATATATTTGGCGATACATATAAATTCACAGTTTCGTGTGGAATAGAGATATACCATAATGTTTTTTATTTTTTGATGACACATAAAATTCGATGAACTACAAAATATATATTCACTATATAGTGTGTGGAAATGAAGAATTGGAAATGCAACTTCAGTGATGAGTGATAAAACCTAATCATTTAGAATTCAGGGTTCCTAGAATAGAGTAAGTACCTTAAGAACATTGTATATAAAAACTAGTGAATATTGGTTGATTCTAGAACATTAGAATATCATTAGTGTGTTATCCTTGGATAAAGTCCTTTTCGGGTAACCAAGTATAATTTTTTATAAATTATTTAATTTTATTCACAATATTTTTATTATTGTTATTTCATGATTAACGTGTTGAACACAATTACTACAAATGCAGGAACAATATATTAAAATTAAGTTAAATGGTATAAATAAAAAATTTAATTCAACAATCAAACTAATTCAACTACTACCTCATAGTGCCTCAGGCTACAAAAAATGTGTTTATTTATTGTTCCGATGATAATTATTAACCTATATCTTCATAGAATAAAAATGGGGACATTATTGTTTCATTACAAGTACTATGTTTCTGTATATATTCCATGAACCTAGAACCTTAATAATAGAACATGATGTTTTTTTATCATTTTTCAATTTCTAATGATCATAGGATGATACACTAAAAGTCACTGATGGTATTATATATATTTTCTTGAGGGATTAAGTTTGTATTTTTATGGGATTTTCAAAAAACCTAATATCATATTTATTTTGTTACAATATTGTACGATACATTAATTTGGTTTTTCATCATCATATAATATGACATATATATATATATCATAATTTATTGTATAGTATTTATATGTATTTGAGATAAAATAAATATTACAGTGTATGATATCTAAAAATAGAGGTCTTATATAGGGTGTGTGTGAAATAGAGTTTTTTGTTGTAAATATGATTTCTTTGATATCTTAAAATATGATTTAGAAAATTTGACATAGCCTGTCATATTTTGTGGCATGAATCATAGTGTTTAATTTAGATGTTACCTAGAATGTGATATTTGGGTATGAGTACTCCTCTCAGGCATTAGTCCTATTTTTTGACTAATAGTCAATTGTAATATAACACTTTTAAAAAAATATTACATATTGTTTTGGAAATTCTTAATGGTTGTTCATAAATTATTTATAGGATCTAAATTTATGGAATTGTAATTTTTTATTTTTCATATATAAATAAATTATGAACATTTTATATTTATTTATGATATTATTTAAAATAAATAATATTTTTATTTACTGTTTTTTCCTTTTATTATTGATTTTCTATAATATTTTTTGAATTTTAATAATGTGTATGCATAGATTTATATGATAAATTTCTTCTATGGTAGTTCCTTTAATTACATACTAGGTGTGACATCATATGATTTAGTTTTTATATGCTATCATTTTAGTTTTTTGTAATGTTATATGAATGATAACAGTTTTTGAATAAATTATGTGAATATTAAATTTTAGATATATCATGAATTTAATTCTTTTTTATGTAAATATTACCTAGGGAGAGGGACTTGTGGGAATACTACCCATCATCTTAGAGTCCTGCTCCATATTCTAAAAAGTTTTTTGGTTGGTTAACTGTCGTATCAGGCTTACACACATGAATACATTCAATATCATAAAACACTATATGTTTACATGAAAAGTTCATGTAGCATATGCATGCGATTCATTTTGATATGTATAAAAATGTTTGAACTAAATTTTTGTGTGAGTAACACAAATATGATGGTAGTGCAAAGAGTTACACATTATTGTGGTGTAAAGACATAAATTCAGTCCATTAAATAGGAATTCCCAAATTAAATTGTTACAATCATGAATACATAAATTAATAAAACATGATCTAATATAGGTTTCATAATATTAAAAGGGTTTTAAATGAATGTGATTTAAACAAAAATATTGAGACTTTAAAAAAACCCTAAAATATAAAGTGTGTGATTTCATTCAAAGTGGAATTTTTCAAGACCTTGATTATCCAACTAGGTATTTTCATGATTTTGTTGGGTTACCATGGAATATTAATTCAATTTAAATAATTTTATATGTTTGAACTAAATTCTAGGTCCTTATGATTGGAATTTTCTATGGGTTACATATAGTTTGGAAATCCTAACAGTTAGGATATAACATTAATAGAATTGAGTGAATCCTTATAAAGGGTTTTGGATAAAGTGTTCTCTTCATAACTTTCCATGATCCATAATTGTAATGATTATGATGATTCCCTAGATATTTAATTGTTGGGTGAAATACCCAATATAAATCAACATTTAATAAAATATGGGTCTTGAATCACTAAATTTATATGATGTATATGGTCAAAATTTATTGTGGGGTGAATTTCATTAAAAATAATTGATGGAAATATATAAAAACTATACTCACCCATTGATATTTAGTTAATATATATTATGGATTATTTCCTGATAATAATATTGAGATCATGTATAGATAAAACCTATATAATAGTTGAAAATTGATATCTAACATTGTGATGAGTTCTCAATGAAGATAATAATTCTAAAAATATCAAGGTAAACTTTAAAGACATATATTTCACTAACACGTATTTAGGGGTATTAAATATTTCCTGTGTATCAAATATTTTTGCTGATATATACGGAAAAAGATAAGGAATATAATTAGGAAAGTGTGAAGTATATATTTAATATAGTAACTGATCAAGGTTCTAATATTAGAGTCTGGAAACTATGATTTGAATTTACCTAGTGGAATAATATTAGACTTGGAGAAACATTATTATGTTCCCACTATAAATTAAAATTTGATATATGCATCATTTTCAAAAAATAAGGATTCCAATTCACTATTAAGAATATGACTTTCTTAATTTATATTAATTATGTGTCTTTTTATACTGAGAAAATGGTAAATTCCTTATACCTTGAAATGTAGAAAATATATTTTATAACATTTAGAATTAACAGGTTAGGGTTGATTCTAATCCCAGCTATTTTTAGTTTTGTAGGCTTGGACATATAAAAAATACATGAATGTAATCCATGTTGATTCTACACTAGTGATTTGTTTTTCATTTTTAGGTGGTATAGAGGATGATGTGTTACACATTCATATTTTTTGATATATTTCTATTTAAATAAATTTTATTTCTTTGATACCTTTTTTACACACAACATTGGGTTTAAACAAACTGTGATATACAATTAAAATATTATTATTTAATGTGACAGTTATCTCCTAGTTGTTGGATTGATGGATATGAGTATTATTCAAAAAATTAATAAAAATATTTATAAATTTTTTATATAATACATATTTATTTATTAATTCTTAGCAAATATGAACATCATTTTCAGAAATGTTCTTTTATCATTCAAAATAGAGTTTATTGAATTTTTTTGTGATGATGTTATAAGATATTTCATTCAATTTATGAAATTTAAATTTATAAAAATGTCATAATTTTTAAAATATCTAATGTAATATTATCTTTGAGATAATTTTTTTTAATTTTCTGAAAAATTTGATGTTTGGGTGAATATTGTAAATACCATTTTCGAAAGAAATGTTTCTTATCTTTTATTGTATTTTCAAATAAAAATTTAGTTTTTTTGTTTGTTTTTAAATTGAATTATTTCATTTTTAAAATAAATTATTTAATTTATAAATTTTTTACAAATATTACGATTAATCATGGTATAAAAATACTTTTAGACTTTAAAATTCATTTTTCATAAAACCATTTTTCATCGTGTTTTACAGGATTACTTTAAAATGAATTTCAAACACTTATAGAAATTGAATGTTGTGAAATGAGTTTTTTATTTCGGACAAAAAAATAATTATATTTAATATGTTTACTTTAATTTTTTGTTCAAAATGAATAGGGGAAACAGTAAAAAAAATCCACCACAGTAAAGGAGTAAACCGGTTTAACCTCGGTTAACTCGAAGTTATAATTCCATATTGTTTCATATTAATTATTATTGGATGAAGTGATATAAAACTTTACCACCATAATATTGATATTTATTTTTTATGGGATAATTTACTCTGAAAATTTATTAATAATATTTTAAAACATTAAAATAATCAAGGTGTTTCCCTCACCCCATTTATAAAGAACACACATTTTTTCCGTTACAAAAAATTAAGCCACCTAGGTCAACCATACCCTAAAAAAGTTCCTTATGAACATGTTTAACGATGAATTCTTAGAAATTTTCATCATAATATAACTTTTTAAGGGTCCTTAATAAGGGATATAAATGTTTCCCATCAAAGAATATGTAGTCGATTTTACCGACACTTTCAAATTTATTTATTATTATATGGCCTCTAAATTAGTTATAACACAAATAAAAAAATTACACCAGTATCATAAATATACCCATATGTAATTAAAATTATGTTAAAACCATTTTCCACCTATTTTCTATCCTATAGAAAGAAAAAACATCACTCATATTTACATATGGCCTGCCATCTTTAACTAGCAATGTAATTTGTATTTCCCAAATATTTTCCATGGATTGATATAATGATGGAACTCATGAATATATATGATATTTATAAAATAATTATGTTCATATAAATATAATATATCATTTACCCTTTTATCCATCCACTAGTAAATAAATGAAAATGTATCTCATGTAAACGTATGGACTACAACCTCCACAAAGAAACATGATCCATTATTCATGTCCACATTTGAAATATTTTTATAAACATATTTATTATGAATATATATATATATATATATGATATTAATATAATTATTATAATTTGGATATTATATAATCATTAGAAATATATAAGGACCAAATCCACCAAACAAAAAGTTATATGAAAAATAAAATATAGTCTGTAGGAAAATAATGAATTTAATAATAATTTATTAATAAACACATGATATTATTTTATAAGGGGATGATATATTATATTTTAAGTAATTATATAATTCTGGATTCTAATTATAATGCATATAAATTTATTATACATGAATTTAAAATCTCTTATGAGGAAAGGTGAACTTTAGGTAAGGTATTTCTTTAACAATAACATTTTATTTTGGGGTTGTTTTTGTTCAGGTCCCCATTGTGAAAAATATATGATCCTAATAACATAAAACCCATCTATTTTATTCTCCTCTGCTTATATTTTGAGTTTACATTTTTATTTTTCACTTTATATAATTTAATTTTATAAATCATTATGCAAGTAACATATCAGAGAATTTATTTTGTATATTCAAATTTAAATATTTATTTCCAACCATTTCTCTTCCATGTAGATATTTTATTCAATTGTTTTAGTATTTATTTATACTATTCTAAAACAATTATTAATTTAGTTTTTACCAATGGTTGAATTTCATTAAAAGTGTTTAAAAGGTATCTTCTGTTCATTTCCCAAACAATATGATTTTTACAAAAACTGTGAACAAAATATTTATTTTAAATTAAACATGAGAATTAGGTTTTTCCTCTTTCATGACTAAATATTTTTTTGGTGATTCCATTTTATATTTCCATTGTTATTTTCAAAATTTTTTTTCCAAGTATTGAGTAATTTTTTTGATTTTAAATAACTTATTTTATAATTTAATGGGTATTTTTCTCATGAATGGTCCAGTGATCATTAATGTTATTTCAACATATGACAACACCAACTAATGTTACTGGGAATATGGTCCAATTACACTATATTTAGTCATTATTTTTATGGTTTATGATAATAAAATATTAATCTTCCATAATCATGATTCAATATAAATAATTTATGAATTATGAGGATTTTTGATTATAAAATCTATTGATCATTCAAAGTATGATGAATGAATAATATGTGAATGTATTGATTGGATTTCAGTTATATATATCCTCATGATTCATCCCAATATATCATGATACCAACTATCAATAATGTAATATTTTATTGGTATTTAGTTTACAACAACTCATTTATTTAGATTGATGTCCTGGATGCGAGGCTTTGTAGGTATGATTCATGATATATTAATTTAGAATCCTCGGTCATGAATGTACATAATTATGTATTTAATTTATTTAGAATATAGTTATCATTATATTTGTTTTTAATATGTTTATATTATCATTAGGTTCTCATCGAACTAAATTTGTGGATTTAATGGAAATGTTTTTATTATCCACTCAAACTTGTTGATTATTCCTTATTTATTTATGATAGTTTCTATTTTACTTAACACTTTTTGAGTATCTTACCTCACCATTTATTTTTTTCCATTACCTAGAATATGAGAATGGATATTATGACTGATACCAAGGATGAAATAATTTTTCCTATTGTAATTTTTTTATATTTCCAATGTAATATGATAATCATATATGTATCTTGTTTTCCAAGACTACTAAAATAATTGATCATTCATAGAAAGATCCACTGAATCTTATACCAATGATAATCATTTATGAATCTTATAGTTAGTGTTAGTGTACATTTAGTATAAAATCAGGAACTACATTTATAAAAAAAATATTAAAGAACAAAAACATATGATAGACCTTGATGGAATTTCCAATTATAAGATAATATCATAAGTTTATTTTTGTGAAGTCAATATTATGTGTTTTAATAAAAATATATCCATGTATGGATACTACAAATGTACATGGAGTTTTTATATATGCATATAGGAGTAATAACCCTAAAAAGAGTTGGTCAAGTACATCGTGGCCACTATTTTGGTGCTCATGGAATGGTCTCTTACTGTGAACAAAGTATGAAACTCCCGGGGGATATACGTGGGTTAAATAAATGTTTTTATGAACCATTACTAATTATTTCCATAAATAATAACCTTCCATGAACTTGGATATATCTAACATGACACCAAATTAAATGGAGATGTTAGGATAAAACATCATATAAATACATTTTCCTAATTGTTTGGTTTTCACTATGATTATTTTTACTTATAAAATGTTTTTTTGTATCATTGAATGGTTAGAACCAGGAGGACTAGTGTTAGAGAAGAACATGATGAGAAATTCCTTGATTTACCTCCTGTGAAAATATGTTGAAGTAGAATCTAGAATGAAAAAATTGTTATTATTCCTAATCAGGTATCATGATATATGATTAACTATATAATCATAACCCAGTATCCTAAAAGTTAAAATAAGAGCAAAATTGAATGTTAGGGAAGTTCATGATGAATTGAAAAGGGTGGAACGATTTTACAATTTCCATTATGTAATGTCCCCGATCTGGGGCCACTAAACTGGTGCCTCGCTTCGGGTCATGACATGACCTCAAACACACCTCCCCATACTCTAGAGGTTTCCAACTACTGTCATGGGTCAAATAAGTCACATAGGGAGACTCTACACTCTTTACTATAGTAATCCACATCAGATAAAATATGAAATAAATTAAATAATAAACCTAAACCAAAACATGGATTACATATGATTTCAATAATAGGGTAAAACCAAACCGAAAAATAATTAAGAAATATCAGGATAATAGTCAAAAGTGATGAAATCCCAAAATCAATAAAAATAGTTAAATCCCAAAAATGGGTCCAAACTCTATGTTTATATCCATATCCATAGACATCCCAAGCCCAAATAAACTCCCTATAATATGGATTTTCCCACTATCCTGACATGATACCATGAAAAATTCTTGGGTACCCAGTAGATACATGATCATGGAGTGAATAAAACTAAGTAGGCCACCACCAATGGTGTCAAAAAAATATCAATTCTAAAATGATAGTGTATGCTAGGGATAAATAATTTAAAATATAAACAAAATAAAACTCTATTTCCATTAGATAAAAATATTCACTTTATGTGTTTCAATCATTAATTTCATTTCATCATTTATACCATCCTTTGAATATATTTTTTTCATCACATGATCCATAATATAGGAATTTACATTATTTATATAGCAACCTATGATGGTCAATTATCATGCACAAGGGAGTAAAACAAGTTTCCAATCTCACTAGGTATAATCATTTAATAAATAATCTTAACACACATACCTTCGAGCATTAGTCTAGGTAGTCTCAACCAATGAAACTATTATGGGACTAGATCATCAGTCCAACCCCCTAACCTATACATTCAACGGTGGGTTTAGAGGCTCTATCCAACCCTAATCATGGGAGGATCATCTTTTCTTTATCCCAAACCACCATGTCATGTCCACAGGCTTATCATCCATTTTCCACATACACCATATGAGAAACCAAAAAAAATTGATACATATAACATTCACATTTGACATTTCATTTAACACATAAATCAACAATATACCCTAACACAATTTTCAAATTCACCAATTCCCATACATAACCCCATTTCACAAAATTTGATTCACAATAATTTACCCACTTATTCTTTCTACATAATATTTATATGTCACGTAGCATAAGCACAATATTTCATCCAACCTATATCTATATCAAGCTAAACAATCACTTCTTCCATTATAAATGTCTATAAACTACCACTGTTGTTACCCTTTAATATAAAATAACTTTCCAACATTTTCATCATGGGATCTACATTGTCATAATGATATTATATGCTTAACGTTATAATTTTCTATGTTCAAGAATCTCAGAACACCACTTGGGTGGCCCTATTGAAGTCTAATCAATCTCTATGTATCGAACAAGGACCATGAGGTGTTAAATTCATCATTTATCCAAAAATTTTAGCAAATCATAATCAAGGAAATGAATTAACATCAAGAGGGAAGAAATATCAAAACCATGCATGTGAACATAAACAAAAAAAGTATGGGATATAACAAGTAGACCACCAACCTAAAATCCATAGATGAACCACTGTTAACATTTTATTTATATTTATATTCAAGCACTCTTTGAAGGAAAACCTACGATAAAGTTGAGAAAGATGGTTTTATGGATTCATAAAAATAATAATGAAACAAAAATCCATAATCTATAAATGAGATGTAATAAGATTGTTAGACATACCCGAAGATTCAATATGGAACCAACATCAGTCCAAATGGATTCGAATCGAAGGCTATTGATACTTGGGAGTTCATAAGGAATTTTGTTTTTCACTAGGGATATAAGAGGAATAGATGGGGAGAAAATAATGAGTGGAACATAAATTATCATGGGGAAAAATGGTAATTTTTCACACTTTAATGGGGCACACAGTTTGGCCACACGGTTTTCCAAACTGTGTGTAAACGGTGTGCTTGCCTTTGTCCAAGAGGGGTAAGTCACAAGGTTTCTTGAGGAGGCCCGTACAATTTTAAAAACCATGTTCCAAATTTTTAGAATACCCCATTCTAAGGTCTCAAATTTTGTCCTTTCCCCTCTTATTATTTCCTCTAACCATGCACAAACCACGAAACATGCACAAGACAGACAAATTTCCCATCCTTTCATATATCGAAACCCTAGAAAACCAACTTAGATTTTTCAAACACCCAGTAAGAATACCATTAACAAAAATTAAGAGATTTAAACCAAGATATAAACAAGGACACACCTCCATGAATTATGGAATCTCAAAACCCCCTCACCTTATAAGGGCTCAACCTTCAGCCCCACATCCAAGCATCACTGGGCATTCAAAGAAATGATATTGGACCAATTAAATCATATATCTGAATCTCAATACCATGTTTCATTAAGAATGTTACCACGCTACCAAAAAACATGAACTAAAGGAATAATATTTCACCATAAGGATTTTTCACTATGATCCACAACAAGAATTGGATGATCCTCAAAGGACACATCATCCTCAATCACAACATCATCAACATCAATCACATGATATAGGTTAGGGTGATAATTCCAAAGTTGTGACTCATAAAAGATGTCATGAAAAACAATATATTGTTTTAGTTGATCCATTCGGTACTCCACTAATCCAATTATCCCAAAAATATCAAATAACACCACCATCCTGGGTTCCAACACACTGTATATCTGAATCTGACGGAGACCCAACCTAGGAGACACCCAAAAAAACACATGATCACCCAAAAAACTCAATATTTATATGAATTTGATCTAAATTTTACTTCTTTATACTCTAATCCATTTCCATAAATTTCTAGATCAACTGAATCTGTTTAGACACCTCCTGCATGAGACTCAGTCCCAATAACTCTGATTTCCTAGCTTCTATCCAACTCAATAGAGATCTATAAAGACTATTATTGGAAAAATCATATGGTTCCATCTGAATCATTTCCAAGTAACTATTATTGTATGAGAACTCAACAAGCACAAAGTAATTTTTTCAAATCCCGCTAAAATATAAAAAACAAGCCCTCAACATTTCTTCAATCACATAAATAGTATGCTCTAACTGCCTATCTATATGTGGGTGAAAATTTATACCCAAAAACATCTATGTACATTACGCCTTTTATAATCAACTCCTAAACCGTGGTTAAAAATAAAGATCCAAAAATAAAACTATGTTATTTGGAACCCCATTAATCTATATTAACTCTCAGACATACAAATCACATTACTGATCCATGGTGAAATTCTCTGGAGATGGTAATAAATAGTCCACCTTATTCAACTAATTCACAACTACCCATATTGCATGATTATTATAGAGCATCCCTAGAAGACCCTCCAAAAAACCAATTTTAACACTATCCCATTTTAATATTTGTTTGGGAAATAGCTACAACAAACCTCCATGTTACTGACGCTTAGCCTTCACCTGCTCATATGTAAGGTATCGAACCAAGAAACCTACAACCTCCGTATTTATCCTTGGGAACCAAAAATTTCTATGAATATAATGATACATTTTGGTTAAATAAGGTTCACATCCCACTTCGATGAATGAAACACATGCATCAACTCTTATCATATTCATGTTGACATAATTATCTATCCCCACACACAAACAATCCCATCATCCCCAATGACCCAACCAAAAGGTGACTCCCCACATTTAAGAATTCCTCTCAAGGAAAAGCATTCTAGATCATCTCACTAGTTCTCGTTGATCCATCTCATAAGTGTAGTCTCAACTACCAAGGATTCAATGATATTATTCAAATGCCCATCCTATACCTCAAGACACATCTGAGAAGACATTACATCATCCCCAAATCAGAACTATATTTCCAAAACGCATGATTCTGATCCATATAACTCAATACATCTTCAACACTCTTTCCATTTCATGGAGTGTAATGCTACTCAAAACCCAAACAATTCCTATATTCATACCATATTTAATGTCAAAGATTCAAGTCACATTGGTATAATACATACTAAATACTTTTACGATCAATATACACTGTAAATCTCTCTACCAATAGATAGTACTGAAAAAACATCAAAGCCTAAACCGCTATGACCACCTTAAGATCATGAGTAGGGTAATTTCATTCAGGTGGCCTCCACATACATGGACCATACATAACAACATGATAATCATGCATCAAAACCACTCCAATCCCAACACTATATGCATCACAAAACAAGGTATACACCTTACATGGATTTGGTAAGATCAGAATCAGTGTAGTAGTCAACCCTTTCATTAACTTATAGAATGAATTCCCATTTTCCCCAGTCCATTAAAACAAAATGAGCCTTCTTGATCAAGACTTACATGGGTGCTTCAAAATTGGAAAATTCACTAATGAACATTTATTAAAATTCATCCAATCCCATAAAACATTAGATATAAAATTAATTATTAGGTTTATCCCAATACACAATTTCATGCACTTTATTAGGGTCTAGAGACACACCGTCCTTAGATATGATGTCCCTTAGAAATGAATCCAATAAATCTTTAAATGACATTTGGATAAATTAGCATATATCTTGCACTCTATTACTGTACTCATGATGATTTCAAGATGTTTGGAATCATCTTTATGAGTCTTGGAATACACCAAGATATCATCAAAAAAGGAAACCATGAACTAATCTTGGTATGGGAGAAACATTTCATTCATTATGGACATAAATTGTGTTATTGAATTGGTGAAACTGAATGAAATCCCTCCAATATCATACAAACCATTGATTATCTTGAAGAAATCATATGGTACACCAAAATCTCCCACCCTTAGATGGTGATACCTTAGTCTCAAATAAATCTTGTAGAACATTGAAGCACCCCTATGTTGGTCAAAAAGATCATCAATTGTTGAAAAATGTTATTTATTTGTAATTGAAAAATGATTTATCTTACAGTAATAAAAAAATAACCACAATTATCCATCAAAATTCTTGTAAAATAGGACAGAAAATCCAAAAGGTTATTTACTAGGACAAATAGACCCTTTATTCACTAATTCCTCCAACTGAGATTTAAGAACCTTATGTTCTTTTGGATGCTTTCTATATTGCGTAATGGAAACTGGTTCTTCTCCTAACAACGACTCAATTGTGAATTCAAAATATCTCTCATGTAGAATCCTCGATAAGTCTTTAGGGAACACAACATAAATCTAACCCACCATAAAAGGAAATAGATGCTACTCTTCTTCCCAATCATCAAGTACAATACAGACACATGGGTTGTGAGTTCACACAAATATTGACAAATTGTCCTTTCATGGCCTACCTGAGCATCCCATTAAGCATAGTGGACATACATTTCTTCCTCAAGAGACCTGAATTTTACCATATGGTAGTAACATTTTGTGTGATCCTGATACAACACTATTGAATACTTACTCATAATCCGATTAAAACCCGACATCTCAAGGATAGAAAAATTCCATAGGAAATAGTACACAACAGTTTCAAGAGAACACCCCTTAAGATTCCTAATATTTTCTGTTTTAACCACTAATGTTTATCAATTACTATAACCCAACACATACATCCCACTTCTAGGCCCAACACTACTAGAAACTGAGTAGAAACAGAACAATTCAAGGAACCTGTATCAAATAAATCACCACAAAGAGTGTAATATATAATAATTGTACACAGAATTATCAATGGCCCTGCCTCATGAACATTGGATGCAGGAAGAACTACTTGAAACTAAACTAATCCTCTACTCGAGGCCTCAGTCTGAATTCATGGAGAAACACTACCCTATTGATATGAACACTCATGCCCAGAGTAAAATTTACACTACCACTATATGTATGGCATATAGAGATCTAACTACCATTCTGATATGGGTTTACTAGCCCCATTCGTATAGTTTACACTAACCTCAGGCATCCCACATTACCGAACTTCTGAGGGATCTTGTAGAACATTTGCACATGACCCATTCTACTTCATGCATGATACTCAACTGGTGGTCAAGGGAATTGACTACACACGTGTCCCATCCTGCCACACTGATGGTAGAAAACTTGATCAATTCTCTATGAGGATGGTTCCCTTTTATGACTACCCTATCCACCATTTCCCTTGCATAAAATATCTAAATTTATCTTCCTACCATTCGATGATTCACCCCTATATTTCCCAACAAGAGATTCAATCCCACCACCTGAAGCCTAATTGAGGTTCCATTGTAAGGTAAGGGCACAATCCACTACCTTACCAACCCTCTAAAAACGAAATATATTCATATGTGACTTGATCTAATATTGGATTCCAATATATAAATGTCTTATCGTAGATGCCTCATCACCCACCAATGCCTGTATAAAGCATTTCAAATTAGAGAAGCATCCCACATACTTCTTCAATAAAATAGATCCATTGGTCAACCTCATAAATTCTGAAACCTTCTCCTATATTAATGTATTTAGATAGAAATGTCCCAGAATCCTTTCATGGAAAACAATGCATGTAATATTATCAACCTTCTTATTCTAGACCTAAACATCACACTAATGCTTTCCCTGACCCCATAGCATATAACCAACCATCATGATTCTCTTTTCTGGTGGAGTCTCTAAGTGATCAAGAATCATATGAATTGATTCTATCCAATGTCCAGCTACATCAGGTTCACTCTCTAGAAAACATTGGAGGGAGATGCAGCTGGAACTCCCTAGTCACAACAAACATACTCGTAACAACCAGTCCTAGGTCTCATATATGGAACATTATTTTTTTATATAATTATTCAAACTTTTTAAAGATGTGAAACATAAAATAGTTACAAAACTGTGATCCAAAAAATTAGTGTCTTGGGAAAATTATGGCCGTACACAAATTTTAAAAAATAAAACGTGAACCATTTTTTAATTCCTTCTTATATAGTTGCATAGTGGTCCTCATATTATCCTTAGTAAAAGTAAACACCCAAGGATATACATCAAAAGGGATGAGATAAAATCCTAGTTTGAGGATAGCTAAGAACATGAAAGAATATAACATGGGGTGAGAATAATAATTATCATTAAAACATAACCATATGATCATAATCATGAGAGGAAGATTTACGAAATGGCTTGGAATATGGAAATGAATAAAAATGAGACATAATGTCTTAGGGTTAAAGTATCACAGATATTTTTGAATAAATATAGAATCACGATCATGGATATATATCTTTTCTCATGGGATACAACACATTACCCAATGCATTAGAGTGCTATATATTTATAGGTGCACCTGTTACATCATAACATTTACATTTTCATTCATGAAACATATAAAATATATCAACCGCGAACAGAAAATAACCCATGGAATGGAATGGGTTTAATTAATAATATTACATTTATAATATTTGGGTTCCCAAAAAAATATTTAATAAAACTATGGATATGAATCATCAACCTATAGTGAATAAGAAATAATCTAAAAAAGTAAAAGGTGAGTTTTTTAAAGAAGTATTATTTGTGGAATTTTTTTTTCATAAACTACATTAGAAAATATCTATAACCCAAAAAAAGGCAAGATAATGATTATTAAATGATATTTAAGGAATATATATATAAATATATATATAATGGGGTTAAATCGGGAAACCCCAAAGAAAGAGAGTTAGTTTCGGTAATTCCCCATACGTTATATCTGATTACTTTATTCAAATTAATATCCTTTATAATCACCTTAGATTTATAAATTAATATTCTAGAACCTTTTATACACGAATTTTATTCATTATGTTTTTATTAAGTTTATTTATGCGTTTTTTTATGAGTTATATAGTTTTATTTCATCGTTCGCGAGTGTTTGTTTTCATAGTTTTCAATATCAGTTAACTTATGTACATGAATGGTAGTTTGTGTAAAATGTGGATAAATATAAAATATTGTTATTATAAATTATTAATGATATTATAGAAGTTAAAATTATATTATAAAGATTTTTTTATGGAATGATGACGAATCATTAAATAAACGTTAATGATGATGATTTTAGGTGAATTTTGGTTGGATTTCGATCACAATGAATTTGTTTTGTTTTTTCATTTTGTATTATGTATAAATGTTACATATAGAACATAAAAAGTGTTATAAAACAATATTTATAATATTTTTTCATCCACTTAATTGATTTATTAACTTCTTTAACACCGTTTGAAAAATTGAAAGTACATCACCCATGATGTCGCTAAATTAACACATCACGGGTGAAGATTTAATTTTTAGAATAAAAAAGGGAGAGGGACGATTTTAATGAATCATATAAAATTAACTAGATATAATAAAATTATATAAAACATATTATATTTTCCATGACATTTTGATAAGATAAGGTTAGGAGAATAGAATAAAATAAATCAAATTGAAATGAAATTAAATGAAAAAGGAAGAGGGTTTTACTTCTTGGATTTATCCTCCTTGGGGAAAAGTTTTTGATTTTATAATAATACCAAGAGATCATAAATGTTAGGAAAGGTATAGGGAATATTATTGAGAAAAAATATGGTCAATTCTCAAAACATTAGAGGTTTTAAGAGAAGAGGGGGTGGGGGTGATATTTATAGTGGAGAAGAGTGGTGTTTTCTCAGTATTATATTCATTGGTTTTTTATTTTGTCCCAATACTATGAATAGTTTGAGATTTATCTCTAAATATATTAAAATAACGAATTAGTGTTTTAAGGTTTGTCTTAAATCATTTTTACATCATTTATGACTCCAAAATTCATGTATTTGGTTTTTATTTTAAATTACCAGTTTTAAATATTCATAAAAAAATAATGTATTTTTAGAAAAATCCAAAAACATTAACCTAACCATTTTTATATGTATATAATTCAAAAATTAAATCCATTTTATAAAAATAATTTTCTAAATATGAATAATTTAATTTTTAATTAAAATCATCATTGACAATGAAAATATTGATTTTAAAATTATAACTTATTTTATAACAAATTGAACAATTACATAAGGTGTTATAAAATTATCTTAAAGTCATAATAAATAATAATTAGTTTATGAATACATTTTATGAAATTAAATATTCTTTTATATTAATAATTTAATGAAAAAAGTAGGAAAAAGTTTTTGACTTACAAAAATCCCTACACATAATTAATAATTTTTAAAATGTTTACTTATATATACTATGATATAATTATATCATATTTTCCCTTATAATATGTCTAAATTATATATATACTTTCATGGGTTATGGTACTATTCATATTTCAGGTTTACTATTCATTAGGTTCATATTACTATTATTATGGTCAAGTAACTACTTCATCGATATTGGATACAAAGATTCTATAAATACATACTATTTCAATAATTATTCATATATAAAGTCTTTATTGTGGTATATAAGTGTTTTCGTGTAATTAAAACTATATTAAGTAACTATAATAAGGGTTAAATTCTATTTATAATAGTTTGGGTCGTTACATTTTCCCCCCTTTTAAAAGTTCACCATAAATTTTTTTTACATAAACATGTGGGGGTACTAATCCTTCATTGCCTCCTATAGTTCCCAATATTCTTCTTCATACCTATGGTTATTCATCAATAAATTTAATATTTGGATTTTCTTGTTGTGTATAAACTTATCATTCTAGTCTCGAATCTTTATTGGTTTATCATCATATAAGAGATCATCTACCAATAGTACCACCTCTAAATTTAGTACATTTGAGGAATTTGGTATGTACATCTTCAGTAGTGATATGTGAAATGCATCATGAACATGATCCATATTCAGTGGAAGTTCAATCCAATTAGACATGGCTATAATGAGATCAAGGATCTTAATAGAGAAAATGCACCTTTGATATAGCTTCTATTTCCTTTTAAATTGCACGCCTCTCTTCTATAGTTATTTTCCATGGAAGAATTTATCTCCATCATTGAACTCCATATCCCTTTGACGATTGTATGCATCAATATTTTTCCGAATCTGAGAAATAATGATATGTTGTTTGATATTTTGAACCCTATCTATCATCTCATGAATAGTATGAGGTCCACATAGCTTTATTTTTATGTCAACATCCTACTAGATTAGAGTTCTACATCCTTCCATACCGAACTTCATATGGAGCCAAATAAATACTCTAGTGGAAGTTTTTCTTGTACAAGAACATAAAAAATGGGATATTCTGTTCCCATCCACCTTTTAATTATAAATATTAGTCTATTAGAATATAATTGAGTTTTTGGATAAATTCTTTTAGACTTTCCATCAGTTTGGGGGTGATAGACCTTTCTAAAATTTAATTCAGTACTCCGAGCATTTTGAAGACTCCTCTAGAATTTTGATGTGAACCTAGGATCATGACAAGAGACAATCAAGATTGAAACCCCATGCAATATCTTCACTTCCTTCACAAATATCCTTGTACGTTGTTCAAGTTATAGTTTTCCTGAATTGACATAAATTGTGTAGTCTTGGTGAGTCTGTCCACAATAATCCACATCACATAATTTCCTTTGGATTTATTCAGGAGACCTGTGACAAAGTCAATTGTGAAATTATCCCATTTTTACATGGGAATAGGAAATGGTTGCATCCTAACATTAGACCTCATTTACTAGACCTTAAATTTCTTACATTTCTATCACCTTAAGATAAACTCTGCAATTTCGTTCTTCATTTTGTCCCATCAGAAGTGTTCTCAGGGATCACAGTGCATATTGGTACTTTCAAATGGATGGGGAAAGTTGATCTATGTGAATTATCCAATATCTCCTTCATTATCCCAGGATATTAAGGCACCGAATTATCATTCTAAATATAATCACTGCATCATCATCGATATAGAACACCTTCATCTATATTTCCTTTAAACAATTCACCTTCGTTTGTATCACTGGATCATCCCATGTTCCTGCTTAATCTTATCATGGATAGATGGTTGGGAAATAGTTAGGGAAATGTAGTATTTATTCCCCACCATTATGATTTCAAAATCCATCATTTTTATAACCATGACTATATGGTTTTTCTCTATCTATAACATGGTTTGAGTCTTAGGTTCTTTTCTACTAAGAGCATCAGCTACCTTGTTCGCCTTGCAAGGATATAGTGAATAGAGAAATCATATTATTTGATTATATCTAACCATATTCCTACATTAATGTTGAGATAATTTTGTTTAAATAAATATTTTTTGATCTTATGATTGGTATATATGTCACACTTGTCACCATAGAGGTTGTGGAACTAGAATTTAAAGGCAAAAATCATAGCTGTTAGCTCTAGATCATGAGTCGGGTAGTTCAACTCATAGATCTTCTACAATTGTGAGTCATAGGCTATCACATTAACATTTTTCATGAGTAAAAAAAAACCCAATCCATTATTTTAAGCATCACTTTATATCAAGACATATTTCCCCACTTTTAGTAATTTGAGTACAAGTGCACTGATTATCCTTCTCATTAGCTCTTTGAATATTTTCTCACAATATTCCATCCAAACATACTTTACCCATTTCCTTGTTAACATAGTTCAGGGGATTCGAAATCATGATACATTTATCACAAAATAGAAGTAGTATCCTACTATGTCATGAAAACTACATATTTTTGTGACACTATAGGGTCTAGGGCATTCCTCAATCAACATTGTTTTTGATGGGTCCATAGAAAGTCCCTCACTTGTGATCACATGTCTGAAGAATTTGACATGATTCATCAAAATTTCACACTTTCCAAACAAAGAATACAATTTATACTTCTTTAATATCACCAACACAAGAACTAGATGTTCTTTAATTTTCTTTATTCTCTTGGTGTAGATGAGAATATCATCGAAAAACACTACCAAATATTTTTATAGGTAATTTCTAAAGACTATATTCATCAAATCCATAAAGATTACAAGGTCATTAGTAAGTCCTAAGGGCAATACCAGAAACATATAGTGCCCATACCTTGTATGTAAGGATGTATTTTGAATACATTCCTTCCTCACCATTAGATGACGTTATCCAGAAAAGAGATCCTCCTTTTATAAGTACTGATATCCTCACAACTGATCTAACAAGTCATCAATCATGTGAAGAGGATAGTTTTTCATTATGGTTATCGCATTGATCCATCCTTCTTCTAGACCAAGGGAACTGGCATAACACATGGTGATTAACTAGGTTTTATGAACCCTTTGACCAAATTATCTTTCAAATACTTCTTTAACTCCTCCTTTTTGATGGGATCTATCCTATCGGGAAACATTGATATGGATTAACTCAATGTATAAATTCTGTTGAGGACTCAAACTCACAATATGGGGGGAGTTCGGGTAACAATTCAGGAAATAATTCATTTTATTCCCTCAAGATAAGCATTTCCCTTAGTTTGATAACTTCCTTTGATTCAACCATTTGTGTGAGGTATGATTCTTCATAGGGAATCAACCACCACACCATTGACGGATTTTAAAAAAGAGATTCATGACCTTCATGATATTTATATAGGATCATGGGATGGTTCAAAATATGAAAAGATATTTCCGTTTTAGGATAGTTGATATGTTATCTATATAACAAGATCCAATCCATCCCTAGTATAGTATCAAATTACCACATAGGAAGTATTATGAGATTTTATGGAAGAATATTCCCATACAATCCAATAATAGAAGAGCACAAGACTTGGGTTGAAATGATTTCACCACTAGGTGTTTTTATGGATATCTCTTCATGAGTGTTTTTTGAATTCAGTTTAATAGTTTTAGAAAACATACACAATATAATGGAATGTGTAGAACTAGAACCAAGTAAGACTTTTTATATTTTTGAGTGAATAAATAGTGTACCTTGTATGACTTCATTGTCTTGCTCCACTTTAGAAGTAGTGATGGCATGAGCCTTGACTTTATCTTCTGGATTTGGTGGATACTAATGCTTATTACCCTCAAGGACATGAGGTTTAGTGCATTGGTTTTAATTTTACCCTTTCACCCTATAGTTGTAGCATTGGACTATGGGTGGGGTTCTTTTTTACACCATCGCATTGTCCTTCATCTTCTAGTTTGTTTTTTTGAAATTCATGAGCTTGGTGGCCTTCTCTCCCATAATTAAAGCATTTCTCGGTCATTTGATACAGTTCCCCTGATTCTTCTTCAATTTTTTTTACATTTGGATGGTTGATTTGTTTCCACCATTTTCATAATAACATCCATGTTGATACTCTATCTTTAGTTTTTTATTTCCACAACCCTAGGTACATTCTCCAAAATACATCTCCACATTGAGAGAACATTGAAAAAATTCATCATAACACCAAATTACTTGAATTACTAAATGATTTAAAAGGTTTGGTTTTAAACCACTAAAGAATATATCAAATTTTCTATCATTTTTGATAAACAAACCTGAATAATACCTTTCATGCCTTTTAAAATTTTATTTATAGGCCGTGAAAAAATATGCTTCATTTTTTTCATCTCTATTAATTATATCTCTATCTTTTTATGAATAGTGTGAGGGAAATAGTTTTCCAGAAACATTATCGTAAATTATTCACATTCCATCTCTTGAATTTCATCATTCATCTTTGTGTTATTAATCAAATCCCACCAATGACTGACCTCTCCATCGAGATGATATACCGCAAGATTTAACTTCTCTATCTCATAACAATAAAGAACAAAAATGATGTTACACAGGATATTATGAAAACAAATACTCCCAAATTCTTTATGCATGTTAATATCCTTCTTCTTTTTGATGTGTTATATAGATTAATTATATCATTTTGGAGTGTTTGTTTTCTTAGTTTTAAAGATCATTTCGGTTGTATACATGAATGGAGGTTCATGTAAAACGATAATAAATATCCATAATTGTTATTATATGTTATTAATGATCTTATATAATTTTAAATGATATTATATTCAATTTGGTTATATAGAATGAAGAAAAATCATTAAATATAAGTTAATGACGGTCGTTTTCGGTTAATTTTGGTAGGTTTTTGATCACAACAAATTCGTTTTGTTTTATCATTTTGTATTGTGCAAAAATTTTACCTACATAACTTAAAAAGGGTTATAATATCTAATTTTGAATCTATTTTCAACTATTTAATGGTTTTATTAACATCTATGATGGATTTAATATGAAATTAAAGGGTATCACCCATGAGGTCGCTAAATTGAAAAATCACGAGTGATGATATCATTTCCGAATAATAGAGAGAGATGAAGAGGTTTAACAATAGATATTACATTAACATGATATGATACTAGTATATCAGACATAAAAGGGTTACCATACCTTCTGGATAAGATAATGTGAGGATAAGAGAATAAAATATATTAAATTGAATTATAATTAAAATAAAAAGGAAGAGGGTTTTACCACTTGGATTTATCATCCGTGAGAACATAAATGGTTCAAGGGTTTTAATATTTTTATGATACCAAGAGCTCTTGGACATGAGGAAGGGGATGGGTAAGAGTATTGGGTAGAATTTGGGCAATTCTTGATGTTATAGAGGTGTGTGGAGAATATGGGGAGAGGGTTGTATTTATAGTCTAGGAGATGGGTCTTTTCTCATTATTATATTCATTATATTGTTATTTCGGCTCAATTTTATGAATATTTTAAGAATAATAACTAAATATATTGAAATAATGGAAAATATTTTGAGATGTTTGTCTTACATCAGCCTTACATCATATATGACTCCATAATTCATGTCTTCGACTTTTATTGTAAATTATCATATTTTACTCTTCATAAAAAATTCATGTTTTTTAGATAAATCCAAAAAATTAACCCTAAGTTTTTTTATGTAAAATATTTAAAAATGAACTCCATTTAATGAAAATATATTTATAAATATGAGTAATTTAATTTTTTATTAAAATCATCATTTAATTGGAAAATACCGATTTTAAAATTATATCTGATTTTATAACACATTGGAAATTTACATAAGGCCTGAAAAAATAACATTAAAATAATAATACATAAAAATATTAATCAATGAATACATATTATGAAAATAAATTTTCTTTTTACTTATTAAATTAATCCTATAACTATAATTAAATATTTATGACACACTCAATTAATAATTTTTTTAAAATTTACATAATTATGCAATGAAATAATTATATCATATTTTTACTTATAATGTGAATATAATTTATTTATATATACATGGGTAAGTATACTAATAATTTGGGGGGTTTACATTTCATAAGGTTCATATTACTATTCCAATGATCAAGTTACTATTTCACCTATATTGGATCCTTAATTTGTAGAAATAATTCTAATTTCATAAATTATTTATTAATAAATTCGTTATTATGGTATATAAGTGATTTTATTTTATTTATAATATATTTCATTACTATAAGAAAAGTTAAATACTATTGATAATTTTTTTTGTTTTCACATCTCGTTCAATCCTCTGTATAAAATGAGCGATGTTCTCAAAGAACTACTCTTCTCCACTGTTACCCTAAATCACCTGCTTTCATTGTTCCATTTAGAGAGGTTCATTCTCATTGACATATTCATGTCTCCATACTAGCACACAACATCATGGTAAAATATTCTTATGATGCAAACATGAACCTCATATCACATACCACAAAGAATCTACAATTACACAAGGAAAAACATTTCCCTAGGCATAGGAAACCCATCACACCTACATAATCATAAAGAAAGTCATTAAATATATTAAAAAATTACAAAAACTAATGTTTAATCCATTTATAACATTACATTATGTGATATTAGTCAAACATTATTTATCATTCTTTCCACATTAACAATTTTTGATCATTTTTTTCAATCGTTTTTTTCTTAAACATTTTCAAGAGGTAATATGTATTCTACCTTTCAGGCCCCACACACCCATCTCATGTGTGCCTATCAGGATTCATACCTACTATACCCCTAGGATCCCAAAAAAATTAATGAATTTACAAACTTATGTCATTACATCCATGAGAAAAATATCATAAAACTATCACATAAAAACACAATTTCAACGCTCAATGGAGAAAAATAATTCATGTGTGACAACACATATCATGAACAACAATCCCCTACATGGTTCTTGGGTTTTCACCCATAAGTTGGTTAGATACTACCCATCATGAGATAATTTCTAAGACATGACACATCCTAATCTCTCATCTACCATCCAAAAATAATAAAACCCTAGAAAACAACAACACTGATACAAATTTGTAACATACCTGAATTAGGGATCAACTAAACCAGTACCCCGAGTTAGGTTTCCACATGTCATGAAGCACACCTCCTCATATGTTGGAGGTTTCTGACTATCATCGTTGGTCAAATAAGCCATGTCCATAGACTATAACCACATTATCTGATTAATCCATAGAATATACCATGTTAAATAATGTAAATAATGAAAATTAAAAAGAACATGCATTTCCAATTTTTTCCTTAACATGGTTCAAACCAAACCAAACAATAAATATTCAATTTCATTCAAACAAGTCCAAAAGTTTATAAAACCAAAAATTAAGATAAATAGCTAAATCGCTATAATGGGTACTAACTCCATTCCTTATGCACATCCAGACACATCCAGATCTCAACTCAAATCTCCAGAATTGGGCCTTTCCCCTATATATTCTTATAAACATGAAATCATTTATGGTACCCAATGGTGGACCATAAAATGCGTGATTAAAAATCATTAGAATGAAAAAATAGATGTTTACAAAATATGATGTCTAAACCGATTCTGTATTAAAAATTACAAATAAATGAAAATATAAAAAGAAACAACTTAGGTTCTATTATATAACAGTATTCACATTAACTAGTTCCATCAATAAATCCATTTTATCGTTAATAAAATATGTGTTAATAGAATATTTTTCATCACATGTTCTGTCGGTTAAGCATCAATATCATTTACACAATGGCCTATGATGGACATTTATACTACTTAAGGGAGTAATTCAAGTTCCCAATATCACTAGGGATAAAAAGTTCATAAATAATCATAACACACATACCTTGGAGCCTCAATCCATGTACCCACATCCTATGCTACCATTATGGGCAAAGAAAATCTTGTTAACTCTCTAATACATGCATTTAAGTGTAGGTCTCGAGCCTCACTCCACCCCAACCCATTGGTCAAGCAACAATATATTATCCCACACCACCAAGATATGTGCACATGCTAATTACCTATTTATCACACATATAATATCACACACCATACATAATTGATCCACATAACATTCAAATTTCATATTTTAAGAACATATAAATAATATATATTACCTAACACATTTTTTATATTCAATAATTCCCATACATTAACCCATTTTACATAATTCAATTCAAAATTATTTTCCCACTTATGTTTTCAAGTAACATATATTAGTGACACAACACAGTCACATTATTCCATCCAACTCATTTCTATATCATGAAAAACAATAACATATTCCATTATTAACTTCTAGAAAAAACCATCATTATACTATTTTAAACTAAAATAACATTCAACATGTTCATAATGTTATCAGCCTTATCAAAAATCAATTATATGTTTTATAATATGATTTTCCATGTTTGGGAATATTATAACACCCCATGGGTGGACATAATCCAGTCTAATCATTATCTATTCATCCCACAGGGATCATGAGTGGTTAAATTCATCATTTAATAAACCATTTTACAAAATCATATTCATGGAAGAAAATAAAAATCATGAGGGAAGCAGTATCATAACTACACAAGCATAAATCAATAAAATATATATATAATATATCTTGTAGACCACCTACCTCCAATACATAAATGAACACACCCTTAACCATAGACATAGATCCAGATTAAAGATCCCTTCAAATCACTAACTTAATATCTATAGGGAAAATGGTTTTATAGATTCTAAAGATGAATACGAAACCACCTTGTCAATATTAAAAAGATTTATAAGAGGAGACTTATAATTACATGGATATTCGATCCACCAAAAATGGAAATAAAAATTTCATTGAATTGAAGGTGATTGATCCTTTGGAGGTCATGAAGTTTCAGGTTTGTCATAAGGGCTGTAGGAGGGGGAAATGGGGAGCAAATCAGTTGAGGAACACAAAATATTTAAGGGTGAAAAGGGTAATTTCTCACTTTTTAATGGGGAACATAGTTTAGCTGCATGGTTTTCCAAAAAATGTGGATACTATGGACCTAACTCTATCCAATAAAGGTAAGTATCATGGTTACCTATGGAGGCCCACATGGTTTTAAAAATTGAGTGTCAACCATTTTCAATACCCCTATCCATGGTTAGAGGGCTTGTCTTCTCCCCTAGAATTATTCCCTTTATCCTTGCAAAAACCTTGAAACCCGATCATGATGGCTCGATTTACTTTCCTTTCATGTACCATACCCCTGTAACACCCCCAGGCTTCCCAAAACACCTTTTAAGAATCCCATTAACCAAAATTACCAAATTTTAAACATAATTAAGACTATATCAAACCATCACAATGTCCCGGATCCTACATATTGAATCTAGAATAAGGTGAGAAGCACGAAGAATAATGTCTCAATTGAAGGAGATTTTGTTTTTTTATGGGTAAATAAAGGGCATAAACCAATTAATTTTCAAGTAATTATATGTATTATATGTGGAAAACACTGGCATTATATGATTTAATTCTTTATTCTAATGGATAACTACTAGACCAAGGAAGAGCCAATGTTGTTTCACTATATAAATTCGATCATGATGATTAAATCCCACCTATCATCTTCTCTAGAGTTGTGAATATCATATTTATGTTCGTAAGAGTGTACCATATGAAAATATTGTTATAGTAATTTTTTGGATTATGATAAATGATTACCACAATAGTCAAATATAAGTTATAAATTTCTTAAATAATAGAATCACATTTTATAATTTTAATCAAAGTAGAATCACCTATTGGTTCATGGAAGAATATGAACTACCAATACAAATTACCTACATAATACAGAAAATAATACATGTTCATGAGTGAAATTTATCTCAAATGGTTGGGGAGATACTCAACATTGAAAATATTTTAATTTTTCGGGAATATGATGATTTATTTCATAAGGAATTTCCTAGGTTTCACAAAATCATGATGATATTTTCTCTATAAAACTCATACCTTGTGCTATACATATTTCAAAGACTCCTTATATATTGGATATTATTCAGTTTCATGAATTAAATATGTAAATACATGAGAATAGAAATAATGGATTCAGTTAGCCTCGTGTTTACTATGGGGTGACCCTATTCTTTTTTTTATGATCAAATATTGATAATAGTGCCTGGGAATTGATTATTGAGAATTTAACAAGACAAAAATTAAGAACAAGTAACATATAACTCATATTGATTATCTACTTGATTAGTAATAAGGATCTCAATATTTTTCTATGATTTATTTTTGGTCTGTATGTTATTATCTAATGGTCAAGATGGATGATATACACAATACAACCTTCTATACGAGGTATAGTCATTATGAATTTATAGTGATGAAATTTGGACATTCCAATTCTCCTCTTATCATCATGAATTTTAAGTAATATATTATTTAGAGATTACCCTAATCAATTTTTCGTAGTCTTTATAGATGATATTCTTATTTATTTGAAGAGAAAATAATATATTGAAGAATGTTTTTGGATTTTATTGACGATCCAATGAATGGTGAATCTATATTCCAAATTTACAAAGTTTTAATTTTGTCTACAAAGAAGTCTCATTCTTAGGAAATATAATTTCTTGTGAGGGTTAATTTGTGGATCCTTAAAATGTGGATGTTATTAAAAAATGGTAATAAACAACCATGGTGATATAGATCCCTAGTTTTCATGGATTGGTATGATACTTACAATATTTTTTTAGAAATATATCAGGGGTATCATATCAAGTAACCATGTTGTCCTGAAATGGATCCAAGTTCTTGTATGTTGATGAATGTAGGGATAATGTAAAAGAACTGAAGAGAAGGTTGGTTAACACATCTATTCTTGAACTACGTTATCGAAAAATGTTTTCTTGTTATATATATTGATGAAAAAAAGAATTCATTTGGCTGTTTCATTATGCTGAATGATTTGGTGATAACTTATGTCATCTGAAAATCTAAAATTCATTACAAAAATTACCTGCCTTATGATTTGGAGATAGAAATGGTAATTTTTTCATTGAATATGTTAAACCATTATATATATGATTATTATATATATATATATACAATAATAATAAAATATTTAATTATATATCAACATATAAAGAGTTGAATAATTTCAAGTGAATATTGTTGGAGTTAATTAATGATTATAAATGATCAATACATTACCACTCTTAGAAGGAAAACATGATGGCTGATGATTTGGATTGGAATGACTCAAGATGTTTTTTAATGATGATGATTTAAAGATAAAATATTTATAGATTTTTAGAATATGGGTCTTCAAATCTTGATAAATGATATTGATATTATATTTTTAAAATGAATGTTTGACCATTCATATATGAGAGGACAAGGATGGTGGTGAAGGAATATGTGAAAATATACAAGAATGTAAGGGACATTAAACTATTAAATCATGATCATGCTTAAATGATTTTATCCGGGAACCTGTATGTGTTCCCTAAATAATATACACAATGAAGGAGTCATTGGATGAATCTCATTTTTCATCATTCTTTATTCATTCTATAAATATGAAGATTTATAGAGAACACAATTAGCATTATTAGATGGATAATGTGAAAAGGAATATTTCAAAGTATGTATCTCCATTCATAGTGTGTCAAAAAGTTATTTCATAGAGACCTATAACTAAAGGGAGGCTACAACCATTACAAATACAATAATGGAAATGGGATAATATTACCATGGATTACGTTGTCAAACTCCCCAAACCATTTAAAGTGGACAATATTATTTTTCTTATGATCATAAACCTTATGAAAAACTATATTTTATTAGAGAGGATTTATGTATTGATCATTTTACATTTTTTACATTAAAGATACTATGATATTTCATGTACTTCCACTATCAATCGAATCTGATTAGGATCTATGGATTACCTTCATGTTCAAGAGAAGTCATTATATGGATCTAGATATATAATTTGGTTATAGCACTCCTTGTCATCATTAGATGGATGATCACTCTATGAAGAACATTAAAAATCTAGATTTAATATTGAGATATTGGTATATTTATTTCAATGTTGGTGGTGATCATAATCCCACCTTTGGTGTAAATTTCATAAAAAATAGCTTTCACTAATGATTTAAGATGGGTCATTAAGAATCCCAATATTAAAGGAAGTGTAAAACACAAATTTCATTGGATGCTATCATATAAAGAATGTGATTTTGACCAAATCTATGTGAGTAAATGTTAGATATGGTTAGATCCATTAAAAAACACTTACAAATATCTTAGATTCAATAAAAAGGTTATATAGAAAATCTTTGGTGAGATCTAGAATTTCAGGTTATTGGTGAACATTTCTTATGAATATATTATTGGAATAATATTGTGAGATTCAGAAATATGGGTAATCTAATCCTTAGAGATATTGGTCTTTTCAAATTTCTTGATCATATCATAATGGTAACTTATTGTTTATCACTTCCATAGAATCACTTTGATGTTCATGATGTGTTCCATGAATCTCTTATGAGTAAGTATAAATAGGATCCTTCAAACTTACTAACCTCATAGGTAATACTACTGGAGAGAGATATATCTTGTGATTAAAAATCATTATATTTTATAGATCATAGAGATAATTTTATATAAAATAGGAAAACTAATATGGTCATTGTTTTGTGGAAAAAATTGAAAAAGCTAAATAAGAACCCAAGCATGTGATAAAGAAGAAGTATCCTTAGGTGTTTGGGTCTTATTGGTCGAATTTTTAATGGAGATATTTTTACAAGGTAGATATAATGTAAAACCATAATTTTTTATGATATATTTCTCTATACATATACTATATTTCTTTTATAATCCACGAACACTATAAAAATATTTTTATTTAATGTGACAGTTATCATAAAATCATTGGATTTTTAGGTATGAAATGTACTAAAACAATTATGAAAAACATTTATAATTTCTTTTCCTAAAAAATGTATTTATTAATTCTTACGAAATATTTACTAAATTTTCAGAAAAGTAGTTTCATACATCAAAAATTATTTTTTTTATAAATTTTTTTTATTATATTATTTGGATGGATATTATAAATAGTTTCTACAAATTTTTTAATTTTTTAATTAATTATATAATCATTAAAATAATCATATTATATTATCTTATGGTGATGTTTTGAGACTTTTCTTAAAACAGATGATTTTTGGGTGAATACTATAAATATTGTTTTTATAGAAAATATAAATTTCCATTATAGAATTTTCAAGGCACCAATTTGATTTAGATGGGTTTTTAAATTTAATTTTATTTTTTTAAAAAAATAATTAAATTTATGCGTTTTGGATCAATAATATACTCAATCTTGGATTAAAAATTCTTTTACTCTTAAAAAATAATTTTCAGAGAATCATTTTTCTTCCCATTTTAGTTGTTTATATTAAAAGTAATTTGTAGGAATTTAATAAATTTAATCTTTTAATCCTAATTCCATAATATATATGATCATTACTAATATTGTTTTAATAAGATAAACTAGACTTTGTTTTATAGTGAATAGAAAAAAATTAAATATTTTTAACCCCATTAATAGGGTAAATTGAGTTAACCTAGGTACAAACAATTTGATAAGGCATCATTTTTTCTACATAATTATTATTTCTTGAGGCTATTTTCAGAATTATTATATTATTATTTAAATAAAATTTTTAATGAGACACTTTTCCCTGAAAAGTGATTAATAATATTTTAGTACTTTAAAAAATTCAGGGTGTGTAGCTTGATAACTTATAAAATAAAACAACTCCTATCCCTTATTTAAACCACATTGAGCCACATAAATCAACCAAAACCTAAATTATTATGTTATAAACATAACTATCCAATAATGTTATGTATTTTTTTTTTATAAAATGCCATTCAACGGTTTTTAAGATGGGATATAAAGGAGGCCTACAGAGGAAAAGGTAATCGTTTTTACCAACTCTTATAAAGTTAGTTCATCTTCAACTTCTTATAAATTTTTTATCCATCATAGGATAATTAACTCTGGATCATAAATAAATTATATGTTATTATTATTATTTCACAATTATTGACACCACTTTTCCATCCTATTCAAATTTAAAACATCACTCGAGCGTACATACATCCTTTCAGGTCCATATAACGTTGTAATTCATTTTTTCATAGCCATTTTAATTGGTCATTAATAAACATAAAAATAAGGAACATATATTATTTATTAAACCTAATTATGGTCATTAAATAATAATATATAATTAATATTTTTAACCTTCTACTTGTTGAAAAAGGATAATGTTTCTCATGAGTACATGTAGAATACCACCTACACAAACTGATGTGATTACATTTTCATATACACCTGTAATTTAATATTATAAATATGAATATAATTTATATAATTTATATTTAAATAATTATAAAACTTATTTTTACAGGATAAAATCATGTATGTGATGAATATTTAAAAACTAGCGAACCAAAACTAAAATAAAAAATGAAATTATTAACACATAGAAATGAAAATTTTAATAAATAATTATTAATAAATGGGCGTTTTAATATTAAAATTGGATCGTATATTATATTATAAATATGAATATTGAAATTTTATATAATTATAATAAATTAATATTTATTATAAAAGGGTTTAAAATCACATTAGAGTCAATTAAAACTTTAGATAACGGATTTTATTTAGAATATCGTATTATTTAAGAATTATTTAATTTTAGGTCTCCATTTGAAAATTAATATGATCCTTACACCATAAACACCATATATTTTCTTAACCTTTTATTACATTGTTAGTTTACAATTTTATTTCCTATTTCTTCGGATTTATGATCCCGAATTAATACTTAAGTTACATTTATATGAATTTCCATTAGAAATCATGTTTTTTGAAGATTTTTTTACAACTATGTTTCTTACATGTCCATGTTTGATATCAAAATATTTTTAGAACATTCTTACCATTGTTAAGTGTATTCTATAACAATTGTTATAGAATATACTAAAATAATATGTTTTTTATTAATCAAGAATAGTATATTCTTTAAATGTTTTATTATATTATTCCATGTTTATTTTCAATTAACATATTTTAACTAATATTCATTAAAATTATATATATTAATTAACTGATTTAAAAATGAAAAGGGTATTTTCCTAATGAAAATTTCTAGTAGTATTTTAAAGGTTTTAAAATAAATGGAAACAACCATTGATGTTACTAAGAATAGGATCCAATGATACCATTAAATTATGTCATTATATTGTATATAATGATGAAATATGGATGCTTCATAATATTTATTCAATGAAAAAAATTGTTGGCTTATAAATCACCATGAGAGTAAATTGTATAGATCATTAAAATTAAGAGGAATGCATATGATGTAAAAGTGATTGGTGTGGATAGGTTGTTGATACCCTATATGTATTTACATGTATTATGAGAGAAAAATAGTTGTCATTATATATTATATTGGTATTTGGTTTCCACCTACCCATTTATTAGGAATGGAGTTTTAGGTAGCAAGCCATGATGGTAATATTCTTGATATCTTTGTTGAGATTCCTTGATCATGAATGTACCAAATAAAAATTTTCCTTTATTAAAAATATAGTTTTTATTATACATGTATTTTCTATATTGATATTATCCTTGGATTCTCATTGAACTCATGTTTTTAAAGAAAAATATCTCTTTTCATTGTCCACTCAACAAATTTGATTTTGTATTATTTACTCATGATAGCTTCTTTTGTACGTTACCCTTACTGGGAATCTAATATAATCAGTTATTTGTTTAATTTACCAATTATATGAAGTAAGGTATTATGAATGATATAAAATAAGAAATAATGTTTTATTCTATGTTTTTTATTTGTCCAATGTAATATGGGAATCAAGTGTGTATCTAGTTTTCTAAGACTGCTAAACTAATTGATTTAGAGATGTGACATCCCTTGAATCTTGCAGCAATATTCTAAAGTAAACATAGGATATGTATTAAAAAATATGGATAGTTAAATATGGTCTCATTTGATAATTTTTATTTTAAATACCCACAGTCTAAAAGGACATGCATGGATTGAATATATTTTTTCACAAAATGTTATACAAAAATTAAATTGAACAAAAAATTAGGTTAGAAAAATCCTAAGAAGTTATATACAAGTTCAATGGAATATGTGATAATATATTTGTATAAATTACCACAAAATGGATCCCAAAATACAGATAAAATAGCTAAAAAATGTTATGGTTTTCAAGCTTTAATATATAGATATATTTTATCAACAAGGGAAAAATAGGATTGTAGTATATTATTGGTGTTTCTATAGATTTGCGGATATGAATTTTTTTTTGGAATAACATGTCATCTTATTCAAGATATATACGAACAATATATATGGGTCCAAATATAAAGTAAAATAAAATCCTACTGAATATATGTTGAAGTAAAAAACAATCCATTATTGAAGGATAAATATGTGTATCTTGATAAATTAAAAGAATTAATCAAAATATATTGAATCTCTTATATTTTATAATGGTATGTTATAACTGTTGGTAAATGTTACACTAAAATAAATAAGTTAACATGATATTATAAAAAATAAGGAAGTAGTGACAATTATACCTTGACGAATAATCATGTGATGGAATATCCAACATGTGATTATCCTAAGAATACAATGATTTTTAGTAGCTAATATGTCAAAAATATAGTGATAAAGTGATTATATAATGGTAATAAATGAAAGAAATCATAATTGTGTAAATAATCCATGGAAACAAATCTAATAGTATTTATCTAAAATAAAATTTAAAGTCAATCAAGGGGATGAAAAAATTATTTGAAAAGAGAAAGAAATTAATAATTATGAGATTGAGAGAGTAACCAAGATGGGTAAGACAAAATCTTGTGAACTAAAGTGTGTAAGGTGAAACATTCCTAGAAACATTCCCAACAAGTTTATTATATTATTATCAAGTAAAAAAAATATAAAGTGACAAATGGAAAGAACCAATTCATTCTAGTTAAAAATATATTTCTATAAAAAAAATTCCACAACAAAGAAGAATGGGGTGAATGAGACAAAATATATTTTGATCTTATAGTCTGATTAGATGGAATAAGTAAGGTAGTTGAAGATGTAATCATAAATTATGAAAGCTCGGGAAAATAAAGTCACTCTTGTTTTTTAGCATGTTGTTATTGAATATAAAACATAAATCCCAATGGAGTACAATTTTTTAAGGTAAATAATTATACATTCATGAATAAGGTTTTCTATTTAAATTAATCAAAGAAAAAATAATATGGGTTGAGAACAAATTATCATACCTAGTTAAATAATTGAGAACATGATAGTGTCTAACTATTCCCAAATAAATTATGGTTGTATTTCAATGTTGTGGGTGAGATGTGATCTTTTACAAATGGATATAATATTTATGTGACCATGGAAGATAACCATCATGGTGTAATATAATTCAATTGGTGTTTATTTTAAATTTTTTATCATTCCTGAACTAGTATATAATAATTGTAGATTATTTTCAGAAGAAAGTAACCACAGTGACGAAGCATAGAGTGCACCCCTTGAGTAGTAGAAACTAATTATCTGAAGGCTTATAGATATTTCATATATTCATAAATTCTTGAATCTAGACATCCATAGAATATGATAATGTTTTAGGTCTGATAATACCTCTCCTAGATCATTTATTATTTATATCTTATCATTATCATTAAGATGGACTACATGTTTTACTAAAGGTGATGTTATTTACTTTTACTTAAATATTCAAATGTTTTTGTTAGGATGAGTTCAGGTTCATATACATGTTTTAAAATATGGTTCATACAACACCATGATAAATAATTTTAGGAGTTGGTATCACATTGTGAATAGATTATGGAATGAGTTATTGAATAAATTTATCACTCATTTTTTCCACACCAGGTTCTCCCACATGTAATTTCATTTGGTTTTTTGAGGTCACACTACTAAAAAATGTGGTTCCACATTAATTGTGATGATGCTTACACATATATTTATTTTGGATAGCCACATGAAACTAGTTAAATGTGACACAAGATGAAATACTTATATCATGGAATATTTTTGAAACCCATAGAAGCTTATACCATGTTTTTTGAAGGATGTTTTATTCACATATGGCATCATTCTATAAACTTTTAATTGGTATATAGATAATTCCTCCACTTTCACAGCTGGAACATTGGATTCATGAGGAGATAAAATGTTATATTCTAATGAATATGAGTGTAACACCCTGATTTTTTTTGTTATTTTTTTAATAAACTAAATTTCTTTGATAAATTTATATACATGTAACACTTTGTTAAGATTTGATTAAATGAAAAATGGGATTTATCTTCTATTACACATGACCCGGAGTTTTAACAAAACAATGATATATTTTTAATATTTTCCAAACACCTATGTTATAACTAGGATTTTATAAATTGATATATTTATAGTAACAAAAAAAATTTAAATATAAATTATTATGGTTTTATATTAATAATAAATATTTATTCAAAGTTACTTAAATTTGTAGTAATGTTTTTATAATTTTAAAAACTACTATTTTCCCAAAAAAATGTTTTTTTAATATTAATAAAATTATTTATTAAAACATTTGGAAACTATATTTGATAAAAGAATTTTTTTTAAATCATCATATCCAAAAAAGATTAGGGTTCATTTTTTTATAATTGTCTGAAAAGATATATATTATGACGAATAGTGAAACTTATTGATTTTTAATTGAAATCTGCCTTTATATTTTAATTGTTTATAAAATTAAAATATATTTCAGTTTGATTTAAATTTAAATTTTTTTTAATTATATATATATTATTCCAATTTATTTCATTGGAATAATTTTGATATTTAATTTTGATATAAAAATTGTTGTGCTTTTGAAAATTTTCTATTTCAAAACTCACATTCTCATTACTTATATGGTATGCAATTTATATTAAATTTGACACTTTTATGAATTGAATCATGAAAAATGGATTAAATATTTTTATTTTATATAATATTTATTTTAAAATAAGTTAAACTAATTTTTTTCCCAAATAAATAACAGAATGGTAAAAAACTAATTAACATAGTTAAGGTAAAAATTGGTTAACCGTGGGTAAACTATAAAGATTATAGTTAAAACAATCTAATATATTTTTTAAAATATATTTATTTGACATAAATTGACCATATAATATCCATGGATAGATAATAATCCATTTTGTTTTCCTATTTCATGTCCAAAACCTGGGAACACCTTATTCTTTTCAATAATTACAAGTATTCAACTAACCTCACATATAATAGGACACCTATCCTCTCTATTTAACACATTTATACCCTTTTGGATTGGTCAATACCAACACAAATCACATCCCATAATCCATACTATCATCTTCTAATACTTATTTGTTTTTCATAAATCCAACTATGAAAGGACTTTCATGCAAACCTAAGCAGGTTACCCAAAGAAGAGGTGTCATTCTTCATCAAGTGTTTTTATTTTATTTCTTTATCAACCCCTTTATATTGATATTAAAACATATTGATATATATAAGAAAATAAATAAATTATTTATAATGATTTTTTTAATTTAATGATCTACAACCATCTACACGTCCATAAATTGGGTTATGAAATCATCATTCATGTGTATGGGGGACTACCACATTGCAAATATATGTCATGTTTGCTTCTATTACAACCTATAAAGACCAGTTATATTGATGGATTAAATTATTATAGATCATCAATATGATGTTATCATACATATGGAATTATTATATCACATTTACCCTCATAATTTTCACTTTTTATAATATGATAGTGTTGCTCATGTGTATAACGCTCTACAACCTCAAGACGAAATTTGATTCTTTTACTCATTACATGTTCGGTAATAAGGATGGATTTTAATGGAAAAATTTGGTATATAGAGAATAAAAATTATTCTATAATGTTAATATAATATTTTTATTTCTTTCTTTTGTTTTGTAGAGAAAAATTGAATCAATGTTTATACATACGTAGGGAATACCATCTCTGTGAATGGTGTATTTCATTTTCTATAACTAAATATTATAGATTTAAATAAAATCATATTTACTGAATATATATTATGTTTATATCATTGTTATAATTTTGTTATTTATGGTACCATTATCAATGTAATAGGACCAAAAAATTTACAAATCAAAATGAACATGAAAAACAAACCAGTTATTGCCCTAAACATGATAATATCAGGAAATGTTTAATAACCATGTATTAAAAGGTCATAATAAAGTCATATATTCTATGATATATATTATTATATTTATATTATGTATTTTTAATATACTTATATTTATTATAAAGTGGGATTCAACATTTTTGAATGAAGTCGCAATTTAAGGTAAGGGATCTTTGTCTCAATTTCCCTTGTTTGAGACATATGTTTGGTTATGCACCATCCTTCTTTTATGAGGTTTATATACATCACATGTTGAAATATAATATCCTGAATTTATTTTTTCACATTATAATATAATATTCATTTATTTTTATTCTTTCACGGGGCTTACATTCAATTTTTCCAATGTTTTAAGGTATTTATGTTACAATCCAATCATTTATCAGGATTATTTATGATTAAGTATAAATTATTCAAATATGATGATCTAGATATCAATAATTATCATGAAATTATTTATCCAATATTCATTCATGAAATTTTCAGGCAGTATGACTATTTTTACACTATTTAGATCTTCAGATAATTGATAAAGTTTTTATTTGAAAATCAAAATTATTTTTATCTCCAATCAAAATCCCTTTTTCATCCAAAACCATGTTTTTTGAAAAAATTAAAAAATAATTTTAAAAGTTTTAAAATTATTTATGAAGGGAATTTTTACCAATGATTTAATTTTTTAGTAATTTTTTTTAATAAAATCTATATGTCATTTTCCAAAAAATTATTTTCTAGATATTATAGAAAATGTGAAAGGAATCATTGTTTTAGAATGTATGCTATGAATGGAATTTTTCATCATAATGAATGTTATTTTAGTTTATGATTCCTTTATATAGATTCAATTTTTTTTTCAAATGAATAGTTAAAAAAAATATTTTTCATAACCCATATTTTAAAACTAGAAATGATATTTTCATTAATGAATATTTGAACTATTTTTATAGATTACTTTATAATGATTAAATTTTATGTTTAAATAAAATACTGTCCAAAAGATATTTTAAATATTTTTTTAAATGTTTTTTTCAAATAAATTTTATTTTCCTGAGGAAGAATTCTATGTGATTTTTCATTCAAAATCATTCTCCATCTAAGATGGAATACATTGAGGATACATATACTTTACTAGTTATATTATCCTAGCATACCATTATTATTCTTTATTTTAATGGTTTGTGTTTATGATGACATGATTTTTATGTAGCTTTTTCTTCTTCCACTTTTTATACCATGATATAAATCATATTAAAAATGCATTTATGGATGGTTTATTCTATGATGACATGATGAAATGACTATGAATACTGTCAATTCTCCATGGGTAATAATATCATGAAATTTTTATGAAACATGGTTCCTTTCAGGGGTTATCATATGATCAATGTTTTATAATTCATAGGCACACATAAATATAGTTTTCATTATGATATGGGTGGGACTTTTATCTCCCTCCAATGTGTTGGGTATAGATTTATGTCTCATGAGATAGAAAGGACTAGAATAGGGAGTATTCTTAGTTTAGTAAGGGGTTTTGTATTCTATAATGGTATTTGGAGTGAATCTTGACTAATATGATTGTTTTTTGAGGGATCATATTCAACTATGATATTATTCAAATATATCATTGACTAATTTAGAAAGGATTTTCTATACATATGTTTATACCCAAAATCAATTTTTTTTGCCAATGTTATGATCTCATACGTCAATTCATTTATTTCATTATAATTCATGTTTTATAAGTAATCAATATTTATTCCATGAATTAATATTATGATATTTAATATATAGGCTATAGTTTTCTAATGTGATTCTCATGTTCTAATGCCCTTTTGTTTGTGTTATATGTAGTTTTCTACATTGTTTACCTATAAAATACTTGTGAGAAACACCATTTGTATTATCACCTGACTTGCAATTAGTTTTTTTTTAATTTCAATAGTGTATTAAAACTATGTTTCTAAAGGGAATTATCCATAAGATACCTCAGTGTCTAAGAAGGTATTTTTTATGTTTTATCATGGTAGAAATGGAGGCTATGGATATATATAAATATTATGATTTTGTTAAAAATGTGAAATATAATTAAGATGAAAATCTAGAAACCATGGACTAAAGATGATGATCTTCCCATTATTCTAAAAATGTGGGAATAAAAATAGTGGAAATCTCCATAAGGGGAATAATGAATGTTTTATGTTTGTAAGGGAATTTATTGAAGAAATTGACTTTAAATTTCATTGAATGAAGTTATATAATGATGTTTATAGGTATAAAGATTCATATAATACACCACCCACATTATAGTGTTTCATATTTTATGTGTATAATAATATTGATTTACACTTCCAAAAGATGAAGGTTAATGATGATGATCGATGTCCATAACCTAGTAGGAAGAGATACATAGGGAAATCCATTGTGATCACTATTTTTTGTGAGTGGTTATATAATGATGTGGTGGAAGGTAGACATAACATTCACTTTATAATTGATAATGTCTCATTTAACATTTTATCTTCCCATTGATTCATATCTGATGAATTTATAAAGGGTATCTAGATTTCACCCAAATGATTATATGTATAATTCTAAATTAAAACCCCTAATGTAATTATGATCACATCTTAAGTATATGATTCCACTTTAGTTTGGATGGTGGGAGTGGGATTCCATCAAATCATAAAATTCTTCCCCCAGTTTAATTTGTTGTCATATTAGGCAGGGATTGGGTTTATCAACATAAAGGCCACATCCAAGCTCCATAAAGGGAAGTCACATTTTATAATATAAACCAACCTTTGATCATCTATCAATGTGATGATATGTATAAAATTCTTGTATTGATCATATCCCTTGTACGGGTCTTAGTTAAGATTAATAAGAGGTGTTTAACTCAAATGGTTTGGGATAAACAAAAAATATATCATATCCCTATTGTGAATGAATTTCTCAATATATTTTAGAAATAATATTCCAGTCTTCTACTAAATCATGAAGTTAATGCTTTAGTAGAACTCATAGATTTTATTACACCAATTTCAAAGATTCTCTATAAAATAGACTCGATTGAGTTATATGAATTGAATAATTCACTATTGAAAAACCTTCAAAAGGGATCCATTCAGCCATGTGTGTAACCATGAGGTGCACTAGTTATTATAGTAAAAATAAGGATGGTATAATGAAAATATATATTGATTATCATGATTTGAACAAAATCATGATAAGAAAAAGAATTATATACCCTTTATTGATGACAAATTTTATCAACTGCACAGAGCTCAATAATTTTCCAAGACTGGACTTCATTCCAGATATCTTAAATTGATAGTTGATAAGGTGGATATATCCAAGAACATATTATACACAATTTATGAACACTCTAAATATATTGTTATTTCATTCCATATAACTAATTCCCCTTTTATATTTAGGAATTTAATGAATATATTCTTTAGATACTACCTTGAACATTTTATTGGTTTTCATTATAGAATATATTTCTACATAGTATACTATTATGTAAGAGAATTTATACCTCTTGAAAATTGTAATAAAAAACTATTTAAGGATAATCCATATGATATTTTTACAAAATATAAATTTTGGAAGAAAATTATTCATTTATGGGTCCTGTAATCTCAAGAGAGGGCTTATGGATAGATCCATCATAGACGGAGGTAATTAAATGATGGACTATAGTAACCACGGTGATTGAGGTCCATATTATTCTTGGTTTGGAATTATATTATATACATTTATCAATAATTTATCATGACTATCTAATCCACTCACTATGTTAACATAGAAGGGAGCCATGTTCTTATGGAAAATAAATATGAGGAAAATTTCAAGGAAGTAAAGTGAATATTAGTAAGAGATTCATTGATTAAATTACATTATATATGAGAAAGGTTAATAATCTATTGTGATGAATAAATTAATGGATTTATATCCTTTCTAATGGATAATAACATGGTTATATCTTATTCCTCGCATTAAATAATGGTTCATGTTAAAAATTACTCAACTCGTGATTTTGTGTTAGTTGAAAAAATTTAAGCATTAAACAAATGATTGAGTTATCATTATGGATAACAGTGTGATATATATGTAGATAAAAAAGTATATATATATTCACTCAAAAAGGGTTGAATATGCACCAGTGAATAAAGTTAGAGATAATTAAATATTATGACTTCCTAATACATTACCACCTTGGTAAAGTGAACAAGAAAAATGTTTCATTGTGTCAAAAGGATCATGTTAGCTTATCCATTATGAGGATATAAAAAAATCCAATATTTTGATATATACAAAGGATGAATCTATAAATATTGAACAAAAGAGATAAATCAAATCATTCTCAATTGAATTGTCAACCACTAATCTATGTGATGAATTTGAAGGCACATACGAAATATGTTATGATAAAAAGTTGGATAGAACCATGATCATGATGGAATGATAAGGCTTAAGAAAAATTTATGAATTCCATAAAAACCATATTTCAAGAATTATTTTTTAGTGGCATCTTAAAGTTCATAATTATCTATTAATCTAAGAAGTATGAAGATATAAAGTGATTTGAAATAAATCTTTTGGTGGGATTTCCTAAAGATAGATATAGTAGAGTTTGTATCCTGATACTTGGTATGTCATCATGTTAAGGCTTGTAGAAAAAAATCCTAGGAGAAGTTACATACAATACCCTTAAAATAATGGAAATAAAAAAAAAACCTTGGATTTTATCATGGTACTCCTCGAAACTTTTAAGGTGCATAATGATATATGGGTTGTAGTTGATCGACAAAAAAAATTGTTACACATAATTGATATCAGATAATATTTCACTATAGATCATCTAATCAAGATATATATAATATAAGTTGTATGTTTTCATGGAATACCACATTCCGTTTCGCCTGATTGGGATCAATGTTTTACATGAATGTTTTGGTGATGTCTTTACCAAGATCTTGACAAGGAGTTGAGTTTTAGCATTTCATATCATCCTCAAACAGATTCTTAATCTGGGGGAACAATTAAAACCCTATATGATATGTTGAGAAAGTTTTATATCAACATCAAAGGTAGTTGAGATGAACACCTTCCTCTAATGGATTTTTCATCCAAAAATAGCATTCACTAAATAATTTAGATGGCTCATTATGAATACATATATGGAAGGAAATGTATATCCCCCATATACAAGAATATTGTAATAGAAGAAAATATATTAGTACCTGTGAAAAATTTATTAATTTAAGAAAAAGTTAGAGGTAATTCATAGCAATCAAGGAAATTCATATTCGGCCGAAAAGTTATGATGACAATAACTAGCCTCCTCCAATCCATATTTTTTATTTTCTAATAACACTTTTAATGGTAAGTGTGACCCAGTTAGAAAACCAACCAAGTTAACCTCAAAATCCACCCAATGTTAGAGTCCCAACCACTACAAATCCAATGTTCAAATACAGTCTTACATTAAAAAATTCCAAATTTAAAATTCAAACTTCATCATTTTATCTTGGTCCACGTGCCACCTAACATCGCTTGGTCCTTGATTTGTGCACCTTGTCACCTCCCAACCCCATTGTTGTGTCAAACCCAATCACCTGTGAGCTCTTCCACCAGAGTCTTCCATCGTAAGATCTTCATCGTCTCCTCCATTGTCCAAGTACCGATACCAGTCATCGCCATAAAATATGAACCCGTCGTAGACCACCGAAATAATAATTCATCGCCTGGACCAAACATCTTCGACACTGAAATAGGCCGTCATCGCCGTTGTCGCATGATCACGAGCATCACCATTTTGGTATCCTCTTGATTGGGTTTTCACCAAACCACTCCCAGGTCCATGATGTTTTCCATGTATCACTCCATAAGAAGTACATATTCGAACATTCACATTTCTAAATTCAAAGAACATATCATTGGAGGAACATCATTATTATGAGGAAGAACAAATGGGGATTTTGTATCATACATATAATGTTAAAAAATACTAATTTCTCTCAATTTTTAATCTTTTTTGTTGAAACTACCATCTTAAAAAAGCTATATGGTAACATTAAGAAATGATGAGGTGAAGTAACCTCATTTATTTGTATCATAGTGATGACTTTTAAGGGTGAAGTTCATTTTACAAGTGGTAGAATGTAACACCCTCAGTTTTAGGAATTATTTTTCTCAAATAATGTAAATATAAATTATATCTTATGGTAAATAAAACATTTAGTTAATATTTTGTTACAAAAAATATTGATTTTAGCTTACATTACACAAGACATAGAGTACTATAAAAAAATGATATATAATTAATATTATTCAAACAAAACCATTATAACTTAGTAACTAACAATAGAAATATGAATAGTAATGATAAATTTTTTAATATTAATTATAATTTTATTATATAAAGAAAACATATTGAAGAAAAATTAATCAATTTAAAATAAATACTTTATATGTTTTGAAAATAATATTTTGTGAAAAAATGATTTTTTTTTGAACAATAATAAATTAATTTTTGAATTTTTTTTAAAATAAATTTTATAATATAAACATATTTTTTCAAATAATAATATAAAAATTATCTTAGGGTGTATTTTTTATAATTTCATGAGAAGGTTAATTTTATAATGAATAGTGAAAATAGTAAATTTTAATAAAAAAATTCCTTTTTTTTAAATTATTTATAATGATAAAAAATATTTTAATTTTTTTGAGTGTAAAATTATTTCAAGTATATATATATTATTCCGTTTTGTTTCATTATAATCATTTTAATTTATAATTTTTTTATAAAATACTTTTAAACGTGTTAACTTTATCACTATCAAAAGCCACTTTCTCTTCACATTTATAAAAATAATTTTAAATAAAATTATTCCAACTATGTGATTAGTATTTGAATTTTTTTTCCATATTTGGAATTATAATAATTTATATTATCTAATATGTTCAATTTAATTATTGACCAAAATTAATTGTGAAAACAGAAAAACATAATTACAGCGGTTATGGTTAAAATTAGTATAAATAGGGGTTAAACTAAAAAGATAAGAGATAAAATGACTAAAATGAAATTAAAAAATATCTTTTTATATCATATTTATACCCTAAATAACTATGTATCAAAAATAACTAATTTTTACGCCTTTTAGATTGTAAAAAACATGCTCATAAAATTTTCATTTCAAAAATTACATGGGTGCCACTAAAATCACTTATCAAACAATGCCTCATTTTTTATCTTCTTCACAGAATAAAAACCATATATTTTAGTAAATAGATTCCCCAATAACTCCCAGAAATCCATAATCATGTCCTGTATTACTTATTTTGTCCATAAATCCATCATTGTAGGGATCTTGGTGAAAACCAAAAGAGGTTACATGAGGAAGAGGTAACGTTCTTCATTGAGAAATTTTTTTATTTATTCAATCATCTCCATCAATTATTATTAAACCATGATGATATAATAACCTCAATATGAGCTATATATATATATATTTTATGATGTTATGGAATTGTTCTTAAAAAAATCTGGTTCTATTAAATTGGTTATGAAATCATCATTTGTGTGTACGACAGAATACCGCCTCATGAACAAATGTCATTAATTTTTCCAATACCACCCCTCAAGGATAGTAATAATTATGGTTTAAAACTTTTTATATTATATTTATGAAATTGTAATACTTAATTATTTTTTATATCACATATACCTAAATAATATCCAATTTTCAAGGAATATGATAAGGTCTCTCATGAAGCGATGTGATTCGTTCAAGGTTTATATAGAAGGTAATACATATGGGTTGAGTGGAAAAAAAATTATTATATAAAATTAAAATATTTTTAATGGTTATATATAACGTACCTTTAAATCTTTAAATCCATTCAGAATATGGAAACAATACCTATGCGTACTTACGACCTACCATCTAAAAAATGTTGTATTCCATTTTATATCACTGAAATTTAAAGATTAATATAAAAAAAAATTATGAATATATCTTTATTATGTTTATATAATTTTTAAAATTATTTATTTGATAGAACTATGATAAAAATAAGATTAAAATAAAAAACATACTTGAAAAAGGGAATTTATTTCCCAAAACATGAATTTAATATATAATCATTAATAAACACGTAAAATGGAATAATCATGTTGTATATGATATGATATATATTAGTATGGTTCATTGATATATTAATAATAAACATAAATTTATTATATAGGTGTTTTTAATGTGTTTGAAAGAATTCTAGATTTTATGTAAGGGATCTTTGTCTCTATTTGACTTCTTTGAGAGATAAGTTCTGTTTTTCACATGCCTTATTTTATGAGGTTTAAATAAAACACATTTTTTCATGTAATATAAACTATTTATTTATTATCCAAACATTATATGTCTCATTTAACATTATTATTTCATGGGGATTTTGATCAAAACTTATCAATGTAGTAACGGGTTCTTTATAATCATATCATTTAAAAGAATTTTTTATAATTATGTTTCCAATATTGAAATGTTATGATCTAAATCACGTGAATTATAATAAATTTTCTTCAACCTGGTTTATTCATTAGATTTTCATGTAATATTACAATTTTCCACCATTTAGTAATTAACAAAATTGAATTTTTTTAAAAAAAATCATCTTTATTTCTCTCTTCAGTGAAATACACATTTTTATTTCCAAAACCATGTTTTTCAAAAATGTTTTAAAAAAACTAACAATTCAAAAAAAATGATAAAGAATTTTTTTTCCAGTTTCTCACTTTAAAAAAATTAAAATGAATATTCTTTCCATTTTCATGACAATGCTAATTTGGAATTAACCTAAAATGCGAAAGAATCATCATTTTAACAAGTATCGCATGAATGAGATTTTCCAACATCATAACAATTATTTTTTTATGATTAATTTATATGTTTTAAAGGTTTTTTACAATGAAATGGAATTTGAATTTTTTATGTTTTAAAAATATTTTTTAATTAATAAAGGATATTTTCTTCAAAAAAATTTAAATTGATTTTTTAATATTCCTTTTTTATGATTTTAGTTTTAATTTTAATGAAATTGATTTCCAATATATTTATAAATTTTAGTTTTATAAGTTATTATACAAAAAGGATATTTTTTACGAGGTATTTTCTATGTGACATATCATTCAAAATAATTCTCTATCTATGATGACATCCTTTGTGGTTACACATCCTTTACTGGGGATATGATCTATTGATACAATTATTATTACTTATCTAAATGGTTTGTGTTTATGATGATGTGATGTTTATGAAACCTATCTCTCTTCCAGGGATTATAAGATGATAAAATTATAATGAAACTCACTTCTTTTCTATAAGATATTATATGATAAAAATTTAAAACCATTTAGAAACCTGTCTCTTTTTCCATAATCTATGATATGATAAAATAATTAGGAAACTCATTCTATTTAATTGGTTATGATGTGATGAATGTTTTATGATCTTTTGGAACATAAAAGTATGGTTTCATTTTGATATGGGAAGGACTTAAATCTCCCTCAAATTATTTGGGTAAAATATTATATCTGAAGATAACGATTTGAATGAAACATGGAGTAAAACCGATTTAGTAAGGGAATTTTACCTCTATGATAGTCATAGTAGTTATTCCTAAATACTATGATGTTTTGGGGAGTGAACTCATTCCACTGTGATATCCTTGTAAGAAGGCCTTTATATTTATTGAAATTATTTTTATGCATCTGTATTGGCCACAAATATATGTCTTATTCTAATGTTATGTTCTCATTACTCGTGTTTTATGAATATCTTTTGACCCATGTCTTATAAACTCCCAATAATTATTTCATGACTCAATAATATGATCAATTTTATATAGGGAATAGTTTTCAAATGTTATTATCATGTTCTCAAATCTTCATGTTTATGTTATTATTAAATATCTCCAGTGTATACTCTTACTAAGAATATGATATCACCCTTTATTATGATTTATTTCCTCATCTTGGGAAGAAATTTATTACATAAAATATGAATTAGAATGATTCTAGTTTTCAATAACAAATTGTGAGATGATGTTGTTTACATATAAACCATTTGTTTGTGTTTCTATATTTCCAATGGAATTATACATATACCAACCTCATACATGTATTTGTGAAATGTAATAAATGTTCATCCAACATAATTTTATATCTATGTATGATCATCTAGGTCACTAATATTATAGAACTATTTCATTAGGGGTTGATTTATTGTTCCTCCCTTTGAATTCATTCTCAATTAGGGTGATAGTAATTACATTGAGTGTTTGAGTAAATATGTAACTGAAAGAAAAATATAAAGGGGGGATGGTGGTTCCCTTGGGTTGATTATTATATTTGTTTTGGATTTATCTTATTTAAATTTTTAATGACATTATGAAAATGTGATGAGTTTTGTAAATAATTTGGTTGGCTAAGAATATGAATAAGGATCTATATTTTATTTATATCATTCAATGATATGTTTTATTTAAATGAGGCATAATAACTAAGAAGGAAATTAAAAAATATACTATCTTTTTCATAAATAATTTTGGGGAGGTTACCTATGTTATTTAATGGGTTAATTCCTTTTACACTTAGTATTTTACTATGTTTTAATTATTTGACTTATATAGAAAACAGTCAAACTTAGGTACATTATGGGAACCTACTCAGTTTAAGTAGGAGACATTCCTACCACACTTATCTCTCCATGCCTTAATATGTTTGACATGGCCTAGTGATAGCACATGGATGGTTTAATATACCGCATTATTCAAAGCACTTGTAGCATTTGTAGTTATACTCAACAATGAGGGTCTTCATAAGAGTCTAGAGGGAGACACCTTCACCCCTCATGCTTATTGTATCATGAAAAATATGTATCTCTTATAAATATGAAGATATTGTAGAAGTAAAACTATGATGTGGGGCACCACTTATAAAAGGGAATTATTCCTATAATAATGAGTTATGTATAAAATGTGTGACATTCCCTCTATATAGTGTCTTCTTTAACCTAACTTATGAGAAGGTATAAAAAGTATATGCATCAACCATAAAAGGAATATGATTCTACCTAATCATTTGATCCTATCTATAGAATGAGTTTTTATAAAGCTATATCACAACCATGTTTAGGCATCTTCAATATGATATTAATGTAGAAAAAATATCCAACATAGCCCATGAAAAAAGTGTGAGTTCATGGTAAATGAAGTGGCCACATAATGTGCATTGAAATTTTCAATAAACAAACCTTATAAAAAGATGTTCTCATGGTCAATCAAAAATTATAGTGTAGTTAATAAAAAATGTATGAGTAGTCATTAATCTACCAGAAAAATAAACCTCAAGATAATGCATGATGAAGTCCATGCTACAACTTGAGGTTTGATGAAAATTTCTCATATAGATTTCTCAAGTTACCACATGATGTCTTTTATGGTTGATCAAATAACCACATGACATGAAGTAGATCGACCAAGAACATTCCTCATGGTTTATCATATGGTTTTTCCAATGTAGCTTAAGTAAAATATCAATAAAATGATCAAATGATGATATGAGGGTGGTATTTTCTGTAGTCTATTTGATGTATACTTGAATATTGATTTCATTGTGTGTCATCTTCAGCATACAAAAATAATGAAATAGATCAAGAGCTTGTTGTTAATCTGAAATACCTTTTGATAAGAGTTTTAATTTAGTGAAATGTTGAGATATGTTCAAAACTGAGATCAGTACAAGGATTCAGATAGTGACATATCATGTTTTAATACATTAGGTGAGTTAAAAATATTAGTACATGCATGAATATCCACTTGAATTTATGAAAATTGATTTATATTAAAAACAATTGGGTATTTAGGTTTACAGTCCATAATAGTTTATATTGTGAAAATGAAAGTCAGAATTATATTCCCATGATTGGTATTCATTATTATATGATTTTTTTTCAGAAAAATCATACAATTATTAGTTTAATATAGTCAAAATAAAAACATATCAGGATTCATATTATAATTATATAATATTGTTAATAAATTAAAGAATCCACAATAATCAAAATATATGAATGATGAGGTTCTTATAAATGAATACATTTGATCATTATGTAAAGATGAAAAAAAGATAGCAGGTCTGAAGAAGAAAAATATTGAGAATAAAAATGTGTACATTCTATGTAGAAGAAATGATTTCTTCTAGAATATTATAGAGTTTGGAAAAAATAACGTGTGATGATGAAAAATCTTGAAGCCAACGTTCTTGAATCAACTTATATATCTAGTGTAGTTATAGAATTTCGTGAGATCAAATGGGTATGACCTTAAGACCAAAAAAAAATAAAAAAAAATCTATAAAATTTATTTTAGTTGAGGGATATTTGAGAAATTAATGAAAATTATAAAAAATATGGCACTCAAGTAAATTCAGAGGACATGTTCATTATATGAAAATAGAATCTGAGGATAACGAGGAAACCCTCACATGAAAAGGTAAAAAATTACTTTAATATTATGATCATGGAATTAGTTGGGAATTTTTTCAACTCTATATTTTTTTATCCAAATTTACAATTAACATCATATAAATGGGAAAGAAAATTGTGATTTGAATATGGAATGGAATTAGAATATTTCGAAGTTTTGTTGTAATTTTTTTAAGAACTCTCAATAAATTAGAATATTAAGAAAAATGATATAAGAATGTGTGAAATATGTTTATCTTTTTGGTGTGAAAGCTAATAGAAAACAGAATAGATTCTTATGAAAACCATTATTATATAAGCTCAAGAAGTAGACGATATAGTAAGGTTGGAATTATATTTATTGATTATTTATTTTTATCAAATCCATATAAGATATTTAAGGATTTATTAGATTTGAATCTTATAGATGCTCAGTGAGTGAGGATGTTAGTGATGTTTTGCTTCATGTAATGATCATGTTTTATAATATTCTATAATATCTTTATACATCTGATAAAGTTTTTGATGAGTTCAAGTATATTTTTATTATTCATAGAGAACCATCCTGTGATAATCTATAGATCTACTTATAAGTATGAACATAAAAAACACTTTCATATATATATACACACACAATAAGACTATATAGAACCAATGAACATCAGGGTATATAGGGAGATCAAAATGTGACATTATGAACATATTGAGATGTTATTGATGTAATACCTATTTGAGATATAAATTTTTTGGTATAGTGAAACTCTGGAGTTTTAGGTTTTGGAAACCTCAAACTGATTATAGTCATAATGATTTTAGTGGGGATTCCTTGAATGGGGTGAACAACAAATTAGGGCAATGAGTAGGTATTCATACCAAAACATGTAAAACTATTTTGAGCCACATTATTAATTTACTTTTATTTCATTTAGTTGATGATGATTATGTTATATGGGAAATATATCCACATGTAGAAACTGATAATATGGGTTAAATTCCTATATATTTTCATGATATTTTAAAATATGGTTAAAATAAGTAACTCTTAATTCACCCCCTCCCCCAGGGTTTTCACCATTCATGTTGATAGTTTTAATTTTGAATGGACCAATAAGTATATCCCATAGAATTTCATACAGTCATCGATATATTTAGTGGTTTATACAGATAAAATCTTTTCATATATACAGGGAGTGATACATGACATCAGAACCCTTATACATTGAAAATATTCATACAAAATTCATTGCCACTTAGCTAATCAGGGTGTGATTGGGTACAATTCTAATCAGGTTATCAGTTGTACCCTAACAAATATGGGATTTTATTACTCATATAATGGAAAAATACATTTTTCACTCTGTTGAATTAGACTAGGGAAACACACGACCATTTTCAATTGAGTCACATGAGTTGTGTTCATTTACTAGGATGAGGGGCATGTGATATTATCATATTATAGATTAATTAAAAAAATTTATTCCTAAAACAATCTAGAATTTTTTGAGAATTAATAAAATAGGAGATATCCAATACATGATTGGAAATGTTCCATGTCTAGTGGTCACTCATTGTCATGGAAAATGGGATTATATACGTATGAATATGATGTATAGGATACATTATGAGGTGTACATGCCCATATAATATATGACTATTTTATGGTGATCATGCCAGACTCCTTACTAGATTAATTATCAAAATCACAATGATAGAGGCTACACTCATTAACATATATGAAACTAAATTTCATATTTTTTTCAAACACTACGAAGGCCAATAGAGCTACACAGTTATGAATTTTGATAAGGATTGTGTTTTTGACAAATTTTTTGTTCTAAAAATGAATATAATTTGATAAATTGTCTCCAAAAATCATAAGGATTTTTGAATATTGGAACAAAGTTACAATTTGAATTTAGTATACATGGAAAACTATTCTATTTTCCTTGAAATGATATTCATATAATTCAAATGAAATAATGAAATGTTTTATTCTAATGTATCATTACGTAGGAGCTCAATGATACTTATAAAACATTTCTTTAAGCTCAAAAATGAGAATTCCTTGGTGATAATGTACTCCGGTGTGCATGTGATTCAAACTACGACTATATTACACCTGTCATTGGATGTGTTTATGTATGGAACTACCAAATCTTCCCCATATGGTTTCTCCAATTATGAGCCAAATGGTTGGTTCATAACTTCATTTCTTTTTCCTTTAGTAATTTTAAATATTTATCTTATGGCATGTAATATATGGTTTCCATGTGATGATAGAAGATAATTACAATATGTATGAAACTCTCCATTCAACAAAGAACATCAGGATGGATATATTATGTGATGAGATCCCATATTCTGGGTAAACCCATTGCTGTGAATCATATTGATAGTATCTTCTCATGATACATCATTCATTATACATGGAGTAGGTACAAGAAACCAATAATTATTTATGAAATTCTCATGTTATAATCTAATATTCAAGGTTTGGTACTATCCTAGTAGAGGTAGGAAGCTGAGTTTCTGATTATTATGTGATCATTAGCATGTTAATCCATATTCAAAGAAAATGGATTGTATTTTAACTACATTGTAGTATTAAGTTTTCTTCATAAATTTCATGAACATTAATCCTTGAAGGTAGATCAAGGTATTTTTTGGTTCTTTTATACTAAAGATCATAATATGATCCCATAAAACTCATCATGTGTAATATTTAGTTTCATAAAACCACATATAAAACATAAAAATGAGGTCCATTTTTTTAGTGCCTCCTTGAAGCAATTCATGTTTTGAAATTTTAAAAAATATCACCTCATGATTAACTATAATTTTCATATCTTTACTAAATATGATCTATATTATTTTTATTATTTGTATTGGTTATAAGATTTCATACATTCATAAATTTATGTTTTTTCTCTCTTTATGTTATTTATTACTTAACTATTACTTTATGGTATTATCTTATATATTCATTAAGTTAGAATTTTATTTTTTTCATATATAATTTAGTTTTCCTTTTTTATTTTATCTAATATGTCTACAATGTATGCTTAAATTTTAAATGATCATAATATTTTTAGTTTTTAAAATATCATTTTATTTAATGTTTTTATTAATCATTCCATGTTATAAAAGTTTTATATTGATTTCCTAGTGTAAATAAATAATTTATGAAATTAAAATACCATTTATATATGTTTTTTACTATTCCCATATAGCCCATTTACTTTTCATCATGTATCCAATCATATATCCCAATATCCAATTTGTAATCTAGCTAATATATTTTCCAGAATTGTTACCATTGGTAATGTAACCATAGGATTGGAAATAATTTTCAAAATTAAGTGGTTCATGAGGAATTATAAATAAAAAAATATACTTACCTTTAATTAGAAGTCATAAAACCATGAATCTATCTCTATCTATATTAAAATTAGGTTATAATTCCCTACATGTTTTCTTCATTAATGATTCAATTTTCAAGAATTATTTGGGTATTGTATTAGAGTGATAAGGTGATTTTTTATTCTAGGGAGGGATTATTAAAATTTTAAAACAATTTAATATAGAGTTAAATCTATGTCTACTATTTATAAAGAATCATTTAAATCTAAAATTTGATAAGATGAGTTGTTTATAGATTTTTAAAATTACCTATTTAAAATTGGCTATATGAGAAATTTGATTACATGAAAATTGGATAAGTGGATATTAAGATATGTGAAAATTATTACAAAGACCTGAAAAATTCCATGATTTTTTTTCTATTTAATTATTTTCCATCATTGCGAGTCTGAATAAATTTACGTCCCGTAATTCTGAGGACAAGTGTTCCCAGAATGTATTTTTCAACTTTTTTAAGGTATATTTAGTAAATGCATGGGTGATATTTTCTATCTTTTGAACAGGTTCTCAGATTAATAATATGAGGACTCCATTGAATCCACAATGCTAGATTCAATTAAGGGAGTCTTCACATTGACCACAACAGGTCAGGAGAAAAAGTTAGTTTTTGGACTTTTTAAAGAAAAGTAAAATAATATGTAATTGTAATTTTATTTTAGTATTCTACAACGGATAAGAAATGTTGGGCAGACCGGTGACTTTTCAACCAATTTAATGGATCGAATCATCAATTACGTAACTCCACTATTTTGAATTAAAAGAGGTTTGTTGATTCATTTAATGATCCTCATTAATTCCTAAATGTGTTACTCTCATTTTTCCCTCCTATTTAAATGGAGTTCGGGGTGGGGTTTTGGCATAGCTTCTTCAACCGAGGAATCTCTTGTGATGTCATGTGGAAACATCCACCAAGAGAAGGAGAAAATATTTAGAGAATGGTGAAGAGAGCCATAGAATCACGAACTGACTACAAAGACGAAGAAGGATCTATCGATCGTCATCAGCAGACATTTCATCTAGGTAGAGGCTTTTATTTTTTATATTATAAAATTCTTCCTTCCCCATTCATGATTTATACAAAGAACATGGATCATCTAACAAATGGGTTTATCTATAGATCATTCTTTAATACCAGGAGGTTGGTGTGGGGTTACAAGTCAGGTGTTACTTATAATCTATTTGATTGTTTCTGACACCCCTTGTTAAAATGCTAATGTCGAGGGTGTGGGCCAATCTAAATAAGGCCCAGACCATCTGATGATCATGTTGTTCTTGTGTTTCCCGTTTGTGGTTGGGAAGTGTGATGAAAAGGCAGAGATAGAGGTCACGCAGTGGCGGTGGTGACCTGAGAGGCTCGTAGGCGCATACAACATCAAGAACGAACCACCGAAGCATGTATGGTGGCCCACAAATAGAACCTCTAGTGTTCCATGTTGGTTGTGGATGACGGTGGTCGAAGGAGGCCCGTGGAAATTGGCCACATGTAGTGGAAAGTCAGTGTGCCATCACATGCCGTGTTGGCGAGAGGCAGCAGGCCCGAGCCGGCCGCGCAGGAGAAGGGCGGCGCCCGCAGGCGCCGTCGGCGGCAGTAACCACGAACAACGGGGCGTGGTAGGAGGGGCAGCACGACCCTGATTCTGTAGGTCCTACTAGAGAGAGCAGTCCTCTTTCAAGTAGACCAGGCTGGATGCGGGCTGACCGAACGGGCAAGACCTGCCCAGCAGGCCGGTCCTGACCAGCGTCTCAGCAAGCCCACACAGGTGGGTTGAGCCCCAAACGGCGGTATAGGCCAACCGCGGCCCGGGCCCGTGAACCAGTCGGTCCGACCGTGATGGGCCAATCCCAGTGAAACGGGCCAACCCTTAACGGACCGGACGTAGGAGGGGTCAGGTAGGTCCTCGTACATATTGCGTCGGGTTGGCCAGACCAAGTCAGACCATGCCTAGACCCTACCCACCCCCTAATAAAGAAACACTGGTAATTGACAAGGAGAGAGTATGTTTGACATGCCATTAGTGGATTTGGTAACCCTTTTGGGAAGCAGTCCCATTGGACTTATTCCAGCGGGTCCGACCAAGCCAGGCTGGACCGAGGTGCGATCACCACCATTTCAAGAAAAAGGGAGTAACTAACAGACTGGGCATCTGATCGACACCCCTTCTATGGAATAAGGACCCTTGTGATAAGGAGGTCCTATGGAGATAATCTAAATTATTTTTGACAGAGTTTTATGTGCGACCTAGGTTATATTAGATTTGAATTCAACTAAGCCCTTATTACAAAAGTGCCCATATCTCACAGACCGTGCATCCGATCGATGCACTGTTTATCATGTTGGAACCCCTATGACGGGGCTGACCCATGGGTATGAATTTTGTGGGACATAGTACGGTTTAAATATGACCAATGGTTTGAGGAGCAGAGTCTTTTGGAGATCCGTGGTGGTTTGTGTGGAAATCTAGTGGCTGGCTATGACATGAAGAAGAAGAGCGACCTATATGGGTCATCATCAAAAACTCTAGAGTTGGATGATATAGCTATACAACTGATCATCCTTAACTCTATTCCAGAAACCAATACGGGTCAACACCATCAACCAAGATGAGTCAACACCAACGACCAATACTGGTTAGCATCTAGCGACCAACACGGGTCATCACCAATGTCCAATACAAGTAAATATATTGCCACAAATATGATTCAGCATACAGTGACCTATACAGGTAAACAATAGAGTTACTATGGCTAGGATGATCTGGAATTATGACTAGTCATCCCTAACCCAGTAACCTTGAAGTTATATCGTTAGAGTGACCTGTCTCTTTTGATTGGTGCTTCATGATTTAGATTAGGCTTGTGATATTACCTTCATGGAATTTCTTGTGATGTTTTCCCCTGTGATCTACTAAGATCCCTTCGGGGGTCTCGGGGTCCCCTAATGAGATGCTATACTCACCACTGCATGAGCTCCGCCCGCACGTGTGTGTCTTATGTAGACTGTTAACGCTCTGAGGTAGACTTTGGAGGTTCAGGACTTAGTGGGTCTTGGTGTAACAAGAGTAGTCGAGATCCTGTAATTCAACATCATAATTACAGCTACTACCCTCTAGGTAGAGCTCCAGAGTAGATGTGATAACTATTTCCTTTTTTAGTTTCTAGATATTGTATGGTAGCCCACAATTTTCAGTTTATAGTAGTACTTTTGGTTGTACTATACTCTTGAGGTTATACCTTACTTTTGTTGGTTGTTTACATTAGTTTCCTTTTTTTTGATTGTGTATAGATCTCTATGTCAATGCCTTTCTTATTTGGGAAAATCATTCAGGTGCTAGTCACCAACCCCTGGACTATAGAAGGCGAGCTTGGGGTAGTCACGTCCGGGCCCCGTGAGATGGGTCGGGACAAAGTGGTATCAAAGGGCAGTCAGTTCTACCAGAAGAATTAAGAGTCTACTTTTAATGAGGCAATCATGTAAATTATCTTGAGTTTAGTTTTCAGTTACATGAGTTAAGTGTTGGTCCGGTGACTAACATATCCATACATGATGACCCAAAATTCTTTTTTCCGACTCGGTATAGGAAAACACTAGTTGCCAGTGTTTTGAAATGATTTCTTCATCTTTCTTAAGTCATCTCACCAGGTATAACTTATTGACCATGGAGAATTTGTTTCTTACAGGATGCCTCCATGAAGACAGCCATCCAGGATTCTGTTTAGATATTGTGACAGTGGCCCACTGAGTGATGAGGCATTGGTCCAGGGGCCACTCACAGTGATGGCACCTTCAGGTTGTGTACAAGTAGCACCACCACCCGTTGAGCAGGAAATGCTACTAGTGGTTCATGCACGCCGGATGAGCACATTGCATGAGGTCAATAAAAAGAGGAATCTAAGGGTTCAAGGAGAGATGGACCCCCATGTATAAGAGGAATGGATTGAGAAGGTTTCGCAGGTCTTTCGCTTAGTAGAGACACCCACCGAGCAGATGACGTTCTTGGCCGCTAGACTTCTTCGGCGATCACTATGCATGTGAATGAAGAACCAAAGCTCACCTGGCTGGACATTGAGTGCCTTTTCTAGGAGGATTTCATGCCATAGACCCTATGATATGTTCATATTTAGGAGTTGCTGCATCTATAGTAGGGAATACATTCTGTGGCTCCGTATATGGAGAGATTTACAGTCGTCACCCTATACTCCAATGACATGGTACAAGACCCTTACTATAGGTCCCAAACCTTTTTGTTGGGGCTCTGATGAGATATCACTGCTTAAAAATATTCTCTTAGCATTCCTACATATGCTGGGGTGCTAGAGCGAGCAATAATTATAGAGAGCTTCCTTGCTAAGTAGGCACCGACAGTAAGAGATTCTATAGGACAATATGTAGAAGAGTAACCTACAACTTTCAATAGATAGAGGATGTAGAAGACTAAGTAGGATTGACCTTCCAAAAGGTGACCCTGGGACGCAGGGTTATAGATGTGAGGCTCGAGAGGACAAGGGAGCCACTAGCGAGGCATGATATGTTTTTCCTATGGGGGACAGGGTCACAGAGCTCGTGACTATCCAACTTCCCACACTGATGATCAGAAGACAGTGGAGGGGCCCCTGAGGCGATGGCAGTGGCAGGAGAATGGGCATCATCCAAGAGACGGACGAGGCAGGGGAGCAGTATGTGCAAAGATAGGTGGTCAGGGTCACCAGACACTACCACTACCACCCCCAGGCGGTCTACCATGAGATTAGGGACCAGGAGGATGGGGGCAGGCCTAGCTGTAGGTAGTTGAGGCTCACAATCCTGAAATCCCTGAGATGATAGGAGGTATGATTTGTATCTTCTCAACTTTAGCATTAGTTCCTATCGACACAAGTCCTATCCATTAATTATTTGATGTGGGCTTATTTCGAGACTCTCAGATTCTGACCGAGCTTTTAGGTCGACCATTGCGTCTGGATAGTCCTACGGGAGGAGATTCAGCTGTCACGCACTAGTGCCGACAGTGTGATAATACTCTTAGAGGAGAGTGTTTCATATGCAGTCTTCTAGTAGTAGCATTGAATCCCTACTACGTCATTCTAAGCATGGACTGGCTAGCAGTAGTTCATACACAGATTGACTGCTTGAGATGTACAGTGCTATGTATGCACATAGATGGAGGCCAGTTATCCTTTGTTGTTGAGAAAGAAAACAGACCAGCACATGATGGACTTGTGCTCAGGAGGGTGCATCCGATTACATATCAGCTGGCTTGTATGAACTTCGACATAGTGGATGAGGCAAGTCCACAGTTCCCATTGGTGGTGGACTAGTATGAGGAAGTCTTTCTAGAAGATATCCCAGGGCTGCCTCCTCATGGAGAGGTATAATTAAGTATTGATTTGTTCCCATGAACATCACTGATATCTAAAACATCATATCATATTTCCCCTGCGGAGCTCTGGGAGATAAGGGTACAGTTGGAGGACTTATAGGGGAAGGTATTTGTAAGGCCTAATGTTTCTCCATGGGAATTCATGTTGTTGTTTTTCAAAAAGGCATCTAGAAGTTTTAGTCTATGTGTGCACTTTAGGCACCTAAACTAGGTGAACATGAAGAAAAAGTATACTCTACTGAGGATTGTGGATCTGTTTGATCATTTGAAAGGAGCCAAGTGGTTCTCGAAGATATACCTCAAATCAAGATTTCATCAGCTCAAGTTATGGGATGAGGACGTACTGAAGATAGCCTTCAGATGTTGTTATGTCCATTACATGTTCTTGGTGATTCCTTTTAGTGTGACCAACACTCCAACAGCGTTCATGGGGATCATAAACAGAATCTTCTAGAAATACCTCGATCGTTTCGTGGTGTTCTTCATCAACGACATCTTGGTGTACTCAAAGTCCAAGGAAGAGCATGTTGTACACTTGAGTTACTTCTGAACACACTCTAGGAGCACCAGTTATATGGGAATCTCTTGAAGTGTGTGTTCTGGATATGTAAGGTCCACTTATTTGGACATGTCATCTCAGAGGATAGAGTTGCAATGGATCCAGTGACGATCGAGGAAGTACATTATTGGGATCAACCTAGGAGTGTTACTGAGGTGAAAAAATTCTTTGGATTGGAAAGATACTATCATAGGTTCGTACCTAATTTGTACAGAGTATAATCACCAATGACTTCCTTGAATAATAATGGGAAACCCTTCCTATGGTCAAAAATATTATAGTGGATCTTTCAACATTAGTGGTAGAGCTTGACTGGAACCCCCATCCCGAGGATTCCAGAGGAGGGCACTGGCTATGTGGATTACTGTGATGAAGCGGGGACCTGACTCAGTTGCATCCTGATGCAAGATGATGTAGTGATTTCTTATGGATCACGATAGCTAAGTCCTCATGAGAAGAATTATGAGACTTAGGACAAGGAGTTGGTAGTATTAGTCTTTTCACTGAAAATGTGGAAACACTACTTGATGGGAGAGTGGTACATTGTTTACTCAGATCACAAGATTTTCTAATATATCTTCACATAGAAAGATATATATCTGAGATAGTGGCATTGGCTAGAGTTCCTCCTAGACTATGAATTTAAGACAGTCTATACTCTTTGAAAGGGGAACGTAGTGTCAGATGTACTTATCATGAGATCGAGCTTATAGCTACTAAATGAGGCATCAGAGCTGTTAGCCTTGCTTTAGATATCCTACATGGATAGAGATAAGAGAGTCTACCTCCAGTCGATGATATTTTACCCTCCACTCCTTTAGAAAGACAGGTAGGCACAACACAGAGACAATAACTTTGAGAGTACACATGCTTAGATATCCTCAGGTCATGCACCTGACAGATATTCTGAATGTGGTGATCACGCTATCCTTTTCATAGGACGTATAGTTGTACCAGTGGAACTATGAGTGGAGGTTCTATGGGAGTTCCATACATCCCCCTTTTCAATACATCCCGGTGTGTTAAAGATGTATCTAGTCCTCCAGTGTCAGTACTAGTGGCTGGGGATGAAGAAATCTATGACAGAGTTTGTTTCTAGATGCCTCACTTTCCAGCAAGTGATTCCCGAGCACCAGGTACCAACAGGCTTGACCCAACCTCTCTAGATACCATAGTTGAAGTGGGAAGGGATATTGATGGACTTCGTGACAGGGTTAACACTTACGTACAGAGGGTATGATACCATCTAGTTGATCATTGACCGACTTACCAAGTCGTCCAACTTCCTAGCTATTTATGAGAAGGATTCAGTAGATATCTTCGAACGTCTCTATGTTTAAGAGATCTTTTGACTTCATAGGGTGACTTCAACGATAGTCTCAGACCGTTATGCATGCTCAGTTATGGAAAGTATTACAGGAGGCTTTTGGGACATAGCTTCGTTTGAGCACAACTTTTCACCCGCATATAGTTGGTCAGATTGAGTGGACCATCCACACCATGGAGGACATGCTTTGTTAATTTGTCCTAGATTTTGTTCATAATTTGGAGGACCACGAACCCTTGGGGGAGTCCGTGTACAACAACAACAATCACTCCACCATTGGTATGGCCCCTTTTGATGAATTTTACAGATGACCATGTAGATCAACCTTGTGATGGAATGATCGAGGGGAGACAACACTTGTGGGCCCAAAGATAGTACAGGCTACTGCTTAGAAGGTGCGGTTCATCTGAGAGTGGATGATGGCTGCACATAGCTGACAGATGTCTAGAGTTCCAAGAGAGGCACCACATATTCTTGCAAGTCTCCCCTTGATGGGGACTATGATGATTTGGTCAAGGTGGTAAACTCTCATCAAGGATTGTCGGACCGTTCTTGATACTTCAGAGGATTGGAAAGGTGGTGTACTACTTGGCACTGCCACCGTAGCTGTAGAGGTTACACAACATCTTCCACATATCCTAGACAAGAAGATACGTGAAAGAACCATCTCATGTCACTGGCCATGGAGAGATAGAGATTGATGAAGATGGGACTTTTGCGGAGTACCTGTTGGAGATTGAGGATCGACAAGAGAAGATCCGTTGTGGGAAGTTGATACCCCCGTTGCACATTTTGTGGCATGACGTGAATCTCTAGGAAAGCACAGGGGAGCGAGAGACTCATATGTGTGCCTAGTACCCCTATTTGTTTTCGTAGGCTTGTTTGTCTTTTGGGAATATAAAGCCCCAAGGGGGGAGAATGTAAAGATCTGAAAAATTCTATGAATTTTTATTATTTAATTATTTGGGATTATTATGAGTCTGCGAATATTGATTGCACATGATTTCGAGCCCATGTGTGCTTGAAATGGATTTTTGATCTTTTTAACGGCACATTCAATAAATGGGTGAGCAACATTTTATATAATTTGAACCGGTGCTCAGATTAAAAATACAAGGAAACCATTGAATTCGCAGCGCCAGGATTCGATTAAGGGAGGCTTCAATTCGACCGTAGTAGGTTAGGAAAAAAAGGTAGTTTTTAGAATTTTTAAAGAGAATTTAAATAATGTGAAATTGTTATTTTATTTTCTTTTTGTCTAATGAATGAGAAGTGGTGGTGGGATCAATGACTTTTCAATCCATTTAATGATTTGACTCGTCATCTATGTAGCTCCACCGTTGTTAATTAAATGAGGTTCATAAATTAATTTAATGAACCTCATTAATTCCTCAATGTGTTACTCACCTTTACCCATCCTATTCTAGTGGAGCTCGAGGTGGGGTTTTGGCATGACTTATTCAAGTGAGAAAACTCTGAAGAAGTCCTGTGACAACATCTATTAGGAGGACGAGACTAGATAAAGCAAGTAGTGACATGCGCCACCAAATCATGAACCAAAAAAAACGACGAAGGAGGTTCCGTCGATTGTTATCTGTGGACATCTCATATAGGTATGATTTTTTGTTTTTGATATTATAATATTCATCCTTACCCAATCTTGATATATACAAAGAACACGGGTCAACCAACCAACAGGATGATCCATAGATCATTTGTTAAACAAGGGAGGTTGATGCGGGTTTACATGTTGGGAGTTATTTATAATTTCTCTAATTGTTGATAACACCAATTGTTAAAACACTAACACGGTGGGCACATGCCAATCCAAACAAGGTGCATACCCACCACCGATATTGTTGTTCTTGTGTTTCTCTTGCGCGACTGGGAAATGTGATGGCAAGACAACGATAGGGTTAACGCAGTGGAAGTGGTGACCCGAGAGGCTCGTTGGCGTAGACGACACCATGAACTGACCACCAGAGCACATCTGATGTCCTGAGAAAAGAAATGCTGGCACGCCATGCCGGCGACATCTGGCGGTGGCCGAAGGAGACCCGCGACAACTGGACGTTGTGGGTGGGAAGCCAGAGTGCTATCATGCGCCATGGTTTTCAGGGTATCTAGACAGAGCTGGCTATGTGAGAGAGGGGTGGTGCCCACAGGCACTGCCAATGGGCTGCGACAGGAGGAGACGGTGTAGCCTCGCGTCGTGCCCCATCAGCTGGAGACCGATTGCCCCACTGGCTGACCATTGCATGTAGTGAGGAAGTGCCACCCCAGCCAGATGAAATGGCTCCATGTCCGCTGGGCCAGCTAGAGACACCGGTCTACCTGAAGGCAGGCCGAGTAGGACGTGGGCCGCCCAAACGGGCCAAACTCGCCCAGCGGGCCATCACGTGTGGGCCGAGCCCCGCCCGATGGCCCAAGAAAATAGCTTCTTGGGCCTACGAACCAGTCGGCCCGACCCCAATAGGACAGACCTAGTGAACTGGGCTGATCCTTAATGGGATGGACCTGGGGGGGTCTGGTAGACCTCGAGACCCGTTGCGTCGGGCTGACCAGATCGAGCATGACCGGGCCAAGACCCAACCATCCCCCGAATAATGAAAACAAACGTAACTAACAAACCAGGTGTCTGTTTGACACACTGTCAGTGGAATTGTGACCCATTTTAGGAAGCAGTCCCATTGGAATTTTCTGGTGGGCCCAATCAAGCCAGGCCAGACCGAGGTGTGATCACCCCTATTTCACAAAAAATGGGTGTAACTAATAGAATGAGCATCCAATGAATGCACCATCTATGGCATAAGGACCATTGTGAAAAGGCGGTCCTTTGGAGATAATCTAAGTGACTTTTGAGGGAGTATTAAATCTGGCCTGGGTTGAATCTGACTTGAATCCAACTGTTCCCTTTTTACAAAAGTGCCCATATCTCATAGACCGAACATCCGATCAACGCAGCCACTGTTAAGTTGGGACCCCTATGACGGGGCAGAAATTTGGGTATGATTATTGTGGGACATTGTACCAGTTTAAATGTGATCAATGGCTTAAGGAGTAGAGTCTTCTGGACGTCAGACATGCTTCGTGTGGGAATCCAGTGGCTGGATGTGACCTGAAGAAGAAGAGTGACCAATACGGGTCAACATCAAAACTCAAGAGTGGGATGATCTAGATGTACGAATAATCACATCTTCCTTTGTACCAGTAATAAATACAGGTCAACACCAACGACCAATACAGGTCATCACCCCCGACCAACATGTGTCATCATTTAGCGACCAACACTAGTGAACACATTCGCCCAATAAGGGTCAGCATCAAGCGGCCAATATGAGTCTGCATACAATTACCTATTCGGGTCAATAGTAGAGTTACTGTAGATATGATTATTAGGCTTTACAACTAGTCATCCATAACGTAGTAACCATGAAGTTATACCGTTAGAGTGACCTGTCTATTTTGATTTATGATTAATGATTTAGATCAGGCTTGTGATATTACCTTCGTGGTATTTCTTGTGATGTTTTCCATTGTAAACTATTGAGAGACCTTCGGGTGTCTCAGGGTCTCTTATTGAGTTGTTATACTCACCCCTGAATGGGGACCTCCTGCACGTGTGTGTCTGGTGAAGAATATTGACGCTTCGAGGAAGAATTTGGAGGTATGGGACTTCGTGGATCTTGGTTTGATTACAGCAGTCGAGATCTTCTTCTTAGATATTAGACCCAAAACTAATAACCTTCAGGTAGAGCTCCATGTCAGATGTGACAACTATATACTTTATTCTCAGTTTCTTGGGCTTGTATTCTGACCCACTATTTTCATTTTACATTTTTTACTTGTGGTTGTACATTACTCACATTATTATACCATATTTTGTTTGTTGTTTACTTTAGTTTCCCATCTGGAGTGTGTACAGATCTCAAAGTAAATTCCTTTCCTATTCGAGAAAAGCCTGTAGGTGTTAGTCACCAACCCCCGGCCTATGGAAGGTGGGCTTGTGATAGTCACATCCGGGCCCCGTGGGACAGGTCATGACAAATATATCAAATATGAATGATTTTTATATATAGTGAGAAATATTTACATGAGTTTTATTATGTGAAATGAAAATGTAATGTTCTTTATGTAAATTGGTCCTGTGAATTCCCTTACGTGAATTAACTAATGTGACATTAATCCATGGGAATTTGGATAAATTTATTTGATTACCTTAAATGACTATTTTCATTTTCAATCAGGATTCATCAAATCAGATCAAATACCTAGATTTTTCTATGTGGTTATCTATGTTTCTACATGTTTTTAGATTTCCTGGAAAAATTATCAGCTTTCTATTATTCTTTACATTTAAATTTATGAATTTTTATTATAAATATAATTAGTGTTTATTTATTCTATAATGACCCATTAATTATATAGATGTCTTGAGAATATTTTTGATGTTTTTAATTATGAATTATATGTTCTCCTCATAGGATTTTTCATTAAAAGATATTGATGCTGAAATTTTTGAACATAAAATATCCAAATACAAGTATTTTGAAATATGAAGGGCTTATCTTGAATATTTTTTGAGAGTTTTAAAATGATATTAATATTTATTATTAACTGATATATTAATTTTTCCAAATTTTATTCTATCTATAAAATATTTTTTATTTATAATTTAGGGAGAACTGAAAATGTAATAAGTTTATATTAGAATTTTTTTAGAACATGGAGAGTTAGTATCCTAGAAAATATGTCAGTATTCCATCATATTTATTATAAAAATTTATGGATATATTCACTACTTTATAAATTGGTTATTTAATATTAAAATAAATTTTTGTGTACAATGTAATTTTCATCATATAGTTTATCAAATAAAATTAAAAACTTCCTCCACTTGAATATTTTAACACGGAAGTTCACAAACATGAATCTTTGTTTCTAAAATAGAGAAAATAGTTATTTTTATCTATTGTATAAAAACAAATTTGGAATGCAGTACCAAGAGGAGAGATGTTACTCTAATTTTTCACATTAACTCTCTATATAAAAAAATTGATTCCTCAATTTTCATTGTTCAAATTATTTCTTAAGTAAACTGATGGTTTCAAAAGATTAAATGTTCAACATATTGAATTACTCAAGAACTAATTGATCCAAATTCCACTATCAAGATGTGAAATTTTTATTCATTCCTTATAATGTATCTTTCCTGACTGTATTGAAAAACATAATTTGTCATTATTGTGGTTTTACTACCATATCAAAAGGTAATATTGTGTTTGGTATGTCCTATTATAAGACATGGTATTGTCCATCCCCTTATAACCTCAGGTTCTATATATCCCATTAAATATTAGAGTAAATGGTTACTACTGTAAAAGTCATGGTCTAGTCTATTCCTTTAAAAGACTAGATTCCTCTTGACCCATAATATAGAAGATGTTAGGACTAATACTATAAAATTTAAGGTTAGGTCTATACATATAAAATACTGTGTAAGTTTTTCTCCATTAAAAGGATCGGTTCCATCTAAACCCCAAAAATAAAGAGATTAAGATTGAGCATATAAATCTCTAGGTTGGGTCTTCTCCTTTAAAATTCTGGTTATTAGTTTGAACCCTTAAAAGAAAAGGGAAATGGTTGGATCATATTAGGGTGAAAAAGGTGGATGTAAAGAGTGGTCACTCTCCATCCAAATTTCTATTCCGTATTGGGTGTCATCTCTCTCAATTCAAAAGAGGGGTAAATAGTAGAGTATGATCATTTAAGTCTGAACCACAATAAAAATATCTTATGTTGATATTTTAAAATATTTAGGTTTTTTCTCTGTTATTTATTATATCTGTGTGGTGTAATTGTTTCATGATTGAACCAATACCTTTCTTCTCTTAAATTTTAAACCTTGATTACATTTTTAATGATATATATTTCTCTCCCCATATTTTCCATTTCTATCACCTCTCTAGGACACAACACATATAAATTCCATTAATGTTAGATATATTTTGAATTAAATATAGTTTATATGGTTTCATTGATATTTATGTTTCAATACGACTTATATGATATAATAATTTGGAACATAAATTGTATTATGAAATCATAATTAAGGAAAGCTGTATTATTATTATTCAATCATCTTTTTTAAATTTATAATATTACATAAGATGTTATAGAAAACCAATTAGTGGTAAATTTTTATGTTATATTTAAACAAAGATCAACTAGAAAATTAATCTATTATAATGATATAGTAATACTAGAATTATTATATATTCAAACATATATATAAAGATCACTCTTGGTACATAATTCATAAATATTTTATTTGATTTATACATTTTTAGTGCATCAAATGAAACATTAAAACGATATATCATTCATGAATGTGAAATATAAAATACATAATAATACACAATACTAGAGATTATATCGGTTCCTTATATGTGAGTTATCATACTTTTACATGCATCATATGTAATTATTTTGAATGGGTGTTCCTAGAAAATATAAAATCTTATCTTTGATATGAATGGAATGGCATAAGGTTTTTTGGTACAATATGTTCAATGGGATTCATGGATATTCCCATGTGAGTGACTTTTTATTGGTCTATCAACTTGATTGAATATTTTATATATTCATATTTTTAGCTAATTATGTTTTATAATTTAGAATAAATGGTCTGGAAAATACAAATTGGTACGCTTAAATTCTTATAGAAATACAATATTTCATGGTAAAATGGATTGTATAGATACCCGTGCGATTTTATTCAAATATATTTGGTTGCTAAAGATTGAATTGAATCACAATTTAACATTATTAGAAGGATATAAAATTAGATAATAATATTTAACTTGTGATTTTGGGTTAGAAATCCATTATCTTTGTCGGTGATATAAATCTATCAAAAAATAAAACATCAAAATTTTTGAATAATGATATTATTTTGGTATATATTTTTAACCAAAATATGCATGATCCTGAACGATTATTTAATATAAATTTTTTATATTGTTATTATTGGCATAATGAGAGTCATTATTTCCTTATGGGTATAATCGAAAAACAAAATTTATAAAAACTCAAACTATGGTACTCAATTAATTGAAATGTATTATAGGAATGTTAGAGGTAGTACCTATAAATATGATGAATTATTTTGATAATTTTTTCAAAATAATAGATTTTATTAAATTGACGAATGTGGTGATGAAATATGGGTCTAATTTTTTTTAAGAAAAAAAATATGAATGTAAATCGGATTGATTGGTTTGAAATAAGATTTGAATTCTATACCAATGATTTTCTATTTTAGGGGATATGTGTAATTTGATTTTAGAAAATAATTTATCTAATCCATGATTGTAATCAGATCTTAGATGATGGAGATCCAATTGTTATGGTATCCCCTCTTTTATATGGTAATCCCCTATTTCCCTTTGTATAGTAATTTTGGGTTTCACCGAATAATGTTTTACATGATACCATAACTAATCCTAATTCCCCAAAATTTGACAATGGTATTTCCTCCTTTAATGTTTTCATTTGGGAGATTTTAATGTTCATTTAAGATTCAAATTCCAATGGTCATGATAAAATTAAAAGAAAGTGATTTGAAAGTGATTAAAGAATTAACCCCAAATATATTAGTAAAGGAAACAAAAAATCATATAGTACCATACAAACTCTATTTGTATAACCCTAGAATAATACAGGTTTACCACTTCATCCCATTAACATGAGAATAAGAGGTACATATAGAAGAAAAATAAAGAATAATGAAAAACTGTTGATGGAACTAGTGAGGACAAAATATTTGGTCTTTAGGATCCCATTAATAAAAGAAATGTTTTCCTCTATTTATAGAGTTCCTATAGGCTCGTGATGAATTTAATTTCATTAATTATTAGTCGAAAAGTTTTCATGGATGGGTACCAGTATTAAAATAGGTCAAAAATTGATGATACCTTGAATATTGTTATTTTTTTTTCAGTCCTGACCTTTTACACAGTGTAGTGGTTACACCAAGTTTAAATCTTGTACCATATGTGCTATATTAAACACAAGAATCATATCGGAGCATCATAACGTATATCATGAGATAAAATATCTTTGTCATGTAGTGACACAAATGAACTTAACATCTGGATAAATTCATCTACTTCATGGCCAACTATTATTTTAGAACATCCACTAGTATATGATGTGTAATTATTACACAATGTGTAATGTCAATTTTTTTTCTCTCGTGCCTCGTTTTTCTTTGGTTGTTCATTTTGGTGCCTTTTAATTTCTTAATGGTCATCAGATTCTGTGGGAGACCATCATTTGATAGAATTCCTTGTCATTTTGGATCATTTTACTAAATTTCTATAACATGTTCCATCATAAAAAATATGAGGGAAATATAAGGGACATAGAATGTAGTTAATAATCAAATAAAAAAATTTACTACATTTTATTGTAAATAATTTTTACAATAAATTACTATATCAACACCCCCACACACTTCAATTCATACTTTTCTAGAGGAATGTAATCTCTACATATTACAATAGAATCTTACACTACAATTATTTGAATTTAATTCCAACAAAAACAATTGATCAAATGTAAAATTGAATGTTCAAGAAGCGCATGTAGAAAATTTATAATTTCATATTTCTTAAAGAATACAAATAAAAAAAAGTGCTTTTATCCTTTGAAATATCCAATGTAAAATCCCAACACGGTGCCACCCACCAGTTCCCCGAGCTCGTCAGCCACATGACCTCAGGCGCACCTCCCCGTATGCCAAAGGTCATGTGGCGGATCATCTCGGGGCATTGGTGCAAGGCACCTGGGATAAGATGTTACAAACTGGTATCAAAGGAGGTTTTATTTCTTCTTCTTTTGTCTTACTATTTGGGAAAGGCAGACATGTGTCAAGGAAGAGTTGGGGATTGGTTATAAGCTCTTTCATGGGATTAGATACCGCATGTACAGGGTAGAAGCTAAGTACCGAGGGTGGGATTGTTGTTATTGTAGTTTCTATTAATGTTTAATATTATTTTACCTTGGACGACACACTTATTGTGTGATGTGATTTTTGTTTTTTCTGATTTGTTGAGATTGACTCGTTGTTCAGTATTTCATGAGGGTTGAGTCTACATGAATCATTCTAGGTAATTACGATTATTTTTTTGACATACATCATTGCAGGTATGTGTGGGAAAATAGGTTTTGGGTAAGTTGTTGAACTTAAATTATTTTTCCTTTCTTGTGGAATTGAAATGAAAATGCTGCCTAATGTGAAATTGAGAGATATTTTTAAATGATGCTAGATGAGAATAAATGGGTGTCTAAATGATAAAATTTAAAAATGATAATGTGTATACCCTTTTTAACTAGGACCTAATAGTAAGATGATCAATTGTAAAGATAGTGCCTCAGTTTTGACCATGTGGTAGGATATAAGGGCGTCTTGTTATCTATGATAATTATTGTGAAAAAAATATTTTGTTTTGTTTGATTGACCCTGTATTTGGATAGATTGGGTATAGATAATTCACTAGTTTTAGAAATCAGTTATGGGTTGTGTAAATGATAGTATGTTTTCGAATCAGTGTGTTGAGGTGTTGGCGAGTAGGGGAGCCAAGACATTCGAACATGTTAATGTGTTTCCATAGAGGGAGGTTGCATTGATGATGAATGATTTGTGGTGGTATTTATAGATGACTTCTTAGTGTACTTTTAATTAGTGATGATCATGTTCCATATCTTAACATCATCCCAGATGTACTGAAAATGCTTTGGATTTATGCTTACCTAAATTAATGTGTGTTTGTTTGATATGGGGCCCCTTAGAGGTTGTGCTTATGTAGCAATATATATGATGATATTGTTAGTGTGAGGTACATCATCTTTAATTTACATATGTGGTTCTTAGGATTGACCGAAGGTTGGTAAAAACTATAGTTGTTGAGATACTTAACGAAAGAGGGTAACAAAGATTTAATGGTTGGTAGATTATAAGAACTCGGTTTTTCATGAAGGTGCTTGGGAGTACAACTTGAGGACGAGCTATTATAAGGTGGTAATATTGTAAGATTCCTTCATTTTACCAAATATTTTCTCATTTGAGTTATTTATTTTTATAGATTATAAATTCTTTATGTGGAAAGAATATTTTATTAGGGAAATAACTTAATAAATTAATAAAGTATTACATGAGTAATAATGCCCAATTAACACATTGTAATATTTTTATTGAAATGTTTTCGGAGTCAGACATTAGGTGGCGTGGAATTATGAGACCCGAAAATCCTCGAGGAAGGTGAAATAAAATATCAATTATATTATATTAAGTGATTAATATTTTTTCAAAATAATTGAATAATGCCAAAATGGTGAATCTTATAGAAAATATGAGACCATCGTGCTGTCCAGAACATGGTTTTTACCCTATTAAGGGTATGACATTGTAGGTATCAGATGTTTGGATTCCCCGCTCGCTAGATAATTTTTTTAAATAATTTTTATTTATTTGAATGGAAAATATATTCAAAATAATTGAATTACATCAAAACAGTGCATTGTATGGGAAATCTGAGAACCCTGTTGTTTCCAAAACATTATTTTAACGCTAGTTAGGGTATAACATGTGTAGGCGTCCGGTGTTTGGACACCTCACTCGCAAAAATATCACTTTTTATTTTAATTAATTATTTTTTCCTATTTTTAATAAATAAATACTTAATATTTCACACACCATGTATCATATGAGAAATATTAGACTGCCAATGGGTTCGGAATGGGGGGTTTACCTTAGGCACAATATTATTATTATATTAAATGGACTAATTAATATGTTCACAAATTAAAATAGTTTTATTTAATGAAATAACTAAATGAAATAATTAATAAAATGGTTGTAATATACAATCATATTCTCCAACAGGTTTCTTCTATTTTTGACCATTGAAGATTAATGAAGATCCATTTATGAAACATTTTCACCAAAATGTAACATAAAACATCATTCAGTGGTGAAATAAATCACTTCGCCATCAAAGATCTGGTGAAACGGTCATTAAATAATGAGTTTTATTTTAGGTTTTTTATTAAAGATAAATAGTTCCAGATCACTTCTTAAAACAGTCTGTTTCTTATGTCTCAGGTTAGCTTGGGACTATTTTGAATGGTCTTGGTTGTTCTTTTCATAATCCTTCTTTCCTCTTCTTCCTCGGCAGAAAACTGGTGCACCAAAATCCCCATGTGCAACCTGCTTTTTCAACTCCAGCAGGTTCTTTATTTTTTTAATTAATTATTTTACATTATTTGTCCCATCCTTTTAATTTATTCTTTTTTTAAAGGGTGGATTGTAAATTAGAAAAACATTGAGATTGGTTTTATAAATTTATAATTATAGTTTTCTTGAAATGATAATTTCGTGGAATTTAAATGAAATTATCAAAGAATAAATAGATTAAATTATCTTATAATAATTATCATTATCTTCTTTTTAAATAATAATTGTGCAATAATATCAAATATAATTATAAATTTATACTATTTAATTATCGCATGACAATTATATATGATCTTATTATAAGATATTTATCAACAAATAACATTAGTTTGTAGGGAGTTTTTCCATTATTCATTTTCGCTCAAACCAGAATTCAATAATTAATATAATTTTCAACATTGATCAGATTCATGTGTCGTCAGTGTTATTTGAATCATCCTGAAAAGATGATCGTGTGTATCAAATTTTTTATCATATAAAATGATGTATTTGAATAATTTTTATTAAACTGAAAATGATTATTTATTTCATTTCTCCTTCGATAGTCATGTGAATAATAAACCCTCGATGATGTTTGATTCATATCACGCGTTTGTCATATTTAAGGTAGGTGGTTTAAATTTTAATCCTATAGTCTTGATTAATTTTTTCATATTAAAATGTAGAAATTTTATGATATAATTATCAATAGATTTGTTTCTATATTCAATTAATTATGTGGGTAAATTAATTAATTTGAGGGGATTGTGAAATTTGGAATAGAATTGGTTAGTTTAAATAATTAATTGATAGATTAATTATGTGTATTTTGTGATGGGGGATTTAGTTAATTAATTTTGGAATTAATTTACAGTCATGACTTGATTAATTAATTTGTTTGGTTTAAATAATAAATTTGTAGATTAATTATGACGATTTTGTGATGGTGCATTTAGATGATTAATTATGGAATTAATTAACACTCATGATGTGATTTATTAATTAGGTTGGCTTAAATAATTAATGGATATATTAATTGTGTGGATTTTGTGATTGAGGAATTGTTTAATGTTTTTAAAAATTAATTAACAGTCATGATATGATTAATTAATTTGGCTGGTTTAATAATTAATTGATGAATTAATTAATTGAAGTAAGGTAATTATTTTATTGTTGAAGTAAATAATGGAATTTATGGAAACAATTAATTGGTGGATTAATTTTAGAGAGGGTTGAATATGAACTAATTAATTGTGAATTAAATAAATGACATGGACAATTAATTGGTGAATAAATTAAAGAATTGAGTCAGATTAATTAATTGAGGAATTAGTTAATGGGAATAATTTGAATTCACTAATTGGTAAATTAAGTAATTAGATGTAATTATTTTTGAATTACATTAATTAATTGTAGAATTAATTAATGGAAATTTTTGGGTTGATACAATTGAATGAGTTGGGTTAATTAATTGGAAAATTAATTAATGAGGATTGTTGCGTTATAATAGTTGGATGAGTCAGATTAATTAATTAATAAATTAATTAATTGATATTATTGTTTAAAAAAAATTTAATGTGTTAAATTAAATAATTGGTGAATTAATTAATGAGTATTGTTTTGAGATGCAATTGGATGAATTATATTAATTAATTAATAAATAAATTAATGTATATAGTTGAGATATTGAATTGATAATATTGAATAATTAATAGTTTAATTAATTATGAGGCAAAGGGATTTGTATGTTGAGTAATTAATTGTAGAATTAATTATGTGATATTGAAATAGATGATTCAAGATAATTAATTTTATAATTAATTATAAGTTATTGAAATTGTGAATGAGATAATTAATTTTAGAATTAATTATGAAATTTTGAGTTGTGTATATAGATTAGTTAGTTGTGAAAATTAATTAATATGATGGTATTACTAATGAATTGTTAAATAAATTAATGGGACAATGAGATTAATTAATTGTTAAATTAATTAATGGGAATATGTTATTAATTTATTGTTCAATTAATTAATGTAATTAATTAATTATTGAATTAATTAATGTTGCAATGTGATTAATTAATTTTTGTATTAATTAATGGGACTATTTGATTAATTAATTGTTTAATTAATTAATGTGATGTTTTGATTAATTGTTTTATGAATTAATTAATGTGATGTTGTGATACATGTGACATGTAAAAATGTGATAAAAGATTAATGTTGATTAATATTGAATAATGTGATGTATGTGATATATGTTCATTATTGATAAACGGGTTAGGAGACAGTGATTAATGCACTAAATACTCACAGGGCGATAGAGATTTCATTCTACACCCATCAAGTATAAAAATATTATTTAATGGGATAGTGACTGATACTCCAAATACCCATGGGTAGTAATACTTATACTGATGCTCAAAAAACTCACGATGGTGCTAGAAATGCAATTCAACATCAACTAATATATATTGTACTATGGTTCCTATTAGAGGTAATATTAATTGAATTGAAATGGATATTGAATGCATTTTGGTTTTAATGAATTGTGAATTGATAATGTAAAATGATTCAAACTCTGACACGAGTCGAAGCAGGTAGTGAGATTCGGGTGCCCATGGGAACCCAGAGGTTTATGTGGTTAAATATAGATTTATTTAATAAATGTAAACTATTTACTTTATTACTTGTTTTTATTCTTTATAAAACTCCATAATCTATTATTTATTGGATTTGTTTTAGACACTATTGGTGGTGGCCTACTAGGTGGTACTCACACCCTACTTAGGCTACCTGATCGGTTCCCAAGTAAACTTTTTTATTGTATTTTTAGAAAGGTTAAGGGAAAAGGCCCTGAGTTAGATGGTTGAATTGGGATTGATCATTTTGAGGGGACTAGATGTAGTTTGGGACACTCTTGGGTGTCAACAGTGTCTTATTTTCAGTTTTCATTTTAGCCACCTAACACATAGTTCAACATGACATGTTTTCTATTTCAGTTTGATATTATATTTTCCTGCTTCGTAATATTAAGATATTGGGTTTGTTTTTCTTTATATATTCTACCACTATTGTTTATTATTTCTTCTAGTGTCCACTCTAATAAAATATGGTATAGTTTTCCTGCGATTGATTTACCAGACCCTCACTACTAGTCAGCAGCCTCTACAGTAATAGGAGGCATGCCTGAGGTCACGTGGCGGACTGGCTCGGGCCACTGGTGTATGGTACCCAGGCTGGGTCGTCACATCCAAGACTTCTCAGTTAAACATTTTTATTTTTCAATGCATTATTAATATGCATTCTAGTTTCAATTTACCTCACCTGAATTTTTTTTGAACATCATCAGTGTACGAATGTAAATAGAATTGACCACTTACCTCAAAAAATGTCACTAACCAAAGGACTATAAGGATCCTATAATCTATACCATGTGAAGGAAATATCAAAAATAATCTTTAGGGATACACAATTTATGATCAAATGAATCTAAGGATTATGGCATGTAGGTAAATTATGTATGTCAAGTAATGTTCAAAAAGGATGTTTGAATCTAATGTAAATTGCATGATAATGAAAAATAAATTAATGAAAATCTCTTCTACACCAAGTAATTTGGATTAGTTTCAAAAAAAGATGAAATACAATAAATAAAACACCATATTTTAATATTATTATTTATGTAATTTTTTGAATTTTTTTCCCGGGAAAATTATCACTTCCACCACAATACACCAAATGATCTTATCAAAACACTATTTTAAATATTTTTACTAAAATATCTTGTCAATAAATGGTGATTTTTTAATTTACCTAGAAACTACAGATTTTTACTTTATTTTTCTATTATTTTGTTTATTTTTTTATTTTTTCTAATTTTTAAGAGGGTGTTCAATAAATACAAGGAATATGGCTTCCCAAAACTCCTTAAATACCCCCCCCCCACAAACAAAATATTATTAATTAATAATTATTCATTCCTTACACCAGTCACTATCTCCCCCAATCTATTTCTTGACAGTCAATAAAAATAATTAAAGAAAGGTAGGAAAGGATAATATGAGATTTTACCCCAACTCTTCTCTATAAGGGTTGTTCATTGCTTCTAGGGGTACTAAAAATGGATTAATGTAAGGTGGGTCTCAGGATAAGGAATAAAAGATGGATCAATCATATGAATGGTGATTCTATTCATTCATAGCTTTGATCAAATGTAGAGAAAGTACTAGAAGAGAACATGACCGAGTTTCATAAGAAATGTACTTCAGAAATAATGGGAAATATTTGGAAATGTGGATGTCATGATAATAAGATGAATGGTTTAGAGAATAACTAATGGAAATAAATACAAATAACTAAATGATTTAATAATTATATGTGAAATTTAAGGCATTAAAAAAATTGAAAAAAATACAAAAAATAATAAGCTTCTTAAATATTGATATCTCAAATAATAATCAACATTCTCTTCCCTAGTAATTATTTTCCACATTTTTACTATAATTTTTATTAACAGTGATATTTATAGTTCTCGTAATGTAATTTTCCAAAGTAGTTTATATCTCATATTTCATTTGATTATAGAATGAATAAAATACTAGATACATTATTGGTAATTTAAAAACACTTATTAAATATGGGGGATATATTATAAAAATAATTAATTATCAATATTAATCCCCTTTATGAATTTTCTTTGAACTTGGTTGGGTAGGTTATGGGTGCTCCTAATTTATGATGTGTATTTTTCATATAGACTCTTCTTTTGATTCTTGTAGTCTACTTCCTACCTAGGTCTCGATTTACCTGAACAATTAGAAATAAATACGTGAAATAAAAAGCCATTATCAATTATTTTTGGAATATTTCAATAAAGAAAATTCTCTCTTAAAAACAACATAAATACAATTACTAAAAAACACAGGTTCCCTCATAAAAATGCATTACATTACCACCATTGGCTCAACATTACTTTTTTACGCATCATCTCATGTGATGGATTATTGAATTTTTTTACCTTATCAAGACCCATGAATGGTCTCATTTTTTTTTCATTCCCACATATCTTAGCCCCTTTCTATCCACTTAACAACATTATTCTTCAAGATGTTTGTAATTTCTTAATCTCTATTTTACTAATCAACAATTTTATCCTTATTCATGATGGACTAAATGAATGGTCTTGTAATATCCATACCTATTGTCTTTTAAAAAATGTAGTGTAGTTGGTCTCTCCTTCAGTATTAGTGACCATGGTACCCATATTGGTTCACTTATTCAGTTGAACATCATATTTCACAAGAGTATCATACTCATGAACCACAATACGTTTAGAGACACCCAAAACTTTAGGTGTATTTTATTCTCTAAACTCATTTTACTCTCATACATCATAGTTATTCATTTATTATTGAATGTCAAGACAGTCATGATCAAATCAAACTCTTGGAAAAAGTTCTCTACATTAGACATAAATCATCACAAATACATTGGATAAAAATTGCCTCCCTAAAATGTGTGGATTTCTCTCCTCTTATATTTCCAACACTAGGATTTTAATGGTGAAGTTTAATTTTTCAATTTTGATTTGGATATCCACAATTACCCCTCATGTATACTTCACTATTGAGACTTTTAATTGATGTTAAACTATTTTGGGAATCATGCCTTCTAGTCCCACACTCTTAAATGTCGTGTATGATATGATACCGACACTATAAGATAAGTCACAAAAATATTTTACACATTTGTTAACTTTGATAATGATAGAAATACAAAGTCTAACTAAATCATGTTACTTCTTATGTAGGTACAATGATACCACCACTGAACATTCTAGTGTGAGTGGAATGGTGAAAATATCTTCCATCTTCTTCTTGTTGGTCAACATCTCTTTTTTTTGTTTTTTATATACCAAAATATTTGCGAGAGCCTCTATAAAAGGAATTTTGAAATAAAATTTCTTTTTGAGTTTTCTAAAATTACCATTATTTGTTTTTTTACATATGGAATTCATTTTAAAAATGGAATCATTGGTGTGAATTAGAGTAGTTGTTATTTACCATCTTCAGCTAGCTTTTCCTTTATATTTATAACTGCCTTTTCAATTTCTTCCATTGGTTAATGTCTTGTTAACTCTTTACCTATTCATTGTTTTCTCTCAAAAAATCTATATAGTAAGACTTTCAAATATTCATGTAGAAATACTTTATGGAATCTTGGCAGTTCTCTTCTAGGTTTTTCTATGATATGGTTAGCAATTTGACCCAATTGAAGATCCCAATTTTGAAATGCAGCCTTTTGGTTTATTGATTTATCATTAATAACCTTGATTAAATCCTCAAAACTGGTAATGAGTGTAGCCAATTTCTCTTCCAAAATATGGATCTGACTCATCAGTGTAGTCCCGTGAGGTACATGATTTTAAAACCATTGTGGTCTTTATATATATCCTTGACATTTTTGTTGTTTTTGTTACTAATCCATAAATTGATTACCCTTATTGAAATAAACAAAATTTTCATCATCTATAAATCTACTATGGGGTTTATTGGCCCATAATGATGTATACTTTCTTGTTTAATTATTTCAGTTGCGCCTCTATCAATTCATTGTTTTTGATTTCATAAACACCTTTTCATGGAATTCCTTCTCCTTAACACTAGAAATTATTTCTCACCATTTAATCCAAAAAATAGTAGATCACTTCAAGTGACTTCTTCCATAATGATCCTCCAATTGATGCATCTATAATCAATATTATTATTTACAAAAAAACCCTTATAAAATATTTTAATTATAAGACAAAACTCTTAACCATGATGGGATAGTTTTGGAGTCACGTATTTGTATAATTACTAGGTTGAATACAGAGATTCATCTTCAACTAGAAAAAATATTAGAATATTTACTGGTATGTTCATTGATTTTTAAGTTGGGAAGAATCATGTGAGAATGTTTCATTCCAACTCATCCCTTATGGTGATGGAATATGCTGGAAATCTTGGAATACATTAGTGATCACATTATCGTAATGTAAATTGATAAATTAGGTGTCATACCACATCTTTTAAAATATTCCAAAATTGATATCTGTCACAGAGATTTATGATGTTTCTTGTATGTGTGTTATGATATTAATTTGTTAGTCTAATAAATTTTAAATTTTATAAGTTCATAAAATAATTTTAGGCATGCTCTCAAAGTGATTTTCATCAATATGGGGTTTTATCTATCTCAATTGAAATGTTCTATTTGACAGACACCCATAGTATATAAGAGTATATATCCCAGCATCTCCTTGATTAAATCCTCCATTAGATATATGTTTCTAAATTTTAGCAATGATTTTTGTTTTCTTTCATATATAATATTTTCTTTGTTCTGAGATTAATGTCAAAAACCTCTCCATATTTTCTCATGTGCTTTATTCATGAAATTAAAAATAAAAAATTTGAAATCCTTTGGAGGAACAAAACAAATGAAATTCAAGAAATTATAATAATAAAATAAAATAATAATAATAATTAATGAAGCCTATAAAAAAAATGGAACCATCCTCGATAATGGTGGCAGAATTTAGAGTCCCAAAGGGCATCGTTATTTCCAAATAAGTCTAATGAAAATACAATAATTATAAAAGAAACTGTGACACTAAATTAATTAAAATGTAGTGTTGTAAAGTTAGAGGTCAATCCCATTGAGACACAAAATTAAATTGATTATATTTTCAAAAGTAATAATTTTATTAAATTTAATAATGTGGTTAAGAAAATGTGGGTTAGATTTTGATTTATAAAAATAAAAAACTAAATCATTGTAGATTGATTTTTTTGATATCATATTTGAAAAGGGTTCTAGGTTTTTGAAATTCAAAGATCTTGGGAAATTGGATTTTAAATAATATACTTATTAATCCATGATTGGTGTTATAGTCTAGAAGAGAAAGATCCAAGAGTCATGATATCCCCTCCTAGACATGGTAATCCCTTATTTCCCTTGGTGTAGTAATTTAGGGTTTCAAAATCCTGGTTTTCTAGATACCATATTTAAAATTGATTTCCCTAAATTTTACAATAGTCATGCATCCTTTTAAGATTTTTTCTTGAGAAATTTTAATATTCCTTTCAGATTAAAATACCAATGGTCTTGATAAGAGTAAAATAAAAGAATTTTAAATTGATAGACAAATTACATCAAACCAAATACATGAATAATGAAAAATAAATCAATTGATCAACACTTTCCCCGATATATTACACAACCCTAGCACAAAGTGGGTTTTTCCCCTCATCTTTATGATTAAACAATAAGATCTATGTAGAAAAGAAAATGAAATCATAATGAAAAACCAATGATTAAATAGGAAAAGACCATGAACAATATAACATCTTTCTCTAAGCATCAGTCTCTTGGATCCTCCTTACAACCCCATACCATCCCTCAAATTATTGATTTTAGATGGGCCCATGATTCCTTGAATGTCATTATGTATTGGAAAAAAATTGTTCTTGGGTGGGTACCAGGTCTTAAAACAGGTCAAAAAATGAAGATACATCATATATCTCTATTTTTTGGATCATTCTACCTCTTATAGCTTATGTGGAGATTACACGACATGTTGATATTAGACCACATATACCATATTCATGACATGAAACATTTCTGGGCATCATCACATGTTACACGGCATGACACATACGTGTCAAACCACGACATATATGAACTTCACTTTTGGATTGTTTCATTTAATTCATGACCTGTATATCATTCATGACTTTTAGTATTACATGATGTTTAATTATTACACAATATGTACATTAATTTTTCTTCTCTAAGAGCCTTCTTTTATCTAAGTTCTTCAGTAATGTTCCTTGGATGTTCTATATGATCATCTTATTTTGTGGAAGACTTTTATATAATGGAATTCATAGTTATTTTATCTCATTTTACTCTATTTCCATAACATGTTGCATCCTAAAAAAATGATAGAAATATCAGGGACCTATGAATGCATTAATAATTAATCCATAGAAATTATTGTGTTTTATTATAAAAAATGTATACAATAAATTCACTTATCAATATAGTACAATATATTTAAAAAATATATTTATATTATTTTAACTATAATATATATCCAAGTAGTTTAACATTATGTAAAATAACATGTGATACAAAATATTCAAGGTGGTTTTAGTGAAAGTGATTATTTTTTAGAGTTTTGTTATATAGATATTATAGTTAAATTAATGTAACTATATTTTTTAAATATATTGTACAATATGATATAGATGGTAACAGATATCGATCTTCCATGATATGTAATATACCAATCTAGATATTTATCCAATATTACTATATAAAAATGAAAAAAATTACCCCAGCGGGTTTCTGATCCCCATGATCGGACAATAAGATCAAAGTGTATGACACATAGAAGGTGAATGATTTACCATATATATATATATGTATGTATATATATATATAAAATAAATTACACTAACATAAATGAATATGTAAAACATCATTCACTTATATGTCATAAAATATTCAACAATAATATAAAAATATGATGATAATGACTATAAGAGTATATAAATTTTAAAATCATTTAAATTTCATACCCCAACATACTTTATATGATACATGATCCCTTATATGCCACTGCCTTAATTTTTTCATAATATAGATACTATTACAGTTCTGAAAATGGAATCAGAAATCACACTTTAAAGAAAAATCCATAGAATAGAAAACTACAAGCCCAATAAGGTGTGTATATTACATGTGATGGAAAAACTAGTAGGATACCACAAAATAATAAATATTTTCGCTGTCATTGACAATCCAAAAATTATAATTTGAAATAAAATGTGGTAAAATACCTTTTTAGAATTTATGAAAACAAGAAACGAAATAAATCAAATTTACCAAATTCAAGAATCCTAAAATAGATCATTTTATCTATTATTTAAATAGTTATTTTACTATACAAGTAAATAAAAATAGAAAAATTGACATGAAATATAAATGAAATTTTTAATTAAAAATATATAAAAATAATTCTTAATAAACCTATACGAAAGAATCATAGGAAAGTGCCTAAGGTTCTCAAATAGAAAAACAAAGGATCCTTATACTAATCAAACCCATCACCATAACCATATCAATACTCAAATACAATTACATAGATTCCACTAACTAGAGTGATATCCTACATTATAGGAAATATTGTAATTAAACTATTTAAAGATTTTTCAAGACTAGACCACCCTAAATAGAGTCTTATCCTGACTCTGAGTTCATAAGCTTTGAAGAGTTTCTTCAAAACCTAGATTGGTTACTTTAAAAGGATACATATATAGCAAAAAGGTGTATTATAATATTTGATATACAAGTTTCATTTTATGTCAAAAAATATCCCATGTGTACTAAAAATCACAGAATTATTTTTTTTAAAATATTATAGATTTTATGAATCTATGAAAAATACTTTGGATATGGTTAATCAAATTCCATTACTCTTAGAACAAAAAATTTTCCCAAAATTTATTCCAAATATTGAAGCCTAATTGTGTAACAATATTGGTTTTTATACCATTGACATCAATTATGAATTATCTAATGCATATATATAATTAAATAAGGGACTATAGAAAAACACCATTGTTACTCAAGATGTAAAGGGTTCTAGTGTGATCATGATCAAACACACTAATATCTCTATTTGAACATTTCCATCGTTAAATATATCACATATTTTATATAAACACTTAAATAATCTCTTTTTACATGTCATTTACTGACCACTAGACATAGATCATGTAAATGTAGGGTAGGTCTTATCATACATTAATGATTATCTTAAATAGAATGACCAATTTTAATGAATATGTCTTATTTCATTCAGGAAATTAATCAAGAAAATCACATGTCACTAAACTAATAATATTCATGAATTTCTGTAGTTTATATCAATCAATCCTAATATTACTTGTCATATAATTCAATTGGAAGAAATCACTTCTTGGTTAAACTCTAACTAATGAAATGACTATCATTATAAACAGGCACCCATGATAAGCTTAGCCTCAAGTATTCCATAAGAGAGGTGTAAAATTATGAAGTTTTCATGATGAGTATCTCTTTAAACTCATGTAATTAGGATTCATTATAAGTATACACCCCTATGTATAAAAACAAATATATGACATTCCATGTGATATAATTTATCAAGTTAGTTCAGATAATACATCTCCACTTGTTATCTCATGAGTATATTATTCATAACACATACTATTATTTGTATCACATACAATATTCTACTCATTCTAATCTTATCATATCTTATATTCAAATAATACTTCATGTTTATCATTCATTATGAAATATTAAAAGACATACATTGAGGTGATATTATAAATTTTTTATTCATGTAATATATATACATCCCTATCTCTAGTAACCCAAATTCATTTTTTACTTTATTATGTTACTAAAAAACAAAAATATTGTATCCCAAATGACCAAATAGTTTAGTAGTATTTGGAGACCAAATACATACCAAATTTCCATATTATATGTGAACATCAAAATATATTAAAAAATATTCTTAAAACATTATTATTCTTTTATTAAATTAATGAATTTAGTCAAAGATCACATCATGGTACCCTTAGGAAATTGTAATATAAGATGTGTGAGCTCAAATTCTTGGTAACATTATAATTAATATGGATGATACCTTAATAGTAATAGACATGATTCTAGGGTTAATAATAAAAAAACATTTCATATAATCAATATCTCAAGAATGAAAATTTTTAATGGATATCATAGAAAGGAAAATAATAAAACAGAGAACAATTATTGAAATCATGGGAATAGAATATATATTTTTGGACATTTGGATCATTAATTCCATGGAATGATCCCACACATCATTCATTCGATCATGGTTATGACGAGGAAATTATTATATTTTGTTCTTGTCTACATCCAATACATAATTCTCGCAAGGGGTAAGCATGTACCAAATACACAAACCTTTATCTCGTGATGAAAACTTATTCTTAGAGGCGTTATATAATATTAGACCCCAATAGCCACTTATTTATGTCAAATTAGTTAAATATATAAAATATATGAATATCAATACGATGCATAATAAATACATTATATGAATCCATAAACATATGTATTGAGATTCAAGCATACAAAACATCAGTACATTTTTATTAAATTATAGGGATAATGTATACAATAACAATCTAGATAAATAAATAGGATGTTTGAAAAATAAATAATCAACCTAGAAACTATTTGGTATTCTAAATATAATATGAATTACCCATCTCAATGAACCAAATATATGGTAGTAGGTAATGGTAAAATTAATTTGGTGGGTTATCAATTGTAGATGGAAATTGAGTTTACTAGTTTCATAGGAATGAGACCATATAAATTCTTGGAAATTCCTTCATTTTGGTTTGTAAATAAAATGTGAATTATCCCAAGCAAATCCTTTGAGACTGTTGGGTTAGGTGTGTTGTCTAAGACCAAATAGAGTGAAGATAGATTTGGAACTCAACAATCCTTTTTCATAGTAATTTCCTAAATTTTCATCTATGCCACATCCTCATCCACATAATTGTATCAAGAAATTTTTAAATTGCTGGTAAAATCTATCACTCATGGTATTCCAAAATTTTGTATTGTCAATCATTATGATGGCATATAAAATGAATTTAATAAGATGAAATGTCAGGTATAATATATCAAATGGTTATTAATTCCCTAAATTAAAATTATTTTGAAATTACAATAAATTATTGTAATTGAAATTGGATTCAGTAAATTAAGAACCCTAATTTGGAAATCAAAATGGAATAGAAAAATGTGGTAATTATAGGTGAAAAGTATACATCATTAAAAACATATCAAACAAAATACAACAACATGAAATTAAAATTAATAAAATTTGAAGAAATGGTTTTATAAAAAAATAATATCCATTAAAACGAAATATAAGGATTGTAAATCTATAGCTTACTAAGTAGATTATTGAATCGTAGTAGGACAATATAAAACCACATGAAATACTTGGGAGGTATTTTATAAGGAACATTGCTTAAAAATTAAAAAATCTAGTATCTTTATACTATAATTCATTTTCATTAATTACCAATTTTTTTTTTATTTTGAATTATACAGAATTAGTTTATTACTGTTATATGAAAATCACATATATTAAAAAGTGGACAATTATAATTAATATCCCTTTTCCCATCAATTTAATACTTTTTAGGGAAAAACTGAATTCTTTTAAGAAAAATATTCATGACTTTCAAAATGATTTTTTATTTTACCTTATACATCATTAAAACCTACGTTAAAACACCTGAAAGGTATTGGATGAGAATAATATGATCAGTTAGGGACATAAAAAAATATTTTAGTCCAATGAAAAAAAAATAAAAACTCTTGAAATGTTTTCCTTCATCAAATTTTTGGTGAGAAAATGATATAACCCATTTCCACATGAAAAAGACCCACACTTTTTTCTTGAGGAAAATCGTCGAACCCCATAGAATAAAAATAAAACAAATTCAAGAAACATTGATAATCAAATTAATAACTCATCGTGGAAAAAACTCGAGAAAAGTTAAATCCATAGTATAAACCCTCAATTAACAACATATTTATTTTTTATTAAGATAAACAACATTACTTAATAAATAGGAGAACTATAATGGGTCTTTCCCTTCATGTAATTTATATTGGGATCACCCATTTATCATGAGTTATAATGGGGATAAAATTTTCATATATTTTGATCATGCTCAAATATTTAACATATATAAATCTCAAGTACCATATAAAGATTGAAACAATTTTTCGTTATTAGTTTTCATCATAAGACATTTAGAAACTCATTTAAAACTATTGATAAACCACATCCAGATGTTTATCCATTAAAAAGATACTTTAAATTCCAAAAAACACCAAAAAACGGATATTGTTTTTTTCATTGAATAAAACATGAACTCTTTTAAATTAATCCAAACATCAAATAATGGTTATCCTAGAAGGAAAATTCAATACCACCATATATGTTAAAATAGATCATTCATTTTGCCTTTTATAAAAAAATAAAACATTAAGTAAAAATATTCCTTTTGAAAAAAATTAAATAAAGTAAAAGTGAACTAAAATTTTCTTTATAATTATCTTATGTCCATAGAAATCCATTAACAATATATGTTTAAAAATATAGACATAGAATAAAATGAGTTGGGAGGGAAACCTTGAAATTGTATTTATTAAAAAAAACAATGTTTCAAAATTTAGTCAGACTCATAACCAATGATATTTTCCTTCCTAAATAATTAAATAATTTTAATTGTTTACTGTAATAAGAAAAATTTCAAAATAATAATTACTTTTACAATTTTATAATCATTTACTTAATTATTTAAATCCATGTTGTCCATTTTGATGACATTGGGTTTTTTTGTCCAAAATGACTTTGGTATGTCCAATATGGTCAAATTGGTCATTTTCTTATATTTTCATGAATAACAATCATGATATAATTTCAATTTTATACATAAATTTTATTTATTAAATGAAAGATGAATTATTGTAATGAAAATTGAAATACTTTAAAATCTTAGAGATGGTAGGTCATGTATAACATTCCCATTTTCTAATGATCATTATGGAAAGAGGGAAGGTATATCATTATATATTCATAATTATATCATAAGTACCATATAATTTCTTTATATATACATATATATCATCCATGTGATGCAGTGATGAAAAATGAATCTGATCACTTCATCGAGGTGGAAGTCTGTATATACGCAGGAACAAGGTTATCATTTTTCACGGAATTGATAGGTATGAAATTAAATGATGCATTATATTTTTATAATGATACATATTACATTACTATAATATATATTTCAAAAATACATCATTAGAACCATACATAAGAGAGGGTGATGGAAAAAAAATTACATTTGTTAATGAGGTGATAGTCCAATGTACACCTAATAGATGGTTTTGATTCCAATTTAATAGAATAGGAAATGGATATAGATTATTACATCAACATAATAAATTCTATGTATATGGAAGATAATTTTGTTTTTATTAATGCACTTTGATATAATAAATCATTTTATTTACTAACTTAAACCCAAATGAAAAACACTATCTGGTTTCAAAATATCATTTTCATTTAAAAACTAACTTTTAATACAAAAATAAGCAAGGAAAATAATAGAGGTATTTTCATTGAATAAATTATTTAATCCTATAATGGAATAAAAAATTAAAATAATGGTTGTGGTGGTGGGAAATTTTTTTGTCCCTATATATGTTAAAATAGAGAGTTATTTTGGATTTTGTAAAGAAGGTCAAACATTCCATTAAAATATTACCTATGAAAATCATTTAATGAAATTAAAAGTGAACTAAATTTTTTTTATAAGACTAATGTGACCATAAAAATACATTAATGATACATTTATAAAAATATGATCATGGGAAGAAAATACTTATGAAGGAAACATTAAAAAATAAATTTGTTTAAAGAAAGTCTCACACCCAGAGTCTAACACATCACACATATTCATTAACATCACAAATTAAAAAAATATGGTAATTATTTACATTATTATGAAATATTTTCAAGGTTATTATTCATTTTAAAATGTAAAAATTAGGTATATAAACAATTAATTACAAATTGAATGTTATTTTGATATTCCGTTCATATATCAAAAATCACTTCACTGGGTTGACTATGGTTAAAGAGTTCATTATAACATAATATAAAAAATAATAATCATTAAACTAATATCATTTTACATATAAATAATAATTTTAAAACCAAACATTAATTATTGTTATTAATAATTAAATACAGTATAATCATGGAGGCGGTAAGTCGTACGTACGCTTGAGTAATGTTTCCATCTCCCAACATTTATACTAGAAAGATAGTATGTGTTATTGTTTTTAAATAATTATAATTATATCATCAATGATATATTGATTATTATGTATACATATATATATCATCCCTGCCATCTAATGATGAAAAACTAATCACAATGAATTACGAGGTGTTAGTTCACACGTACACATGAATGACATTATCATTTTTTTCATTGAATGGAGAGGTAAGAATGTAAATGATGCATTAACTTTTATAATGATAAATATGTCATTAATAATATATTTATATATATATATATTAAATCCATCATTATTACAAGCTGTAATATATGGAGATGGATAATTAATTACTTCAGTTCAGAAGGCGGTGGTCCTCCATACACTGGAAAGTTGGTTTACTTTACCATTTGAGGTCAGAAAAGATGAATATAGGTTATTAAATAAACATAAATATTAGTTTATTAAATACACTATTTTTATTGTTTAAGTATGTTTTAAGAAACATTTAATGAGGTCGAATGAGAAATAAAATATAAACTCTTGGTTATGAATGAAACCTCTTATTTAGCCAACCATTGAGGGTTTATTACAAAAAACATTCCTAGGTATATTTTTAGATAGAAAAACCTTTAGGATATATTATAGGATATTAGTAATGTATGTTAGAAGGTAATGTCCAATATAAATGGATTATTATGTATGAATACTATTGTGGAGTAGGTTCCATTTTATAAGAGAGGGTAGGGCCTGTCTTACAATATCTTAAAGTAATAATTTAATATAAATTAAATTTCAAATTAAAATAGATTCAAGTCAATTATATTAGATGAAAAGATTAGTATGGGTGAAAATAAATTCATAATTTAATGTTTGGGAAGATTTTTATTAGATTTTTACACTTGTCACAGTTTTCAAACTGATTTCAATCTATTTTGATAATTACCTTGATGGGGAAGTTTTAACTTTATAGTGGCTAGTAAAGCTTCCATAAAAGATAAAAATTACAGTAAAAGGATCATTTTTTATATCACCAATTATTACACATTCACATGGACTAAAATATTATTATCTTTATATTTTTATCATTTGTTAAAATATTATTTATGATAAATTCAAATTATTGACAATTTAGTCACTATTCATTAAATATAACTTATAAAACACAAAACAAAGTTGTAATTAAAAAAATAAACTTCAACAATAGGTAAAATATGATATCGATATTGAAAAAAAATCACGGGATGTTATAAATCAATAAATAATATTATATTTCTATTTTATAAAATCATTTTATTTATTTTTCTCATATTTTGACAAGCACTATGTTAATATTGCAATGACATTTTAGGTGATTATTTAATAAATTAAATTTATAAAAAAATAAACCCGATAGAAATAAATTATTTATATTTTTAGTAAATATTTATAACCAATCATATCATCTTTTTATCCTTATATTAAACATATACATATATAAAACAAAGAGAATGTCATTTTTTTATTTTCATTGAATAAAATTATATAATTTTAAATATTATGGCCAAATAAAAAAAGGACATATATTAGAAATTTTGATTCCTATAGATGAGATATATTCACCCAATAAAATTTTTGTAAGTCTTACAATGATTTATTAGTCCTTAACATGTTTTTTTAACCTAAATTAACTTATTTACCTTTTTCGAGATGACAAAAATTTAGTAGGGTTACTATTCATAATGGAAAATTATAAAAGAGGCAAAATTTCTAAATTTGACCTCATAATTCCAAAAATAAAATCTAGTTTCCAGGTTTCAAAATATTTATTTTTTGGATAATTTAATTTAATGTTAAACTAGAAAAATGCCACGAAAAACATAATTTTCAGAAAAACGTTCTCTTAAAAGAATAAAATGGTTTAATTAAATACAATTATAAAACTCATTAAAAGTCGTAATTGGATTATTTTAAAAAATATTAAATTAATTATATTTAAAAAATATTCCAAAATTTATTTTCAATTTTTAAATACATTAAAAAATATAATTTTAATTAAAAATCAGTACTTTTCACTATTCACAAAAAGTCAATATTTTAATAAAATTATTCAAGATTTAACCTTAGATAATTTAAACATTAATAATTCAAAAATGAAATAAATTTTTTAAAATAAAATTATCTAAATTTATAATAGAACATTTATATAAAACAATATAATAAAATAGTTAAATAAAACTATTTACTTTTTTATTGAAAATTTATATAATAATTTTATAATGAATATAACTATCCAATTCATGAATACTAATAAATATAAAAATGTTTTATTCAATATTTAACACTATTGTTACAGTTTTGAAAGAGTGGGAAGGGATATTTATGATCAATGCATTTAATTTGGATACATATGGGAGAATAGGTTGGAGTGAGCTCCTTTTATAGGTGGAAAAGAGGGGATTATAAATGGAAACAAATGTTCCATATGGGATAAAAATGGTATCATATTCTGGTTAAGTAGGTTTGGTTATTTTGGTCCATTTGGTGTTGAAATTTTAGAGAGACATAGAGGTATAAATTTCCCACCTAACAAAGGTATTCTAGAAGGCTGAAGTGTTTAAATAAAATAATATACAAAAGAATTAAATAAAACTATTCACTTTTTCATTGAAAAATTACATAATAATTTTATAGTGAATATAACTATCTAATTGATGAATACTAATAAATATGAAAATCATTTTGTCAGTAATTAACTCTATTTTTACCATTTTATATATGGATAGGGATGGGATATTTATGATCAATACCATTAAGGTGGATATAGATGAGATAATGGGTGGGAGTGAGCTTCTTTTATAGGTTAGAAAGAGGGGATTTTCCATGAAAACTAATGTTTTATTTGGGATAAGAATGGTATCACATGGGTGTTAAGTATGTTTGGTTACTTAGTTCCATTGGGTTTTGAAAATTTAGTGATACATGTATGTATGAATTTGCCACCAAACGACAGTATTCTAGATGGTTGAAGTGTTTAATTATTATATTAAAATATTACCTGTATTAGATAACACATATTAAAATTATTAATCTTAACTGAATATTAATCATGGTTATTATTTTTTTACTAAAATATAATATGAGAATCTAGACCAAATTATTTTGTGATGAATCCAAATTTGGGCACCATGTTACCTAATTAAATTACTAAATATAAGAAAATTAATTTTTAAATTATAACTTTTAGTGTTTAGGAAATCCATTTTTATTAAATGTTGGTGTTTTAATTTTTAGTTCATACTAATCATATATATCCTTACTTATCATTTTAAATATATTTTTTTTCTTCTAATTTATGAACTTCATATTAGAGTCATAATTTTAAAATATATTTATTTATAATTACAAAATATTTCAAAAAGTTTTATTCTTTGAAAAAAAATTGGTTTATCAAAAAAACTAATATCTACCTTGGTAAATTAATTTTATTACAACAAATGAAATTCGCCTTATTAAATAATTTTAAATTTATAATTAATAATATAATACTTATTTTAATTTAGTTAATTTCTAAAAGTGATAAAAATTAATTTTAATATTAACACATTTAAAACATAAATAACGATTTCTTGAAAAAAACTTTATTTTTAATATTAAAATTTATATTCAGGAAGATATTATTAATTTTTTTCATTATATACATTGGATTATTATAAAATAAATAAACTTTATGTTTCATACAAAGTAATATAAAATAAAATTTTACCAAAACAAAATTTATATTGATGAAAATTCCAAAAAATGATTTTATTGGAAATTATTACATTTTTCTCTAAAATATTAATCAAGGTTTTATAAATTCACAATTTTAGATAGAATATATTGAATTAATTCATACATATTTGATCAATTAAATGTTATTATAAAATTCCATGAAATTATTATATAAATTTATAGTTTTTGTAAGAACATTATCATTCCATATTACCTAAAAATAATCTATTTTAGAAAAAAAAAATTCACCCAAAAGTAATTTTTACATAATTAATCTCAATGTGGAATATTTTTTTAAAAATAAATTTTTTAGAATTTTAGACTTAAAAATTTATGTATAATCATGAAAAATATATTATTATACCTGTTATTGTGCAGTAGATTATGAGATGTAGTGCTTTCCTACTAGAGTAATGTGTCAGGTATTATATTCTAATCTATTAAATAATTTATTTCTCTAATTTGGGATACAAGTAAAATTATAATCAATAATTGGTATTCCTTCCAAAAATCATATTCTGGATCTCAGGTTTCCCCCTTTATTGTGTGATTTTTTCAAAGGACTTGCACCAATAAGGATTTTTGGTTCTCCAACACTTACTCATTGATGTCAAAGATCTATAAATGATATTAAACATATGATTAGATTGGTTCCAACTCAATTCCTTCTAAAATGTGTACATGTATTGAATCAGATATATAATTCCATAATAATGATATGTGGAAAACATTGTGTTCATTAGGAAGGATGGGTAATATATAAAATTGGTGAGATTCAACTCCAAATGTCTCTATAATTTCAAAAGAACCAATGTAACTTGGGTATAACATACTATTTCAAAAAGATCTTATCAATCCATTTTATGGTAACACATTTAATAATACATATTCCCCCCAAATTAAATTTTATATCATTACAACAATTATCAGCATAAATATTTTGTTATCATTGAGTATCTTTGATATAACACCAAATAGATTATAGATTCCCAATTATAAACTTTATTAGGTATGGTTTTACATCTTTACATCCTCTCAATTAATTCAATTGAATTGGATTACATCATATCCTCCCATAAAAATTCTTATATAGTTTCGTTCAGATACTTGAATAGAAACTATTATAGTGTGTGAATTCTCCCAATGGTAGATACTAGTCCTGTGATATTTTTTAGTAAATAGAACATAATATCAACTTGTATTTTAATATTTTAATAATTTTTTCAGTCATCCTATTTGTTTGGGTTTTATTGTAAATGCTTCGTTTTTTTTGATGTTTAGAGACTCTAGAAGGCTCCATAAAATTTTGATGTAAAAATGGGCTCATGATTTGATAAAATTTATAGGGTTTCATCATAATGTTTCACAAAATCATTGATATGGAATCATGAAATCAATTTAGGATGTATTCCCTCCTATTGTAACAAAATGTGCTGACTTGGTAAGCTGATCCACAATGACCCATATAACATTTTTTGGAGTCTTGGAATTTCTACTGATAATGTCCATTATTACATTATCCCACATCTATATTGGCATAGGTATAGGATTTATAAAACCTTATTGATTTTGTCTTGATGACTTCACCTACTATCATACCAATCCTCTTTGCACAGATTCTATAATTTCCCAGTTCATAACATCCCATCAGAATTGTTCTCTTAAAACCATACACATATTTGCACTACTAGGGTGTTTAAGGAATTTTCAGATATGGGTTTTATTTATAAATTCCATTTTTTATCTTAGATATGATATGAACGTATATTATATAACACCCTTATATTTTTTGAATTAGTTATCAATAAATAAATCTAATTTCATTGATACCTTTCTTTGAACAGAACAGTAGGGTTAGAAAACCATCTTTCAATTTTGAAATATTTTTAGTTAAAGTGAAATGTATATCGTAGTTGTTAGATTAGGGGTTGTGAGTATGGATAAATACGTTATGAAAATATTTTTTTTTATATTTATATATTTAATTATTTTCTTATCAAATTGTTAGTAATTTTAATCAATTTGTTTGAATGTAAATGGAGTTATTTTTATTCAAATTGTTTTTACATGAACTTAATATAAAATGAAACTTTTATACTTTTAAATAAATTTATATTCATAAAATGTTATCAGTTTTTTTAAATTATAAAATAAATATTACCTTATGGAGATATTTTGGGAGATTTATGAAAAGATTTATATTATTGTGGATAGTGAACATACAATTGTTTTTTGAAAACTATCCTTCCATTTAATGTTTTTATAATGATTAATTTTCTAAAAAAGTTTTGAAAGTAATATTAGATAATTTATATTATTAATAATAAAATTAATTTCAATTGAATCAATATTATGCTTGATTTTGCTGTGAAAAAAATTATACTTAGTATAGAAATTATTCAAGAAATATATTTTTCATCTTGTTTTAGTAATTAAATTTTAAATTAAATTCTACCACATATGTGAATTGAATTTTAAAAAATTGAAACCATTTTTTGAATCAGAATAATCAATATATTTTAATAGGTTCAACATATTATTTAAAAATTATGAATAGTCAACGTGTTATATTTGTCTCACCGAAACAAAGATAAAAAGAGAAAAATTAGGATAACATGTATGGAAAATGTTTTAAAATTATAAAACACAATATTTAATATTATTTTATTTGTAGAGTTAAACTATTATTATTCATTTTCAAAAATATTACTACCGGTTTCCATTTTATTTCATTATGGATGTTATATTTGTTTAATAAAATGATAAAAAATGGCACTCTCTTGTCTTTAATATCTGTAATTTTTTCTCATAATTGTAAAATGAGGTTATGTTTAGTTCAAAATATTTGATTCAAATATGAAATAATTTTATATCCCTCATAATTTATTAATAATTTTTAGTGTTAGAATATTTATCATAAATTCTTAAGCAAGGTGGACACTTTATTTAATACATTAAAGGAAAATTATTATGAAAATATTAATAGAAATACGATTTGGGTTATTTAATATTTTAAATGAATTATGTAGATAAATTTAACATAATATTTTTATTTTAAAAGTCTATAATCAAATTATTTCTTTTTATTAATGACATTAAATTCAAATTAAATAAATAGTTTTAAAAATGATATATTATAATAAAACTTGATTTAGTACAATTTTTCAAACTAAATAATATAATATCTTGAACATAGTGAATGGAAATGTTTTTAAGTATAAAAAATTGACTATTTATTCATTGACGTTTTATAGTATCATTCTTGACTCATCAAAGATATAAAAAATTGAAATCTTGATAATTATCCTAATGGTTAATATGGGTTAAAAAAGGGATAAGGATGAACAAATCACCTAAACATGTCCACATTTTTCTTATAAGAGTATATAGACTCATAACCATCCTATAATTTAAATATTATTATTTTTTCCAACTTTTAAATTAAAATTAACTTGTAATATTTAACTACTTTAGGTAATTCTATGAGTGTACCACCCCATACTTATAAAAGAAATCATATTCTCCTATATTTCTAAAAAATATTGTTCCTTATATATTATAATAAAAAAAATTAGTATCATACTATATTCCCACAAGAATAAAAAATCTCTACTTTTTATTCTATAGGATTATCCTTTCATGGATTATGTTGTAATCCAACAATGTTTTCTCAAGGAAAAGTTATTACTCTTTTGAAAATATTTTACCTTCTTATTTATTTTTTACAACATATAAATATATTGTATATGTTATAAAAAATATTTAATAATATTTAATGTTGTGAATTTTTATAATGATCGTGTAATAACCATTATTCATCATATTTTCATCGTATGGGAAAATAAAATAATGCTCATTCGTAAGTGTGGACTTCCACCTCCACAAAGTGATGTGTTTCATTTTCCACACCACATCATGTGGATTATCACACTGATGGATTTAATGAATATACATTATATCAACTATATTATTATGTTTCAACAAATGTGAATAAATAATTACATTTCTTATATTCCATACATTGAAAATGGAATCAAAACCTGTTTGTATATACAGACTATCATCTCAATCATGTGATGTTATTAATTTCTATCACTGATTTATTTTAATAGTTACTAAAGTGGATATAATTGTTAAATATAAAAATAAGTAAATGATTAAAATTATATATAGCTTTTAACCATGACTAAGGTATAATTTCTAAAGGCTTCCAAAGAAAAACATGCATGAGAAATGAAGAATATATCACCTATAACTATGATTTTAATTAAGAACTATTAATAATAAATGATAAAATGTTTTAAATATATCCTATATGGTATAATACCTATAATTATGGTTCTAGAATTTTTTTTTGATAAATATATTTGAATTTTACAAGATTTTATAATGTGTTTGTAGAAATACATGTCTTGAGTTAAAAGATATATTTTTCAATCAAATTTTAATCAGGATATTTTGTATGTTTTTTTTTGTTTTGGAAATTATTCAAACCTTATCAAAAAAATAGAATTAATTTTATTACCAAAAATTTATTAATGTAATTTTAATTAAATTTTACTATTTTACTCTATGTGGATCTTAAAAGTGTTGATAAATTTTTTAGGAGAAATGGGATTTAATTTCCCTTTAGTAAGGAATATTTTTTTCTAGGTCCATGTTTGTATTGATATATTTTCCAGATTGTTTTAATGTTCTCTTAAAATTTATTAAATTCACTCTTACGCATTTTTTATGTTTTATAAAAAAACTCAAAGGAAGTTTCTTTTCATTTTCCAACCAAGGATCATTTTACTTTATACTAAAAATGTGAAACAGATATTTATTTTAATGTAACTTGCATGAACATAAGATCCCACAATCATGTACTCTCATTTATTTGATTCATCCTCCAACAAATTTCATGGTTACTTTAAAATAAAATTAATTCTATAACATTTTACATATTTGTCTTCTAATAAATGATTTCAAAATGGAAAATTTATTTTCAGTAATAATATTCCATTTATTTTTTAAAAACATTTTTATATATGATAGATTTTAATGATGTTTATTATTCTAAAAGGGATATGATATAATTATTCCATAATAATTATTTCTATATATGTATTATGATTATGATTATATGATTTTTATAAAACCCATTCATTGATCATTGGTTTTGCAATGATGATTTGCTAAATTGATTATGAGATCCATTTATTTTATATAAATTATATTATGATGAAGTGATAAATATTTTTTGATATTGTGGAGCACATACACATATTTTTAATTATGTGATATTTGGATATTTTATAATGCTATAATTTAATTGGTAATTTCAATTATCTCATGATATAGTTATAAGATATTAGTTGATTTTCTCGGCCAACTATGGGAATCAGGTGAGCATGCCTGATCCACTATGGGAAAAAAGTGGTGATGTCTGATCTGTTATGATATGGAAAATGGTATGGATTTATAATCCACTATTATTTTATAACATTGATATTTTACCTTGAAATATGATATTAATTACATTATTATGATTGTTCAACACTTTTATGAATGGTTTTTATGGTTATTATTTTAACTGGTATTTCATGATTCATTGGTGAAGATTTCTCACTCTTATGATTCATGTATTTAATATTATAATTATTTATGTCATGATTCGTATTTTTGATCCATGATAAAATGGGAATTAATATTATAATTTATTATCAATATCTCATACCCTTATTCTTTTCTTATGCTTTCATATAATCATCAATTGATATCTCTCATGTTTATTATTACCAAGCATCTGGGCTCACCCACTATTATGCTTCATTCCCCTAGTTATGAAGAACGTTTTTAACTATTTTATACTTATAAGGTTGAAAAGTGATAATAAATCTATTATATATGATGGAAAATATACCTAAAAACTTCTTATATCTCAAGTTTCAAAAGAAACTAATCCTTTATGGTACTAACATGGATCATAATGTTATGTATTGAATATTCATGTAAAGAGGTGTAATATTAATGTACCAAAATCATGTGTCCCCTCATTTTGTATCATAGGTTATTTTAGATAATATTTTTATATTATGATTAGATATCTCTCTTAAAAAACTTATGGATAATAGTATATATAGGTTGATATCATAAATTTAGTTTGGATAGAGATAATGTGTAATGACCCACCAAAGAAACTAATCCTTTTTGGTTCTGCCATTGAAGCCTTCAGATCGTCTTAAGAATGATGGGAGAACCCTCTTTGACCTTAGGAGAACCAAAATCCCGAGTTAGGGTTGGTTAGAAGGAAAAACGAGCTACATATAGGCAAAAACGCGTGAGATCCACCATTATAGAATCTCGTTTAAGTGGTTGCATGGTTAGTTTGCACGTTTTGACAAACCATGCATTAGCTACTGCCTCGACTACCCTTATCACACGGTTTTCCTGCACGGTTAGAAAAACCATGCGCCACCAGGGCGGAAGCCACTGCCTCCCAGACCCACTACGCACAGTTTGGCTGCACGGTTTAGACAAACCGTGCGCCTCCCGTGCAACTTCCCCTTTACCTCAAAACAACATTCCAAGTTCGCCCGACTCTCCCATTCAACACTCTTAACTTTAAAACCATGAAAAGCATCATGAAAGGGTTACATACCAGAAACTAGGGGTACTACATTCTCCCCACCATTGGTCTTTCCGTCCTCAAAAAGTAGAAAACCTTCACCCAGTGAAAAGAGTTCTGGCCATTTCTCTTTCATTTCCTTTTCACGTTCCCAAGTGTCTTCCCGAATCAAACCATGCTACCATAAAACCCACACTAGACCAATGCTTTTTCCACGCAAGAATTTCTCTTGCCTTTATAAAATCTGTACTATGATATGTATCACTGAAGCATCTAGATCTTGGTCAACGTGATCCCATTTGATCACATGGTCAGGATCAGGCTGATACTTTTTCAATTGAAATACATGAAACACATTATGAGCTGAACTAAACCATGGTGGTAATGATAACTAATATTCCACCTCTCCAACCTATTCCAGTATCTCAAAATGGAAAATGTATCTAAGAGATAACTTTCCATGCTTCTCGAAACGACAATGTCCAAGCCTTGGAGAGATTCTCAAGAAGACATGATCACCCACAACGAACGACAACGGTCTTTGACGGTGATCTGCATAAGATTTCTAATGACTCTGAGCCATCTCCATCATCTTTGTAATCAGATAAATCTTCTCCATTGGTTCTTGGACAAGGCTCGGCCTAACTAGTGAAGTTTAACCTATTTCCACCTAGCATAGTGGAGAACGACAAGGACGCTCATACAATGCTTCAAACAGAGCCATGTGTATCGACGATTGATAGCTGTTATTGTACGAGAACTCCAGTAAGGGTATATTATCCTCCCATGAGCCCCAAAAATCCATTACACATGCCCGCAACATGTCTTATAATGTTTTTATTGTCTGCTTGAATTGTCCATTTGTCTGAGGATAATACGCCCTACTCATATTCAACTGAGTTCCCAGGGCTTTCTGTAAGGATTTTCTGAAATGAGATGTGATCCTCAGATCTCTATCTGAGATGACAGAAACTGGTACACCATTCCTCTTTACCACTTATCAGATATAGATTTTTAATGATCTTCCACCGTATTAGATTCACGAATAGGGATGAAATGGGCCGACTTGGTAAGCTGATCCACTATCACCCAAATGGCATCATGTTTCCAGACCATTCTTTGAAGAGCTGTAAAAAAATTCATTTCTATTTAATACCATTTACACATTGGGATAAGTAATGTTTGTAACATACCAGCTGGTCTCTGATGCTCTGTTTTAACCAGCTGGCATGTTAAGCACCGCGAGACAAACTCGGCCACCATCTTTTTCATGCCACTCCACCAAAACTGTGCCTTCAATGCCTTATACCTCCTCTATGTACCTGGGTGTACAAACCATTTGGAATGGTGGTAATCATGATGGTGTTGTTCCTGAGCAGTTAAAGGTACAACCATCCGATCTTGAAACTGAATACTGAACTCCCATCCTGCTTCCATCCCTCAATGGTCTCCCCACCATTGAGTTTTGAACTTATTGCAACACAGTCTACATCAAATTCCTATTCCTCCTTTACTATCTCCACCAAATGAGGAACAAGAGAAACTAGAATGAAAACCACAATATCATCTCGGTCTTCACATTCCATATGCATGTCGGTTAGGACTGACATCAACTGCCACTCATCTGAAGCTTCATTCTCCAACTAAGCATACTACTTTCTACTTAATGAATCAACCACCAAATTTCCTTTTCACGATGTGTACATCAAGTCAATGTTGAACATTTGAAGATACTTCATCCATCTCCTCTACCTCAGATTCAAATATCATTCTGAGAAATTGTGTTTCAAGCTTTTGTGATATGAAAGCATAGTAAATTTCTCACCAAAGAGATAAAGATACAAGTCTTCAAGGCATGGACAATATCAGCTTACTCCAAATCATTTTTTGGTAGTTCTTCTCATACACTCTCAACTGTCTTGAGCCATAAGCCACAACATGGTCTCATTTCACGAGAACACATCCAATCCCAGATCCTGAAGCATCCCAATACACCACGTACCACTATCATGATTCCGGAAAAAATCAAGATGGGTGCTGACGTATGGTGAAAATTCAACTCTTGCAAAGATCTATGACATTCCTCAGTACATTGAAATGCACTGTTTTTCTTTGTCAATGTTGTCATAGGCGAAGCTAGTCATGAGAAGTCACTCACAAAGCGTCAGTAATAACCAGCTAGACTCAGAAAACTGTGTATCTCAAAGACATTCTTTGGCGGTTTCCAAGAAAGAACAACTTCTATCTTTTCTGGATCCACTGAAACACATTTCTTAGAGACAACATGGCCCAAAAAGCGTACCTCTTGCATCCAAAAATCACACTTTGATAATTTCCCATACAATTGATGGACTCTCATGATTTCTAACACTATCTCCAAGTGTTTCTCATGCTGATCCCTTGTTCTTGAATACATGAATATGTCGTCCAAAAACACAACAAAAAAAGAATCCAGATATCGTTGAAATATCCAATTCATCAATGCCAAAAAGACTGCTGGTGCATTCGTAAGACCACAATGCATGACTACATATTTTTTGTGACCATATCTGCTTCTGAAGGATGTCTTCGGTATATCCTCCTTCCGAAATCGCAACAGGTGATATCATGACCGCAAGTCAATCTTAGAGAACCACTGATCTCCCCTAAATTGATCAAACAAGTCATTAATGCGTGGAAGTGGATATCTATTCTTTATTGTAACATGGTTAAGTTTATGATAATCTACACTTATCCTTAAAGTTACATCTACTTTCGTTACAAACAAAACTGGTGCTGCCCACAGAGACACACTTGGCTGTATAAAAACATTGTTTTTCAGTTCTTCCAACTGCACATTCAATTCGTTTCACTCTATTGGTGCCATCCTATAAGATGGAAGTGATATAATACTGGTCCCCAGAAGGAGATCAATCGTAAAATTCACTTCTCTTACAGGTGGTAACCCTAAGATGTTTTTAGGAAAAACATCCGGAAATCGATCCACGACTACTGGAAAACTATTTTCCTCAATCTCTTCCCTTGATTCCAAGGTCAAAGATACCAATTAGTAAGATATCGTTCCCATGATTGGTTCCAACAAGCTCTTTTCATCTTTCTTTACTATCCTCTCTCCTCTGAAGAGATGGTCGACGCTGTCCTCAGTCTTGAAACTAACTGTTCTCTTATAACAGTCAATGTGAGGCTTAAATATTGTCAACCAATCCATACCAAAGATTACGTCAGATACATCCATGTCCAACATCGAGAAGTCCCATTTTAACTCATCTCCATCAACATTTATAGCACATTCTCTACACACAATGGCTTGAAATTATCTTTCACCAAGAAGAGTTTTTAGTTTCAAATCAGAAAGCATCATTTCCAGTTTTAAACGTATCAGATCAACATCAAGAGAAGCAATGAAGGAATGTGATGCACCAGTATCATAGTGCACTTACACAAGGGTAGAATTTAAAATAATTGTACCTCTCACCGTAGATGGTCCAACCTGATCATCAACCATCATATACTCAGCTCTATACAATTGCTTCGTCGTAGCACTGTTCTCCTTGTTGCCTTTTTGTGATTTCCCTAGTTGAGGATTCATGGTATTTAGAGAATCACCATGGGTAGCTCTGTTATGATGCCAAGAAAGATTCTTCCATCCTCATCATGTCGAAGCATACGATGCTTGCGATGATTGAGAAGTGTCACGTGCACCCAACCTCGGAGCATTTCTACAATAGTGTTGTAGATGCCACATCTGCTTGCAATTATGACATTCTCTAGGTTGCGCCATACAATCTCGTCTTTTGTGGTAAAATGAACCACATTGAAAACATCTTACTTTTCTCTGGGGTTGTGGAGGAAGGTTCACTGATCCCGCTATCAGGTTATGATTTCTACTTGCACCATGGAAATAGGTGTCCCTTTTCCTCTTGTTCCCCACGGTTGAGTTCCCAAAGTTTCCCATAGGTATCAACATGCCTCCTCCCATCGATCCTGAGATATCACGTTCAGCAATAGTATCTCTATTCACCATCTCAGTATAATCCTTAATACATAGCACCACAATCTTCGATCGAATCTCCTGCCTTAGCCCCGATTCAAAGATGCGTGCCTTCAACGGCACACTTGCCGCAACCTCTGGTAAAAAACGAACTAAATTAATGAATTTAGCCACATACTCTATGGCAGAGAGACTCTCTTGTTTCAAGCTGAAGAAGTCTGTCATTTTATGGATCCTGAGCGTGTGAGGATAGAATTATTGGTTGAACAATTCTTCTAAATCCTCCCATGTAAGGCCTTCATCCACTTTATCCTACACCTCTAATTCCCACCATTGACATGCACAATCCTCAAGAATATATATCGCTAACATGACCTTGAGCTATGATGGTGTGCTGATGAAATCGAAGATACGATTCATCCTACTTAGCCACACCTTTTCATTTTCGGGTTCATCATTACCCCAAATGTTCGTTGGATTCTTCTTCATAAACTAGATGGTATGATCCACTTGCCTTGGTTCCTTCCTCTAGTAAATTGTTTCCACAGCATGAAAATCTTGGAAATTACTCTAGACAATCTCTTAGTTCACATGTGGTTCTGTTGCAATCACATTCTCTGCAGCCTCTCCGGGTTGGTTCTGATGACACCTACCGGGTGCCATATTCAAAACGAACAACAAACCCCGTCAATATCACTCTCTAGCAACTGATGGCTTAACATTCAAATTCAATCACATCATATATCACAACATTTTTTTTCCAAATAACAACCTTTTTCCATGTTGAACCATTTTTTTGAAAAAATTCATCATTCTTTTTGAAAATCAACCCATTTTCAAAATACGCCAAATACCCTATTTTTAAAGTCTTTCACTTGAAAAAAAATCTACATTTTTCCAAAATTGGCACCATGCACAAACTCCTTAGTCATTCCTCACAATGAAATATAAAATCCTAGTGGGAAGTCATTCCTCTAAAATGCATGTCATGCTTCTCTCATTGGCTAAACCCATGACAATGATATTTCCAACATTCTAGAAGTGTGTCCAAAGCACTTATGTACCCAATACCCGGGTAACTTGAAGTTTAGCATAAATGGGTTAGCTACGTCTTTTTATACTATACATTTCATGTTCCAACAATCCTACTCCTATCTATGATTTTGACATAAGGAATAGATAAGAATGAATTTCAACTCCAAGACCAAAAACATCGATGAACACTTGTTAGGAAAAGACCGAACAAGATGATACCATTTGTAATGAACTGCTAAATCTCATTGGCCTGAGAGCTCAATTATTCATTACTAGACCTTAAGGGACATCCCCAAGATGCCAAAGGATGGCAATAAATGCCGATGGGTTTCAAATACAAGTTTGTGTAAAATTTACCCTTTAGGAAAATAACTAATAAACCAACCAAGAATAACCACATATTCACTATATGATGCATGAACAAATGAAAGACCGATAAAACTTCATTTATCCTAAACAACATTGAAGTACACAACAGCGAAAGACCAAACTAAGAATCAAAGTACACAGTGAATGACCATCTCAAGACTCTCAGAAGACACCACAACTCCACACTCCACTAGCTCCAAGATCCACAACATCTCTTAAGCATCACCACAAGACTCTTGTAGTAAGATGCCTTAACTTTACCTATGTCCCGAAATATGACATCTGAAAATGCACCAACGTTCCAAAGCAGGGGTGAGTATAAAACTCAGTATGTTTTCCCCGATGACTTCCCTACTCACGCCACTAGGATAGAAGAGTTAGAAACAATTATATAAAAACAATTTATGTAAAACATTTTCTCAAAAGCAGTTTATAACTAAATATAAACAAGTTTCCAAAAACCATTCGTAACCAAAAGCATCAAAGAGAAATTGAAACCAATTTTCCAATAAGTTATTTTCCATAAAAATAACCAATCCAGCTTTAGATCCATTCCTCAAAATCCCTTTTGGCATACCCAACCATTTCAAAATCCCATGAAACCAACCATGTATGCTACCTGGAAGAGGGGATAACCCCTAACTTTTATCCATCCCAACCATGAGGGGGGAGACTTTTTACCCTTATCTAACCCAAATGCACATGAATACTTGATGAGGGAGATCCATAACCCTTATCCATCCCAACAATGATGTGGGAGACTCCAAACCCTTATCCATCCCGAATTCAATATGAATGTTTGACGGGGGAGAGCCCTAACCCTTATCCATCCCAACACTGATGGGGGAGACTCCTAACCCTTATCCGTCCCAATTTCCCGTGAACACACACAACCATAATGTCAAAAACAAAGTGTGTTCAATCAATTCAAACCATTTTAATTCTTAACCATTTCATAGACAAATCATTTCAGTAAAACTCTTTTTTTTATTGAAAACCAAATCCATCAACGTCTTTTCAATCTCAAACCATTTCAATAAAACACCATTTTATTGAAAACTCAATTTTCATCAAACAATTTACAATTTTAAAAAATCCATAATTTAAAATCAACATTTTAAATTCAAGAAGCCAAATCACTTTACACTACAATTCACCAAGATTTCACAATTTCAACAAAACCACAAATCAGCACTAAAAAATTCTATGCTTTTCACAATAATATCCATTCAAACAAACCAATTTTAAACTAATACAATAAATTCTAGCAAGTTGAGTCTAGAGTGAATCCACCCACCTCAATGGTTTTGACAAAAACTCTAATAAACAGAGAACACACAAGAAAACATGGCCAATTCTCCAAGAATACTCCTTAGATATCTTCTCCTAACACAACCAAGACCAAATCTCATCATATTTGGCATCCAGACTCTTAGATCTACTCATAACGGGTGTAGATCTAAGAAATCCAGAGAATATGAGAAGTAGATCTAAGTATATCTAAGAACCCAAACACGAACGATCACATACCTCAAGAATCTGGCTTCAATTCTCCAAGATAAGCCTTCAGATCGCCTCCGGAATGATGGGAGAACCCTCCTTAACCTTAGGAGAACCAAAATCCCGAGTTAGGGACACTTAAGAGGAAAAACGAGCTACTTAGAGGAAAAAATGTGTGAGATCCACCTTTATAAAATATCTTTTAACTGGTTGGAGAGTTAGTTCGCATGGTTTGACAAACTGTGCGCTTACCGTGCGTTAGCTACTGCCTCGACCACCCTTCTCGCACAGTTTGGCCGCACGGTTAGAAAAACCGTGTGATGCCCATGCGGAAGCCACTGCCTCCAAGACCCACTGTGCACGGTTTGGCCGCACAGTTTAGACAAACCGTGCACCTCCCGTGTGAATTCCCCTTTGCCTCATAACATCATTCCATGTTCTCCTGACTATCCCATTCAACACTCATAACATTAAAACCCTGAGAAGCATCAAGAAAGGGTTACGTATCAGAAACCGGGGGTACTAGATAATGTGGGTTTCCTAGAAATATATCCATTTACGAATGTTAAAAGTGGATGTGGTTTTGAAATAGATACATATATGGGTTATAAAACTTAAATAATTGTTTGAATATACCTTGGAAAGATATCTGGTGAATGGTGAGTGTTAACATACTGTGCACTTAGTTTTACACTTAAAGAGGATAATCTTGGGTTAATTAAAATTTTATTTATAAACCATTATGAATGAATTGAATAGATTATAACCATGGATGGACTAGGTTAAACTTATCGTTACATTTATTGAAAAAAAATTCATTAATACTACATCTTATAAATTATTTTTCATGATCATGATGATTCTAACTAGGACTATTGTTTCTCACACTATGCTTATGGGGTTCAGTCAATGGATTGAACCTGAGGATTGGATGAGGTAGAAGTATCATCATTTGTTACTATTTAGTTGATATAATTTAGAGTGTAAAATTATTACAAAGGATTAATAATTTAAAAATTCTATATTTGATGATATAGTTGTCTATAAATTAATTTTTCATTGTTAGACTTCATTACATGCAACAACGAGCTTTAACATATTACTTCATACTATTAAATTTTTTTTATTTAATTTGAAAGATATCAACTAGACATTGAATTAGTGTATATTAATTTGGATAACAACATTATGAAAAAATATTTTTCAAATATGTATAAAATATTTTTTTACATTGTTAAATTGTTAGAATTGAACAATAAAGTGTTTCAGGGTAAATATGGTTATTTTTCAAAAAAAAATTTATGGGAACTTATTATAAATTGAATTTATCTATGCTTTATAATATTATTAAATAAAAAATATATCATTTTTAATAAAAAGATCAAATATATCTTAGGGATAACGTTTTTTGTTTTTTGGAAATGATTTTTTTACACAGAATAATGAAAAAACAAATTTTTAATGAAAAATAAAATTTTGTTTCAAGAGTTTTAAGAGATTAATTTTTTGGAAAAATAGACTAAAAGTAAAATTATAGAATTTATATTATAAATAATCAAATTAATGTTATTAGATTAAATGATTTTTTAATTTTTATTTAAAAACATTTTATACTTAAGAAGATATTTTTTTATGAAATCTAGTTTTTATCATGTTTTTATAGTTTAATTTTTAATTCAATTATGATTAATTTGTTAGTTAAAAATCAATGAAATTTATTATATATTTGGAATCACACTAATTAATATATTTTAAGGGTTTTAACTGAATTTTTTGTCATAAATAATTGTAACTATAGTAATATTTGTCACCTCTGTATATGTAAAAATAGTAAAAATGGGTTAAAACATTTTGATAAGGATTTATAAAATACCTAAAATTTCAGTGATCCTATTTCATTAGTATTGTTGAACCATTATAAAATATTTTTCAAAAATATTTCTCATTTTTTTTAATTTTTATTTTACTATGACCTTCATGTTATTTTAAGAAAATGATAAATACAAAATGTCACTCTCTTGATATTAATTTCAATAATATTTTTTCAAAAGATAAAAAATATCTTTTGTAATGTTGAAAATATTTATTTTAAATAAAAATTATTTTTTATTATGGTTTATTTTTCAAATTTATAGTGATTGAATAATTACCTTATATTATTATTCAACCCAACATAATATTAATTATATTAATTTAAAAAAAAATAAATTATTTTAAAAATATGAAAACTAATAAATTTATGGTAAATTATTGTGTTTTGTAAATTTTTTAGACTTATATAACATAATAATTATGCTTTAAAATTTATTTTTTATATTCCATTGTTATATTCATTAAATTAATGTTAAATCATATGAAAAGTTCCAAAAATGACATTAATGATATTTTTTAATAAAAAATATTTCATTAAATTATTTAATATTGGTAAAGATACCATATTAAGAAAAGTAAACGAGATATGGATTGTAGTATAAAAAATGTTACATTTATGGGTCAATTGACTACTAATGTAACATTCTTGAATGATAAATAGATAAAAACATTGATATTTTTCTAATTATCATAAGTGTTAATGTTGGATTAGAACAAATGTGTAAGGCTGAAAACATCAACTATAATTGTCCAAATTTTATTGGATGATATTATTATAAATCAAATCATCCAATATTCCTGATATATCAATTTGGTTCCACTTTTTGATGAATGTAGATTTATAATAATTGAATACATTAATTAATTCTAAGAGATCCCCTCCCATCACTTATAAAATGGGACTACCTATCCTTTATTACTCAAGCCTTTTGAAAATTATATCTCAGAAAATCTAGACCCTGATATTATAAAAAATTACCTACCTATTCCCTAAATATTTATATCTCTCTAAAATACCATCCTTTCATGTCTTAATGTATAATCCATATGAATATTAACAATAATGAGGTATAACTCATAATAGAGTACTTTCAATATTATTTATAATTTTATCACTTATAAATCTATGGTATTAATTTTAAAGTTATTAATATAGTATCTTTAATATAATAAATTTTTATTATGATTATAGGACAACAACTATTTATCTACATTCAACCACATGTGATTATAAAATAACATGCTTCCGTATGTATGGACTATAACCTCTACAAAGAAACGTGTTAAATTTTTCATAACCGATTCATGATGATGGTTATAATGATGGATTTTATTTATATATTATATATATATGGTATTAATATTCTTTTTCAAATTTGAATATTTTTTTCTTTTCTTTTGTTTTATCCATTGAAAAATGGAAACATCACTCGTTCATAAGTATAGACTACCGTCTCCATGAAGTGATGTAATTCATTTTTCATAACCACTTTATCTGAATAGTTAAAAAAATGAATATATAATTATTTAATATAAAAATAATTAAATGATTAAAATTTTAGAGATTATGGGACCATGAAATTATAAGGATTAGGACATCCAAACCAAAACATGCATGAGAAATGAAGAAGTTTTCAAATTGAATACTTATTTTAAAAAATATATGTTAATACACTAGTAATAAAATGATATAATTAAATAATATTTGTTATGATATGTTTATATATATAATTATGGTTATATATTAGATTTATAAAAAACATATACTTAATATAAAATATTTTCGAATGCCTATGAAATAAGATGAAACGTGATGTAAGGGATTTATATTTATATCCAATTTTGTTTTTGATTAATAATTCTTGAATTTGCATCAAAGAAAGTATATGATCCTTATTTTATAAATCCATTTTATTTTTCATTCCATTATTTAGTTAGTTAATTATTTAGTAATAGTACCATTTTCTTATTTTTGGAAAATAAAATGATCAGGAAAATGTTTTTTACAAAAAAAATTGATTTTACTCCCTATTTGATCAGGAAACTTTTCCTTCCATCTACATGTTTTCCTGAAAATATTTTCCAAAATTTGTTTTTATTCTCTTATTAATATTTATATTCATTTTTACCGATGTTTTACATTTTATATAAATGTTTCTAATTGGTATTCATTTCATTTTTTAAATGAGGGACTTTTGATTTTTTACCGAAAATGTGAAAGAAATTTTTATTTGAACAAAATAATCATGAACAGAATTTCCTACCAACATGATAGAAATATTAGTTGAAGATTTATTTAAAATAAATATTTATTCTTTTTAAAATAAATTTTTTTGTATAATATTTTATTTTTTATTTTTATTTTCAATGTGATATTTGAAAATGAAAGGTTAATTTCCTTATGAAGTACACAACTATTTTTTTAAAGGGATTCATTATCTATGATACCAATCATAGATGTCAATTACTCTTTAATAGGTATAAGAAACAATTATAGCATCCTCATTATTCATAAGGATGATTTTTTTATTATTATGATCATATTATTACAAAACCCATTCATTTATTATGGGTTCAATGTTTATAAATTGATGAAATTATTATGAAATTGTTCTATTTTCTATGGGTTATGCTATGATAAAATGATGAAAGATTTATAATATTGTGGTAAACATATGTATAATTTTAATTATGTGATTGGATGGTATATTAATTCCATAAATTTTTAAATGAGTTCATGTGCATGATCCACTATGAGAAACATGTAGTGATATCTGATCTGTTATAGGAAACATGGGTGATTCCTGATTCTTTATGACATGGGAACAATGTTTTGTATTCTGATACACTATGATTTGATGATCTCAATAATTAACCCAATCTTATGAAATGGTTTTTAGTCATATTATGGTTCTAAAATTTTTTTATATGTTTTTATTAATATCATTTGAGATAATATTACATGATTTATTAGTGATGATGTTTCACTCTTATGATTTATGTCTTTCAAATGATAATGATTTATGTTATTATCCATTTTTATAATCCCTGATAAATTGTCTATAAACATTCTTTGTTTTTATCATACTCTCATATCCTTATTCTTATATTACAGTACAATATGATCATTAATTGGTTTATCCCATGTTTACCTTTTCTATGAATTTTTTCTCACCCTTCCTTATGTTTGTATTACCCATGTTATGAAGAATGGTTTTGTATAGGGTATGTCAAGAAGTGTAAAATGTGATAAGAACATTATGAGAGATGATGAAGAATATAACTAAATAATATTTTTTTATCTTGTCTCCAAAGACATCAAATCTTTACCATTATAGAATGGATCTTAATTTTATATATTTAATATTAATCTATAAAGATGTTATATTTATGTATGAAATGATTGGTCTACCTCATTCCCTCTTTCTAAAAACTAATACACCATCATTATAATGGAATTATGTTAATATCTAATTATTCATGGAATTAATTTTCCTTTAAAAACCCTTGTATTCATGTTTCAATTTCATTATCTTCACAAGTAAGTATGGTTTGTAAATTCCACTAGCATTCCATCTTATGTGAAAATAAAATATCACTCAATCTTATGTGTGGACGTCCACCTCCACGAAGCAATGTGTTATGTTTTTCATCACCACTTCATATTGATTATTATAATTGTGGATTTAATTAATATACATGATATAAATGAAATTATATTGTTTCAACAAATGTGAATAAATATTTACATTTCTTCTATTCCATACATTGCAAAATAAGATCAAAACTCTTATGTTTATATGAACAATCATCTCAATCATGTGATGTAATTAATTTCTACCAATGATTTATATGAATTGTTAAAAAATTTGAAAATAATTATTAAATATAAAAATAAAGAAATGATTAATATTCTATATATCTTTTAACCATGATTAAGCTATAATTTCTAGGGCTTTCAAAAAAAAACATGCATGAGAGATGAAGAAGATATCACCTATAACTGTTATTTTAAATATGAACTATTAAAAAAGGTGATAAAATGTTAAAATTTATCATATATTGTATGATAGCTATAATTATGGTTCTAGAATATGTTTCTGAAAAATATATATGAATTTTACATGAGGTTTTAATGTATTTGTAGAAATACATGACATGAGATAAAAGATATTTTTTCAATCAAATTTTAATCCTGATTATTTTTGTTTGAATTTTTTTTGGGGAAAAGAATCATTATTTTAATTTACATGGAATGAACATAACATCCCAACATCATGGCCGCTCTTTTATTTGAAGCATCCTTCCCAATTTTCCTGGTTCATTTCAAATAAAAATAATTCCATAACATTTAATTTTTTTTTCATATATATGATTTCAAAACGAAAATGGTATTTTCATAAAAAATGTTCCATTTACCTTTAAAAAAATATATATTATTTAATCCAATGATATTTCTTATTATATAAAGGGGCTATGTTATAATGATTCCACACTAATTATTTATATATATGTATTATGATTATGATTATGAGATTTTTATAAAACGCATTCATTTATCATGAGTTTTTCTATGATGATTTGATGAATTGTTTAAAAGATACAATAATTTTATATGAGTTATACTACGATGATGTGATGAATGTTTTAATATAATGTGGGTTTCCTAGAAATATATCAATTTATAGATGCTAAATGTGTATATTGTTTTGACATGGATACATCTATGGGTCATAACACTATAAATAATTGGTTTAATATATATCGAAAAGAAATCTAGTTCATGGTGAATGTAAATGTACTTTTCATATATTATGACACTCCAAGAGGGTAATATTGGGTTAATTAACATTTTATTTATAAACCATTATGAAAAAATTGAATAGATTATAACCATTTATGGAGTATCATAAACATATAGTTACATTGATTGAAAATGTTTTTTCATTAATAATACGTTATATAAATTATTTTCTATGATTATGAGGTTTTTAACTATGACTATTGTTTCCCATACTTTGATTATTGGTTTTAGTCAATGGATTAAACCTGAGGATCGGATGAGGTATAAGTATCATCAATTATTTATATTTAAGGGATATAATTTAGTGTGTAAAATTACTACAAGGGAGGGATAATTTAAAAACCCTATATTTTATGATATTGTTCTCTATAAATAATTATTTCTGTGTTACCCTTCTATACATGAAACTACAATCTTTAAAGAATTGCTTTATATTATTGCAATATTTTTATTTTATTAGAAATATATAGACAAGAATATCATTCTTTCATGTCTTAGGGTATAATACATAGGAATACTCTCAATGAAGAGGTATAACTCATAATCGATTACTTTCAATATTATTTATAATTGCATCACTTATAAATATATTTTATTATGTTTCAAATTATTAATATAGTATCTTTAATATAATAAATTTTTAATATGATTATAGGACAACATTTATTCATCTAAATTCAATCACATGGAAAAATAAAACATGATGGATATGTATGTGTGGACAAAAACCTCTACAAAGAATCATGTTTCATTTTTCATAACCACATCATGATGATGGTTATAATGATGGATTTAATTTATTTAATTTATATATCTATATTAGTAGTGTGTTTTTTTAAATTTGAATAATTTTTTCCTTTATTTTGTTCCATCTATTGAAAAATGGAAACATCACTCTTTCATACGTATATACCAGTGTCTCCATGAAGTGATGTAATTCATTTTCCATAACCACTTTATACGAATAGTTATAAAATTGAATATAATTTTTAAATAAAAAACTAATTAAATGATTAAAATTTTAGAGATTATTGGACAATGAAAGTATAAGGATCCGACCATCCTAACTAAAACATTCATCAGAAATGAAGAAGTTATCACATTGAATAATAATTTTAAAAAATAGATGTTAATACACTGGTGATAAAATGATATAACTAAATAATATATTTTATTATATTTATATATTTATAATTATAGTTTTTTAGTATATTTATAAAAAATCTATACATACTATAAAATATTTTTTGAATGCGTATGAAGTAAGATGAGACATGGTGTAAGGGATTTATATTTCTATCCCATTTTATTCAAGAATATTAATTATTGAATTTAAATTGAGGAGAATATATGATCCTTATTTGGTAAATCCATTTTATTTTCCTATACATTTCTATTCAGAGAATTCTTTAGAAATAGTACCATTTTCTTATTTTTGTCACATAAAATGATCAAGAAAATGTTTTTTACAAAAAGAAGACTTTATTTCCACTGTGATCAAGAATCTTTTCCTTTTATATACATGTTTTCATGGAAATATTTTCATGAATGTGTTTCAATTATCATATTAATATTTAATGTTATTTTTTATAGAAGTTTTATATTTTATAAAAATGTTTCAAAGTGGTATTCTTGTCATTTTTTAGATGAGGTACTTTTAAATTTTTACCAAAAATGTGAATGAAATCTTTGTTCTAACAAAATCAACATGAACAATGTTTACCGACATCATGAACACAATATTAGTTGGAGATTTATTTAATATAAATATTTATTTTTTAAAATGAAAAGTTTTTTATAATATTTTATATTTATTTTCATTTTTAATGTGTGATTTTGAAATAAAAAGGGTAATTTCATCAAGAAGTACAGAATCTATTTTTAAAGAGATTCATTATCTGTGAAACCAACCATTGATGTTACTAACAGTTTAATATGTATAATATAAATTTCTACCTTCCTCAGTATTTATAAATGTGGTTATTTATTATTATGATCATATTATTACAAAACCCATTCATTTCCCATGGGTTCAATGTTTATGAATTGTTGAAATTATTATGAAATTTTTCTCCTTTCTATGGGTTATGCGATGATAAAATGAGGAATGATTTGTAATATTTTGGTACACATATGTATAATTTTAATTATATTATGGGTTGGTTTATTAAACCCCTAAAATTGTAAATGAGTTCATACACTCGATCCAATATAAGAAACATGTAGGGATGTATGGTCCATTATGAGAAACATGGATGATTCCTGATCCTTTATGACATCGAAAACCTATTTTGTTTTCTAATCCACTATGATTCGATGATCATAGTAGTTAACCTTGACTTGTAAAATGGTTTTTATTCTTATTATGGATCTAAAATGTTTTTACATGTTTTTATTATTATCATTTGAACTCATATTTCATGATTTATTAGTGAATAGTTTGCACTCTTATGATTTATGTCTTTCCAATGATAAATATGTATGTTATTATCTATTTTTATGATCCATGATAAATTGACTATGGACATTATATGTTTTGATAACACTCCCATACATGTATTCATATAGTATGATATAATATAATCATCAATTTTTATCTCCCATTTTTACCATTACAAATAATGAGATCTCACCCTTCTTTATATTTTCATTCACTAAGTTATGAAAAAAGGTTTTGTATAGGGTATTTCAAGAAGGGTAAAATGTGAGAGGATCATGATGAGAGTGGATGAATAATATAACAAAATAATATTTTTTATCTTATCTCCAAAGACACTAAAACATTACCATTATAACATGGATATTAATTTTATGTATTGAATGTTCATATATAATGATGTTATATTTATGTATGAAATAGTTGGGTCACCTCATTCCCTCTATCGAAAAATTAACACACCATCTTCATTATTGAATTCCGTTAATCTTCACTCATTTAATGAATTAATTATGATTTTCAACCCCTTATCATAATGTTTAAATTACATTATCTTCACTAGTAAGTATGGTTTGTAAAATCCCTAGCTTTCTATAAAATGAAAAAATAAAATATCACTCATTCGTATGGGTGGACTACCACATCCACGAAGCTATGTGTTTTGATTTTCATGACCACTTCATGTTGATTATTATAATGATGGATTTAATGAATGTAAATGATATCAATGATATTATTATGATTAAACAAAGGTGAATAAATATTTACATTTATTCTGTTCTATACATTGAAAAATGGAATCAAAACTCGTGTGTATATATGAACTATCATCTCAATCATTTGATGTAATAAATTTATATCACTAGATTTTATAAATAGTTATAAAAGTTAACATAATTAATAAATATAAAAATAAGGAAATGATTAAAATTATATTTATCTTTTATCAATGATTAAGATATAATTTCTTGGGAATTCACATAAAAACATACGTAGGAAATAATGAAGATATCACCTATAAATATAATTTTATTTAAAAACTATTAATAAATAAGCGATAAAATGTTTCAAATGCATCATATATGCTATAATAACTATAATTATGGTTGGAGAATATGTTTTTGATAAATACAAATGAATTTTAAACGATTTTATAAGGTATATGTAGAAATACGTGACTTGAGATAATAGATATATATTTTCAATCCAATTTTAATGAGGATTTTTTTTTGAATTTTTATTGGGGAAATTATTTGATCCTTATCTCAAAAATAACATTAATTTTATTACCATATACTTATTAATGTAATTTTAAGTTAATATTATAATTTTACTTTTTTTGGTTCATAAAATTATTGAGAAATTGTTTTTTTTGAGAAATGAGATTTATTTTCTCTTTGGTCAGGAATATTTTTACCATGTCTATGTTTACATTAAAATATTTTCAGGACTTTTTTACTATTCTACTATAAATTTTGAAATTCATTATTACCCATTTTTGAAATTTTATAAAATAACTCCATATAATTTTCTTGTCATTTTCCAACCGAGGTTTATTTTACTTCTTACTAAAAATGTGAGTGTAATTTTTATTTTAAATTAAATGGCATGAAAATAACATCCAACCATCACAACCAGTCAATTTTTGGAATCTTCCTTCACAATTTTTCATGGTTCCTTTAAAATAAAATTTCTTCTGTAACATTTTATACTTTTTTTCTCAAATATATGATTTCAAAATTAAAAATGTATTTTCATTAAAAATATTCGCATGATCATTTAAAAACATTTTTATATATGACAACATCCAATGTAGATGCCTATTATCTAAAGGGGATACAATATAATGATTCCATAATAATTATTTCTATATATATTTTATCATTATAATTATGATATTTTTATAAAATCCATTCATTTATCATGGGTTGTGAAATGATGATTAGATGAATTCTTTAAGAGATCCATTTATTTTATATCAGTTTTACTATGAGGAATTGATGAATATTTTATGATATTGTGGAAAACATATACATATTTTAAATTATGTGACATTTGGATATTTTATAGTCCTATAATATATTTGGTAATTTAAAATATCTCATGATATAGTTATGGTAAATGAGTTAATGTTCTCAGCTAACTATGATAAATAGGTGAGCATGCCTAATCCACTATGGGAAAAAAGTGGTGATGTCTAATCTATAATGATATTATAAAATGCTATTGATTCATACACCAATATGATTTTATAATATTGATATTCTACCTTTACATATGATATGAATTACATTACTATGATTGTTTAATACTTTTATAAATGGTTTCTATGCTTATTATTTGAATTTTATTTCAAGATTCATTATTGATGATTTCTCACTCTTATCATTCATGTATATTAAATTCTAATTATTTATGTCATGATTCATGTTTATGATACATGATAAAATTGTAATTAATATTAATTTTTTTTGATGAATATCTCATATACTTATTCTTGTCTTATGCTTCTATATAATCATTGATAGGTATCACTTATGTTTATTGTTACTGAGTATCTGAGCTCACACTTTATTATGTTTCATTCCCCCTAGTTATTAAGGAAGGTTTAAACTATTTTATGTTAATAAATGTAAAAAGTTTTAAGAAATTTATAATGTATGATAAAAAATATAACTAAAAAACATTTGTATGTATCTAGTTTCCAAATACACTAATTCTTTATGGTTCTTCTATGGATCATAAAGTTATGTATCGAATATTCAGGTAATAATGTGTCATAGTAATGTAACAAAATCATGGGTCTCCTCATTTTGTCTCATATGTTGGTTTAGATAATATTTTTGTATTATTATTAGTTATATATCTTAAAAACATTGTGGATAATAGTATTTATAGGTTAATATAACAAATTTTACAAAGATATAGATAATCTGGGCTTCCTAGAAATATATCCATTATTGGATACTAAAAGTGGATATGGTTTTGACATGGATACATCTAGGGGTAATAACACTATAAATAATTGGTTTAATATATCTCGGAAATAAATCTGGATCATGGTTAATGTTAATGTTCTGTGCACTTAGTTTGACACTCCAAGAGGATAATATTGGGTTAATTCACATTATATTTATAAACCATTATGAATGAATTGAATTGATTATAACCATGAATAGACTAGTTTTAACTTATAATAACATTTATTTAAAATAATTTTTCATTATTAATAAATCTTATAAATTATTTTTTATGACTAGGAGGATTCTAAAACTGACTATTTTTTCTCACACTATGCTTATGGGTTTTAGTCGGTGGCGTGAACCTGAGGATGGGATGGGGTAAAAGTATCATCATTTGTTCCTATTTAAGTGATATAATTTAGAGTGTAAAATTATTACAACAGAGGTATAATTTAAAAACCCTATAATTTATGATATATTTCTCTAAATTTTTTTTCTTTGTTAGCCTTCTTTACAAGTACCTACGAGCTCTAACGAATTTCTTTATACTATTGCAATATTTTTTTTCATTTGAAATATATTGACTAGGTATTGTATTAGTGAATATTAATTGGGATAACAACATTATGAAAAAATATTTTTTACATAAGTATAAAATAAATTTATTTATTATTAAATTGTTAGAACTGATCATCAAAGTGTTTGAAGGTAAATAGTTCTTTTTTTCTAAAAAATAATTTTTATGGGAACTTATTGTAAATTTAATTTTACTAAATTTTTTAAAAAAAAATATATAAAATAAATCATTTTAAATAAAAATATGAAAAAATATTTTAGTGATATTTTTCTTTATTTTTCAGAAATTAATTTTTTTACCTTGAATAATGGAAAATATTGACTTTTAATTAGAACTAAATTTTCTTTTCAAGAGTTTTAAGAGATTAAATTTGTGTGAATATGGATTAAAATTAAAATTATATCATTTATATTATGAATTATCCAATTGATGTTATTAGAATAAATATTATTTTAATTTACTTTTAAAAACAATTTATACTTTAGAAAACGTTTTTAAAGAAACTACTTTATCATCACATTTTTATGTTTAATTTTCAATTTTTTAAATGATTAATTTTTTAGGTTAATTTCATAATATTTATTATATATTTTTAATCACACTAATTAATATAATTTAATGGTTTTAACATAATAGTTTTCCATATTTGTCAATTTAATAAAGGTAAAACTAGAAAAACTAGGTTAAAACATTTCGATAAGACTCTAAAATATATCTTAAAATTTCCTTTATCCAATTTAATGAGTATTTTTGAACCGTTATAATATATTTTTCAAAAATATGTCAACACGTTTTCCATTTTATTTAATTATGATCTTTATGTTATTTCAAGAAAATGAAAAATATAAAATTCCACTCTCTTGATTTTAATTTCAATAATATTTTTTCACAAGGATAAGAATATATTCTTTTATGTTGTAAATATTTATTTGAAATATGAATTTGTTTATCATAATATTATATTTAAAATTTATAGTGGTTTAATATTTACCTTATATGCTTATTCAACCCCAATATAATATTAATTATATTAATTTAAAAATAATATAAATTATTTGAAAATTATGAAATCTAATAAATTTATGGTGAATTATTGTGTTTCATAATTTTTTTAGATTTATATAACATAATAATTATGTTTTTAAATTTTATATTTTAGTTTCATTTTTATATTGATTATATTAATGTCAAATCAGATGAATAGTTCCACAAATGACATACATTTAAGATATTTTTTTAAAAAAAAATATATTATTAAATTATTTATGGGTGGTAATGATATTATATTAAGAAAAGTGAATGGGATATGGATTTTAATATAAAAATGTTCCATTTGGGTGTCTATTTTCAACTAATGTAACATTATAGAAATATAAATAGTTAAAAACAATAATACTATGGTATTTTTCATAAGTGTTAATGTTGGATTAGAACAGAAGCGTAAGAGTTAAAAAATCAACTAAAATTGTCCAAATTTTATTGGATGATATTGTTTTGACAAATATCATCCCATATTCATAATATATCAAATTGGTTCCAATTTTTGATGAATGTATATTTATAATAATTTAATACTTTAATTACTTCCCAGAGTTCCCCTCCCATAACGTGTAAAATGAGACCACCGATACTTTATTACTCATGAATTTTTAGCCTTATATCTCAGAAAATAAAAATTCTAATATTATTAAAAATAAGTTAATTATCCCATAAATTTTTATTTCTCTATAAAATACCATCATTTAATATCTTATGGTATAATCTATTGGAATATTCCTAATGGAGAGGTATAACTCATAACCGAGTACTTTCAATATTATTTATAATTGTATCACTTATAAATCTATGGTATTAATTTTTAAATTATTTATATTATTTCTTTAATATAATAAATTATTATTATGATTATAGGACACCAATTATTTATCTAAATTCAATCACATGGAAAAATAAAAAGACATGCATTTGTATGTGTGGACTATAACCTCTATTGAGAAACAAGTTTCATTTTTCATAACCACTTCATGATGATGGTTATAATGATGGATTTAATTTATATATACTATATATATGGTATTACATTGTTTTTCCAATTTGAATATTTTTTTCCTTTCTTTTGTTCCATCCATTGAAAAATGGAAACATCACTTGTTCATACGTATAAACATTTGTCTTCGTGAAGTGATATGATTAATTTTTCATCACCACTTTATATAAATAGTTATGAAATTGAATATAATTTTTAAATATAAAACTAATAGAATGATTAAAATTTTATTTATTATGGGATAATTAATGTATAAGGATCTGGACATCCGAACCAAAACATGCATGGGAAACAAAGAAGTCATCACATTGAATAGTTATTTTAAAAAATAGTTTTGAATACACTAGTTTTAAAATGATATAAGTAAATATTAATATTTATGATATGTATATATATAATTATGGCTATATAGTATATTTATAATAAATCTATACCTATTATAAAATATTTTTTAATGCGTACGAGGTATGATAAGATGTGATGTTAGGGATTTATATTTCTATCCCATTTTATTCAATATTATTAAATATTGAATTTACATTAAGGAACGTATATTATAATTATTTGATAAATCCATTTTAATTTTCCATCCATTATTTATTTAGGAAATTCTTCTGTAATATTAATGTCTTCTTATTTTCGGCACATAAAATGATCACAAAAATGTTTTTTTACAAAAAAAAGACAGTATTTCCTCTATGATCAGGAATCTTTTCCTTCTATGTACATGTTTTCATGAAAATATTTTGATTAATGTGTTTATATTATCATAATAATATTTAAATTCATTTTTACAGAAGTTTTACATTTTGAAAAAAAGCTTCAAATTGGTGGTCTTGTCATTTTCTAAATGAGTTACTTTTAAAATTTTACCAAAAATGTGAGAGAAATCTTTATTTTACCAAAATAATCATGAGAAGAATTACACAAAATCATGAACACACTATTAGTTGAAGATTTATTTAAGATAAATCATTATTCTTTTCAAATAAAACATTTTCTAGATTATTATATATGCTTTTTATTTGAAATGTGTGACTTAAAAATGAAATGTGTAATTTTCCCACGAAGTACGCAACTAATTTATTAAAGATATTCATTATCTATGATACCAACCATTGACATTACTTAAAATTTAATAGGTATAAGATAAAATTACACATTCTTGATTATTCATGAGTATAGATTTTCATTATTATGATCATACTATTACAAAAACCATTAATTTCCCATGGGTTTATTTTTTATGAATAGATAAAACTATTATGAAACTATTATCCTTTTTGTGGGTTATGCTATGATAAAATGATGATTAATTTATTATATTACGGTACACATATGTATAATTTTAATTATATGATGGGTTGTTCTATTAAATACCTACAATGGTAAATGATTTAATGTGCTCAATCCACTACAAGAAACATGTAGTGATGTTTGATCTATTATGGGAAACATTGGTGATTCCTGATTCATTATGACAAGAGAAACTAGTTTTATTTTCTGATCCACTGTGATTTTATGATATCAGTAGTTAACCCAGACTTATGAAATAGTTTTTATTATTATGATGGTTATAAAAATTTGTTAAATGTCTTTTTTATTATCATTTAAACTCATATTTCATGATTTATTAGTGATGATTTTTAACTCTTACGATTTAAATCAATCAAATGATAATGATTTAGGTTATTATCCATTTTTATTATCCAAGATAAATCGGATATGAACATTCTAAGTAATTATCATACTCTTGAACCCTTATTCTTATAGTATTATATAATATGATTAGCAGTTGGTATCTCCCATGTTTACATTTTCTCTGAATTTGATCTCACCCTTCCTTATGTTTGAATTACCCATGTTATGTATAATGTATTTGTATAGGGAATGTAAAAAAGTGTAAAATGTGAGAAGAAAAATATGAGAGTTGATGATGAATATAACTAAATAATATTTTTTTGTATCTTGTATCCAAAGACACTAAACCTTTACCATTATGTCATGGATTATAATTTTATATATTGACTATTCATCTAGAAGGATGTTATATTTATGAATTAAATGATTAGGTCACCTCATTCCCTCATTCTAAAAATTAACACAGCATTATCATAATTGAATTTTGATAATCTCCACTCATTTGAGGAATTAATTATCCTTTTCATCACCTTATCTACATGTTGAAATTTATTTATCTTCACTAGTAAGTATGGTTTGTAAATCACTTAGAAATAGGAATGATCTTTCCCATTCTATAATTATTCACATAATGAACATTACTAATTCCATAGATGGAAGATCCTTTTATTAACATAACTTATTCATAACTCCATATATTTTCTAATTAGGGCTTCAACCACATTGTTTTCCTTTATATAGTGGTATTTTATTGAGAAATCATAATCATTAAGTAGTTCTATCCGTATTATTTATCTGATGTTTAGTTAATTTTTCAGAAAATATGTTTCAAAATCTTGTAATCCATATATATCTCACATGTCTCATAATAGAGATAGTGCCTCCACATATTGGAGGAAAAATCTGCAGAATATAATTCACGATTTTTATTTAGATAATTTTATTAAAATGTCTATGGTTTCCTTCATTCATAAGCGATGATAGTATAATTTTTATTAAGGAAGAATCATATTCCTTTCATCGATACATTACTATATATTAAAAATACTTCCTTTCCTGATGGTAGAGTCAAAACCGGTGAAAATAAAAATCTCTGATCAATATCTTTAAAAAATTCCCTGCATTCCATTGACCGTGTACATTTTATCACTTTAACTTTATACTTTGTAAACATGTTGGTTATTCGAGTAAAAATTTGAAAATATCACATATAAAAATATGTTAAACAAGGAAACTATATATCATAGTAATATTCTTTGGTGTTGTAAATGCATCGAATACATTGATATTTTAAAGATAAAAATATATTATATACGTAGGGTTAATATTTCCAGGATATGAAACATCTATAGTAAAAATAAACAATTACTAAATTAACCATAAAATCCTTTATATCTATGTGTCTTAGGAATGATTTTAAAATGATTCTCATTCTCCTCGTGGATTTTAAATAACATCAAGAAATCATAAAATAATTTTAATTTGAAGCCATCAAGATAATCCTTGATTATAATTCTCATCAGATCTATAAAAATAGAGGGAACATTAGTTAATCGAATGTGAATCACTATAAACTCATAATGTCTATACCCCATACGAAATGAGGTATTTGGTACATCATACTTATTCTCACTTAATTAGATATAACCATATGGAAGGTTAATCTTTGATAAATAATGATATCCTTGAAGTTCTTCAATTAAGTCATCAGTGAATGGGCTACGATACTTATAATATATTGTAATAGAATTTATCACCATGTATTCATCATATAACACCATATACCCATCCTTATTCTTTGAAATTTCTAATTAACAATTCGATGTATATCTATTAAATTATTACGGAAGCACAACATCTTAATAATGTAATTCCATTGAGATTATTTATATAGTTATCACATATTAGATATCATATATTTCTATTCTTAATCATTACATTTGTTTTTAATTATGATGAGAGACCCTTTTTCATATTGACTTCTATTGAAATTTTAAGAATTATGTAATTATTTTTCTATCATGATGGGGCCTGATAATATATAATCATCTGATGATAAAGTATGAGAGATTAGTGACCTTTAGAGGTTAATCATTAGACTATTAATAAAATAGTTAAACTTAATTTTTGGTTTACGTATGTAGTCTTTATAATACCAAGATTATAATGTAAACTTAGCTTCATACTCCTTAATACATTCCAAATTATCCTTTTTCAAATTATGTAATTTCATTTCCATTTCAGCTTGTTACTCATGGGGGAATAATTTCACCAAGAATATCATCTTGAAAGTATCCCATTTAATTTTTATTATCTCCTCATACGGCTTAGTATTATTTAATCAATGAACAAATATATTCAGTATCTACCCTTAGATGATAAAAATCGATGAATTTTTTTTCCCATTCATTAATTCCCAATGAAAAATATATATTCTCAAGGTACTTTATCAGTTATTTAGATTTAAAAAAGATAAATGGTTCCATCGAATGATGGAGGTTGTTTTCATATGATGTAGTCTAACATTTTTTCAACATGTTTTAAATTATTTGGTTGATCTATATGGGAAAATTTATTTATAATAACATGATTAAATGTCCCTCACGTAGCACTAATCTACTTAGTTCTAACACCATCTATGTAGAAATTCTCTAAAATGAAATCCATACATGATTATGGGTACTAATATCAGTTCCCTTCATCCAGTTAGGTTTAATATTTAAACAATTACATATTATAATGTATATTATAGAACTATTAATATAGATCCATAAAAATCCCAATGTATGTTAAAATTCCTAGAAAACATATGTTTTTATCACAATGATTATGACAGTAGAGCTCTTCTAAAATGTAGTTCTCAAAATATATAAAAAAATTTCATTGAATCCAACTAAAAAAATAACAGATCTAGTAGACCAGATTAGGTAGTTACATAATTACACTGGTTTTAAATATATGCAACACATCACAAAATAAGTGTGGAAAAAAAATGACAAAACCCATTTTTTAGAAGAAAAAAATCATGTATAAAACTAGATATATATTCTTATTTAATCCCTAGAAAAAAAATATATTAATGTTAAAATATTTTATGGATAAATAATATATTAATTTCATAAAAATAATTTACTAATAGTGATTAATTTAATTTATTAAGATAAAAATACATTCTCTGCATAAAAAATAATTTTTATAAAAAAAATCTTTTACATTCACTTCTTTTTATTTTTATTTTGAGTCAATTTATAAAAATTGAATTTATTATAAACCATTAATTTTTCATAATTTGGTTAGTGTAATTATTACCCACCAATATTATAGATAGATTATAATGGTATACTATGTTATGGTGTATTTAGACTCAGGGTTACATGTATAGAAAGTTATCAGATAAATTTTATTTAAAGAGAAACATATGTCAAATTATCAACGCATTACATTTTACCAAAATTAAAATTAAGTTCACCCTAAAGATTAAATCAATTAAATACAAAAATAGGATATCTTTATTTCATCATGTCATAGGGTTCCCAAGTAGCTGCTTATAAATTTTGATTCATCCAGAGAACTATAAACCTGTGAGTAGAATTGTTCTGTAGCACTATATCTCTATAATCAAATATTTATAAAAAAATTTATTCATATGGATGGTCATTATTCATTGGTAAAACTTGTGACTTAGTTTATGTGAAGGATCAGTTATGTACTTCCTTGGGAGAGATATATGGGAACACTGTGAACATAAGAGAGGCATGGTGGAAGCCTCAATTTATAATCTACCATCCTTACTTGATCAAGAATTTTATAGGGGAACATATACCTCAGGATCTTATTTACCTTCCTTCTGAATACCATTACCTTTTACTTTGGATAAGTTCATATAAATACATTTTCACCCACTTCAAATTCCATATTTTTTTTATGTTTGTCATCATAGTTTTTTGTAGCTTATGAGATTTCTTTATTGTGCCGATAAATTTATTATACATTCTCTTCCATTTAATTAGTTTTATCATGCCAAATATATTCCTTCTTTAGCCTCATCCTAGAAAATTGACTTTCAAAACTTCTTTCAATATAAGGATTCATAAGGATCTATAGGATTTCATGGGTAAAATATATTATTATAATAAAAATTTACTATATGAATGTGTTGATCTTAGCTAATGTTGATATACACAAAACTATATTACAGGATATCTCATAGGGTTTGAATGCTTCTCAGAGACTAGCCATCTATTAATGGATGAAAAGAAGTACTAAAAATCAACAAGATGTCCAAATATGACTGGGGACCTCTCCATAACCTCGAGGTGAACCTCATATCCAAAACAAATGTAATAGAATATAATAATCCGTAAATCCTTACCACTTCCATTGTTAAAATTTTTCAGCAATCTAGTCAGGAGAGAAATCTTATTAAATAGTTATCCACTGTGATGAATTCATATTGTGATTAACTATAACCCAAATATAATTAATGATTTTAGATGTTTTGGGGAGTCTAACAACAAAATATATGGTATTATTTTCCCATTTACATTCATGTATAGGCAATAGTGGTAAAAACCATTAGATTTCTCTCTCTTATATCAGACATGAATAATACCCAACACATAGATATATACTCTATAATATATACCTTCATGTTTCCCAATAAAAATTATATTTTAGGTTTTTATAAATCTTTGTACATTATGGATGAATAATGAATGATGAACTATGATCTTCATGAAATTATAGCTTATTCAAGTATCATATTGATGTGGAACAAAAAATTATTTCAAAACAATATAATTCCATCACTATCATGGTTGAACATATGAACACTTCTTCTAACGTACCACCCAATATTAATCTAAACTAGTAGCTGATGCGGATGTCCTTATGACCCCAATCAGACCTCCTCATATGCCAGAGCATGCTAATTAGTAGTATGGGTCTAAGGTGGTAATGCAGAGAGACTATACCTTCAATATCATAGTGAAAATTAATATTAAAATATAGTAAAATATTGTAAATAATTAGATTATACATAGTAAATGAACATCAATCTGTAATACATTAGGGATAAATACATAGAATGCAGTAAAGTACCAGATAGAAATGATATTCCTATAATGTCCCACCCTCTGGGTATATCATGAATACATAAAATAATAAAAGAATGATAAAAATGTGATCTTCTACATATCTAATCCCAAAATCTTGTAGTCTCCTAATACCATCCAATATATCCTACACAACCACGTTATCCCATGCTTTATCCCAACCTGTACCAACAACCATGTGAATATATTCCCATGCATTAAAGTGAAATGTTGTACTATGTTGGGTTTGAGTAAGAAACTCAATAGGGAACCACCAATGAGGTCATATACTATCCATCATATATAGTGATATTCTTATGTGACATGATCAACTAAAATAATGTACATTGACAAAAAAGTAATTTATTTTCGATCCTAACATCTCCAACCCTAATCAACCATACATGATACATCCCGATGATAGATTGTGTATGATCAGGTCATAGTGACCATACCTCCCACATAAGAAGTGAATAAAAATAAATTGTATCCCTATGAGATTATCATAAATCTAAAGATTCATCCCAAAGAAATTTTAGCAGATTCAAAGACTCCTATGATACATACTCCCCCTTATAGTCCTATCATATCATGTGGTCATCATGACTCTATGTATGCACCCCACAGAAGTCGGAAAATGTTTATTGACTTTGGGCTCTCCCCATTCCCCTACCATGATAGTCTCAAACAATCTTGAGGTTTTCACAACTCTAGGTATGCACCCCATGGAAGCCTTGTCAGATTCATAACCTTTGATGATACACCCCTCCCCCTATATAGTCCCATCATAACAGAAGGTCATCGTGACTATGGGTATGAACCACATCAGAGTACAGCTAGATTCCTTGAATATAGAGATACAAAATCCCTCCAAATGTCATGTTACATCATTAGATCGTCATGACTCCGAGAATTCACCCCACACATGTCCAATCAAATTTCATGTCTCTAGGGTTACACACTATCCATTGAAATCATTTCATGTCATGAGGTTTGTGTGACTTCGAGTATTCAACCAAAAAATATTTTCCTAGATCCCATGACTTTTGGGGTACACACTCCACTTGGAAGTCCTTTCACATTATAATGTCATCAAAAATCTGGGTACACAGCCCATCAGAGTCTTATCATATTCCTAAACATCCTGGATACACACTCCCCCTCCATAATTCTTTTTATATCACGAGGACTCTTTGACACTGGGTATGCAACCCATAGAAGATCAGTCATATTCCTATATGTTAAGGATACACCATCCCAATGAGCATTACATTAATTTCATGAGGTCAACACAACACATTGTATACACCACATGAAGTCTAATGAGATTCCTGGAATACGGGGATACACACTGCCCCTAAGAAATCTTATCATATCTACTACGTCTGGTCACATCTTGACCTTTCACATTCACCCTATTATTACACATCATATCCTATCAAGAATAAGAAAAAATAGGGTCATCCAAGCACCCACACTAATAATCAAAATTTTAGGTTACCACCAAACACATTAGGACATCGCATCCCATGACATCATCATAATAGTAGCCTAGTATTTTAAACTATATATGGTCCCCCCACATGGGAATCAATAAACAGATGTTTGATATCCCATATCAGTCCTCAGGGTCGCTATGGGGTTTTCCTCTCATTGACACCTTGTCCAGGTCAGCCTATTGTCTTTCCACCAAGTCTTTGTCACAAAAGAGGGGAGAGGTTCATTTGAACATTCCTCATTATAATGAAACCCAACTAACTTGAGGTTGAAAATGGAGTTCAAAAATGACTAATTCTCTAATGCATGAGACAAAATCCTTACAATCAATCCTTACCTCATTGATGGTCTTGAGTCTATCTGATATCATTAGGTCTTACATTGAAATCAATGAATGATGTTAAATTCAATTTTGTAGGGTTTTTTCATGAAAATTTTGGGTTTTGTTCTTCCAAGTGATCATCTTTGAAATTAAATAAATCAATTATTTAATTAATATAATCTTATGGAATTACTCTCAATGGGGATCCTGAAAACCCTTAAAAAGAGGTTTCCCTAATATTCAGGCCTCACCTCACATGAGGCTCAGATTACCTTCGATATCATAAGGTCCTTTCCATGACCATCATCAACCAGGGAGTCATGCTACCACATGTTGTTTTCTCATGACCCTGAGAACTTTTTCATTTCAATTTCATATATTCATTTAATTTAAGCATTAAATTTAAATTAAATAAGAAATTAAAAAAAGAGATTCTCTCTATATGCAGTGATCCTAAGCATCATATGATATGTAAGATAAATATGAATATATATCTTACACATTCAAGAAAACCTATCGAAAATGGATATTTAATAATTTAATATCTAGGGCCGATAACTATTGTCAAGGCCCTTCAATCTCATCCACAATCATTTTTTCAAAATAGGCATGCACAAAATACCCATGTTCCAAACTCACACCAAACATTCATAATTAATTAATTATATACATTTTTAATTAATTTATTAATTAAATCCAAATGTAGAATAACAATAGGTAACTTGTTTAGCATTACACTATACCAAAACCATTAGTAACTGTGTGAATTCTACTGTCAAAAAATCATTGGATTTAGAATCCATATAATCCATTATTAAATATACCAATTCAACATCCAATGCAGTTTATTTAGGGAAAACCCCATTTAAAAATTGAAATGGGTTAATAATTCAATGTATTGACATGATTATACATGAATCATCCACATGGGATCCCCTCTTTAAAGGATCTATGGAAGCTCTAATGAAAACTAGTTATTTCACCATCCTCTGGTGATATCATCATTTTGAACTAATGTTATTATCTCTAGATTTAGTGATAACGAGGAAGAAATAATATAGATAGAGTATGGAGGAAGATATTACTCTCCAATGTTGTATAATCACATCAAAGATCTCCAAGAAGAGTGTTCAGTTTAGGGAGAGGAGATTTTGGTAGAACCCTACCTTTTACTCCAAGATTTTCAAAAAAAAACAAGAGGGTATAAGAAACTATTAATATATCACAAAATATCCAATCACATGTCACAACATGGAAAAGGGTTACACCATCTTAATTTTCTTGTTATCCCCCCCCACCAATTCCATTTTCACATACTATACCTTCCATGCAAGACACTACAATAAATTTTCACATCTTGAAACATTCTTAATGACTTTAAAGTCATAATGGGGCTCTTTTCCAAATCATGGATTTCCAGTTCTACATCAGGTTCTATAAAAAATCCCATAGTAATTCTATTAGAACATAAAACAAATTTGAAAACATTATTATGGATTATTCTAACACCTAGAACCATTTTTTGATTTCTGGTTTTCAATGGAATTTTCCATCAAAGTTGAAAATGATAAAATTATAACTGAATTTATGATTTGTTCAAATATGGATTCATAAAATCTTGACACCATAAAACATATCCTTTTCTAGAACCCACATCAATAATTTAATAGATGTAGACAACCTACATGGGTCACAAAACCAATCTAATTTTACCATGTTCTACCCCTGAATTCTAATAGAGCTCCTAATACACAACTCTAAACATGTGTCTTATTATCCACATATATATGATCCCCCACTCATATCCATTACTAAACCCCTAATAATTGTTCCGCAACACACATCGATTCTGAAACAACATTGTTTACTCAATCATCTCATAAGATGATTTATTCTATTCCCCGCCATAGAATGAAACTTTTGATGACTTCTCCTAACACATGGAGTTTCACCACCTTCGAGATATCTTATTAAAACATAATCTTAGTTGTCCAGTGACCCATTTGAGATGGTTTCACCTCAATGAGCCTAGTTAGAGTTAAGACACATTCAAGAGATGGTACCATATACCATCTCCAATTATGATCAGAAATAGATTAGTATCCACTAACCATGCACATATCCAGTATAATCTAACTTTTCTATTGAAAGTCACGACCAATCCCCTGAATAACATCATCATACAAAAAATAAAAAACCAGATTCACGATAGAAAATTTCATAGTTTTAATAATAATTTCAACTAAAATTGAACCTTCAACACTTTTCATCACATGTTTCACACCCTAAAACATGTCAGGAACTATTTTGTTTCACATTTCAATCCTAAAACATGTCTGAAAATATGGATTCCACCCCTCCATGATTGTGAAAAAACTAGTTCACCCCTAATCCAACACAAGAAATGAGGTTTACCCCTTGATTCACCTTCCGACCCTATAGAAGAATCATAGGAAGAATGAAAATGCACCGAATCTGTCTAGTTTCTCATATAAATTCCAATCTATTATTTTAATGGAATAAAATAAAATAGGCTTATAGCTCACCATCATTCAAAATACACCTCTCCCATTTAGTAGATAGTCAAGAAAATCCAATGGCTCTTCTCGCATGAGGTTCATTCTTCAACATCCCATTGTGGTATCCCTACTATATGGATTTACATGAAAAATGTTTTAAATGAAACCTTACAGAAATCACTTCATATAACCTAAAAACATTTCTAATATTTTTGTATGTATCCAAAGATCTCTCATCATACTCATGATGATTTCATTATATTGCGATTTATATTATCTTGGAAACATACACTAAGATTTCATCAATTATTATAATCTATAAAAATATCAAAGATATCGGGCCTCCATACTCACCTGAATCTCATTAACTCCCAATCATCATGACTCGAGAGGGGATCATTACCCAAAAATCAATATCACCTCATGAATTTCTTCACTGTAGCCATGAATAAATGTTTCAAACTCACTATTAATTCCACACAACATGCATTCAACCATCCACAACAAAAAAATTACAATGGACGTTCCAAGAATCCATTGTAGTACTCCATATCCAAACAGTCCCACTATGCTTCGGATGTTCCGCATTGATCTCTAAAGACAATGTGTTCTTAATCCTCATCCACCCATTAATATATTCCAAAATGAATCACAATTCTTTAGTATATTTAAAACATCTTAAAATAATTGAAACCATAAGGCACATGATTCTATATGACAATTCTTTGTACCTAAATCAAATCACATGAGTCATTTATCACCATCCATAAATCCAACCACACACACTCAAGGTTCTTCCCATTTAAATAAACAAAGAAATAACTTTAATTTTTACATAAACACGAAAAAACCTATAATGAATCGATATTGAAATTCTTAAAATCCACAAATCATGTGTAACACCTACCACATGTCAACACCATACAATCAAAAACATCAGCCAATAATAGTCAAAGATAATGTTAATGGTATCTAGTTCTCCAATCTATCCCTACTGGTCATGTCTCAAAAAATACACTAGATCTAAAAACCTAGATCACTAGTTATCCTCTAAAAATTCACTACTCATATGAATGTTAACCATACTCCAATCCCAACATTACATGACATTAACATGTCAAAACGTCCATATCTAGTGTCTCAAAAATGAAGGCATAAATAATATAATCCAACCTTCCTAAACTCGGGAACCCATCCTCCCTATGAATCTACACAACCGACTAATAAAAGGAGGACAAGACCAAGAAACTGAATTTGAGAAAACACCACCCAAAAGGGGTCTAATGATTCAGTGTTGTGGGACATTCCGACCCACTGGGCCACTACACCTCCAGTGCATAATGATTGGGTCATCATCCTCATCGTCGACCATATCATCAAATATCAACATGATTTTCCATCAGATGGTATGAAAATAAAATCACACACTAGTATTCATATATGTCAGGTGATTCATAAATACCTGACATGATACAAGGGATTCATATTTCCTTTACAAACCAGGAGTCAAAATCATATCAATGGCACTACCAATTGGACAGGATCAAGATATCCAACGTAAACTAATACATCCAAACCATATCTGCAATTACCTTGGAAAAAAATAAAAAATTACATTAATTCATACCATAAAAACTTCCTCATGCAATATTATTTTTTAATTCTTACCATAATAGGTTTTCGAGATGCACCATCCATACATACACCACATGCTCTGAAACATTCCTCAATGTCTAGTATACAAGATCCCAAAAATTATATGGGAAAATAAAATAACATAATGACTAAAAATTCTAATTTGTTTCCTCAATTTACTCAAATCATGTATCTAAACTATTTTATTGTGTTACCTTAAGAACTCCATTATATTTGTCATAGGTCGTCGATTAGTTTCATGGGTCTTAAGTAGTACTGTGGGGAGACTATACCCACTATTTTAGATTTTTCAATAAATATATAAAAACTAAATACCATAAAAATAGTAAATAATCAAAATATATAGAAAAACTAAAAAATAACTAGAAATGTGAAAATAAAAAAATACATTGACTCCAGTAAAGTCCTGAACAACAATGCTATATATATAGCTGCCCACCCACCAATTTGGTCATGTATACATACTATAATAAAATAAAACTACAAAATGAATTTAATGAATCTAAAAGACTAAACTAATCCAATATCTTGATACTAAATGAGAAACCCAGCTCAAACAAGTTATCGTGGCCATCATCCCGACCAATGCCTTTAACTCGGTTAATGTCTACTTTCGTACCAAAAAAAAAGGAATCTTGAGCTAGATTTGACTACAAAACTCAGTATGGAACTACCAATTCGGTCTCATAATATCATTCATATATATTGATATGTTCTTGTTACATAACCAATTTAAATAAATTAAATCACATAAAAATATAACTTAATATTGATCCTTAGGTCCTTGATCCCAATCGAAAATACTTGCTTCAACTCGATGTCATAGTGTCTATGAGCATGACATAATGATCAAGCCTCCCAAGTAATAAACAGCTCCAAATCCATTGTAACCCACAATGATCATCATGTATGTGGGGTTGAATCCCATGTAAGTGTGATTAGATTCCTAAAATAAAGGGACACCAACTCCCCATTGTATTCCTTTCATAAAATGAGGTCTTCCCTTCTCCGGGAATGCACCCTACACAATTCTGACCAGATAACTTTACTATGTGGATACACACTCCCCACCACAATATTATTATCACATCATTATTTATTCATGACACCAAGTATTCACTCCATATAGGTCCTATTAGATTCATCAACTCCAATGATAAACCCCCTTTGCGTGTCATGTCATTTCATGAGGTATTCAAGACTCTGGGTATACACCAATTTAAAGTCAGTCCAAATTCAATATCACTATGGATTCAAAATACACCTAGGTAGTTCTTCCATATAAAAAATTCATCATGAATCTAGATATATACCCCTGAACATCTAATGAAATTCCTTGACTTTAGGGACACAAAATCCCCCATGTATGTTGAGTCATATCATATGGTTGTCACAAAATTGCTAATGAACAACATGGATTTCTAATAAGATTCCTTAATTATAGGGATACACCTCCACCCTCTCATTTTAGTCCTCTCAATTCATGATTCCACCATGACTCTAGGTATGCACGCATGAATGTCTGATCAGATTCCACAACTCTGCAGATACACCCTCCCCACTTATCCTATTATATCATGTAGGAAGTGAGACTCGTGCTAAGAACCCCTACTGTTTTTGTTCATATTTCATAACTCTTGGGATACAAAATCCCCTATATTTAAATTTATATAATGATTCCATCATGACTCTAGGAATTAACCCCACTAACTTATGATTAGATTCCATGACTCTAGGGATTTAACTCCCTCCCCCAGTCAGTCCTATTATATTAGCTCCAATTTTTGGAAACCCATCCTTTAACCATTTTCCCGATATTTAGTCTCATATACTATCTAGAAAAAATATAACACATTGGGGCCTAAATAACCATGCCCATAATATCTATTAGAGTTCATCACCTGACACACTAGGATGTCATATTGCATGACATCATTAAGTGGGTAGATCATCCTTTACAACTACAAAGGTTGTCACCACTAGTGGATTAATCATGAGATTTTCAATAGCCCATATTGTCCCTAAAAGTCACTCCTAGAATTTACCCTAAACAAAAACTACTCACAATTATCCCACAGTCTATCCACTTGGGACTGGTCACATTAGAAAGGAGTGGTTCACCCATCTAGTCCTCATTTCAATAAGTGTGAATGACCTAAGGTTCATAACGGAGTGTTGAATAACTCAATCCCTTAAACACGTGAAAAGGTTCTTATGGTCCATACTCTTATAGTTTGAATTTTAGAGGCCAACTAAGGTCACATGTTATTGGAATATGCTATCGATGACTGATGTGTAACGAAAGTGCATTGGGGATGTTCTTTCCCCAAGAATTTATCTATTCCAATTATGTACTATTGAAATTAAATAAAATATTTACTTAAATAAAATAATTATAGGGAATCAAACTTGATGGATTAAAAAATGTAACATAAGGATATGATTCTACAATAGTCTGTCCTAACCTCACATGTGGTCTACAGGATATCTAGAAACATAAGGTCCCTGCCTCAGACATCGGTGCCCATCGGTGTCAGGCTTGTTCATGAGGGTTTTTTCTGGACCCATGGTTCCTATTCATTCTAATCGAATATTTTTATTTAATGTAAACATTAATTTTAGATTATATTAAAACTTTTAAAAAAACATGATCACTCCTAAAATTGTGATCGCTCACATCACATGAGACATAAAACAATGTATAAATCCACAAGTAATGTTTTCAAGATCACATAGGTCGAACCAAGATCTTATAATTATATTCCTAGGGTTGATAGTATCTTCCAAGGCATGCCAAGAATTTATATCCTTGTATTTTTCCATCAAGACTCAATAAAATTATTTAATATCCTGAATCAAACTAATAATTAGTAACTTATAAAATATGACAATATATAATTAATTAAATACATAAATCCATACATGGGATAATAGTGATCAAATAACAAGGAATTATGCCGCATAAAAACCAACTGTAAAAGGGTGAATTATACCAAAAATTATCACTAGATTTAGTCTACACAAAATCTATAATTAATTATTTTCATTCAAAAGGTAATAAAATAAATTTATGTTAAATGACATTAATAAAAATGAAATGGTGTCATACCTCAAGTGATCGACATGTGAATACACAAGGGAATCCTTTTAGGATCCCCTATTTCAGGAATGCGGGGAATCTCTAAAAAAGATATAAATTTCACTACCCTCTAGAAAAATTAAAATTTGTACATAAAGCAGTCATCTCCAGAATTAGTAATAATGTTTGAGAAACAATGTTTGACTAGGAAAGAGGAGTACATTATCAACTAATACCATTGAATTACACTCATGATCGCCAAGAACTATGGATAATCGATGGAGATGTGATACTTATGTACCCCAACCATTCACACCACATATTCATAAAAACTAATGAGTTGATTAACATATAAAATAAAAAATATGAGTTACATATTATTAGTGTGATAATTCATGGAAAGAAACTGTGTTTCATTTTCTTTCCTTTGAAGCACTTCATGCCCATTCCCCTTCTAATACTTCCACGAAAACTTGAGAATTTTTCAACAACATAAAACATGTTTGAAAACATCATTTCTGGATGTCCAAACACCATGAACATTATTTCGATTTATGTTTTTCAAAAAAACCGTCTTCCAAAAGAAAAAAAATCATATTACCACTAAAATTTTTACTAGTTTATATACGGGTTCTTACATTTCTCGCCTTCTTTTTTGGTTATATATCTTTCCAATATACAACTATAACCAACACATGGGTATATGGACAGATAGTAATTTGAGAAAGATATCATGTATCCCTTTTTATTAATATTTCCATTCCCATATTTTTCAAATATATAAATTCTGGATCTTTTATGATCATCATCATATATAATCTAGAATTATCCTTTGAACATGGAGTATATTCCACCTTGTCTTCCTTCTAGGGTGGTAATGTATTGAGAAATTGTAATCTTTAATCACCTCCAACCATATTCTCTAGTGAATTAGTAGGTACTTATGAGTAAAATTGTGCCTAAAATGTATAGAATCCTTATATATATCTTACCAGTCTCTTTGTAGATAATGCGTCCATATAATTAATGAAAAAATCACTAAAACTAACTCCAAATCATAGTTCGGTAATTTTTCCCATGAACATTTACCTGTCTTGAGGCATAATCAATAATTATATCATTTAACATGAGGAATCATCCCAATCCACTCTCTAATGGGTCACAATATATTACAAACTCATTTCCAATTTAGGGTAGTGTAAGAGCATGTTCACTAACTAACCATCCCTTTAGTTCCTTTAGACATTCCTCACATTCATCTCTCTAATGAAACTTATCACCCTTTAGAGTTAACATAGTGATATGATTATACAGTCATGATAAATTCTAGAAAAAGGGTTTATAATATCCCTATATACTAATAAAACTCTATATCTCATTCATCTTGGTTGGTCCAAACCAATTTTCAATTACATTAATCTTTGATGTATCAACTAATATACACCATCTTGATATTATATTCCAAAAATATTAAACTTTATTAAAAAAATGATGGTAATGCGGGAATTAGTAAGTTGAAATAGAGTAATTATAAAATTATAGTTTCTAAAACTTGAATGAAATGTTTCTCACACCCACCTTATTGAAAATCAGCTTATGATATCTATAATTAAGATTAATATTGGAATAGAATTTATATCTATATACTTGATCGAACAAGCCATCAATATGGGGAAGAGGGTACTTGTTTTTAATATTGATCTTGTTAAGTTATCTATAATAAAAGAAGGTTAGTATCATCTATCTTTCTTATTATAAAAAATAATAGTTGAACGACAATTTTATAGACGTGGCTGAATGAAGCCCTTGTCAAAATTTTCTCAGATATTTTTCTTCCATTCCCATTTCTAAATCTTTTCTATTCTATATGTACTCTTTAAAATAGTTGTAGCACCATGTCGGAAATATATTTATATATAAACATAATTATTTGGAGGGATAAAAAATTTATGAAATCAGTTCAAAAATCACTCAAAACAATATTAATAAATTAGATGATGATTTTCTCTTTAACGATATAAGATAAACACCCCCATTGAATAAGAATCAAGACCCGTATAATGGATTTGATTTCAATCAGATGATTATATATATCATCACACTAGTAGATGATCATAGATTTTGTTTTTTATTTTCATACACAAATTCTATTATTCTAATGTTATTTTATATTTACATAATCAAATCCAATACATTCCTAATATAAGATCAAATTCAACTATAATTTGAATAATGATATTTTCCGGAATCACATTCTTTCAAAATTCAACTCATAAATAATCAAAAACATGATATGTGGTCAACATAACATTGTAGGTTTTCATTAATAATTCAATAAAAAATCATTTAGTAAAATAATTAACTTTCCAATAGACTTTTCAAGATATAAAGTAACTCATATGACTAATATGAAATAAGTGACCCATCTCAATCATGAGGAAACCCAAAAGGTCAAAAGTCTCAGCTCAAACCAGGATTTTCATTATCGAAACCGTAACTGCTGAAGAGCTCCGTCTCTGGAGTGTACAGTGGTCCTTCCACGACTCCGAGGTACTGCTCACTAACCTAAGACTGCCGAGGTACTCCTCCTGTCGAGTACCGCGGGCCTGCCACCTCACACAGTAGTGCATCCCGCCGGGGTCTGCCACCCAACACAGTAGTGCTCCCCCCTCATAGCCTGCAGAGGTACTCCTCCGGTCGAGTACCGTGGGTCTGCCACCTCACATAGTAGTGCTCCACCGCTATGGGTCTGCCACCTCACAAAGTAGTGCTCCCCACTGGGCTACGTAAGTCACTCTGAATCGAATCGGACAAGCAGTCTTCAGGTCTCGGCCAGCCACACGGTCTCCGTACTCCGTACGCTCGTCTCTAAGAGGGTCTGCTCCACGAGCTACAAGCTGATACTCCAAGTATCTCAAAGTCCCACGAAGAAGTATCTCAATGGACCGCCTCATCATAGGGGTCTCAACGCAACAGACGGCGCGTCAATCGGACGCCCGGTCTATGATTTATTAGCCTTTTCGTCCTAGGGGCCTGGTTGGTTTCGTGAGCGAACCAAACCCGGCTGTATCTCAACTGTACCCCGAACTCTCATAGGGTATACACATAGGGACCGTTTCTCAACGAGATCTCCAAAGCCGCTGACGGTTCGTCAAACGGACGTTCTGTCAGAAAGGTATCAACTTTTCCGTTCCAGGGGCCCGGTTGGATTTCGGTGCGATCCAACCCGGCCAAAACCCAACTGCGTCCAAAACTCAGGCAGAGTATGCCAAAAGTTCCATATCATCAACAAGAACTCAACGTAACAGACGGCACGTCAATCGGACGCCTGGTCTGGAAGTTATTGGCTTTTTCGTTCCAAAGGCCCGGTTGGTTTCTTGTACGAACCAACCCGACCGCACTCCGACGGCATCCAAACCTTGAGTGGAGTAAGCCAAAAGATCCATATCACTTAGAGGAATCCATCAAAGTTGACGGCACGTCAATCAGACGTCCGGAGCTCAAGATATGAGCGTTTCCGCTCCGAGGGCCCGGTTGGCTTCGTGTATGAACCAAACCGGCCGAAGCCAAAGTTCTCCGAAACCTTGAGTGTAATATACCGAAACGACTGTCTCGATCCAAGGATCGCGTTTCCGCTTACGGTTCGTCATTCGGAGGTCCGTAGCCCGAGATATGGGCGAAAAACCGAAACCCGTCCGAAACCGGGGGGTCTGGGCCCGGACCGACCCCCCTGGTCCGACCCAAACCGGGTCGACCCGACCCGGTCCAACTGGACCCGGCCCGGACGGCGGTGCAGCCAGCGCGGCGGCGCGTCCCGGCGTGGCGGCGCGGCCTGGGCGCCGCACGTGCGCTGCACGCGGGGGGTAACGCCCCCCCGGGTTTTGTGGATCTCGGCCGGCCTTAGGCCGGTCGTTTTTCTTTCACACGCGGGACCCGCAGGTCCCGCCTCCTAAGAAAACCGGTGGCCGGCACGGCCGGCTGCCTTCCACTTCTCCGCCGCGGCCCGATGGCCGCGACTCTCCTGATCTCCGGCGGCCGACCGCCTTTGGCTGCTCCGCCGCGGCCCTTCCTGATCTCCGGCGGCCGGTGAGGCCGGCCGCCTCTGGCTGTTCCGCCGCGGCCGTAGGGCCACGGCTATTCCTTATCCTCCGGCGGCCGGTTTTCCGGCCACCCCTTCCAGCTCTTCCGCGGCTCAAGCTGCGACCCTTGTTCGATTGGCACGGCGCGACGGCGCCACGCCCCTCCACCGTGGCCCGACTCCGGGCGCCGTCTCTTCCGCCTTCAACGGCGCGGCACGACAGCACCGTGTTTCTTTGTCCCGTCCCATACCGGCCGTAGTTTCTTCTTTTCCGCATGGTAAAATGGCACCACGTTACCCCGCTCCAATCCGCAATAAATATAATCACTAAGGGAGGAAGGTCGGCCGTGTTTGTGCGGTCCGGCCTCCTTCCGCTAATCCGATAACAGGTGATTATTTAAAACAATGAAGAATGCTGGAAAAAGATATTCAAGGATACCAATGAAAACCCCTACAACCTCTTAAATAAAAAGAAGCATACAAATAATCTCAACCCGCAATTAAAATAAAACATTCGCGGATCAACTTAATGATGAGTTGATCCGGTTCTTTGTTTTAGAAGAACAACCAAGTGAGAAAATACCATTCTCAAAATAATCCCCTACCTTGATTTAAGAGGTGACGAGATTCGGCGTCGAAAAAAGAGATGTCGCGGAAGAATACGTCGTCGGTGTCGCGGGTATGGCGTTGCGGAAGACGGTTCCCGAGAACGTGGCGTTCTTCGTCGATGTCCGATTGTTCTTCGCGTTCTTCATCAAGAGGATGAAGAAACCTCAAGACTTCTAAGCATTTTTTTTCCAAAAGCTCTCAAACAACACAACCCAACCAAATAAAATATGTTCTCCACTTATTTTATTAACATCACAAGGCTTTTGAAATTCAAGTGTTTGAAATTCAAAAGACTCACACAACTCACCACATTAAATTCAACTCATTTAAGACATAAGTTATAACTAAGTTAAATTCATTTAAGTGGGAGTTGAGGGGTTTTAGAGGATATGAAGAGGTGGGGTTCGTGTGGGCCCCACCACCCTCATAACCTCCCAAGGGAGGTTGGGTGGTTACCCAACTTCCACAATGAGCTAACACTTAGAGTAAGTTAATAAAAATTGTAGTGTAGTTATAAAAAAAACTTCCACAATTTTTATTATCAACACTCGTGTAAACGCAACTCCGGAACAGGAGTTCCTAAGCAAAAATAGGCACTGCGAGTTCATCGGTGCCCTCAGAATTCGATTCCGAGCACCGGTTCAAAAGTTAGAAATTCCCGCTCGTTCGTTCACTGAACGTACCCGAGCCAAACTTCGAAAATTAATTCCGGGCACACCGGGCCTCGGAATCAGGCGCTGTCAGAAACTGAGTTCTTTTAAAATTCCAAAGAAAATTAAGAAAAAAATTTTCCTTGAAATTTCCGGGTCTTTACATTACTACCACCTCAGGGCTTTACGTCCCCGTAAAGCTTCAACACAAACTTGGGATACAAAAATGGTACAAAGCACACATCTGAGCCTTCCGCTCCCATGTGCTTACCTGGAGGTTCCCGTACTGCTAGAGAAAGTGCACCCGAGGAATCGATCGTCCTCGTAGGATCTTCTCTTGTCAATCCTCGATCCCCACTGGAACCTCCGTGAAAGACACCCCATCGCCATCGTCCATCTCCTCATGGTCGATGATATGCAGAGGGTCGAGCACGTATCTCCTCAGTTGAGATACGTGGAAAAAGTCGTGCACCTAGTGCAACTGAAGTGGATGGGTCAAGCGGTAAACCACCTCACCTACCCAGCTAAGGACCTAGAAAGGTCCGTTGAACCTCGGAGATAACTTGCCTCCCTGGCCACATCTCCGTAAACCTCGTCGAGGTGAGACCCGTAAGAAGACGTGGTCGTCATACTCGAACTCCAGAGGTCTCCACCTTCTGTCAGCACAAGACTTTTTCCGGCTCTGAGCTGTCCTCATCTGCTCATGGATGACCTGGACCCTTCTCTAGTCTCACAAGAGCTACTGCGATTTCTTCTTTGACGATAAGAGAAATCCAGTCTCATCCCCTGGATGAACCACATTCGTTGCCTAATATAGTCAATCCTGACATGAATGATGCATTCATGCCATAGATGATGTCGTAAGGCCTCGACGTAACTACCAAGAGATCCAACTGTCACTCTCGCCCCCAAGGGTCGAGTCACACTGTCGGCATCAGTGTGAGGTCACTAGGTCTCCTCCAGTAGAAAACTCGAAAGTGAGGGTCAAGTCAACAGTCTTAACTGGAACCTCTTAGTAACAACACAAAAGAGGACAGGACTGAAAACTTCACAAAGGTAAGCATCTTTTATTATTGCAGCTCATAATACAAAGATGCTACACAATAGCAACAAGAAACTAGAAGTACAAAGGACGTATCTACTAGTTCCGCTCCTGTCCATCTGCTCCAAGAGCTCCATGATCGAAGGCCTCAGCTGCCTGAAGCTGAGCTCTCGCATGTCCACCAACTCCCTGCGGTCGGGGAGGACCTCCTGGTGGTGGTGGTGGAAACACCTCGAAGCGTCGTCCACCCCCAGTTGCCCGTCCATCTCCTCTTCCATGGCCGCCCTGATCGAACCTATGCCTCTGCCTCAGAGGTTCTTCATTTAACTGTTGGTCATATGCATGGTGGGTCGGACAGTCACATGCTATGTGACCAATTCCGTCGCAGGAGTAACACCTCATGGCAGGTCTGGCTCTATCACTTCCCTTGGTGCCCCGCACTACCGACCCTGAGTCACGCGGTCGACCACCTGTAGGTCTAGTCCTCTTGAACCCCTGCGTCATCTGTCTACTGCCCGCTACAGAAGACTTTGCCGCATGCCGGCTAGTGGTGGGTCCTGCTCCTGGAGACTGCTCAGCAAGGAAACTCTCCAGTAAGAGGGCTCGCTCCAACACTCCTGTCTACGTCGGAATGTTGTGCGATACAACCGAAGCTCTGATCTCCCGCCTGAGCCCCTGCTCGAAGGTTCGGGCCCTGAAGAACGGGTCTCGTACCATATCTTTGGAGTAGCGCGAGAGGTCTGTGAATCTCGCTGAGTACTGCGCCACTGACATGCTGCCCTGCCACAGCTGAAGTAGCTCTTGTATACGCACTGCTTGAAGGGTGGCTGGTACAAACTCTGCCCGGAACAGGATCTCGAAGTCTTTCCATAGAAGTGTCACCTCGTCATGCATCTGGAGCATCAGGCTCCACCATTTGCCTACTGCTGCCTGAAGAAGGCTGGCAGCAAGGATCACCATGAAATCTGTTGGCGTCCCCACTAGACTAAAGACTCTCACCACAGCCTCCAGCCAATCCTCAGCCACCTGCGGGTCCGTCCCTCCCTGAAACCTGGGTGGCCTCTGGCGCTGGAACTCATGTAGTGCGCTCAAGCGACGTGCATCCTCTGCTACTGGGGCTGGTGGCATCAGTGGCCCAACGGGTAGTAGTACCGCTGGTGCCTCCGCTGGTGCCTCAACTGGAAAAGGGCCCTGTACTGAGGCCTCTTCGCTCAGCGGGCTGTCAGTACGCACCACTCTTGGGGCTCTAGCTGGTCGTCCACGGGGAGGCATCCTGAAAGAAACAACGTGACACGGTCAAACAATTTATACCTGGTGAGCTGACCTGGTTTGAGCTGATATTCAAATAAAACTTCCGGAAAACACTCACGCAATTAGTGTTTTCGTGCACAAAGTCGGAAATCAGTTGTCAGGGTCCTGGTGTATGGATAGGTCGGCCGCCCGCACCAACAATGGACTCCCTGAACTGAAAACCACACTCGGTACTCTTAACACTATTTCTTCATAGAAAGAAACATCTGAGTTATAAGTTCTACGGTAGAACCGAACTCCTTTGATACCAATTTGTCACGACTCGTCCTCGGGTCCCGTGCCGTGACTACCCCAAGCCCGCCTTCCATAGGCCAGGGGTTGGCGACTAGCACCAAGGCGTAAATCCCAGTAAAAAGGGAAGGCATTTCCTTTGAAAAGTAAACAAGCACTACAGAGTAAGCAAGCGGAATAGTAAAAACTAAGTAATAACAGAGTACAAATGAAAGTGCGGAAAAGTAAATGGGCCAGTATACAAACTCAAATTGAGAGTAAAGTACAAATCGAAAGGGAAAACATCAACGGTAAAGTAAATGCCACTACACCGAGCTGTCCACTGGAGATCTTACCTGAAGGGTGGGTACAGATAGCTCTACTGCTCCTCGGGTCCCGCCATCCGCTCCGAGCACGTCCCGCCCAGTGGTCCACCTCCAGGTACCGTCCTGCTCTGCAAGCCTCAACCACGATCAACGCTGTCCATCGTCTGCAACCAACACAACGTAGTACAGGCATAACCCGTGCAGGGGTGAGTATAACGATACTCAGTAGGGACCCCGAGACCCTCAAGGTCTCACTAAAACCAACAAGGATAACCACAAGAAGATCTCAATAGATAACCTCTACTTAGATATATGCCCATACATATACCTAAGTTATCAAGTAACTCATCTCAATCATGAGGAAACACAAGGATTGTGAAATCAACGGATAACCACTACCCAGGTATATGCCCATACATATACCTAAGTTATCAAGTAACCCATCTCAATCATGAGGAAACACAAAAGGTCAAAAGTCTCAGCTCAAACCAGGATTTTCATTATCGAAACCGTAATTGCTGAAGAGCTCCGTCTCTGGAGTGTACAGTGGTCCTGCCACGACTCCGAGGTACTGCTCACTAACCTAAGACTGCCGAGGTACTCCTCCTGTCGAGTACCGCGGGCCTGCCACCTCACACAGTAGTGCATCCCACCGAGGTCTGCCACCCAACACAGTAGTGCTCCCCCCTCATAGCCTGCAGAGGTACTCCTCCTGTCGAGTACCGCGGGTCTACCACCTCACATAGTAGTGCTCCTCCGCTATGGGTCTGCCACCTCACAAAGTAGTTCTCCCCACTAGGCTATGTATGTCACTCCGAATCGAATCGAACAAGCAGTCTTCAGGTCTCGACCGGCTACACGGTCTCCGTACTCCGTACGCTCATCTCTGGGAGGGTCCTCTCCATGAGCTACAAGACGATACTCCACGTATCTCAAAGTCACACGAAGAAGTATCTCAAAGAACCGCCTCGTCATAGGGGTCTCAATGCAACAGACGACGCGTCAATCGGATGCCCGGTCTGTGAGTTATTAGCCATTTCGTCCCAGGGGCCCGGTTGGTTTCGTGAGCGAACCAAACCCGGCCATATCTCAACTGTACCCCGAACTCTCATAGGGTATACACATAGGGACCATTTCTCAACAAGATCTCCAACGCCGCCGATGGTTCGTCAAATGGACGTTCTGTCAGAAAGGTATCAGCTTTTCCGTTCTAGGGGCCCGGTTGGATTTTGGTGTGATCCAACCCAGCCAAAACCCAACTGCGTCCAAAACTCAGGCAGAGTATGCCAAAAGTTCTGTATCGTCAACAGGAACTCAATGCAACAAACGGCACGCCAATCGGACGCCTGGTCTGGAAGTTATTGGCCTTTTCGTTCCAAGGGCCCGGTTGGTTTCGTGTGCGAACCAACCCGACCGCACTCCGACGGAATCCAAACCTCGAGCAGAGTAAGCCAAAAGATCCGTCTCTCTTAGAGGAATCCATCAAAGTTGATGGCACGTCAATCAGACGTCTGGAGCTCAAGATATGAGCGTTTCCGCTTCGAGGGCCCGGTTGGCTTCGTGTACGAACCAACCCGGCCGAACCCAAAGTTCTCCGAAACCTTGATTGTAATATACTGAAATGACCGTCTCGATCCAAGTATCGCGTTTCCATTTACTGTTCGTCATTCGGAGGTCCGTAGTCCGAGATATGGGCGAAAAACCGAAACCCATCCGAAACCGGGGGGTTTGGGCCCGGCCCGACCCCCCCTCGTCCGACCCGAACCGGGTCGACCCGACCCGGTCCAGCTGGACCCAGCCCGGCCGGCGGCGCGGCCCAGCCGGTGGTGCGGCCAGCGCGGCGGCGCGGCCCGGCGTGGCGGCGCGGCCTGGGCGCCGCACGTGCGCCGCACGCGGGGGGTAAAGCCCCCCTGGGTTTTGTGGATCTCGGCCGGCCTTAGGCCGACTGTTTTTCCTTCACACGCGGGACCCGCGGGTCCTGCCTCATAAGCAAACCGGCGGCCGGCACGGCCGGCCGCCTTCCACTTCTCCGCCGCGGCTCTCCTGATCTCCGGCGGCCGGCGAGGCCAGCCGCCTCTAGCTGCTCCGCCACGGCCGTAGGGTCGCGGCTATTCCTTATCCGCCGGCGGCCGTTTTTCCGGCCGCCCCTTCCAGCTCTGCCGCGGCTCAAGCCGCGACCCTTGTTCGATTGGCACGACATGACAGCGCCGCGCCCCTCCGCCGTGGCCCGACTCCGGGCGCGGTCTCTTCCGCCTTCAACGGCGCGGCGCGACAGCGCCGTGTTTCTTTGTCCCGTCCCATACCAGCCGTAGTTTCTTTTTTTCCACGCGGTGCAACGGCACCTTGTTTCCCCGCTCTAATCTGCAATAAATATAATCACTAATGGAGGAAGGTCGGCCGTGTTTGTGTGGTCCGGCCTCCTTCCGTTAATCCGATAACAGGTGATTATTTAAAACAATGAAGAACGCCAGAAAAAGATATTCAAGGATACCAATGAAAACCCCTACAACCTCTTAAATAAAAAGAAGCATACAAATAATCTCAACCCACAATTAAAATAAAACATTTGCGGATCAACTTAATGATGAGTTGATCCGGTTCTTTGTTTTAGAAGAACAACCAAGTGAGAAAATACCATTCTCAAAATAATCACCTACCTTGATTTAAGAGGTGACGAGATTCAGCATCACGAAAAGAGATGTCGCAGAAGAAGACGTCGTCGGTGTCGCAGGTATGGCGTCGCGGAAGACGGTTCCCAAGAACGTGGCGTTCTTCGTTGATGTCCGATTGTTCTTCGCGTTCTTCGTCAAGAGGATTAAGAAACTTCAAGTCTTCTAAGCCTTTTTTTCCAAAAGATCTCAAACAACACAACCCAACCAAATAAAATAAGTTCTCCACTTATTTTATTGACTTCACAAGGCTTTTGAAATTCAAGTGTTTGAAATTCAAAAGACTCACACAACTCACCACATTAAATTCAACTCATTTAAGACATAAGTTATAACTAAGTTAAATTCATTTAAGTGGGAGTTGAGGGGTTTTAGAGGATATGAAGAGGTGGGGTTTTTGTGGGCCCCACCACCCTCATAACCTCCCAAGGGATGTTGGGTGGTTACCCAACTTCCACCATGAGCTAACACTTAGAGTAAGTTAATAAAAATTGTAGTGTAGTTAAAAAATAAACTTCCACAATTTTTATTATCAACACTCGTGTAAACGCAACTCCGGAACATGAGTTCCTAAGCAAAAACAGGTGCTGTGAGTTCATCGGTGCCCTCGGAATTCGATTCTGAGCACCGATTCAAAAGTTAGAAATCCCCACTCATTCGTTCACTGAATGTACCCGATCCAAACTTCGAAAATTAATTCCGGGCACACCGGGCCTTGGAATCAGGTGCCGTCCGAAACTGCGTTCTTGTAAAATTCCAAAGAAAATTAAGAAAAAAATTTTCCTTGAAATTTACGGGTCTTTACATGAAACATTTTATCCAATCTGAAACACATCAGTATTAACATAGGTCATTCATGATCATCATCTATTCAAATCCATTGTAATGGATCATAATGTAAATTAGAATTAACCCATGAATATCCTAGGGGAGTGTCAACTCAGATGAATATTAAGTGGAAAATAATGGTATTAAAGAATGTTGTATGAAAAATACACAACGAATACTTTTCGGGGGGTTTACCCCTAGATGCACATGTTCCTAATCTACATTCACATGAACCTTCCAAATGTTGAAGTTTTTCTATCAAAATCACACAACATTCATTACTATAACATAGGAAATTGTCATATAAATTGGATTATCCTATGAGTCTTCACTAAATCCTTCTTATCCTACATTCCAAAGGTTAACTATACCATTCAAATATGCAAACTATATTGACTCATACCTTTTACACATTGATATTACATCTTATTTCATGAACATTCATAACATAACATAATGATCCATTAATGAACCGTACAGGTCTAGTTCCATTGGGAACCATGATAGATAACCCACTTGTTCATATAAAATATATATCACCCCATATAATTTTTCATAGAACTCTACCTTTGTATACATAACATACTTAAAAACATCCATCATATTCTAGGGAAGGAAAACATAAGAAATAGTTATCTTAGATGCCCAATAAGGGTAATCAAGGGAGATATTAATGATTACATAAGATTAATATGAAAAAAGGTATGAAAACATGATATTAACATTTTAAACCCATACCATGTATATCATTGTTAATAATATTTATTCATGGAATAAATATTTTTATTTCATAATACATGATTCTTATAGGAATTAATGAATATTATCCATGAAACTAAAACATTGGAAAAATATATAGATTGTGTCTTTCAAATCAGCATATAAAATCATTAACTTTGTATTCAAGGATCACATACAATAATATCATAGTGGATTAGGTTCATCACTCATTTCATCATATAATTCATGGGTAAATCCCAATACAATAATCGTATAAAGAGACCCTTACTGAACTGAGTTCACTCCCCATTTTATTAACATTTATCTCATGACATATCAATCATCACCTAATTCATTAGAGTGCTATATAATATTGAGCCCAACCATTAGTTAATGAAAATAAAAAGGTTGTGTTCTATAAGATTATAAAAGTGAAATTATATATACAAAAATGAAAGAGGAACTTGTTTCATAATCAAATCATCATGGCATAACTCATGTAAAATAACGAAATTTTATAAATATTTCATCAATTCATCATAGAACATCCTTGTAAAAGGAATGGATTTCATAAAAATCATTTCTTGAAAATCATAATACATATATATAAATAATAAATATGGTATCATTAGATTATATCCCCAATAAATATTGTATAACGCAAAAGGATGTTATCTTTGATGATAAATACCATTAAAATATCTCATGGAAACTTTCTTGAGAAAAATATCCTTCTAACATTCAATTGAAATATTTAAAATATAAGGATTAAATAAACATTAAATAAAAATTACATTTTAAGGTAATATTAGAAAATTGTAATGTTATCTTCAAGGAATTGAGTGGTCATTACAACAATAAAATTTGTTCAGGTTGATTATGAAAATATAACGATTCATTTCAAATTTTTGTAAAAATTCCAAAGTGTCATGTTAAAAAAAGAAATGAATTTCTATTTTAGAACATTTTGTAAAATTTAAATAAATTGTAATAATGATGATTGGAAATCAGAAGATAATATAAAAAATTCATGGAATGATTTATAAAAAAATTAGACATAGAAGAAAAAGAATGTTTGACCGAAGAGAGAAATAAAGACAATTACCCTTAAAAATATGAATTAAGTCTGTTCATTACACAAAAGGGAAAAATTAATGAAAAAAATATAAGTAATGATAAATAATAACGAGTGAAGAAAATACAAAAGTTTCATGATATTTATACAATAATATTTCATCATTGAAACATAAATCATAGACAGTCTTGATAAACAACGACATATGAACCTAAAATCTTTCCCATTTTAGTAACATTTAATTCCAAACCTCATGAAATATTAAACCATATATGGATACATATATCCACATTATTTTATTTGGAATCATCAAAAAATTCATTAATGGTCAGCATATATATCACAAAAAAGAAACAAGTGGTGATTATGGAATGTGTCTTATATGAGTAAAAGTGAAATTAGAATCCATTACCCATAGATTTAATTCCTTTAATGGTTCTTTAAACTCATATATAATAAATTAAAATTCATTTCAATTCTGTACTATAGTCATATAAAAACATATAATATCATATATCATCCTATTAGGGCATTTTAATACCAATTTATTAATAATTCTTTTTTAGTATCAATTTTTTGTGTTAATTGTTCGGTCTTTCCTGAGAATTTCAATTTTTTAGTTTTAGTACATTTACATTGATTGATCATTAAACATCCTCAAATTTAATTTCTTATATATATATATTAATCATATATATTCATTGAATATATATTTTTATTTTTCAATAAAATGTGGTGATAGAAAAATGAATTTTATCATTCCTTGTGACCATAGGTTATACGTATGCATGAAATTAATTTTCACATTTCAATGGATAGAACAAAAAAGATAAATAATAATAAAAATTTCTCTAATTATAATAATATCACAAATAACATATATATATTTTAAATCTATTATTGTTACTATCCAATTAGATTGGCGATGAAAAATGAATTACATGATTATGTGGTGACGGTGTGTCATATGTACAAAAATGTCACTTTTTAACTGTTCCATAGGATAAAAATAAGATTTATAATATTTGTCACATAATAATAATAAAAATTCATAATATTTAAGATACTGAATTTTTTATTTTAAAATGCATACAAATGATTTATAAGAGTTTGAATAAGAAATAAAATTGATAACTCACGATTAAGAGTTATACCTCTTCCTTGAGAACCCTATTTTTGATTAAACCTTATATATTGAGGGTTTGGTCTTTTAGAATTAAAATAATCTCTATAATGTGTTTAATAAATATATAATGTTATCATTGTAGGTTATGGTAAAGTTTTAAGGATGAAAATATTCGAGGAAGAGAGGAGAAGATGTTCTATTTATAAGTGAGGGGAGGGGTACTCTTGGAATTTCAAAAAAAATTAAAATATATTTGATTTATAAACAAGAAAAGATATTGATAAAAGTCACATACTACAAAAAAAGATAGGGATGATATATTATTAACTAGCGAGATTTAGGTACTTTTGGTCACATTTTCGACCTTATTTTTTTATTAAAACATTGGGTAACCAATTTTATCTTAAACCTAAGTAAAAAAAATTTAAATATTAAAGGGTTATAATTTTTTACATAAGGTGAAAATTGAATCATGAATTCCTAAGGGATGACATTTGAGAAAATATATGTCACATCGTGAGTTTTTATAGACCTTTTTTTCGAGTAAATTAAATTTTCATTAATGTCTTCAAATGCACTAAGACAAATATTCTATTCACATGGAACTGAACTTATGTATGTTACATGGCACAAAATCATCATATGTAACATGTAACAAACTTGGTGTATTTTATATAGAACATTAAGTTGGTGTACGTTAAACAAAGCACCAACTTGGAAAACATTACACGCAACATTGATGTTTCTACAAAATATGTTTTTTTTTGTTATAATTATTTAAATGATATAATTATAACATTGAACTTCAAATATGAATATTAATATTTAGAATTACTTTTAAATTATTTTTTATAAATTTTTAATATGAATTACACATATTTATAATGAAATATATTATTTCTGGTAAACTCATTTAATGTTTTAAAATATTCTTTTCTCGAATGGCCAACTTTTAAAAAATAAAATAATTTTTTGAAATAATTTTTAATTTATATTGATATAAAAAAATTAATTTTTGAATTTGTAAAATATAATTATATTATGGTGAAATTTTTATATTTTTTCTATGAAACTTCATTATTTGGATGAATAGTGAAAGATACGGGATTCTAATTCAATACTACATTCTCATCTAATTTATTAATAATGACAAATTATATTTAAATATTTTTTGAAAGATTAATTATATTATATTTTTATCAATTAATCCAATGTGGGTAATTTTAACCAATTCAAATAGAAATGGGATATAAAAACATAGAAAACTTTTGATCAGTTTTAATTTAAAACCTGTATTGTCAACCCGACTATAGGATTAATTTTAAATTAATTTCTACAACTTCAATGATTTTACTTTCCTTTTTTTAATATGATAATTTCATTTGAGGAAGTGTGGACTACAAACTCCCTCAAAGCGATATGATTCATTCATACACTACATGGATTATATTAAGGATGATTTTATATAGTATATAATATATATATATATGATATCATAAAAATAATTTAATAACGATATATATATATATATATTTCTTTTACTTTTTTTCTTTCAACATGGAAACTAAACAGAAATTGCGTTTATGCATACGTTGGGCCTACCATCTCCATGAACAATATATTCTATTTTATACTTATATATTATATATATTATCTTAATTAAAATATATTTTATATAAATGATATTTATATCATGTTTTAAATTCTGAAAATCATGATGTAAAGTATAAATATCAATGATATTACAAATTCTGACACAAGTGATGAATAAAGATAATATTATCTGAAGTTAAACATTAACATAGGTTTGTTAACAAGAGTGTAATATAATGTCATAATTAAAATATATAAATATATAAGAATATGGTTCTTTTAAGTATGTATAATAAATTTATATTTATTATAATGGTGGATTGAATGAGTACGATGGGAGTCAAGACACAAGGTAAGGGGATTTCATCTAACTTTTTATTTTTATTAGATACATGCTATGATTGACAAACATTACCTTTTTGTGTTGTATGTAATAACCATGATTGTATTCTATGTATAATTTACCTAAATTTATGGGTATTAAAATATTCATTTTATTATTTTCTTTCATAGGGTTTATGTTTCAATAGTTACCAAATTAGTAAAATAGATTTGTCTCAATTTTTCTTCATTGAGACACATGTTTTGTTAAGAACCAAAATTATTTTTCAAAGAGTATGTAATTACATTATACATTTTATATCCATAATTATCTTTTTTCTTGATATTTTAATCTAATTTAGTTTCAGAGTATGTTCTGATGTTACTATCTTATAAGTGTTTACTGGGTCAATCTCATCTTTTTTTTCAAGGTTGTTTGGGTTTATTCTTACATTGATGAAATCGTATGATCCATCTCTCAAGAACACTCCTGAGTTTCAATATACTATATTTATTCATTATTTGCAAACATATTAGTACCATTTTTACACTCAGTGGTACTTAATATTATGTTTTTAGATAAAATCTAATTGTCTCTCTATCCTGTTAGATATCTATTTGATTCAAAAACAATGTCTTGGAAAATGCATTCAAAAATGTTTTCCAAAATGTTTTAGAAAGTTCATTAAATCCAATTTTAAATGATAAATTATTTTAGAAATGTATTATGGCATTCAATGCTTACATTATAAATTTTCAAAGCAATTTTCTAATACAATGTTTTTCAAAAGTTTTATGTTTAAAAAAGTGTACACAATGCAGCAAGGATATTTTCCATAATAAATGTTTTTAAAATAACTTGTAAAATTATTTCCCCTCTAGGATAACATCATTTTGTGTTACTCATTCGTTTTTGGGGAAATTATTCAATTATTCCATTAATATTCATTTTATGAATAGATTATGTTTTGAGGGATTGATGATGATGAAACGTGTTTCTCTTTCCTGGGTTATATGATTTAGAAAGACACTTCTTTTAACAAGTTATTTTTATGATGAAATAGTTTTCAAACCAGTCTCTTTACATATTTTATAATATGATTACATGTTCATAATAACCATTTAATTTCATGGGGTATGATATGTTTATTTATGATCATGTGGCACATGTGTGTATGATTTCATTATAAAATCGGTGTGACCTATATCTCTCTTCAATGCCATGGGAAATATTTATATCTCATGAGATAGACAATGTTGGTCTCCAGAACAATCCTTAACTATTAATTAGACCATGTTAATGAACCATGACTACCAATATAGTATGATGAGTCAACGTTTCTACTAAGATAACCATGGGAGTGAATCATGACTACCAAGATAGTATAGGAAGTGAACTTATACTGCCAATATGGTCTTGTTAGAGATACCTTGGCTAATATGGAAATCATATTATATGTATATGTGTCTGCCACAATTCCACATTTTATTCCTATGTGATTTTTTCATGTCTTAATTTATTTATCTTCTTATGATTCATGTCTTTTGAACTACCAAGATATTTTCTATGATTCATGCATATAATCTTTGATAACCTATATATGAACTTTTATTATCATGATCATGTTATCATACCATTATGATCATGATTATCCTTACATATCTATCTATTTTACCATTAATTATCATTTTCACTCACCCTTTTTTATGTTTACATACCCAAGTTATAAATATATGTATTATGTTTGATGTTAATATTAAAGGGTTTTATTGAAGAAGAACCTAAAGCGAGATAATGTAGCCCATTTATGTACCCTATTTTTTTTTCTTGTTTTCAAAGGAACTAGACTAGTACTGTCATTGGGAATATGATTGTATAATGTTTTCATTATTCAGAAAATTTAGTATAATGTTAATTTAGGAAAAAAGATGGTAGTTATAGTTGGTATCATAGAAAGTTTGAGTTATCCTTCAGAATCTATGATGAGAAAAACTTAGTGAGAACCCTAGGGACATGTTTGATGATTTAAATAATATTAAAGAAAATTATTAGAAATATTTCCTAGATGTTTGGTGAATAATAATGTGAGTTTTTTCCTTTAAATACATCCTTGTATGGATACTAGTTGTGGATATGGATCTAGAACATAAGTACCTTGGGGTAACAACTCAGACAAGATGTTCCAGGCCTGACTAGGGGAAATCTAGTACATGAAAACGACCTTGCTGACCACCTTTTTTGACACTCCCAGGGGATATGCTTTTGGAATAAACAAACTCTTCACAAACCATCATGATGGATTTAAAAATACTTTTTCTATAAATAACATTGCATAAACCTAAGGGGTCATAGATTAATGAAAATGTTATAACATAGACATCCTCGAAGATTCATTTCATGATAATATGGTTCCTCATTATAGTAATTGTTTTTTACTCTATGATTTTGGTTTTAGTCAATGGTTGGAACCTAAAATAAACACATTAATAGTGGCTGTGATTGATAATGCAACATTATTCCTCCAAAGAAACCAAATGATATGGGAGATGGAATAGAAAACTTTGTTGTTATACTCATAAAACATTCTCAATATATGAATCATGGTAGAATTCCCAGTGGGAAATGTAGAGAAAAACATTCTATTGAGTCTTTCCTCAGGAAATGCCCACCTTCTTTCAAAGGGTCTTCTGATCCACTTGTTTCTAAACAATGGATTAGAAATACTAAATATATATTCTTTTTTCTCCAATATTTGAAGAAAGAAAAATTCATTTTATCTACCTATTAGTTAGAGGGAGAAATATAACATTGGTGGACTCTAATCAAGAACATGAGGCAACAAGATGATATTGATTTTATGGATTGGGATGAGTTCAAGAACAAATTTTTCACTAAGTACATTTTTCATATTCTTCATACCAAGATTGAGAAATAGTTCCTTGAGTTAATGCAATGTTATAATGAATCTATTGGTATCTACGAAGCTAATTTCATGATACTTGTGGGGTACGCTTCAAAAATTATCATCCAATCCAAAATTAAATATTATAGGTTATTTAGTGTCTTAATTCAAAGTCTCAGAAGGTAATTTCCTATAAGATACATTTGCAGCTATAATGATAATTTTCATTATTCAATCATGGATTAAATTTAGTATATAGTCATGCATCAATCACATGGTTCTAATAAGTAGAGGAATTTGGAGTTTAAAAGAAAACCTAAAAACCATGAAGAGAAAAAATGATCTTCCCTTTATGCCCTAAGAGCAGGAATAAGCATTGAGGAAATTTCTTTAAGGGGTCTAATAATTTTTTTATGTGTATAAGGGAAGGCCATCAGGAATTTGATTTCTGAAGTGATGGGATGAAGTTAGCTAATGTAGTGAATGGGGAAAAAGATACACAGAATGAACATACCACAATTTAGTGCCACAAGTGAAATGAGAATGGGAATTATGCTAACCAACCCCCAAACCTAATGTCTGGTGATGATTATCTATGTCAACAACCAATTATGTCAAGGTACAAGGGTAAATATCATGAAATATCTATTTTAGGTGAGGGGTATGATAATGAAGTGGTGAAAGGTACACGTACCATCCACTATAGAACTGATAATGTGATATTTCATTCTTCATCTAGGCACTATTATATATATAATGAATTTTATATGGATGTTATGATTCCACCAAAACAATTAGATGTCGAATAAGTTTTGCAAACCCCTAATGGTATGATAATTTCATCTCAATTATATGATTCCTCTCCAATTGAATTTGGTGGGAATGTGCTTTATAAAAATACTCTCATTATTTATTTGGTTGAATTTGTTTCCATCTATGGCATGGATTGAATCAAATAAGGAAAATTATGTTTGAAATTTGAAACCCTCTTATGATCATCCATAAATGTGATGATATATATGAACAACCTATGGATATTACAACTAGTGCATGGGTCTTAATTTCAATTCAAAAGCGTTTTATTATCTCAAATGGTTAGGGAGAGAATTTACATCGATTATATTTTTATTGTTACGGATTATGGGGATCTCTTTCTAGAAGAGTTTAATAGTCTTCCACCAAAATGAGACATTTGGTTTCCCAAAGAACTCATTCATTGGTTCCTCAAAATTTTTATGGACACCTTATATAATGTAACTAATTGAATTGTAGGACATGAAGAAGAAAATCAATGAAAACCTTGATGGGGCATTCATTCGACAAAGGGTGTCACCTTGGGGTGAAACATTTATGTTTTTGAAAAACAAATATGGGTCAATGTGTCACTGCATTGATTCTCATGATTTTAACAATATAAAAATGAAGAACAAGTATCCCCTTTCCTGTATTGATGACTTGTTTGGTAAATTGTGTGAGGCTCTATACATTTCAAGATTGACCATCATTTTGGACATCATCAATTGAGGTTCAAGAAAGAGGATATACCTTAGACGATATTTCATACATGGTACCTACTCAATGACTATATAGTGATTCCTTTTGGTATTAGTAATTCCTCTTCTATATTCTTGTATTTTGTAAATATAGTTTTTAGAGATCACCCCAGTCGGTTTGTAGAAGTATTTATGAATGATATCATTACACATTCAATGTGAAAGGAAGAGTATGACGATCACTTTTGAAATGTACTAAAGACCTTATAAAAGGAGAATCTATTTGAAAAATTTACAAAGATGGAATTTTTGTGGAAAAATGTTTCTTTTTTTGGTCACATAATCTCAAGAGGTGGTATAATAGTAGATCAATCAAAGAAGGAGGTTATTGAATGCTATCAGTGACCGACCATAGTGATTGAGATATATATATTTCTTGGTTAATTTATATATTACAGACTATTTGTGGAGATATTCCAATGACTATCTAATCATATAACCACATTAACATGGATGGGTTTTATGTTGTTCTAAACAGATGGATATGAGGAAAATTTCATGAAACATAAGAGAAGGTTAGTCATCACACCTATCCTTACATTACCCTATAATAGTAAATGGTTTGTAATATATAACTATGAATACAAGAAGGTATTAGGGTTTTTTTCTTATGAAGAATAACATGGTTATGGATTATGCCTCATGAAAATTGAAGATTCCAGAAGAAACTACCCAACTCATGATTTGGATTTAAGAGTTGTAATTTATACATTTAAGATATGGAGGCACTATCATTAGGGGGAAAATGTGATATATATAGATCATAAAACTCATAAATATATATTAAAAAAAATGATTGGAACATGTTCTAGAGAATATGGTTAAAGATGATATATGATTTTTACTTCCCAATGCATTACCACGTTTAGAGAGTGATCAATGTGGCCTATGGTTTGAGTCAGAAGGATCCAGAATTATTATCCATGATGAGGATAAAAATGATCAAATATTTCTATATTTGAGAACGATGGTTATATAAATCTTGAAGGAATGGAAGAGTATTATCTTTATCAAATAAATGTTTAACCCTCTATCCATTAAATAAATAAATAGGTGCTGAAGGGAGATGAAGAAATAAAAAATAAAGTTAGAAATGTTCCCCAGATAAAACTTGTAACACCACGAGATTTTATGAAAAATGTTCTTTTTAATTTCATCGATGTCCTGTATTGTATGCTACACCAAAAGGATCTTTCACTACACGCGTTCCTGACTTGGCTTTCACTACACGCAATCGAGACCTTCCACGATAGCGTATGCTGTATGCAATACTGAGCTTCACTAAACAATGATATGTTATATAAAATAGACATTATGAATATTAATACCCTCTTTTTGAAATATTATTTTTCAAAATGGACTTCATTTTTGGATTCGGAATATCGAAATTATCCTACGGTGAAATTTTGGTATTTTTCGGAAAACGTTGAATTTTTGATGAATAGTGAAAACACTGGGTTACTATTTAAAAACCGACTTTTTATTTAAATATTTTTTTTATTTATATTTATTTTATTTGAAAATTGATACATAATACCTATATAAGATCATTTTAATTCATTGGAGTCATTTTACAAAAATTATATATATATAAAAATTTTATTTAACTTTTTACCATCTTTTACCCACCTCCTAGGAGAATTTGAAAATTTACATAAAACCTAATTTTACCACTTCTATGAGTGGAATTTCAAAAATCCAAGAGACACAGTTATCATCAAGGAGTAAAATGTGGTTCAATTAGATAAAAATAATTTTTTGTGAATAGTAACTTTTTACTTTCTTTAGCACGGTTAAACGTAAATAGGGTAATTAAGGGTAAAAATGATATTATTATTACCCTAAAGCATGTTCTAATTCTATTGGATAAATATAATTCGACCAAAAACAATATTAGGGATAAAATATTAACCTTTAGTTCCACATGGATTTGATTAAGACATTTAATATTATTTTATTTAAAGAAGAGTTAAAATAGTTAAAATCAAAGTTTAATAACTAAACCATTTTTAATATAGGGTCATAAATAAGTTAAATTAGAATATAAATATTAATTATATAGCTAAAAATATTTCCTATGTAATGGTAGTTTATTTATAATTTTTAGACTTTAAATAATCTAATTTAGTTATGACACAATGATGATGGAGTAATTACTTTATTAAGGAAATATTAACATAATTGATATTAGAAATACCCAGATAAATGTACTTTGAGACTTTTCATTAATTACACTAATTTTATAGGTTAATATGACATATTATCATTTATTTCATTAACTTTGTTTGAACAAATAATGTTGTAATGACTTTCAAAAAAATCAATTACCAAATAGTGTCAAAATTGACATAAAATATGTTTCAAAACAAATATTATATTATTAATTTTTATTCTATTTCTAAAAATATAAGGTTCGACCAAATGACTTATATAAGGTTATGTATATTAAAAATTAACCACTTGGGGTTCTTTTGGCTTCTTATAGTATGTTTATTAACCATATAGTGTAAGAAAACAAGAAGACACAGTAAAAGATAAATTATTTAAATTAGAGATAAATCTAAATGATAAGGTTAAAATAGTAACCTAAACTTTTCTAAAATCTATCGGTTGAGCGGATTTCGACCCATAACCACCTTAGATTCTAAATAAATCAGTTCAGAGCAATTAAAAACTGAATATGACTTAATAATAAAATAATTTTTTAAGTTTTTCCTAAGGTGACCCTTTCATCGCTTATAAAAGGGCACCTCCTCCCTCTCCTCCTCACACTACATTGAGCCTTTAGGTTCAGCCAAACCCTACCAATTTCTCTTCTCCACTTCCCTAGAAACATCCTAGGGGTACTGGTCTTCTTCAGAGGCCATCTTTAGTTCCCTAAGAGGAGGGTAAGAAGAGGCGCTTCAAAGAAGAGGTAATGTCTGTTACCGATTTTTTCAACTTTATTTATTATTATACTTATTCTTCATTAGTTGTTTCATTATGAAGTAATAACATCAGTATCACTCATATACTGATATGTTTCTATAAATATTAAACAAACCTATTTCACTGTCTATCCATCCTATGGAAAACGAAATCAACACGCGTGCGTACGTACGGAATACCGTCTCCACGCCGTGGTGTTATCTATTTTCCACCACCACCTTACTTGGATGGGTAAAATGGTGTAAAGAATAACTATATATGATTATTTTAAAGTGATATTGATTATGAAATAGTAAACATACACTTAAATAAAATTCCATGATCATGGGAATGATATCATCGCTCGTGCGTACGTACGACCTACCGTCTCCACAATGTTATGCGACTCGTTCTACATGATCTTCAATTCATAATGATTATATAAATGAATTGAATGAATAAATATGATATATATTACACTAATACCATTCTGTAAATGAGTTATCTATAACCTAAAAATAAGAATAAGAATTTATTCGACAAAACACGCATAAGAACAAAAAGCAATAAACACCCGAATAACAAGTAACAATGAAATATTTCTAAAACAAAGCTAAGAATATGACCATATATGATATCATAACAATGATTATGATTCTGTAATAAGTCAATAACATTATTTAAATCATTATAAATGTGGTTCGGACACATACAAATCAAATCGGACCAAAGGTAATGGAAAATTTCCCAATCTCAATTTTTATCCGAGATTGTTTATACTTCGGTATTTACTGGGGAATATTTATCTTCCACATCCATGATTACTCAATATTTAATATTATTTCTATCCTCCTATAGTTTTTTAAATCAAAATTTACCCTTTGGTGAGTTTTTAGTAAAAGATATGAAAGGAATCTTTTGTTGTTTTTAGTACGAGGTATTTTTTTTTAATTTTTTGGCCAAAGTACGAGAAGAATGTTTTTATTTAACTTATACGGCATGAATGGAATTTTAGAAAATTAGTTCCATGAAACTTATTTTACAAGTTTTCATGTTCATTTTTAATAAACTTATTTATGTTTAAAACTATATTACATGTTCAGAATGGAATTTTTTTTGAACTAGAAATGATATTTTCCTCAAGAATGAAGTTCAAGTGTTTTATCAAAATTATTTTCCATATAAGATAATATAGGGTTATAGTTATATTCCTAATTTTAAACTAATTTTATTATGTTATGATGGAATTATTTTTATGATGTCCTTTTATCTTATATGCATTATGTTATGATGGCATGATGTTTAAGAATCCCATTTTTATTACATGGGTTTTTCTATGATGTATGATTTATGATCTTGTGGCAAACATAGGAATGGTATCATTATGTGATGGGTGGGACCTATATCTCCCTCCAATGAATTGGGTAAATATTTTATCCCATGAGATAGATATGGCTGGAATGGAAAGTTAAACCAATTCAGTGATATATGACAAGAACAAGGAGTGAACTCAGTTCAGAAATAGACTTTTTCCACTAAGATAGTCTTGGAAATGAGTATTGACTAATAAGAAATTATTTTATAGGATTATGTGTGTATGCCACGTGGTTTCATGTCTTATGTTATGATTTTTTTGGGATTACATTTCACTACTATGATTTATCCCATGTTATTAAATTATGATCTCTTTTGCAGGTTAAGATTTCCAAAATGATATGTTCTTATGAATACCATATAAAAAAATTAAATAAATAATCATGAATATACATGATATGTAATGATTGATAATGAATTACATTGGTTTGCAAGGTAGTAGTCCACTATACACCCGGATAATGGTTTCATTTCCTATTTGATGGAAGTGAAGATAGAAATAGGTTATGAAAAATAAAATAAAATAATAAGATAATATTTTATATTATATATTTATTTTATTATATTATCATGGTTTATGAATATTTTATGGTTGTGGAAGTAGAAAAAAAGGGAATACCCAATTAAGAACGATGCCTCTTCTTCAGGGGTCTTAATGATGTTTTCACGGAAATCCTTCCATGGGGGATTTTATAATAAAACAAAGGTATATATTACATGGGTAGGGAATGTAGGAATAAATTTTTGTATGTACACGATGAACCAAAATTATATAAAGGTGAGATGAAGAGTGGATAGTGGATGGTCTTTCAAAGTGGTAGAGAGGATGCACTCAGAATTTTTAAATAGAAAATGTTATAACCATGATATATACATGAAACAGGGATTTAAAATGGAGCATTAGGGATCCATAGATGATATAATGTTGAAATATGGCCATAAAATATAATTTATGAAACCTTTTATGTCATTTTAACCTTTATTTTTACTTTTTAACAATCAATAAACCCATTTTCATGTTAACTATAATAAAATATTTTTACAATATTCACAATTCATTATGACCAAAAATCAATTTTTTCCATTTTATATAATATATATTCTTATTATTCCAAATATGGAATACAATTTATGAAATTAAATTCAAATATTTTGTGGATTTAAATTTAAAATAAAACATATAGATATAATGAAAAATTGTTTTTTATGAAATATATTATTCACGATTAAGATGTTCTTATACTAACATTATGACTAGTAATTACAATTATTTGAATTTAAATTCGTATATATATATATATTCAATTTAATAACTCCCCATTAAGGGTTATTTAAATTAATAACAATAGATAAACAATATTCACTTTAAAACAGTTTTGATTAAAATATGTTGTTAAGCGTCAAAAACATAAATTAAAATATAGTATAAAGAGGATTTAAATATAATTATTTAGATTAAATTTAAATAAAAAAAATATTTGAAATAAAATTAAATGATCAATAATACATATAAATTAATTATTTTATAAAAAATAAATTTCAGTTTTACCAAGAAAATGGGTATTTTCACTATTAGTTGAAAAATCTATATTTTACGAAAAATAAAAAAATTAAACATAAATTAATTTTTATAGGTTTATTTAAAAAATATATTCATTTTTACCAATTAATATTCTAAATATTTTATAAATTATTTATAACATATTACCATAAAAATAAATTAATATCATTTTTGATGCAAAAATTGTTTTATGAAGAAAATTACATTACTAAAAATTGACTGATAGTTTACTAAGAATTTATCAATAAATTTAAATTGAGTATAAATTATTTAAATATATATTATATATTTATCAAAATGTATTTAATCATATACTTACCCTCAAATTCAAGGAATTTATTATAACAGTAATATATTTTGTTGGTCTTTTATGTTTGATATTGCGTGATGTATATACTATAGAACATAATTTTCCTTTTTAAATTTCATGGTGTAACATCCCCCAACCCAATTAAGTAATTTTTTCATCTATATTTTGTAATTAAACAGATAAACATGAATTTGAAATTTCAAAATTACGTTGTTGAAATCACACATCGTAAGAATGATTAAAAAAATGTCCACATGAAAAGTGAGTGATTTATATAAGAAAGGTCATTTATAATAATAAAAAACTAGGTTTCCAAAAAAAATATTTTGAAGTGAATTGATGGACATGGACTAGTTTTTTAGTTGTAAAATAATAATTTAGAGTGATAGGGATCATTGATCATATGAATGTGAATTAGAAAGAGAAAGTTGACCAATATAAACTAACGAGGTGTGAAAAAGACCATTATATCAATGGAAATTAAGGTAACTGGATATACTTTTCATTTTCAAGATATTTTTCCAATAGTTGAATAATTTATTACCATTTAGAATAAGAATATAATGAGAATATACATATGTTAATAGAAAAATATTAGCAAATAATCAATTTCCACCACTATTTCATTTTTCTCTAAATGATGAGTAATCCAGATTTTTTTCCCTTGAATCACTAAAATCTACTTCTAATGGATCACATAATTCAGAAAAATGATAAAAATATATCCCTTCTATACATTCAAATTAAGGGATAAAATTATTAGTAGAAGGTATCATAATTCTGAATATAATAAAACTCCCATATGGTGAAATAGAACCTCAATCAACAAAACTAAATAGTAAAACACAATTTTAAATATAAATCATTCCATAAATAAATGATTATATCCCAAATAACCTTAATACCCTCACCATTAATGTAACACCCCAAAAATCTAGATGAATACAATTTTATTCAATAGCATCTATGACATGTTATACCATGTATAGAAGGGAATATAATATACCTAGTCTTTATATTATTTTTACTACATTAAATATCTTGAATATATGATATAGCTTTAAATTGACAAAATATTGAGTTAGAATTTGTGGAAATCCTCAATGAATATCTTCGATACCATACATTATATTCAAGACTGATTTTTAACCAATAAAATTAATAATATTATTTAAAATTAAAATTATATCTTATCCATTGAAATGGTGGTGATGAATCGTATTATATAAACTATGAAAATACTTGGTTAAATTCACTAGTAACCTATTAATTAGAAATGATAATAAAAACCAATTGAATTTAATGGAAATCTTTTATAAGAAAACAATTTTTATGCACCAAAACAATTTATTCTAATAACCTAAATTAATTAAAACTGTTGGTTGATTTTAATGAAATTTATATATTATTTACTCAATAATTTTTTTACATTCATATAATAGATTTTATAATCATAACATAAGAACAATTTTTGTTTATTCATAAAATATTGCCTTTTTCTAAACGTTGTTTTTTTTACTTTTTAATAGAGAACATTTTTTAAAAATAATCATTCAAAATTTTATAAATATTATTTTAAAATAATTAATTTTAAGAGAATAATTTAGAAAATAAATTTTTTGTTTTTTTTGTATTTTTCTAAATAGTTTAATTTTTTGATGAGTATGAAAAAATACTAAATTTTGATTGAAAAAATCATTTCTATCTAAATAATTTTTCATGTTAGATTTTGTTTTAATTTTTTTTAAATTAAATTAATATAAATTATAAATATATTAATACAATTTATGTCATTTTATGAAATTTAATATTCAATTTAGATATAAATATTGAGTAAATTTTTTAACATTTTAACTTTAAATACAAGCTTTCTTATCTTGACTCTATGATTAAATTTAAATTAACTTTTCCACTTATGGGAATTGAATATGTAAAAAGACATTCCAATTTTGGTATTACTACAATTTATAATTTATAATATGTCTAATTTTTTTTTCACCTATGTGATTAGTGAAAAATTGTTAAAATTAATTAAAAGGATTAAGAGAAAAATGAGTTTACGGAAGGACTAATATTTAATATTAAGGGATAAATTGTACTAGAGACTTGAAAAGCACTGATTTTGCCGACATAAGTCTACCATATACCTTATCATAGACAAATTATTCAATTATTGGATCCCTTTGGTTTGAAAAATGGTGCGTAGAATTCAGTCTTTTAAAAAAAATACAAGAGTGTTAGTCAAATCACTTATAAAAGGCCACCAACTCTCAGCCCTTCTTCAGACCGTCAAACCGCATTGGTTCAACAACAAACTTCCAAAATAACTCACAAAAATCCATCTAATAATATGATAATACTTATATTGGGAATAAATTTATACTATTAAGGATTTTGTTCAAACTTAAAGAGGAAAGAAAATGCGGAGGTAATATTCTTCAACACGTATCTTTAATTTTTTTCATATCCCCCTTTTTCAGTTATTTTGATAAAATTATAAAATAATATAATGAATATTATTTTTAATAACAATTAAATGGCCTATATCCTTCCCCTATTCCATCAATTGGTTTAATAAATCATCATTTGTTTTTATAGCTGACTACCCCCTCACGAATCAATATCGGTGGTTTTTCAATTCCTACATCTCAAGGGTGGTTATAATGATGGATATAAATTAAATATTTGATATTTGTAACATTATTATACCTATTAATTAATTGTATCATATTATTTATTTCACCACTCATTCCATAAGATACACGACAATGTTGCGCTTGTGCATGGTGAACTACCCCCTCACGATGCGATGTTATTAATATTTCATTAATGATTTTCATAGAATGTGATAAGTGTATGTATCATTATTATATGTGATATAAATTAAATAATTATTATATTAATGATATATTAATAACTATTTTAATATACTATATATATATATATATTTACTTTTATGTCAAATGATAGACGATAACGTCGTTCGTGTACTTGTGGACTACCACATTCATGAAGTGATGTGTCTCTATTTTCATCTGGAAACCTCATGAATAAAATATATAAGTATATAATATGGTATTAATTATATTATTATCATTATGTAAAGGTAAAATCTTAGTAACATATGATCCATTATGATCATTGAAAAATGAAAATGTTCTTTATGCTTTCATAGGACATACCATCTCCATGATCATAACATACTTTGTCTTCATTACCATCATTCATGGTAAAATTGAAATGTAAAATATTTATAAAATATTTAAAATTATTTCATTATAATTATTTTGAAGATTATTTAACTCTATATTATTCTCAATAATGGGATCAAATATAACAAAACATGCATGAAAAAACTAGGCAATTAACACCAAAAACAATGAAAATAATGAATGATTATTAATGATAATCCAATAAGATGCAACAAAGGGATCGTATATGATATTATAAATATTAATATGGATATTTTATAATTTAATAACATTTTGAAAACAAATATAAAGGATTTTAAATCACGTTCAACCAAAATGAAGCATAAGGTAATCGATTTTGACTCAATTTAATTTCATTGAGATTTATTATAATGTTATTAACCTAGTTTATTTCATATTATTTATATAATTTCCCATTGAGATTTAATTCAATTAATACATCATTTTCATGGTATTTATTTTCAACTCTAATTATATCATCCATGTTTATTTTAATTACGAGTTACCAAGTAGTAAAGAATTTTATAACTCAATTTTTTTTATTTCGTTACATTACATCGTCATTTTCGTTGATATTCTTTGATTATGTTTGTAATAATTGTAGACTATATTTCTTCTAATTTCATGTTATTTTATGTGGATTTACAGTTGATGCACATAATTTATTCTATAGGTAATTCTCAATTCAATTTTTGGATCTTTATAATGGTTTACTTCACAGTCTCATTTTCTTTAGGATATTTTACTCTTGGATTTACATTGAAGGAAATAATTTTATAATTTTTCATATAAACCCATTAATATTATTATTCTATAATCTTATATTTCTATTTTAAATTAATAGTATAATTTTTATACTCTTTGGTACTTTAAATGTTTTAAATGAGATTTTTACGAAATCCTGACTTCCTTTATCTCACTAGTCAGAAACCTATTTTTTGTAAAACCATATTTTCTAAAACTAATTTAAAAAATGTATATAACATTTTAAAATTGTCTCATTAAATAATGTTTTAACCATTTTTACTTTTTATCAAATTTATTGAATGTAATCTAGTTTTTATTATCTCAACAAGGCACTTCTCTAACCTATTTACTTTGAAAAAATTAATGTAATTTTTACTATTTAAAAAATGTATGTAATTACATGACAGAATTTATTTGAAACATACTCTTCATGTATATTAGGGTATTTATAAAAACAAATTCACATCTTATTTTATATTAAAATTATTTTGAAAATTATTTATTTTTTAAAATGTTATTTTCAAAATGAAAAGGATATTTTCTTCAAGAATATTTTTAAGGATATTTTTATTTAAAAAAATGACTATTATTATTACTCCAATGGGTATACATCATATTTATACCATCCATATTCTTCTTCTAATGAATTATTATTATTCTTTTAAGGAATGTGTTGAAATACACTTTGTAGATCCATTTTTACTTTCAATAAAATTCCCTAGAAATGTTCACTTTTACATGGTTAGTGGACATTACATTTTCCATAAATATCCATATTATATATCATAGATATTTGTATTTTTACACTATATACTATTAGTAAATAAGTTTTTTACTTTGAGAGTTAATTTATTAAGTGTGGAAATATTGATAAAAATATATTCTTTAATAAATATGGATATTTCATAAGGCGTATTATTTATGAATTAAATTGATTATATAATATATGAGTAATGAATTAGAGATTTATAATAATGGTAGGGACTAGTAATAGATATCTATTTGATGGATCAGTAGTCTCATAGGATGAATCAGTTTGGCTAGATATAGTTAAGTAGGATTTTACCTAGTTTATTATAAATTGTTATGTTAAAGGTCTTTTTGGTAAAGGTATAATGTACCATGGAAACATGGTGCCCAATAATTAAGAAATTTCTTGATTCAAAATTCAATTTTTATTATACATGATCACTTTACTATGAAAAAAATCCATTCATGTATTTCATTCTCTGTTTATTGATTATATGAAATGTGATTATAGTCATTTATCATTATATATTTTTATGCATTACCATTTAATGGTATTAATGTTATTTAAATTTCATGTGTGTTATATTATCTACCTTTCTATATTGATTTTTTATTATTCAAGTTATTTAACTGGAATGTGTGTTTATTTTTTTAAATTACCATATTTATTATTCTTTTTAATTCATGATAGCTTCTATTTTACTTAACCCTTACTGATAATTCAATATCACAATTATTTTTCCCCATACCCAAGATTTCATGAATTTTATTATGAGTGATATATAGTGATATGCTATATGGGGTAAAGATATTCATAAAATAATAATGTTTTATTTTTCATTCAAATATAATGTATGACTCATGTATGTATCTAGTTTAACTAGACTAAAAAATCATCAATCCTTCAGGCAGTGATTACTTTTATCTTTTTCAAATGTAATAGTAGCAAACATAATCTCCTTGATTTCTAGGGTCAATTTGTAATAGTTGGTATCAAATTAATTTTAATAGAAACCTTTGATTCTAGATTTAGGAAAACATAAATTAGGAAAAATAACCCTATGATAGACTTTGTGGATAATGATAGAAGAAAATACTAATGTTTGGTTAAATTATAGTTTATGTAGGTTTTCATTAAAATATATCCTTTTTTTATACTACAATTTGATTTGGTTCTTGAAAAAATATACCAATGAGTAATTACTCTGAAAAAGGTGCATCGGTAATGAATCGATTATTACCTGGTACATGAATATGGGTCTTACTGTGCACCATGATTGACACTCCTGGGGGATATGATCGGGATAAATCACATATTATTTATAAAACATTAGGAATTATTTCAATATATAATGATAATGACAAACCTAGGGTAATCATATGGTGTCCTGGATTGAAAATGATGTGTAATGATTTAGAAACACAATAAGTGATTATACGGTTTTTTCACTATGATTATTATTACTCATATTATGCTTTTGGCATAATCAATGTTTGTAACCGGAAGAAATCATGATAACATTTAATATGATGAAAAGGGTGGTGTATAAAAGAAATAAAATGAGATGAATACTTTATAAAATGATTTTTTATTATGAATAATCAACTTTATCTTAATATTTTTGACAACATATTCATTAACCAACTCACAAAAACATGAAATAAGGTATGGACAGATGATTCTAATAGCTCAAGTGATGGAAACCATGAAGGAAATAAGTTTGAATTTCAGTCATGTAAAAAATATGAAATGATACACCCATGAAAGTATCTTGAATGATTTGGAAAGTTCTTTTTCTATGGAAATTAATGTATTAACGAAAAGGTTTTCTGAGGAAAAATGAATTTTATGATGGAAGTATATAAATCAAACCCTAAGGAACCATTTACAGTTTATTATCATAAATTTTTATAACCTACAAATTACCTGAGTGAATCCCCTATCCCAAAGGACAAACTATAAACAAAATAATGAATTATGTGGAAATAAAATGGTTAAAGTATATATATATTGGGGTTTTATTGAAACCCTTGGTAAAAGGGTACATGATAATTAAATTTCAATGATGTAAATCATATTTTTGTTAGAAATAACATTAGTATGGTTTTAGAAAAAGGAAAAAACCTATAACATGTGAAATCCCATCTTATCCAAAAGGCTACATAGCTATAATCCATGAACAAAGGATGATATAGGTTTAATACATACCACGATCCTATGTGATGTCCGGTTTAATATATCATTATTTTTATTTAAACGATTTGAAAAATAAATATTTCTGATGAACCGGTATTTATTAATTTTTAGTTTTAATGATTATTTAACTATATTTTATAACACGTTCTAACAAGATTCTTTTTAGAAAACAGTTAGAGTCAAACAAAAATCATTATTTTATGGATCATATTATCCATTATTAGTAAATTTTAGTTCTTCAGGAATAAAAAATTCATATATAGTGTTCTTGTCTTAGAGTAATGGGATAAATTTAAAATTGATCAAATGAAAACAAAATGATGAAATTATTATGATGGAATGGAAATACATCAATTGAAATTTTTTTCATTTTATTATACGACACTGAATGAAATACTAAAAGTTTTGAAAAGGTTCTAAAAAACATGTTATCTTATGACTTTCATATATGATAAATCAAATGGTAATTTAGATCATCATAGATTTATGGTTTTGAGGTAGTAAATATTCTATTTATAACAAACATACATGTGATAAATTACCTCAATATAATTCTATACTTATTTAATATTTTCCTACATGTCCATCTCTTCACCTACCACTAAATTTCATCAGCGTAGAAACCTAGTTATTTTTATTCCAAATTAATGTGGTACATCCCATACTATATTATAAAGAGTATATATTGTAAAATATTTTTATGATGTGGGTTTTTACAATATATATATATATATATATATATATATATTTGAAAAATAAATCCCTATATTTCTATGATTAAGTTTAAATTTTGAGGAATCAACTTATTTCAGATGGGGAGAATGTAACACTCCATATTTTTAAAAGAAGAAAATTTTATTCAATAGATTGTATGACAACAAAAATGATGTATATATGGGAATATAATATCCCTATAATTTAAAATATATTTAGCATGTTAAAAAAATCATTCTATGATATATCTTGAAATGAACACTATATTGAGTAAACTATTATTACATAAAACAATTCCTTTCTTCGATAGCTTGCGTTACACGTATGACCGAGTTTTACCAAGTAGTAATATTATTATTATTTAAAATAGAAAATATATCCTGTAATTTAAATTTCATATTTTGAATGTGAATAAATAAATTTTGAAAATATGTGGTTCAATTAATAGGTTACTAATTAATTAGAAATGAAAAAAATCAATTGAATATAAAGGATATGCTTTTATAAAAATATATACTTATAAACCCAATGGTATTTTAACCTAATAGATTAAAGTATTTAATATTAGAGGAGGATATTATTGAAATTTATATATATAATATTCAATAATTTATTTACATTAATTCAATGTATTTTGTAGGCATAAGAAAAGAACAAATAAAATTTTACTAAAAAAACAATATTTTTTTCAAAGGTTGATTTTCCACCATTTATCGACACACTTATTTTAATACAAAATTTTTAAAAAATTAGAAAATTTATTTGATAAAATAAAATTCATTTTAATCATCATAATTTTAAATTTATCATAATGTGAAATTTTGATATTTTTTGAGAAGTTTAATTTTTGGTGAATAGTGAAAAATATTGAATTTTAATTGGTCATTGACTTTTCATAAAAATAATTTATAATGTCATATTATAATTTAAATTTGTTTTAAAGTAAAATTAGATCAATTATAAATTCATTAATAACATTAATTTAATTTTGATTAAATTTCACATGGAATTTAGATATAAAAACCTAGTAAACATTTGCACATTTTCACATTAAAAACCCTACTTTCTCATGACTTGTAAATGATAATTTTTTAATTAATTTTATATAATAATGTTAATTTAATTTGAAAAATAGGATAATATATTTTTAATCCTAATAATTAGTAATTTGAAATATTTTCAAATTAATTTTTCACTAAAGATATTAGTGAAAATTATTAAAATTAATTACATCTATTAATATAAAAATGAGTATATTGAAGGAATAAACTTTTAAAATATATGGAAATGATCTAGAAACCTGCCCAAAACCATTTTTATCAACATATTTATACATTATAGTTTCATTTATTGATATATTTTAATTATTGGATCAAATTTACATGAAAAAATCATAAGAATAATTCACACTTTTCAAACATTACATGAGTTCCACTCACCTCACTTATAAAAGGACACATAATTTACTACCTTATTCACACATTCAACCCAGGTTTTTTAGGTTAATATCTTTCCGAATCACTCCAAAACTTCCTTATAATCCTCCAAAAACCTCATATTTGGAATAAATCTAAACTAGGAAGGCTTTAGTGCAATCCTACGGAGAAACCTGAAAGCGGTGGAAATATTATTTAATACACATCATTATTTTATTTCCTTCCACACCCACATAATTTATTTTTATAAAATTATGAAATAATATACTCTTAGTTTTAAATATAATGGATTGTTTTTTTAATTATAAAAATAACTATATCTCTCTCTTCTACTATCAAACCTGATATGAAACCATCGTTCATGTGTATGGTGGACTACCACCTCAGGAACACATGTCATTCGTTTTTACGTTTCCACCTCTTGTGGTTGGTGATGATGATGGATATAAATTTAATATATGATATTTTTAGAATTATTTTTTTAAATTCCTCTGTTATTTAAATTAAGTACAATGTTTGATATTATCCATGATACGCCACATCGAACATAAATGAACAAATTAATATTGTTACATAAATGTCACTATTAAACATGTTTTTAGAATTTAGGGAATGAATAGTGTTAAATATATCATCATAATATTTATACAAAATGTATATATACTTATTTATTTTGAGATCAATTAATTATATTTGAAAGTAAATGATTTTTCAAAAAAAAATGAAATGTTTTCTACAAAACTACTAAAATGGAAATGTTTTTTTTACCAATTAATAATACATCACCCTTATTGGATTATATAGAATTAATATATATATATATATTATCAAATATAATAATTAAATTTTGTTTATATATATGATATATAAATCAATCCGATTTTAGTCATAAATTTTGAATTTTTTAAAAAGGTAGTTTGGTCACCTTTTCCTAGGACACCTATTTTAAATCTAGTTTTTGACACTTTGATAAGTTAGAGTATAAAAGTAAACTTTTTATTTGAAATAGGTGTATAAAAATTTAATTTTTATGATTTATTTTATTTTACTAATAAGATACATTTTTTGGTTAATAATGAAAAATACCTCATTTTATTTGAAAAATGCTTATTCACATATTTTATTTATATAGTTAAATTTTATTTTAAATTGGTTTTAATGTATAACAAGTTCAATTTGAAATAAAAAAAACAAATTCATGTAATTTTAATCAATTTCATTTTGAAATTAAATATAAATACATTTCAATCTTTTGAATGTTTCACTTTAAAAAAACTCTTTTCTGTTATATTTGTATGGTAAATTTAAATATAATTCGACCAATTATGTGAATTTAATTAGGAAAAATTTATTTCATTCAAGGAATAATAAATTTAAAACTATGTTATTCAATCAATTTAATTTTTTTCATTGAAAATATACCATGGTAAAAATGTATTTATTGTGGTATAGGTAAAAAATGAGACATGTTAATGTTAAAAAGGGTAAAGGCTTAAAATACATAAAAATACATAATATAAAGGATTTTTTTAGGTTTAGATAGAGCCTATAAATTCTCCAAAATATTAATTTCTATCCAAATTCGTTTAATTTAATTACACCTCATAATTTTTGTCTTTAAATATAAAATATTCATTACTTAATCACTCAAACCCAACTCTCCTCAAGTATAAATAAAACCCCTCATCAGCACATTTTGACTCAAAAAGCATTTTATCTCCTCAAATACCTAAAAATTACTTTTTTTATCATTATCCCCATGTCCAAGTTCTTCTAGGCTCACCATATGTCCAAATACAAAGTCCTCAAGGGTCTCTCAATGAGGTGATATTCAAGAGGTAATTTTATTAATGCACCTCTATTAATTTATTTCCACTGTCTACATTATTCTCACCTCTTTCACACATCAATGAATTGTAACTCTATTATAATGTTTATTTTTTTGTTTCTAATGTAATATCTTATATTCAATTCCTTTTATTATCACCTCTTCTTCAATGAAGTGAAATTATTTTACATGTTATGCCAATTAATTGCCTCCAAGAATAATGTTTTTGTTCTTTTTTCATTTCTATGTTAATGGATACTCATAAAACAATTTTTCTTGCCAAATAAAATTGTAATAGGTATATTATATCCTATTTAATATTATTTAATTAATATATACACATAATTTAAAATAAAATGAATGTAGTTCATGGTGTTTGAAAAAACCCACCAAAATAAACTAAACATTTATCAATAACATTTTATCAAATGAATCACCCACATGTAAGAAATAAAAAATAAATTTCAGACCCTTTTTATTTATTTAAGTATAGTGATAATATTTAATTCCACTTCTAGAGTATTAATATCATTTTAAAACAATATTCATTATTTTAAACAAATGAATCGATCAAGAAACTAGGAAACATACGCAGTCAAACCCAAGAAAATAAAGAAATAATATTAATTAATGGGTAATAGTTTGTTATGAAACAATCATATCATGTACTAGAAATATTAATATAGTTTCCAAACTAGTAAAAAAAACTCTTTAAACTATTATATAGGATGTTTGAACACATTTCAAGGTAGTCAGACATAAAGAAAGGGAATATCTTAAGACAATGTGCATTCATTGTATTAAACATATACATCTTGATTATGTCATGATATAATTATATGTGAAATGAATTTTTAATAAATCATTTTGTTTTAAAAAATATTTATCTGGATTTTCATTTGATACACATATTTAATTTATTAGATTAATTTCCACTTCCATGATATGATATTTGTATGGGATTTCTTCTCAATCTCATTTCATAGAGGTATTTCTTGATGTTATGCACCATTATTATTTTATAATGTCTATATATATCAACTATTAAATTTCATATTCATATTTAATATATACCTATGTTATTTAATATTTTGATAAATTTAATCGTTCTTGGAGATTATGATTTAAATGTTCAATGTGGTACGGGATACTTTGAATGTTTAATGATTTAATTATCAAATATTTTTCTCCATGTCAATATTCATGATATTATTTTAAATTTTTATTTATAAGGATATAAAGGGATTATAATTTAACATTTATTTCAATTTTTAAAATAACTAAAATTATTTCCAAATGTATTATTTTATGTTTTTTATACGAATTATTTTTGACAATAAAATAAAATAATATTTCATTCTTAACATATATTATGCTAATGACTTTTCCACCAATATTTCCATTATTTTATTTTCATCTTCATTTTAATTAATTTGTGTTTAATTAAACAAAAAAAAACTTTTAGATTTTTTTCGTTGTTTTGGTATTGAATTTTATTTTCATTTAAATTGGTGTTTTGATATTGAAAATGGGTTCTTGAAAGAAAATAGTTTTTTTATCCGAAAGTGTTTTTATATGTGTTTAAAATGGTTTAATGATGAAAGATTTATTTTAATGATATAGTACTTGAGAATTATATGAAATGGGTGAGCCCAATATGGCTTAAAAAATGAATGAGACCCATTATAGCCCATGGGTGAGTCTGATATAGCTTATATGAAGGGTTGAGCCCCATTATAACTCAGAGTTTAGCCATTTATAGATTATGAGAATGGATAATCCCCATTATACCTCATAGGTGATCCTAATATATCTTATAATAAGTGTGATATCCATTATATATACCCAATTCATTTGGTAATAATAATATCTTATGTTAGTTATATTGTTATTCCAATTGAAATGATTTTGAAAGGTTTTTTTGTATATGATTATCTGAGTTACCTAAATGAGTTTTAATTTATTTAATTTGTTTTTAATGATTTTATTTGGTAAAAAAATATTTACTTATTTTTGAGAAAATGTTTTGTTTCATCCAAAAAACGTTTTAAATAGTTTTTCATTTTTTCACTAGATTAATGGGTTTTTTATGTCTCTTACAGAGCTTTTTGTGATCATCCCATGTTTTAAAATGTTTTTATAAGGTTAATATATTATTAGGGGATATTATTTGGACAATATTATGATTGGGGTGTTATAGAAAGAAACTATTTTATATTCTAGGGTGTTTTGTGAAAAAATGGGAACTTAGTATTAGTGTCCGGTTTTAATGTATAATCTTTCATTGTAAGAGTTTTTCCTAATTATCTAAAACTATAAACTAAAAATATCCTGGAATGTGGAATCTAGTAAAAAACCCTTAAATTATTTGTATATAAGGTCTGGGACGTAATGTTTGTATCAAATGATGGTTTACACACCTTTATACGTTAGGATAGTGTTAGTAAAATTCACAAATAAAATTTTATAGTATGGTTGTGTTGAAAGTGTATAACATTTTAAGATTACAATTTTAATTCATCAAATATAAGTCTATTCAAAAAGTTTCATCATATAGTATATTGAGGAGCTGTAATGAGAATACATTGATAGGAAAATGTTTATCCAAATCAACATCATGATGTGGTCTAAATCGGAATTAAACAGTTTTTTGTTGGGATTGATCAGTTGATTTGGGTTATTAATTGTAGAATAATCCATGCATGAGAGCAGTCAGATCAACAACAGAGGATTATGTTAGTAGTAGATCATGTTATGAGGAAAAATCACCCATAAATCAATTTATCATCTAACCCAGTGATATTAGAAGGATGGATCAATTCCTTGGATAAGATATTTGATGTCATGGGATGTTCGAAACCTAAAAAGTTAACTCTTACCATATATCATTTTGATGTTGATGTTGATTTATGGTGGTCATTAATTAAGGATAATAGAGAAAACATGATATTTATGCCACAGAATGGGAAAATTTAAGAATATTTTTGTTATGTAGTGTGTCCCTATGGTTTTTTGTCTTAGGACGGAGAAACAATACATGGAATTAAATAAAAAGGATGATTATTTAGTGACAGAATATGAAAAAAACTTCATAATATTTTCCTGGTATGTTTCCTATTTTATTAGAGATATTGATAGTAAAATTAATATATTTTACTCGGGATTGAAACCATGTTTATGAAGAAATTTGGCCTTTCAAGAATTTAAAAGTTATGAATTTTTTTTGTCCTGATAAAATAAAAATGGAGTTTATAGACACTAACAAGCCATGAGATTATAAGAGTAACAAAATGTCAATATTGAAGGAAATAGAAATGAAACCAACTAAAAATTCTAGATGTAATCCTAAAACATATTCCATGTTTGGTAAAATTCATTTTCGAAAATTACGTCAGAATATGGGGTTTTTACTAGTGTGGTATGTTTGGTCACAATATTCTTGATTACAAAGAAAAGAGTCCTGAACAATCCAACAATGAGATAATAGATATCCAAAAAATAGTAAGATTCTTTATCTACATTATGTTGGGAAATTATGTTAATATGTTTTCAATGAATTTTGTATGGTTAGATATCATGAGGATTAGAAAAAAAAAGTTGTGGGAATTGTTTTCTACTTTTATGGTTTTTTTATACACCTGGTGATGTGACTGAAAATTTTTAGAGTTCGGTGTTTTTAAAAGGATAAACATAAGTTCACAATATTAGACCCACCTTCTGAGGTTTTAGGTGATCTAATAATAAGTTATTAAATACCGTTATTGAATATGTTTGGTTGGGTTTATATTTATGTAATTGTTTTTTAAACGACAAGAATTACTTCACTTTTGGACATTAGTTTATAGGTATCTATAACCATTACGGTTTGTGTGATCATTGATGATTAATGATATTCTTAGGGATGAAGATCATAATGAAGAAATATTATGAAATTGAAATTGTATTTATAAAATAGATATATATTAAGTAAGTATATTTCCTTATGTTTATAAATAGTAAAGTAATTCCACAGTTATATAAAATTATTTTCCAATGAAAAATGTTATCCATTTACTTTTCTTAATATTAAATTAGTGGCCTTTTAATCAATCAAGGATTTATGGTTTTGTGATTGTTAAAATTCTAATGAAAAATTTTCTAGGACTCTCCATCACACTAGGATGGTTAGTTTTCAATTCTATATCCATGTTTTTCTAAATGTAACCTGAGTATGTGTTATCACAGGTGACCTCTATACTTCCAATTAATTCTTTCAATGTGGAATTATTGTTAATCATTTTTGAAATGATGGATTTTAATAAGGGTATTTTGAAAATACAACTACTTGTTTTCAATCCCATTTTCAAAATTACGAGGATGAAATTTTTAAAATAGTGGCATAATTTAACATCCTGAGTATTTAAAAATGAATTATAATGATTTATATTATGCATGATACATCACATAAAACTTAAACAAACAAATAAATAATATTATCTAAATGTCATGGTTAAACTAGTAATTAGAATGGTGTAAATGAACAGTATTAAATAAATTATTAAATATTGATAACAAATGTATATATAGTTATTCACTGGTTACCAAATATTCATAAATTAATGTAAACCCATTTTTAAAATCAAAAGAAATTCTTCTCTAAATAACTATTTAAATGTGCTCAAAAGTATTTTATACCAGTATATAAAAAACCACTCTTGTTTGATTATATTATATATATAAATATATATATATTCAATATAATGTATAAAATTAATCTTAAGTGTTTTCTAAACATGGTATATAAATAAATACAATTTTTTGCATAAAATAAGTATTTTTCAGAAAATGTAGTTTTTCTGCCTTTTGATGGGACACCTATATAAAATATAGTTATGGACACATTTATAAGTTATATTTGAAAAAATTGAATTATTAAATTAATTTTTTGTATCAAAATTTTAGTTTCTATAATTTTTGAAACTTTTATGATAAGATTCATTTTTAGTGAATAGTGAAAAATATAATATATTATTTGAAAACTACTTATTCATATAACATATTTATTTATTGAAATTATTTTTTAATTAGTTTTAAATTTCAACTAGTTTTATAATATATCTATAAAATCAATTTAGATAATTGTAATTATTTTCACATTTGAATTATAAATAAAATTATAAAAAACTTTTGACCATTTCACTTTAAAAACTCATTTTTATGTCTTTTGTGGATGGTTAATAATAAATATAATTCTACCAATTATGGGAATTTAATTAGGTAAAATGGATTCCATATTTTTAAACATAATTGTAAAATTATGTTTCTAGGATAATTTAATTTTTAGGCATTAAAAAAGATTCTATGGAAAAAAATTATTTTCTGCGGTGTGGTTAAAAAATGGAACATCTTAAAGATAAAAAGGGTAAAGGCTTAAAATACCTAGAAACTACAAAATTTTAAATGTATTTTGAGGTTTTTATCGACCTTATCCAGCATCCCAAATATTAATTTCCTGCCAAAGTCATTGAATTTAATGCCACCTCAAAATGGATAGATTTAAATATAAACTATTCACTAATTTATCACTTAAACCCACCTCTCCTAAAGTATAAATACCACCACTTACCACTCAATTTTGACCCAAAAAAGATTAATCTCATTAAATATATTAATAATACTCACAACCCAATTTTACACAATCCATATACTTCTGGTCACACCAAAATACCTATTCCATGATCCTCAATGGTCTCTCAAAGAGATTATATTCAAGAGGAAATTTTCCCAATGTTCATCTCTATATATCTTTATTTTTTATCCTCACCTAAATCATCCAAAAATTCATGATAACTACATAATAATTCATAAATATGTTTTTTATTTTTCTAATGTAATATCTCATATCCATTTAATTTTTCATCTCCTCTTATTCAAAGAAATGAAATTATTGTCCATGTTATGTCGGTTAATTGCCTCCATGAATAATGTTTTTGTTATTTTTTATTACTACTTCATGGATCATATTAAAAATATGTTTATGATTAAATAATATTTTAACATGTATATTATGATAGATTTCATATTCTTTAACTAATATATACACATAACACTAAAAAAAATGATACTTGTTTATGGTGTTTGGATAAACCTTCCAAAATAAATTACATGTTTATCACTAATATTTTAACTAATTAATCATACTATTATAATCTATAAAAATGATATTTGGGGCCATTTATTATTATTTATGTACAATAATTATATTTCATTCCACTTCTGGAGTTTTAATATCATTTTATAACAACATATATAATTTTACAATAATGAATCGATCATGCAACTATGAATCAAACAAACTCAAAAGCTTTAAAATAAAAACAAATTATTTTGGAATAGATCTTAAGATGTTATAAATTTTACATATAAGGTTATATATATATATATATATATTTTAAATAAGTTAATAATCATCTTTAAACCATCACATAGAAGGGTCAAACACGTTTGAAGGATGTCGAATGTGAGGTAAGAAAATTTCATAACCCTATTTCCATTATTTGAATTAAACATATACTTCTTTATTATGTCATGATAATTTTATTTGTGAAATTAATTTTTAATATATTATTTTTTATATAAAAAAACATGTGTATTTACAATAGATACACATATTTTCTTCTTTTTATTAAAATTCTCTTCCATTATAAGATATTTGTAATTGATTTAATCACAATCTCCTTTCATTCAAGCATTTCATAATGCTATGCTCTTTTATTATTTTATATGGTATATATATGTATAAAATTCCATTTAATATCCATATTTTATTTATACTCATGTTATTTAATTTTCTTGGTAAATTTATTCTATCATGGATATTATAATTTAAATTTTCAATATGGTATGGGACATTTTAAATGATTAAATATTTAATCAAAAAATATTTTTTCCATGCTAATATTCTTGGTATTATTTTACATATTTATTTTTATGGATATAAAATTATTATAAATGATTATTTTTGTATATTTTTAATTTCATTCTATAGTTTTCAAAAAGGAATCTTTTTATATTTTTTATACGAAATGTTTTTGAAAAATGACAAAAATTATGTTCTATTCTTAACGTATATAATAAAAATGTCATTTCTGCCATTGTAGACATTATTTTATTTTCATATTCCTCTAAAATATAACATGTTTTATTAAATTAAAGACCATATTAATATTTTTTAGGTGTTTTTGTGTAGAGTTTTTTTCAAGGAAAAGAGATTTTTAGTTTGGAAATGGTTTTTTGAATGAAAAGGGTATTTTAATCCTAAAGTGTATTCCTATGATTAGAATATTTCTTTTTCAAAGGCCTATGCAAGGAATATTTTTGATTAATGATATGGTACTTGAAAATTATATCAAAATAGCGAGCCTGGTGTAAATTATACGAAGGGTTGATCCCCATTATATCTTATAGGTTATCCTGTTATAGATTATACGAATGAACGAACCCCATGATTACTTACATGGAATCTTGATATAGCTTATATGAATAGTTCTATCCATTATAGATCTCCAATTCATTTGGTAATTATAATATTGGAATCTTTTCATATGTTTATTCCAATTGAAATGGGGTTTTAATGGTTTTTATGTATATTATTCTTAAAGTCATCGAAAGGTGTTTTAATTGCTTTCATTTGGTTTTAATGATATTATTTGAGGAAAAATAGATGTGTTATTCCTGTGAAAATTATTTGTTTCATTTTATCAAATAAAATTAAATAGGTTTCATGTTTTTCACAAAAATAATGGTTTTTTTATTTTTATGTTCTTTACTAGGATTTTTGTGCTCATCCAAATTTTTTAAAAGTTTTTATAGGGTTAAAGGATGAGAAAGGAAATGGATAAAAAAAAGACGATAATTGTGACGTAATAGAATGGAACAATGTTTTATTTTAGGATTTTATATTTAGTGAGAAAATTTGATACTAAGTATAAGTTTCCACCTGTAATGTATAAATTTACATTGTAATAGTTTTTCATAATTCATTAAAACATTAAACTAAAAAGATCTTCAAATGTGAGTTATAGTAAAAAAAACTAAAATATGTAATATTTATGGTTGAGGCCTATCCATCTGTATCAAAGGATGGTTTAGAAAACTATAGATGTCAGGATTGTGTTAATAAAATTCCAATAAAAGATTCTACATTATAGTTAAGTTGAAATGATGTATCATTTTGATATTATCTTGTTTATTTATCTAAACTACGTATGTTCTGAATGGTTTTTGAGATAGGAAATATGAAAGTTGTAATAGGAAGACATCAAGAGGAAAAAACCTTCCCAATAAACATCATGAGGTTTTTGGAATTGTAACTAAATAGTATTTTATTATAATGGATCAGTTGAAACTGGCTATTAATGGTAGTGGCATCCATGCGCAAGATCATCAAAATCAACAACAGAAATTTTTTTAGCAGTGTAACCTTTTATGAGGCAACATACCCCATCCTTGAATAGATCATCGGACCCAGTGGTATCCATAGGGTGGACCAATGCCCAAAATAATACATTTGAGGTCATGATTTATTCAGAACATTAAAAGGTAACTCTTTCCATCTATCATTTTGAAGGTCAAGTTAATCAATTGTGGTCATTAATTAAGAATACTACAAAGAATAATGATCTCAATTCAATGTAATAGGAAACATATAATGATAATTTCCTTGAAACATATTTACCTAAGGTTTTTATTATTATGATGGAGAAAAAATCTTGGAATTAATCAAAAAGGATGATGATTTAGTTTTCAAATATGAAGAAAACATCGCATGATTGGCTGGGTATGTTCCTGATTTTATTTGAGATGTTGACACAAAAATTAATAGATTTTACTCATAATTGAAACCATGTTTATAAAGATTTTTGGCATCTTTAAATTTTATAATATATAAAAAACTGGTTCATTGTGATGATAAATTTGAAATAGAGTTTGCTGAAACTTATTTTCCACAATATGATAAGTGTAAGAAATGATCAATATGGTAGGAAATAGAGATGAAACCAACTAATAATTCTAGAGGTAATATTGAATCATGTTTTGTATGTATGGTAAAATACATTTTTGGGAATTTATTTTGGGATCTATAAAGTGTTACCAGTGTGGTATGTTTGGTCACAATATTTGTGACTGTAAGGTAAAGAGTCTTAAACAATCAAAGAATGAGATAACATATTCCCAAACAATAGTAATATGCTTCGGTTACAATGAGTTGGGACATTATGAGAATATGTGTACAAAGAATGTTACTCAGGGTGGATATCATCCTGATTAAAAAAGTTGTTGTAAAATCTATTTCTACATTTTCAGTTGATGTTGATAGATTTTGTAAAGTGATGGAAGCTCCGTAGAGTCCTATATATTTTGAAGGATAACCATATGTTCACAGTTTTAAAAACAAATTCTTTTGTTTTATATGATGTGATAAAAAGTTATTAAGGAAATTTATGGGAGATTATCTTTGGGGTTTATCTTTATTTAAGGATTTTGTTTAATGTGAAGTATGAATATACTTTTAGAAATCATCTTTATGGTATTGATAACCTTTAGGGTTTTTATGATCCTTACTGATTGAGGTTATTCATAAAGATTTACATCATAATTACGTAATATTATGAGGATAAAATTATGATTATAAAATAAATATAGATTAGGTAATTATATGTTTTTATGTTCATAAATAGTAAAGTAATTACACAACTCTAGGAAAATTATTTTTGAATGAAAAAAATTATCCATTTAAATTTCTTACTAAGAAATAACTAACCATTTAATCTATCATAGATTTTGGGTTTTTTTATTATTAAATCTCCCCTGGAAATGTTCTCTATCACTCTCCATCAAAACATTTTGGTTAGATTACTATTCAATATTCATGTTTTCATACATGGAATGTGATTGTGTGTTATCTTAGGTGACCTCCATACTTTTCTTTATTTATTTTAAAGTGGAAGGTTTATTCATCCTTTTTTGACTGTGGGATTTCAATAATGGGTTTTTGAAACATCAACACCCTAGTATTCAATCCTTAATTCACAATTGTGAGGATGAAATTTAAAAAGGGGGGGATAATGTAACATCTTGAGTTTTTTAAAATGGAAATACTACTTTCAACTGCATAATTGATATGTCAAATCAAACATAAATGAATAAATAAATATTACTATTTAAATTTCATTTTTAAACTTATAGTTAAAATAGTGGGAATAAAATTTATTAAATATATTTAAAAAATATGGTTTACACATTTATATATAGTTAATTACTAGGTTATCAATTAATTATAAATTAATGTCATACATTTTCTATAATAAAAGGTAATATTTTTTAGAAAACTATTTATATGTTCATAAATTTGTTTCATACCCACAAATAAAAAACCAATCCGGGTTGATTATATGAATGTAATGTATATATATATTCAATACAATCATTAAATTTTATCGTGTGTGTTTTATAGAAATGATATATGAATAAATCAAATTTTAGGAAAACAATATGTATTTCCCAAAAATTCAGTTTTACCACCTATTTATGGCACAATTATTATAATTATAGTTTTTTAAACATTGATAAGTTATATTTGAAAAAATAAACTTTTTATTTGAAATGTAGTGTCAAAATTTACTAAGTTAGTTATTTGGTATTTTTATGATATGTTTTTTTGATGAATAGTGAAAATTACTCCATTGTATTTAAAAACCTCTTATTCATATAATTTATTTAAATAGTGAAATTTTATTTTAAATTTTTTATAAAATATATTTATTTAAATTATACGTTAATAAAACAAGTTTTGGTCATTTTAATCAATTTCATATTTAAATTAGATATAAAAACAATTCAAACTTTTGAACATTACACTTTAAAACCCCATTTTTGAGTATTGTCTGCAGGAATAATTTTAAATATAATTCAACCAATTATATAAATTGAATTAAGTAAATAAGATTCCATATATAGAATCAAAATTTTTAAAATATTTTTTATGGTCAATTTTATTTTTAGCCATAAAAACGTAACAATGGTAAACAATTATTTATCGATTTGTAGGTAAACAATGAAACATGTTAATGTTTAAAAGTGTAATGGATTAAAACAATAAAAAAACGATAAAATTTAATGGCTATTTGAGTTTTTTATATTCCTTATCCATCCTAAAATATATAAATTTTCATCAAAATCATTAAATTTAATGCCACCCTAAAATGGTTGGCTTTCAATATAAAATATTCATTATTTAATCACTTAAACCCTCTAATCCTCCAAAATAAATATCATCCCCCACCAACCCAATTAGACCCAATGGACCTATAGCTCATATGAAATCTTCCTAAACCTCTCTTAAACACTCTCCCAATATCCTTGTTCATTTTATTTCACCAAATCACCAAATCCAAGTCCCTCAAGGGTCTCTTAAATAGGTTATATTCCGGGTGTAAATTTCGCAAAGTACATCTCTTAATTTATTTTTATTTCTTCCTTCCACTAAAATACATCATCTATAAATGAATTAAAACTCACTAATTATGAATATACATTAGTTTTATTTTGATAATGTAATATATAATATCTATTTCATTACTTGCCTACTCTAATTGAAAGAAACTAAATTATTCTCTGTGTTATACCAGTTAATTTCCTCCATGAATAATGTTTTTCTCATTCTTCATTACCACCTTCATAGCCAGTAGTATATAATATATTTTATTGGTTAAAGAAGATTTTAATATATATATATATATTATAACCTATTTCAATTCAAAACCTAATATATATTCATAATAGTAAAATAAATCAAAATAGTTCATGGTGCTCGGAAAAACCTGCTAAAATAAACTAAAAGTTTATCATTACGATTTTATCTGTTGAATCATCCACATCTAAGAAATAAAAAAATATGGGAAAATTTATAATTATTTATCTAGATTACTACTATTTCATTCCACTCTTGTAGTTTTAATCTCACTTTACAATAACATCAATAATTTCACACAAATGAATTGGTCATGAATTTAATGAAACAAACACACATGAAACCATGTATATAAAGAAATATTATTAATGGTTCATAAGATGTTATAAAATAATCATATAAGATACTATAAAAATAAATATAGTTCATTAATGTGTTAAGAAACTTATTTAAACCATTATAGAAGAGGTATGAACATGATTGAAGGAAATCAAATGTGGGGTAATGGAATTTCTTAACCCAAATTCTATTCTTTCCAATAAACTTCTACTTCATGATTATGTCATGCTAATATTTTTTGTAAAGTGAATTTGTAATATACTATTTTTTATTTAAACTTTTTAATTCGTATTTATAAAAGATAAACATATTCTATTCATTCAAATAATTTGCACATCCCTGATATGATATTTTCCTAAGATTTCATCTCGATCTCCTTTCATTGATGTATTTCTTGATGTTATGCACCTTTATTCTTTTATAAGGTGTATTTATATTTACTATGAAACTTAATATCCATTTTTTAGCTATAAAAGGTTTATTTAATGACCTATTAAATTTATTTCTTCATACATAAAATGATTTAAATTTTCAAAGTGGTATGGAACACATTGAATGATCAAAGATTTAATTATCAACTCTTTTTCTCTTTGTCAATATTATTGTTTTTATTTTTCATATTAATTCACATTGATATAAAATTATTATAATTTAATTTTATGACTAATTTTCATTTCATTCAATGTTATTGAAAAAAGAAATCTTTTTTTATATGGAATGTTTTTGAGAAATGACAAAAGGAATGTTTTATTCATACCGTATACAATGGAAATGAATTTTTTCAACCAAGACCATTAATTTATTTTCATCTTACATTGAAGGATTTCATATTTCATTTAATGAAAAACTTTTTTATATTCTTTTTGGTGTTTTGGTATTGAAAATTGGTTTATAATGAAATGGGTGTTTTTGTATTGAAGATGGGTTCTTGAAGAAGTAGTTTTTTTTCAAAAATTATTTTCATATAAAAATAAAATTTTTATCCAAAGGGTTTTGGGAATAATTTTTTTTATTAATGATATGGTACTTGATAATTACAAGAAATGTGAGAGACTGGTATAGATTTTATAAGGGGTTGATCATAATAATAGTTCATGGGTGATCTCGATACAGCTTATATGATGGATTGTTCCCCATTATAGCTCATGAGTGAGGCAGTTATAGCATATACGAAAGGATGGACACCATTATAGCTCATAGTTCTACCAGATATAGCTTACATAAAGTGTGATATCCATTTTAGATCTCCAATTCATTATGTAATTATAATATTAGAATTTTTTCAAATAGTTATTCAAATTTAAAGGGTTTTGAAAGGGATATATGTATATGATGATATAAGTCACGTAAAGGCGTTTTGATTTATTTCTTTTGGTTTTAATGATTTTCATTAACTAATAAATATGTGTTTTATTTATGTGAATATTTTCATTTTCATTTGATCAAAGAATATTAAATGGGTTTTCATTCCTTTCAATAGACTAACAGTTTTATTTCTTTTCATGTCCCTTACTCATACTTTTTTCTCATCCCTAGTTTTAAGATGTATTTTGTAGGGTTAATGGATGAGTAGAGACAAGGATGGGGACAGGATAAAACTTGTGATGTAATAGAAAAAACAATGTTTTAATTTACTATTTATTCTATTTTTAGAAAAAATGGATATTGAGTGTAAGTGTCCACTTGTAACGTATTGTTTTACATTGTAAGATATTTTACTAATTTTCTAGGACTCTAAAATGAAAATTTCTATCATGTGTTAATTCATGTTAAAAACACTATAATATAAAATATTTATGGTCAAGGACATATAGATGTTATCAATGGATGGTTTTCCCAACATTATAGGTTAGGATAGTGTTAATATAATTCATTTCTAGAAGATTTTACATTATGGTTAAGTTAAAATAATTTAACTATTTAAGAATACCTTATTGATTCATCAAAAAATTGTCTTCTCGGAATGGTTTTCCTTAAAGGGAATAAGAAACTTGTAATGGTAAGGAACTTAGAAGAAAAAAAAATTAACAAATCAACATCATGAGGTAGTAAGAATATGTACTGAACAGTTTTTTGTTGGGATGGATCAGTTGAAACATGTAATTAATGGATTTGGAATCCATGCATTAGATCAGTCAGATCAACAATAGAAGAATATGTCAATAGTGGAACATTTTATGATGAAATTTCCCACATCATTCAATAGATCATATGGGCTAGTGGTAGAATAATTGTGGATCAATTCGTTAGAGATGATATTTGAGGTCATTGAATCTTTGGAACATCAAATAATAACTCTTTCCATTTATCTTTTCAAAGGTGAAGTTGATCGATTATGATCATTGGTTAATAATACAAGAGAGAAAAATGATCTTGATTCCATCTAATGGGAATAATTTAATTATATTTTCATTGATAAATATTTCATAATGGTTTTTAATCTTAGTATGGAGATAAAATTCTTGTAATTAAAAAAATTCTAATAATTTAGTTGATGAATATGAAGAAAACGTCCAAAAATTTTCCTCGTACGTTCCAAATTTTATTCGAGATGTTTATAGTAAAATTAGATAATTTTACTTAATATTGAAACCATGTTTATAAAGATCAATTCCCTACCAATAATTCAAAAGTTATGAAAAATGGGTTTTTTGTGAGGATAAAAGTTAAATGGAGTTTTCCTACACTTACGTGCAACAAGATGATAAGAGATAGAAATAGCCAAGGTGGATGGAAATGGAGAATCAACATACATGAAAATATGTATGTAAGATTGAAATAGTCCCATGTCTGGAAAAATACATTTTAGATAATGTTTGTCATAATCTAGAAACACTTAAAAATGTGGTACATTCGGTTACATGGTTTGTGACTATAAGGAAAAGAGTCATGAACAAACCAATAATGAGATAAGAGATATCCAGAAAACAGGAAGATGATTTAGCTATAATGAGTTAGTACATTCTGTGAATATGTTTCTGATGAAGGTTAATCAGGGTAGATATCATCATGATCCAAAAAACGTTATTGTAAAATCTTTTGATACTTTTGACATTTATGTCGACATATATAGTGAATTTATGGATGCTCTATATAGTCAGATATTTGATTATGGATAACCATAGGTTCAAAGCATTAGACACACCTTCTAAGGTTTTATGTGATGTGATAATAAGTTCATAAAGACCTTTTTCGGACATTTTTATTGGATTTATGTTTTTAGAAAGCTTTTTTTAATGGGAAGTACAACACTATTATTAGAAATTAGTTTTAAGGTATTGATAACCTTTAGGGTTAATGTGATATTTTATGATTAAGTTCATTCTTAGGGATGTGCATCATAATTATGGAATATTGTAAGGATGAAATTGTGATTATAAAAGAGAAATATATTAAATCATTGTATGACCATATTTTCATTAAGAGTAGTGGAATAAAAAAGCACTATGAAAATTATATTTTAACTAAAATTTTTATTAATTTACTTTCCTTACAGTGAAATCAATTACCTTTTAATCCTTAATAGATTTATGGTTCTCTAATTTTTAAATTCATTGTAACCATGTTTTATATCACTCTCTATAAGAACATGATGGTTAGTTTTCTCTTCTATACCCATGGTTTCTTACATGGAACCTTTGTATGGGTTATCTTATGGGGCCTTTATACTTCCCTTTATTTTATTTAAAGTTGAAGTTAAATTAATCTTTTTTCAAGTGTGGGATTTCATTATGGGTATTTAGAAAATTAAAACCCCTAGTTTTCAATCTCAAATTCAAGATTATTAGTATTCAATTTCCAAAAGGGGGGAGAATGTAACATCTTGAGTTTTTTAAAATGAAATACAATGTTTGATAGTGTACATGATATGGCACATTGAACTTAAATAAACAAAAAAAATATTATTATTTAAATGTCACAATTAAACTAGTCATTAAAATAGTGCGAATGAATAGTACTAACTAAAATTTTAAAATATGGTTTAGAAATGTATATATAGTAAATTTTTTGGTGAGAAATTAATTATAAATGAATCTAAAACCATTTTTCAAAAAAAAAAAATTATAAAAAAACTATTTAAATGTGCACAAATATGTTTTATACCAATAAATAATAAAATAAATGTTTTTGAATTATATAAATTTATTATATAAATATATATTCAATATAATGTTTAAATTTAATATTATGTGTTTCATAGACATGATATATGAATAAATCTAATTTTAAACACAAACGATTCTTTTTCAAAAAAGGCATTTTCAACATTTTATGGTGAACCTATTTTAAATATATGGACACATTTATAAGAACTATTTTAAAAACTAAAATTATTATTTTTTGTAGGATTTTCCACATTTTATTTGGATTATTTTTTTTTATTTTTTTTCAAGATTCATTTTTGGGTTGATTGTGAAAAATATTGCATTTTATTTGAAAACTGGTTGTTCATATAATTTATTTATATAATTAAATTATATTTTAAATTGGTTTTAAAGTATAATTATTTCAATTATACATAAATAATAATAATTTAGATAATTATAACCAATTTTAACTTGAAATTAGATATATAATAATTTAATACTTTTGAACATTTCACATTCAAACCATTCTTTTTTGGTTTGTCTAGAGGATTAATGTTAAATATAATTAGGTATGTTATATGAATTGAATTAGGTAAAATGGATTCCATCGTTGAAATGAGAATTTTATAATTAGGTTGATAGGTCAATTTTATTTTTAGTCATAAAAAAGTTACCATGGTAAAAATGTATTTCCCACGATATAGGTAAAATATGAAAGTTGTTTAAGTTCAAAAGGTTAAAGAATTAAAATATCTATAAAATAAAACATTTAAATATAACTTGAGGTTTGGATAGACCCTATCCATCCAAAATAATATTCATTTCCAACTGATGTATTTTAATTTAATTTCGCAATGAATATTTTGGCCTTAAATATCAAATATTCAAAATTTAATCACTTAAACCCACCTCTCATAGAGTATAAAAACCACACCTCACCACCTAATTTCGATATAAAAAGATTTTTTCTCTATAAATATCAATCCAAACCAATAATATGCACTCAAACCACGTCCAATTTCTTCTGTTCATACTAAAATACCAAATCCAAGGTCCTCAAGGGTCTCTCAAAGAGGTGTTATTCAAGAGGTAATTTACCCAAAGTACCTATCTTAATTTATTTTATTTTTCTACATTATCTTTTCCTTCATCATCTATTAATACATGATAACTCCATAATAATTTATATAATTTATTGTTATGTTTCTACTTTATTATCTCTTTTCCATTTCATTTATCTTCTCCTCTTATTCAATGAAATGAAATTAGTGTCCAAGTTATGTGGGTTAATTGTCTCTATCAATAATGTTGTTTTTTTACATTACCACCATCAATGATGGTATTAAAACTACTTTCATTATTATTTAATATTTTAATAAGAATATTATAACCGATTTCATATTCTTTAAATAATATATACTAATAATATTAAATAAAATGAAACAATTTCACAGTGTTCGGAAAAACCTACCAAAATAAACAAAACGATTATCATTAACATTTTATCTAATGAATCATAATATTGTAATAAATTAAAATTATATATTAGACCATTTATACTTATTTAATTAAATTATTACTATTCAATTACACTTCTATATTTATAATCTCAATTTACAGTAACACTAATAATTTTACAGAATATAATCGATCTTGAAACTAAGAAACCAATACACCTCAAACCTTTAAAATAAAAATATATTATTAATGAATGGGTCATAATATTTTAAAACTCCTAAAATAAGGTACTATAAATTTTAATATAGTTATATAATTAGTTATTAACCTTATTTAAACAATTATATATGATGTTTGAACACGTTTGACGGAATTGAGACATGATGTAAATAAATATCCTAACCTAATTACCATTATTTGGGATAAACATTTAATATTTTCTTATGTAATAATAATCTTATATGTGAAATGAATTTTTAGTATATTATTTTTTATTTAATATTTTTTATTTACATTATATACACATATTATTTTTTGACTAAAAATATATTTTTTATTATAAAAGAATTTTTAAGGGAAAAGTGGGAAACCACATACAAAAAAGGAGACTATCGGACCACCCCATCCCAGAAAGTGTGCCTACAGAAAGCCTTCATAGACATAAGAACCCTCAATGTGCAGTCTCTTGAAGAAGCACGGGAACAGAACAGATGGTAAATCCATTCCCTCTCAAGCATCCAATTCCAGGAGACCTGTAATGATAAAGACTTAATGGTCTAATCCCCTTCCAAAGCTAGTCCATGTAGCGTGTTGTAAACAAGAATAAACATAACTAAAAATCCAAACAAAAGGTGACCTAATGTAACCACAGTTCACAAAACCCATTCACTAACACCAACATACCAAAACCACCAGCTTAAACAAAGTCGCAAACAAGAAACATTATTTTAACCCAGTCGGTTTCCCTAAACAGTTTCCATGATAAGGATGAAAAATTTAAGTCTACTTTTTCCAATATCTGCTTCTCAAATATGGACACTAGTTGATCCTAAGAATGAATTTACTCCTCAACACTGGTCCTTCCATGATTAAAATCACCTTCCAAAATTGAGTCTTGTTTGTCAATCCGTAAATGTTGATCCTCATTATGGTAAACCTTGAGAGACCTCCCCATAATTTTAGTTGCCTCTTTCTTAGTAGCATTGAGCATTATAAAATGTTATATAATTTCTTATTTAGAGACTAAATTCATAACCGAGGAATGAAAATCCTGTTACCCTAGCCTCAGATGGCTCAAATACTCCATAGTCACCATCTTTTTCACTCATCTTCTTTGCCGAGCGAGTGTTCAGATGGGGAAGTAGGGAGGAGTAGTCCTTTCTCCCATTCCTCCTCCTAGAACCCCTAGTACTCTCCAGGTGTAGAGCCTCATCAGCAGAGTGGCTCTGTACACTCCATTTTGGAACCCTCACACTGGCCCCATCTCCCTCAGATGGAATAGCAAAATTAGAACTCAAATCATCCTCTAAAAGGCCTTTTAACATGTTGCTATAGAAAATTGAGCTTGGTCCCCCTTCCTTCCCACCTCTATTCTGAATGGCCTCATACATATCAGACCCCTGCCTCCCCTTGCTTATAACCACACATCCCACCCATGTCCTCTCAGCCACCAAACCAGAGTGGTCCACATTCCCTTCATCCAACTTCTGGTCCAAGATTTTTTCCCCCTACCTCTGGACTTCCGCATGAATCACCTCAAGATGGCATTCACCTTCTTCATCCTACATACCATGGTTGGATAAACTCACAAGATCCCCTTTCATCTTTCTGAACACATCTTCCACTATCAGGTTAACATGGTGTGTTGCCACACCAGTGCCAAGGTCATCCACACAGGCTGCAATGCATCCCTCTACCTCACTAACTGGTCGCACCTCCTCCACTGGCAGCAACAAAGTTCTTCTAACTCAAACTTCTTTACCCGCTGCATACAAACCTGATATCGTTGTCTCACAACCTAGTAAAACATTATCATTTCCATTGACCACCAACCGAGTCATGTCCTGCCCATCCCTATGGAAATCTTCCCTCCATTGAAAGGTAAAGCCCCTACCCACCATCAATGCAGGTCTCCGCCGGCAGAAATTAGAAGTGTGCCCCAACCACTTACATGATAAATAGAATTTTGTCCAACTCTTGTAGATTACCCTCTACCTGCATCTATATACCTCACCGATCATAATCCAAACATAATCAAATGGAACCCTAGACACATCCATCTCCACACATGTACTTGGGAAAATAGGGTGACAGACCGCTGCCATTCTGCTATCTGAACAATGATACATTCCGAGTAGATTACTGAGCTTTTGAATAATTGAGGGGTTCTGATATGGTAACGGATGTTTAGGAAGAATAAACCAAATCACTGCAGATGGAGAGTCTCGATTCAGGTGGAAATCTAATGACCACCAGAACAAGAAAAAATGACAACCATTACAGCTCTAGGGTGCCCTCGACCTAGCGCAGATAAGGTCCTCCTCTGATGAAAATAGGATCATAATATAATGATTATTAAGCATCCCCATAGTTTCCTACTCTTGGAGATCCCAAGTTTCAAAGATTAACCAATCAATATAATTGAACGATGGACTTTGCTACTTAAACCTTGCTATCAGGGTGAACTTCAGAAGCGCGGAGGCTTCAGTGAACTCTGAAGTTGAAATCTGGAGATTCGGATAGCCATAGATGAGCTCCATAACCATTAGTCCTAACTCAGCTTTTAGTAATGGTGGGATATGGTCATGGTTTGAGAGGGGATGAAAAAGGGGATCCTCATTCTTTAAGAAAAATGAAGATCCATCCCCTGCAAAGGGGGAGGAACTAGCGCAGCCGCCATCGTCTTCACTGAAGGAGATGAGCCTCTCTGGGTTCTCTCTGCTCCTCCCAAATCCCATTTTTATACATATTCTATTTATTTTATTGATTTCCACTTCCATTATATTATATTTGTAAGGGATTTTTTCTCAATCACCATTTATTGAGGCATTTCTTCATTCTATGCACCATAATTCTTCATTAATATCTATATATTGCTTAAATATATTTAGTTAAATAATGGGATAATTATGAAATAATAATTATTATTAATATGAAATATTTATATAATTTTTTCAATAATTGGATCATTTATAATGAAACATTAATTTGAAAACAATGAAATTTACACACAAAATAATGAAAATAATGAATGATTATTAACGAATATGTAATATGATCATATAAAGGGGTAATATATGAAATTATAAATATTAATATTGTATTTTTATAAGTTAATATCATTTTTAAACCAAATATAAATAAATAAATCAGTTTTAAGCACAAGGGAGCATAATGTAAGTGATTTAGTCTTAGCTTCATTTCATTGAGGTGTATTGTAATGTTATGTACCTAGTTTTTTATATTCATTTTATATTATCTATTTGACATATAATGTCATTAATAGTTCATTATTCATTGTATTCTATGTTTAATTTAAATTATTTCATCTATGTGTATTATAATTATCTGTTTCCTAGTTGTAAAAAATTATTAAATAAATTTCTTTTCATTAGGTTTTATTACCTCCTTGTTGCAATTAATAAAATAAGATTATGTACATAATGAATTTTTACTATATATTGTTTTATTTATAATTATATTATGTGGATTTATATTTGATACACATAATTGATTCATTGGATGATTGCAACTTCAATGGTATGATCTTTGAAAGGGTTTAATACACAATATAATTTTATTTGTGATTTTTAACCATTGGATTTAGATTAAAGGAAATAATTTAAACATTTTTAATGAAGAATATAATTTTAATACCCTCCACTTACTCTTGATTATTTTCATGTAATATTTCCATTTTTCAACTCTTTGGTACTTAAAATTTTATAATGAATGTTTTTAAAAAACTCAAGTTCATTTATCTCTTCATCCAGAAACATGTTTTCTTTCAAAAACATGTTTTTTAAAAATGTTTTCAAAAATATTTTTAACCGTTAATAAACTAATAATTAAAGGAATTTTTAACCATTTTTTACTTTTTACCAAAATCTTTTATTGTAATATTCTTTTCATTTTCCAAACAACAGACTTTTTTAACCAGTTTACAATGCTATAAGAATCTTCCTTTTACCTTGTGTGAAATGTACAAAATTAACTTCCTTAATTTATTTAATGATTTATTTACATGATTAAAATGCTGTTTTTAAAGGAAATGGTTCTAAATTTTATTTTCAATGAAAATGATTTGGAAAATGTTTTCTGTTTAAAAATGTTTTTTTTTCAAAATGAAAATGATATTCTCCTCAAGAATGTTTGTAAAGATATTTTTTTTTCAACAATTACAAAAACCATTATTCTTACTTTATTAGGTATATTTCATATAAATAACATCCTTTCACTTCCTATAGATGGATTATACAGAATTTTACCATAGAATATGTCGATATTCAGTTCATTTATCTATTTTTATAGTCAATATCATTCCCTTGAAATGATTACATTCCCATGATTAATGGAAAATAAATTTTTCCTAAATATACACATTGTTTTACATGTATATGTTTATTTCCTAAAACGTATACCATTTTTACATATGCTATTTACATTGAGATATATCTTATTAATTGTTGAAATATTGAAAAATCCTTATTCTTTTATCAATACAGATATTTGATAAGGAAAATTATTTTTGAGTTAAATAAATTATTCAATATATTTGGAATGATTTGAAATGTTGCATAATAGGTGGGGCCCATTTATCGAGAGGGCCTTGATTTATCATTTTTCTCATGGCAAAAATTTGTGGCCTTTCTTTAGTTAATTGGGTTTTTACCTAGTATGATTCAAACCATCTTGTGAATGGTTTTGAAGGTGAAGGTTTCATGAACCTTGGAAACATGGTGTCTAATAATTCAATGTTTCCTTCATTTTGAATACATTTATTATTATCCATTATATTTTTACTATGATATAATCTATGGATTATTTTCACTCTTATTTTATAGATTAAATGGAATGTATTTTATGTTTTTTACCTTTCCATATAGACTATGCCTTGTGTTTTCATGGTATTCACATTATTTAGATAGAATGTGTGTTTAATTATTTACCTTTCAATATTGGTTATTCCTTATTAAAGTTATTTATATGAGATGTTTTTTTAGTTATTTACCCTTCTATAATGAATATACTTATTGATTCAGGATAGCTTCCACTTTACATAACCCTTGACGAGCATTTGAGCTCACCTTATTTTGTTACCTTTCCCCCAGTTTCCATGAATTTTATTTTAACTGATATAAACAGATGTGCTAGATGGAATAATGTTTTTAAAAATAAAAAATATATATGTTTTATTTTTTATTGAAATTTAATGTAAGACTGATATATTTATCTAGTTTTCCAAGACAATATAATTAATTAGACCTTGCGGATGTGATTCGTTGTATCTAATTCCAATTTAATAATAGCAATCACCGGATCCATGATTACCTGGTTCAGGTTATGAAAATATAATGTTTTTTATCCTCAATGTTCCACTAATACATTTCCGATTACATTAAAACAATATAGATATTTTATTCTTGATAAATGTTTATTATCTTGTCACCAAACCTCACTTCAATCCCATGGTTATCTATATGTTAAAAATATATATAATTAACTCAATATACATGTTCATAAAAACCCCAAAGTTTATCAAAAGCATAAAATTTATTTCCAATAAATGCAATGGAATCATTTATGTTAAACCTAAGAATTTCATAGACTTCCACCCAATAAAACATCTCCCTAAATGTAATTAATCTCTTAAAATATCATCACATATAACCTAAAAGGGTTTTATAAGACTTTGAACATATAATTAACCTCAATCTCATAAATCCATGATTATATATATAATTATTAGTACAAACTATCATGAAAACATTATATTCTCTAAAATTATCTAAATCCTTCACTAATACCAACTATAACATCATTGAACCTACACCCTCAAACCTTGAACTTTACAGATTATTTTTCAATTTATGAATTGATACTCATAAAAATGATCTCATTGTTGAAATCCAAAACCTAAAACAAAAAAAGGAAATATTAGATCATGTACATACCATTCACATTTTAGGGTTATAGTTTTATAGAATTAGTATAAAATCTTACGTAAACAATAGAAATTTATTCACATGTGTATATCTCCCACTAAACCCAACTTTTCTTATATCACATTAAGTCCAAATCATCATCCACATAAAACCCTTCTGGATATAATTATTTTAACATCATTCTTGATAACTTGGGGAAAAGGATGTATAATTATAGTTAGCTAAAATTATAAGTAAGGGTAAACATAAAATTTAACTGATGAATGTCATCAGAGGGAAAATGATGATAATAAGGGTATGATGGCATAATAAAAATACATGAATATAATATATGATAAATCATACCAATAAATATAGGGATCATCAATCATTAAACATGGAATAAATATTTAAAAATGTCAAGAGTCATAAGAATCAATCATCATCAACCATGTGATGCCAATCTTGATCAAAAGAAACATGTATAACTGATTACAAGATAATGAAGACATATAGGTATCTTATAGAATGATCTTTATATATACATATTTGAACCCTAGAAAATTGGTTTTAACTTTAGTGAGAAATTCCAATATAATCATCAGAAGAATATAATCATTACCCAACACATCCTAGATCTATTTGGTCACACAAATCATATCAGTTATATCTGGCTTACCTGAATCTATCTAGGTTCATATATCATGTAATATATATTTTATCACTCAACATTATCTAGACTCACTCATTGTACATGTTATATGGAATCACCCAACAATATTTGGGAACACCTTTCATATAAGATATATTGGTCTCATCCGTTGAGATATGGGCACACCCATGATTATTAATAACTCATATGTTTCATTTTTGAGTACAATGTTTACAGTATTCCACTTTTTTATGTAAAAATATATGAAATAGATTTTGTGAATCATTTATATTAAGAAAATAACATTTTTAAACCATTTTAGAAAACTTGGATATGGATGAGAAAGATTCATGATCTATAAGATAGTACAAGATGTGTATCACTTACAACTGACTTCCATGATTATCCATTAATAAATAAGTGAGGAAATGAAAATTAGACATGTAATCCATAGGAATCAATATAATATAAGAAATAAAATTTGTTTAAGAAAACAATAGCTTATTATATCCTCCAATGTATCCTTGAACAAAAACCATCTTGAAACAAAATGACATTGATATATAAAGCCTTCACCACTTTAGTAACTTTTCAATCATAGACCCCATGAAGTAATAACTAAAAATTAATCATTAAATATCATGAATATATCGAGGATCTTTATATAACCAATTAAAGGGAATTATATAACAGGTTGATAATAATATTGGTTAATAACATAAATCTAAATCCCAACGAAAGTGGATTAGAGATGAATAACCCCTATATAGATCATATTGTTTAATTGAGAGAATAAATAGAGAGGTGATGTGAAAAAAATTCACATCCATAGAAAATGTGTTTAAAATAATACAATTTCAAAATATTTTAAACAAAAAAAATAGAATATAAAAGACAAATAAGAATTAATAAAAACCTAATTAAAATAAATTTAGTTATGAAACCCCTAATCAATTAGTAAATTTCATGTGATATCCCATTACACGAAATAATTGAAATTGAAACTAATAGTAGCAAGAATTATGAAGGATTCATGATATAACATTTAAAGGATAAATATATTCATGATATAATATACATACAAAGAACAGTAATTAAAATAATCATAAAAGGCATTCATGGGTAGTATATACACCACAAAATAAAATTGCGACGAAAAATCCTTACCTCAAGTGTAAAATATCCATGTTTCCCCCTAACTCTTATAAAATAGGCTTATATGAATTATTTTATTTCCTAGTAACATTTTCCATGTTTAAGACCTTATACATAAATCATTTTTTTAATTTTAATGATATATTTAAATATTTAATCATTTAAGTCCACATTAAATGTTTTTAGGATGTTCGGTCCATGTTTTAAAAATGGATTTGATATTTTGACCATGGAAAAAGGGTTCATTAATCCATAATCTCCATAAAAATAATGATGAAATAATTATAATTTTAATATATCAATTATACATTTTAAACAATCCATGAATAATTTTTATGAAAAATTAACTGCATTATAATCATGGAGACTGTAGGTTATACGTACAGGTGATAAATGTTTCCATTTTTCAAAATCATTATGGAAAGAAGTTAAGTATTATTTTATCCTTTTATAGTTATCATAATATCATAAATATAATATTATATCCTTAATATAATTCATATATATCATCAATTTCATGTGGTGATGAAAAAATCACATCACTTCATGAAGGTGATAGTCCACAAGTACACATGAACAACATTATCTACTTTCAATAAAGGGACGGTAAGTAATTATATGATATATTATCTTTTAGAAATGATAAATATGTCATGAATATAATATATAAATATTATATCCATTTTCATTAAATAATATGAGAGGCAATGATGGAAAATTAATTTCATTAGTTTCGTGAGTCAGTTTTCCATTGTACTCACGAATTATGGCTTCATTTACCAATTTACTGAAAATTATATAGATTTACTAAATTACATTAAAACAATAACATCTTATTATATAGTAGATATGGTTTTTTATATCATCATGGTTGAGGTGTAATGTCTTCAGGTTTTTTTCTTTTTATGTGTATGAATTTGGAATACTTTTATGATGTTTTTAGATCTAAGAGCTAGAACGGAATAAGATTCCAAAATCCTGTGAGCGAAGAATTAATTATTGAAAAATAATAAATATATTTAATATAAGGAATGAAATAAATTCATAATTAAGAATAATAAATCATAAATATAGTTTTTATCAGAATCATGAGGTTGTCGTTGAGTTCATAACATAGACTTTTCCCTAGGCACTACCAAATCTTGGTCAAGAGTGAGTGTTTCTTAAAACATTAATCACAGAAGAAATTAAAAATAGAAATTATATTTATTTATTTAATTAATTTTATTTAAATAGGGAAATATAATTTTGAATTTATATATTATATTATAACTAGATTGCATGGTCCGCCTCATAATCATAAGAATTTAGATGAGATCATATAAGAGCATTGGTGGATATCAAGATCGTGGATCAATGATTGAAGTGTCTTAAGGAAAGATAATGACAACGTATCTTGTGGATCTCATCTATGATATGATGTGTGATTTTTATTTATCTGTGATTTATTAAAATTTAATTAAGATGTTTTTTTGGGTTATACCCACATTTATATCCCATGATGTATGTGAATGAATCAAAAAATGGATTGACTCACAGATCAGTTGTTTTGTGGGTATAAGTTTATTTATGTGATATATTGATAATTATTTTTTTTTGTTCATTGATGTCGATACCAATTCATTCATATTTTCTAAAACAATGGATGAATGATGAAATTAACATACTCTTATGTTTATTCCATCATGTTTATGGTTTATGTATTTCTCTACCAGTTCTGTGAGCATTTTTCATTGGTATTCTCTTTTGGAATATGATTTAAAAAATTTACGGTGAAAGATCATTGAACATTTCATATTTAGTTAAACAAATTTCTACCACATGTTTTGGTATAATGATTCAACCTTAGTATTGTGGTACATGTCGATGTAAGTAGATCCACGTATGGGTCAGTGGTTTGTGATATAATTTTTTCTTGTAGTAGTCATAAGGAATGACATTGGGTGTTTCTCGAGCACTCAATAAGAAAGGATTATGGATATTTTTGGTTTTGAGGGTCACTCAACCACAAATCCAGGACATAGAGTGTGATTCATGGTGAATAAATGACTACAGAGTCACAGAAAAACATAAGTTACATTTTCTATGCCTTCTATGAGAAACCTGACCAGAGAGTGTGTAGTACTACGAACACACACTATGTAGTTCCTTATGTGAAGAATTAGGGGTTCAATATAAAGATAAGTACCACATGCTGTGTATAATTTTTCACATATCATATGATCCTTATCCAGATGACTAGGTGTATGAAGGGGTTACATTCCCAAGAGTCAATGTAGTACTACATGACGTTTGTTCCAAGTCACATGAAATGTAACATGTGGTAGATGGATTATCGTGTATAGGGGTACATGCCCATGTGTATATGTGGTCACAATATCATGTACTTGGTATGTACATTGTATAAATAGAGTACATGGGAAAATCCACGTAAATGTTCACAACCAAGTTCATTGACACGTTCTGGTGTCCATAGTCACCGACTGAATAGCATTCCATGTGAAAGGGTGATATCTACATGTCATATACCTTGAGGTACATGTTGTTTATTCATAAAAATTTCATGCTATGGGATTAAGAGACATGTGAAGTTCCAAGATTAAGGAACACATCATGTACCATTATGGGTACTCCATTTACTTATTTGAGGATAGGTTGGATTCCACTTTCCTCTCATGTCAACTTTGTTAAGAGATTGTGTGAGATTCCTTGGACATGAATTGGTTGAATGTGTTCCCTTTGGTCCATTTTAATCTCGGTTTGGTGTAGCATCATATTCCCATCATAGTGGGTGAACCCCTTCCATATTCTAGATGATCAAGGTAGCATGGGTGAGTTTTATTATTCTGGAGTTAGAAGTGTCTGTCCTCTTTGATATATTTCTCAACAACGTGGAGATTTTATCACTATATTTGGCTAACAGTGATCTGCATATCCTTTGAGTATCCATAGAATAGGTTTTTTCAAATTCTCATGACCAATATTTACATGGGATGTGATCCCCTTTCTAAGAGTATGTTTCTTGTATGCTCTAGTGTGCCACAAGTGAGCCATAGCTATTGAGACCCAATCTATATATTGATATTTGATCTTCCCAAGGGGGTAGTAGTCTAATTGTGTGTGTGTCTTGGTTAAATAACCTTTGATTCCTTTGGGAATTTCATTATATCAATACATGGTGAGTATGACCTCCTGGATGATTTTCATCAATGGTAGTAGCGATAAGGGAGTATTTTTTCCCAGATGAGCATGTTCTCTCAGTTTCAATTCACCATCAATGGTAGGGATGAGTCATTATCAAAGAGGTACAAGATGTGTGTTAGCTATCATTTGATTTCCATCAGGTATTGTACATCTCATGGAGTGATATCTCTTGAATGATATTTACCATGAAACCACACCGCATTTATATGGATGGAAGCATTAATAGAAACATGATATGCATCTTCTTTCTATGTATATTGGAATTTTTTTATGTCCCACAGTATGGTTGACATATCATGTGATGAGATTACTACACTTAATGATATTTTTTTAGTTACTTCATGGTTTCCTTTTGGGTATTATTATACTTACCACTACATGGGATCTACCATCTCTTATTTTGTATTATTCATATGAAAAATATCATTACGTAGTACTCATTGATCTAAGAGTAGGTGAATCATAGTTTTGTCTAGACAAACCAAGGTGTATACTGATGAATAATTTGATATATTTTCCCTCCTTGTAAGGAGGTCAGGCATGATTTTTATATTTGGTTGGTATTTTACTATTCCTTTACTTATTAATTCTAGTTATTTATGATGTACCATGATTTTTTCACTATAGATGTATGGATGCATTGATATCAGTTTTTTTCATTTTAGTTTTTCATGGAATTGAGATGCGGGTTTAAATACATTACCTTTAGTAAATATCATCCCATATGTTTGATATTCCATCTTTCAAGAAATATCCATAACCTAGCTCATTATAGGTATTATTGGGGTTGTTTCAGATTAGGAAACATAGGTTCAGGTCATAATAGAATGGTATCAAAGGGGATACCTAGCCTAGAGTTTTATAACATACATGGGTTTTAAGATCAGAGTCTTGGAGTCTCTTTTTTCATGTTGTGCGGTCTCTTTGGGACCATTTTCAATTGTGATAATGTATATTTAGTATGGTTCTCATGCTAGGGTGTCCAGTGTTAATGCACTAGATAAAGTATCTATTCACTAGGACCCTAATAAACAAATTTTTTTGACTTGGAATATCTAGACACTTGTTATAAGGATAACATTGTTACTTGAATCATGTAGGAATGGTCTGTGGTTTTCATTTCCATCTTGAGTCATCTCCCTATATATACTCATTGACAATAGTATATCATGATAACCATATAGATTTATCTATAATGAAATACAAATTGAATTTTGAGATAGAGTCATGGTGACAGCTAGTTGAGTGATGAGGATTCAGTTTAGGGACAGACTCATGAGGTTCTTTCATTATATGGGAACTGATTAGTGCAACTACTTGTTGAGCATCACATGGATCACTCTAAGGATAAAGAAGATTATTTTATATTTGTTTAGTAGTATTTAGCTTCAGCGGGACATGATAATGGAATTTATAGGTTTAGCACAATATTGTATTTATTGTGACAATGGTTTTTGAGGTTTTTCTATAATATTGACCCTCCAAAATTAGAGGATTGGCTTGAGTTAATGTTCTAGGTTTATAGTAGGTGTGGACCCTGACATATTTGTTGGTGTAAATTGTAACCCATTTTCCATGTGGAGTAGTAGTTAGCTTTGGTGGTACCCACTAATGAGACACCTATATTGAGTGTGCACTTTTATTTCCAAATATTGAGATCACATAGGTTATATGGTGGTCCATGCCCACTTATCAGGTGTAGTAGGACAAACATGACCTTCTAGTGCAAGTGCCTGACTTTTTTAGGGCCCCTCTTGATGATGGTTTTTCTAGTGAGAGATCTCCAGGGTGATTCATGATATTATTAGATCCATGTGTTGGTGATGAGTTTCTTAGACTCGTGTGATTGAGGTTGATGATATACTAAGGAATCAAATAAATCCTTGGTTGTGTTAAACATGTGGGATAAGAAAATAATGATATCTAAGAAGTAAGAGATTATAATGGATTTGAGTGTAGTTTGAGGTATAACGTACGTCTTCACATCCCCAATTTCATTTTTAATATAAATTTAGGAGCCACCTTTCTCTGAGTATATATCATTTTTGAGGCCTAGTGATACTAGTGGAGCACTTTTTACTTGAAACTTATATTATAGGCTCCATGAGATAGGATTAGATGTTTCATACTTCTAAAAAAAGTGTGACTAGACTTTGATGTGTGAGATAGTTTATTGCGTGGAACCTTTTCATAGTGGCATTGAGACCCAACAACGCTTTCCTTAATATAAACTAGTTCCCCACCATCTAGGAAAATATTTTTTTAATAATGAGTGTGGGGGTATTTTCATTTTTTTGGGATGGAGTTTTCCTCCTTCGATAAGGAGTGGTCCTAGTCATAGCAATAGGAGTTTACAGCTAACATCTTATAATTTGTTTAGTGTTTCTTTTGGAGTGGTGGATTCTATGAGGATTTATTTTATTATGATGGAGATGGAGCAAGAGGACATCTCTCCCAGGGACATAAAATGTTTATCACCACACAAATATCAAGGATTTTTCATGGACAAGAACCAAGGATAACACTATTAGTTTTGATAACATGTCAAATAGAATCTATTGATCTTCATATGTTGAAGTTCTAGTTGGGATTTTGCAGAGAAATGGGTTTTTTAAGATGCACTTTGTTCACCTAGGAATCCCATCGTTGTTCTCTTGAGTAAAAAATGGTATTTTGAGGTTGGGTGTGAATTGGTATTGAATAAACCAAATAACACTAGGTATAATATCTACACTTAAGAATTAATTTCTTCTTTAACCATTGTTTATGGGTGATGTTATTCTCAGAGTTTGACCTCGAGACATGTAATCACTAGTTATAGTTTTGGAAAAGGATACATGAGAAGTGTCTTTCCAAATCCAATATTTTTTTGAGTAAGTGATGATACCCTTTATTGAGTTGTAAACCACGGAAGAATCATGAAATATATAAACTAGATCTTTAACAATTCTTGGATCACTTCATAGTAGGATTCATTGATAGAATCCATGTGTACTCAGTATTGATTTTGAGAATCAGAGACACATATAGACGATGTAGTTTACCGCTATTTTATAGTTATTTTCATATTCTTTTTCTAATATTTGGGGAGGTAATAATTATGGATATTGATTGTGAGGTGTATCAAAAGAATATATTCACTAGAGATATTCTTGATTGATTCCATGAATGCGGTAATCATGCCATCCCTTTCTAGGGATGAATTGTGGTTTCGAGCCTGAATCAAGAGGAGGTGTTAAGTTGGTTGTTTTTCTATAATAAGAACACCTATTGGAGGGGAGAATGTACCAAGACCTCATGGGATCAGTTAGATAGCCAACTGATTTTCAAGAATTCTCAAGTTAAAAACATGTTTTTTTTCTATCTATTGTAGATGGACAATATATATTTGTGTGTATTTTGGGACACTATTTTATTCTTGACATAGTCTCTCTTAATGAAATTCCCTCAATGATCATTGTAGAATGTGATGCTTACTTCATGGAATGGTCCTGGGGAGGATGTGAGAAGCCTTTGGGGAATCAGTTATAGTTGGGGACAATGCTTTACTGAAGATAACAGGCTTGTTAAATAAGACCTTTTAGGTTCTTGTGGACATGATTCAAGTTTTCATGATAGTTTTTAAGACATGGTTGGGTGGATCATCTACTATCATCGGGGTTTGTGTATCATGATTATTATTACTCTAACACCAAAGAAGTTCCTTTTCAATAAAATTTTAAGGGACCATGATGAAAACTATTATACTGTTTCGAGATAGTAGGCAACAATGCTTCGGTCCAATTTTTTGTTATACAGATAGTTGTAAGGGGTGTACTTCATCCAGAGGAGGATGAGGACTTCCTTTTATATTTTAGGAGTTCTTGGTAGAATGATGAATGAATACATTATAGTTCTAATGTAACATAGTCTTATCCATGGTGGTTTTCTATCTCCATGCATCTTTGAACCATTATTTTCATACTGCTATATTTGGTGACAACCATGGAGTTCCACCTAACCTGGTGTCAATATTATTATTTTTCTACTGTTGTTCCCCACATGTCTTAACTAATGAGGTATGTGGATAAATCCCTATACAATATTGACATTTGTTAGCTAGTAAATGATGGTGCAATTTCCTTTTTCAAGTATCTGGTGACATTGAGGACTTTTAGATGAAATTACCTTTATGGGATATTGTTTTCCTTAGGTGGATTACTATTGACATCATAGGAAAGTATCAGGGAAGACTATAGGAGTAGGAGTCCAATTTGAGAGCTCAGTATCCCCAACATTTTCTTAGTCTATGATTTTTGGGGATGAAAAGTTGTTAATGATGGAATAATGTAATTTCCCAATTTTCTTAACGCTTTAGAGTATTTTTAGCATAATTTTTGATCCTAGAGATGAGAAGTCATGAAGTTTCGTGGCCCGATGTGCTCAGAATTAACTATTGAAATATATTATATATATTATATATTACACATGTTAATTTTTACAAAAATTGAAATATCTCACAAATTAAGGAATAGATCTAAAATATGAGACCACATTTGAGTTATGAGTATCTTTTATCTACATGTGGAATAATTATTGTAACATCCCAAGTAATTAATGAATAATAGATATTTTTATATATGTCTATTAATGAATTAGATAGTGTTTTAGAGGCTTAAAATGAAAATAAATCCAATCTTAAGCATGGAATACACTAATATTTTTAAAAGATTGTTTTACTCCCTTTTGATGGGAAACCATTTTTGAATCTATCTTTTGACAATTTTATAAGCTATGTTTTTCAAAATAAACTTATTCTTTATGATTGGGACATCAAAATTTACTTTGTGTGAATTTTTGGTATTTTTCTGACAATGTTCATTTTTAATGAATAGTGAAAAATACTACATTTTACATCAAAACTGCTTTTTAATATAATTTATTTATATGATTAGATTATATTTTGAATTGGTTTTTAAGTGAAATTAGAATATATTTTTACCATTTAATCCAATGGTGGTCATTGGAATCAATTTCACTTTGAAATTGGACTTAAACTGGTGTCAATCTTTTGATACTTATTGTTTCATAAAAACACGCTATTTGCTCTGACAGCGGGAATCAATTTTTAAATTAATTAATGTGACTTATATGTTTTGAATTTTGTAAAACATACTTCATTTTTGAATTCAGAATATCAAATATAGCTTAGGGTGAAGTTTTGGTATTTTTCTGAAAAACTCCAATTTTTGATGAATAGTGAAACCACTAAGTGGTAATCAAGCAAACTGATTTTTCAGTTAAATGAAAGTTTACCACTAATGTGTATTGAATTTTAAAAATCCGACATACATGGTTGTCATTATTATGTAAAATGTGGTTCAATGGGATGAAAATAATTTTTTGGTGAATAGTAACTTTTTTCATTAATCGCGATTAGAGGTAATTAGTGTAGTTTAAGGTAAAAATAATGCTTTAATAAAATGAGATGAGCTTGACACATGTCCTAACCCTATTGGTTGTGTCCTGGGCGACCAATAAAACCCATGGGTCGATTTAGGGGACCCCATGGAGCCACTTGGGTGGGATAATGACTTTAATGCCTTTTTTTTAAATAAAGGTGAAAATGACACTAACATAAATTGTTTTACTAAAACAATTTTTAGAAGAGGTTATAATAATCATATTTTTGACTATAAATATTAATTAGAAAGCTAAAACTATTTCCTACATCATAGTATTTTTGTTATAATTTTTAGACATTAAATAAATTAATTTATTTATGACATCATGATGATGCAGCGATGACCTCATTATTTAACGATTAAAATAAAATGGAAAGATAATGTAATATCTAAGACCTACACTAGTCCAAAAACTATTGGATGGAAATATTTCGAAGACTTATCATCTTATCTTCGAAATATATCAATGTGGGACCTTATAAATTCGAAACACTTTTGGAAATAAAATAATAGTTTCATGATTTCCAAAAGTGCCCCTCCTCTCCTCTTATAAAAGGCCCCCACCTCTACCTCATTTCACACACTCCTCAAGACTTTGACTCGGCCAAACCCTGCCCATTTACTCTCTCTACATCCCTATCCTCATCCTAGAGGATTCCCTTTGGGCAGAATCATTTCAAAGGAAGCCTTTAGGCTCAAATGAAAAGGAGTTACACTTTTAAAGGTAATTCATTCTCTCATGTTCATTTGTTTTATTTTGCTTCTCCAACCCCCTAAACTCTTTTTATTTACTTCTTTTGTAACAAAACCAGTATCTTCAATATACTAGGATGTTTTTATAAGATTTATTTGAGCTACACTCTCACACAACTACATCAAATGGTTAAAGAACATACGGTTTCCGTGGATGGCGAAATTCTGCCTCCCGAAACGATGATTGTTCAATACTCATTTAACACCTTAAAAGGTGACCATTATGATGTCACTATTTTTATATATGATATATAATATTTTTATGTTTTCCTTAAGCTTCTGTTTTTTTTCATTTTGGGAATACCTTTATGGTTTCCATTATGGGTAAACACGATATCTTCATTTTAGGAAGTGCGGACTACCGCCCCCTGAAAGTGATTTGATTCGTTAATACCATATGTGGGATGTGTAAAGGATAAAGTTAATGATATTATATATGTTATTATACTGGAATTATAATATACTCTTATATAATTATGATTCCATTCCAGAAAATACGAAATAGAAATGGAAGTAGCGTTCATGCGTACGTACGACTTACCGTCTCCATGAACGGTGCATTTCATTTCTTACCTATAAATGTGATGTAATATTATAAATACATGTATATGATGAATATATATGATATATATGTTATACAAATAATTAATATCATTCTAGATATAACGAACCTTTGACCAAATTAACAACATGTAAGTGTAAGAAGACTATTTTTGACTTAAGAACCAAATACTGACAAAATGAACATTATTAACTTAAATGATTACATGATGTTCATAACATGGTATAAAAGGAATAATGAAATTGAAAAAGGTTCATAAGAAAGTAGATATTAACTCAAGTTTATTATTCATGACTTTAAAGAACGACCGAGTCAAGTCGGACCCGAGGTATGGGACTTCGTCTCAATCTCCTTTCATTGAGGCATATTTTATTTTATATACAACTTTATTTTATATGGTGTATAAACCCCTTTGACTTTTACGTTTATTCAAAAGGAATGTTTTTTATATGAAGCGTTTACTAAATGAGAAAAGGGAATGTTTTTGTCGTACGTATGCGGCGACAACGACTTCTCCGCCGTCGTGACCGTTATTTGAGTTTCGGCTTCCTCTACAAGCCATACCTTCTTTTTAAAAGAAAAATAAATACCATGTTTTACTTTTCTTTTATTTTGGTATCCAAAATGGTTTTCATAATGTTTTTATATCAATGTGTTGTATTGATATCTTGTGATTGAAAGGTGGGAATGTTATGTTTCCTTTATGCATGTTTTATGTGATATGATTATGTTGAGGTTCTTGGGCATTATTATGAAAACGGGTGGTTCCGTGATAAACTAAGGGCGGGTGAGCCCGATATAGCTCTCCAATGCATTGGGTAACGTGAAGGAGTGAAACGTTAAGGGTTCTCCGAAGAGATTTTAGGGAATATACTGTGATGAGTATTCCAAACGTAACCAAGAGGGTTACTCCCTACGTGATAATGTTATGAATGCCTCAAGTTACCTTTATGTCTTATGATTTCAATGATTTATTCATGATTTGATGAGGTTTGTTAAAGTGCTTATGTTTTATTGGTAAAGTATGATCTCATCCTTATGTATATATGCACCCATGTTTCCTTTCCATATTTTTATATCCCTTACTGAGCTTTTTATGCTCATCCCAAGTTTTTTTGAAATGTTTTTCACAGGTCAAGGGAAAGGTACATGCTATGATGATAGTGTCAAGGAAGTGTCAAGAAAGAATCCATGTTTATTTTAAATATGTTTCCATTGATGGGAATGAAGAATAATATCTTTATGTAACCACTTTGTTTATATATGGAATGTAATGAAAGTTTTATGATCTAATTCTCTAAAACTCTAAACCCGAAAAGATCCTCAATGTGTAATCTTGTAATAACTCAAGATTAAGTAAGGTTTAAGGCTGGGGCCTTATAATTATGGTATGGTGTGGGAATTCATAAAAAAGTCATCACGAGCGCAATTAAGAAAATAAAAATATTTATTTTTTTCATTGAAATTTTTACCATGATTTTTCTTTTAAATATGTCATTATAACTAGTTAACAGGTTTATCTTCATAACCATGATAATTTCGAGGAGAACATGGAGGAGGGTTCGGTGACATCAAGATTGCATATCAATTATTAGAGTACCATAAGGATTGAAAATAACAATGCAGCTTATGGATATTTTCTTTGATGATGTCGTGTGATAATTCTTGTTCATCAATTGATCCAAACTGAGGTAGGATGTTTTTTCTGGATTTATCCCCATTTTACAATCCCAAGAAGAACATGAATTAATCGACAAATGAAATGATTTTATGATTGGTCGTATTGTGGGTATGGGTTTCTTTGTGGGTTTTTGGGTGATTATTATTATTTATTATTGATATTTATACCTATTATTTTATATTTTATATGAAAATGGATTGAGGATGAAATGGAAAGATGATGATTTTTATTCATCAAGTTTTAGTTTTCTCTCCTCGTTCTATATGTATTCTTCATTGTCATTTTCTTTTATCTTATGATTTTATGAATAATTGGTGAGTGATCATTTTCATTCACCCTTTAGTACAAAGGATCAATACTACAGGTTTTGGGATGGAGACTCAATGTTATCATTATGGTACACAATGGCAGAAGTATATCCATAGATAGATAATGTGTTATTCATGCCAATTTAGTGTGCGACATTGATGAGGCACGACGACAGGTTTTTCTTGAGAAACAGATAAGGCAAGATTCCATCAATCAGTGGTGAGAAGGATTTTAATTCCACATATTTGTGAAATATGATGAAATTCAAGGAAGAATCATTAAATATAGATTCACAGATGTAGATGGATGATGTTTTCAACATGTTCTATGAAAAAACTGACTACAAGTCATATAGTCCTATGAACACACATCATGTATTTATTTCTATACAGCTCTAGGATTTCCACGTAATGATATTTATCACATGTCATGTGACACATGTCATATGTCATGTAACCCATAGCTACCGGATACGGACATATAGGGCGTACACACCTAAGAGACCATGTATTATTACAAGTCATGTGTGCCTAGTCACACTCCCTATAAAACGAGTTGGATGGATAGGTGTGTATATAGGGTACATGATTAGGTGGACATATAGTCCCACACATCATGCACTAGTTATATACACGGAAGGACAAAGTACATTATAAATACCCCGACCATAGTAGCCTAGATCTGGTGCCTAACTATATTACGTTGGTATAATAAACAAGGAAGTAGCATCCTGAAGGACTGGATAGTTTATTAGTTTTGGAAATCCAGATACAAACACATGATTTACATTACAATCTTATTGGAAAACAACATAGATACTCCATTTGAAACATCCATAAACTCATAGATTATCTAAAAAAATCATTCATAATATATAAATTCATATCCTGGGAAATAATATAACCTAATAAAGGTGTGAGCATAGATACACTGTAAAAGTAAACAACAAAGAAAAACCTATCACAAAGAGTAAGTCTTGTTGAATATCTTAGAAACATTCCCTTAAAAATAATCTTGAGCAAAATATAATTTGAATAAAATACAATTAAATAATTCCATTAATAATAACTAAATAATGAAACTTGTGCATTAATAATATACTAGTAATATAATCTCATGTACGATCAATTACTAGTATCATTATTAGGTATTTCATAATGTTGGACATATAAAACATACCATCGATGCCTTAACATTGATACATGGTAAGGCCTCATCCAAATCCAGATCTGTTTTGTCTCATGAAACCTACCGATTCATAAAGGGGATATAGAGGGACATTCCTATCACTTACTATGTCTAATGAATTCCTCATTTGAATGGTTTGAAACATAAACAACATGTAAATATGAAATGGAAATAAATTTCTCCAATCAAAAAACATAATCACTAACAATTAAGATTAATATGGTGAATTATATCAAAAGAAAATATCCAACGTCAAACTAATCAATAACTATTTAATAAAATATGGTAGGCGTTATCATTTAATTTAAATCCATATTAAGCATAAGATTAAATAGAGGGTATTAAAATAGATGGAAATAATCTAATTAAATCATCGAAGAATTATTGAGGGAAATACCGTTTTTTACTTTAGAGAGAAGTATTCTTTTGAAAAATTGAATTTATAAAATCATTTTTAAATTATTTTATCCCACAAAAAAGTTGAATGAAAAAAATATATTCAAGTCAGAAATGATGTCCAACTAAAGTGAAAACATGTAAAAAGAGTATTTAGAAATGATCCACTTTATTGCGGTTTAAGAAAAAATATAATGGTGTCTTTGAAGTGGAAAAGGCCTAGTTTTTTGCATAAAACCAGAAAATAACGAAAATAGTGTTTCATGATAAAACTATTCATTTAAAAAAACACTATATCCTTATACAAATATGGATTGTACTTGAAATCAGGTGGGAAAATGTGAAGTGCCCATTAATCGGGCTTGCTTATCAGGAGGAATTGAAAAGGGAACCCGTTAAAACATGTATTTCCACATAAAATAAAGGTAAAATAATCCAGATACATGATTTTGAAAAATATAAATATAATTTATAAGAATTTTATAAAAATAAAAAATATTTACATGGGGGTAAAATGGACAAAGCAAAACCTTAATGAAAAATTGAAGTTTTGGTAGAATCCCATAGATTATGTATAAATGTGTTTTGCACAAGAACTTAATATCCTAGATAAGAAAATCAGATTAATGTATAATTAAATTATAACCTATTCAACATGTATTTTATTTAATATAATTTTATTAAGTTAATTTATGGACTTTTTATGAGTTGTGAGATTCAATTGCGTTGTTCGGGAGTGTACGTTTCCTTGGTTTCAATGATAGGTTCACTTGTATACATGTATAAAAGATCATGGGAAATGGAAATATTTTTCAAGTATTGAAATTATATGTTATTAATGAAAGTATAAGATATTTAATGCTCTTATATATATCAATTAATTTCTATATTTGGGTATGATTCATTAGATAAAGAATTAATGATAACCCTTTAGATAATTTTTTTCATTTTGTCGATCATAATGAGTTAGCTTTGTCTTATGTATTATTGTTATCTATATATTCATATTATATAACATTAAATAAGTTTTATTACATATATTAAAGTTTTTTTAACAATAAATATCATTTTATTATCATCTTTGAAGGAATAATTGACAAAAAAAACTCACTGTCCACAAAGGAGGTAAATCGACACCTCAAGAACGATGTTTTCATTTTTAAAATAAAAAGAGGAAGAGAATGGAATTGATGGTGGATATCTCATAATAATAATAAAATAAAAGTATATATAACATACTAGGGTTATTAAGTATTTTTAGTAATATGAGGTAATGAAATGATAAGAATATAAAAGGAATTGAAGGAAATTAGATTAATGAAAGGGGATTTTACCTCTTGATTTCTTGTCCGTGAAAACATCCTTAAAGAACATTGAAATGGTATTTTGGGTGATACCTGAAATCTTAAACCATAGATGAGAGAATTGATAGTGGTATTAGGTAGAAATTGTAAAATCTGTATGTTTTTAATGGTGTGAGGAGAAGGGGTGGTGAGCAGTGGAATTTATAGTTGATGAGAGAGGTGTTTTTTATTGTAATATTCATTAGCTTTATATATTGAGCCAAAACAATCAATAGTTTGACCCTCATCACGAAATATATTAAAACAATCATTTATATTTATAAATTATGGTCTTAAATCATCCATACATCATTCATGGCTCAATAATTAATATATTCATTCAACACCGTAAATTTATGTATTTCAATATTCACAAAAAGTTAAACTATTTTAGAAAAATACAAAAAATTATTACTAAATTCTTTTCGACGTATAGAATTAAAAATTGAACTCTATTTTATATAAATAATTTTATAAATTTTTGAAATTTATTTTTTTTAAAATACGTAATTTACTGTAAAGATATCAATTTTAATTTTATAACATATTTTATAATACTTTCAAAAAATAAATAAGGTTCATTAAAATTATAAAATAATTATAAAAGAACAAAATACTAATTTATTAATATCTATATTGAAAATAAATTTTACTTTTAATCAATATATCAATTATAAATTTTAAATAAACATTTATGTTTTAAAGAAATTCCAACACTTAATTTATTTTTTATAAAACAATTATTTACTTCTTCGATGATGTAAATATACCATATCTTCAATTATAAGATACCAAAATTTCATTTATATGCTAATAGGTTAAGTTACTATTATATTGGGAATATTAATATTCTGAATGGTCTCATTACTTTTCCATAAGTCATATTTAATAGTATATTATGATTTTAAACTTGGTTTGGCATGAAGAATAAACTATAAATGGGAATAAAATTTAAAAGAGATATACCATAAGTTCTTGGGGTGTTACATTCTCCCCTCCTAAACATTTTTCATCCTCAAAATTTATAGAGTTTCCCCACAAAAATGAATGGGTAGTTCATCATCATAATTCCTTCTGGGTCCCACTCCACCTCTCCAATTTTATGATTTTTCAAAATTACCTTTACCATCCAATTCATCTGATTCCTAAACACCATATCTCTAGTGTCCATAATCTGGATAGTCTCTTCATAGTATGATAAATGCGGTTCAAATTTCATTCCTTTATAAGTGAGGATATGCATTGGGTCTATAATTTACTACGTTAACAAATTGATACGGAAAACATTGTGTACATTATAAAGGCTCGGTGGAATATCCAAATGATAGGCATAATCTCTAATTCTCTAAATGATTTCAAGAGGTCCAATGTATCTAGGTATAATTTTACATTAATTTAAAAATATTATAAAACCCTTCCAAGGAGACACCATCATGATGACATGATCTCCCACTTAAAACTCTAAATCATTTCTTTGGTTATTGACAAAGTAATTTTTTCAACATTATAACGATTTGATATGTGTTTCAGTACTATTAAACATTAAATTTGATTTCTCCAGAAGATCAAGGCCTACAATCTTCCTTTTTCCTACTTCACCACAAAAATTTGGTGCATGACATACCATTCTATACAATTCTTTATACAGTGCCATTTTTTTAATTAAATTGAAACTATTGTTGTTGTAATTATCTATAAAAGGTAAATACTGATACCACATTACTTGAAAGTCAAGTGAGCATAATCTATACATTTCTTCTAATGTGTGCATCATCATTTCTGACTTCTTGTTTATTTTAGGGAGATAATCTATACTAAAATAGTGCTCAGTGTCTAAATAATTTTAAACATATTTCCATAAGTTCAATGTAAATCATGGATCATGATTAGACACAATTAAAATAGATTATCCATAATTTCTTACAACATTATTAATAAATATTAATTAATGGCTCTGGAGTGGAGAATCCTATATTATAGAATAGAAATGTATATATTTGGTAAACAAATCAAAAATTACCAATATTACATCATTATATATTTAACTTTTTGGTAATCTAGTTATAGAATCCCTAGTAATGTCATCTAATTTCCATGTAGTAATATGAATAAGTCTCATGACTCTTCTAGGATATTTTCATTCAGCCTTAACCTATGAATAGATTGATCATCTTGATACATAATTAAAAAATTTCCTCTTCATGTTTTCTAACCATAAATTTTCTTTCAATTCTCTATAAATATTACTGCTACCACAGTCTATAGAGAAATTATTGCTATTAGAATCATCAAATAACTCCCTTTTTTAGATCATATAGAGAGGAAACATAAAACTTATTCATAAAAGTTATAATTCCATCCTCATACCCAAAGTCTTCCATCATTACATCATATATATATTTAATTTCCCTTTAAAAATTATCATCTTCAAACTGAGAATATTTAATCCATTTTAAAAAATATGGTTTGAGAACAAAATGAAAAGGTACTGATGTTTCAACTTCCATGATAATTACCATATCTATATTTACTAGATCTATGTACACATGATCCTTATCATTCCTCATTTTATTTAAAACACCACAATCCTTCCTGATTAATTCATCTCCTACCATATTCTCATTCCCTGTGTGGTAGATTATTGAAAAATCGTAATCCTTGAGTAGCTCGAGCCATATTCATTTCCTCATGTTGAGTTTTTATGTGAGAATATATATTTCATCCACTTTTGATCTATATATATCTCAAAATTGTTACCATAGATATACTATTTCAATATATTTAGAGAAAAGATGATGGGTGATAACTCTTTATCATGAGTTGGATAGTTTTGTTCATGAATTATTAACTAGTTCAGAAAATCATTTGTGTAGTGTCCCATCTCCTTAAAATTATAACATTGAACATTGGTAGTTCCCTTAAAATCATGATAATGAAGTCCTTTCCTACCACACTTGATGAAAACAATATTTCTTCTTATGTAGGAACTAGTGTGTTTCCTACCACAAGTAGTACATGTTGGAAAATTCATTTTTATTCATCTCTTTATCCATTGTTCTCTCTACCACCACCATCCCCTCTTTTCTCCCTTAAATAAATAAACCATTGAGAATTATTTCTCTTTTTTGATAGCACATGATACTATATTTTTGTATAATGAGAATGGTTTGTAGACAAATTCTCTTCATATTAATGTTTTTAATTCATCAAAGAACATATAAATATTTTCCTTCAGATAACATATATAATTATTAGCATGACATGAATGCAATGTAAATTTTTATTCAAACTTGGAATCTTTTTCATCCACTTTTTGTCTCATACTCATGAATTTTCTCTCCATATCCCCTCACTTTTCTTGAGGGTTACATTTTTTCATGAAAATTTAATTAAAATCCTAATATTCCATATTCATGGTTTCTTCCTCATTATTTTTTTATTAAATGACCATGATTGATCAGAATCTCCATAGAGATGATAAAGTACCATCATAACCTTATCCCATTCATTACTTCCCAAAGAGAGAAATATATTTTCTATAGAATTTATGTACTTATCGACTATAAAAAGATTTTTTGTCCCATTGAATGGAATAGGATACAGTTGGATAAAGAGGTCTAACATAATTACACCACATTATAGATTGGGTTGCTTTGTGTCAGTAAGGTTATTTCTCACAACTTCAGTTATTTTCCCCAGTATGGTTATAAGTTTCTTAGCTCCAATTTCATCCCTCACTCCAATATAATTATATTTCCAAGGAGGTCAATCACTGTCAAAAATACATTCCTTGATATGGTTTCCATTCCTTCCCCTATGATCCATTTCTAAATAATGGAATACACTAAAATAATATATTAATAATAATACAAAATTTTTTAACTAGAAAATCACTTTACATAAATTGGGAATTTATGCATATTTAAACTCATAATTATAAACACGGTTTCACTAGGTACATTAGTACTTTTAAATCCATCATCATTTTTTGTGAATAAAATTTTCATTATCTTAAGAATATCCCCAGTCAGTGTCAAACCAATTGGGCAGTAAGGCATGTTATCGTGTACCAGGTAATGCTAAATCTGGCTCAACACAACATATTAGTGTTATTACCCCTAGGTATATATTTTCCAGAACCATGTATAATTTTAGTATCTAGATATGGATGTATTTATAGAATGACCCACATATTCACTACCTTAACAAAATGTTATTATTTTCTTATATGATTATCATACAATTCTATTTTATGGTTAGGCTCCCTAATTATTGTTTTCTAAATCCAGTCTCCACTATTCCTACTAATCTTCCTCTGATAACAATTGTATAGACCCCATCCCAAATATCCTATAAATGGTGCCTTAAATTATTAAATTAATATAATAAATAACTATTTTCTTCCCTAAGTATTAAATAATTTAATAGTTTTGGGAAACCTAAAACAAAAATTGGTTTTACAATACAATTGGAAGGGAAAAAAACATTGTAACTCCAATGGAAATATCTATCAAGTGATTCATAATATATGTCACCATATCTTAGGAAAAATAAAACATAAAAATGGATGAAATATTACTATTAGTAAGGGTAAAAATATAGAATCATATATCATAAAAAAATAATTCATGGTTAATGAATAAAAACATATTCCATTGAAATATAATTGTGAAAATAATATGATATAAATAAAAGTTCATAAAATAATTCCATAAATAAACACATGAGAAAGAAACATGACCATGAATAATATAGTAGTCTAATAATCTCATGTAATATCAATTACTTTTATTATAATGAGTGAATTCATAATTCTATACATCTAAAACATACTGTTGTGGTCTTTTCTAAGACATCAAAAATAAATGGATATGCCCTCGACCAAATCCATAACTTTTTTGTCTCATGAGAAATAGCGATGTAGAGATGGGCTATATGGGCCCCTCATGTCACTTACTAATTCTAATTAATTCCTTATATGAATTGGTCAAAACATAAACATCACATACAAAAAAAATGTAAATATATTTCCCCAATCAGCAAACATATTCACTAACCATTCTCAGTAATATGGTGGATTTTTTCAAGATAGAATATCCACAGTCAAACTAATCATAAAACATTTAATGAAATATTGTATATGATATCATATAATATCAATCCTAATTAATCACAATAGTCAATATATGGTGTTGAAATAAATGGAAAAACTCTAATAACATCATTTTGGAAATCGTAAGAAAAATACCATTTTTTTACTTTAGAATGATGAGTTATTTTTAAAAATTATTTGTATAAAATTAAATTTTAACAACTTTTTTCCCAAAGATAATAATGTCAAGAAAAAAGAAATAAAATTTATGTCATAAATGATGTACAAATATAGTTAAAAATGTAAAAAGAGTCTTTATAAATTAACCACTATATTGCAGTTTTAGTGAAAATGTAAGAGTCTTTAAAAAAGACAAGAATTAATTATTAAAAAAAAACAGGAAAAATAAATAAAATATCTTTTATTGATAAAAAGGGTGATTTTATAAAAAAAATATTGTTTTATTATGGATTTTACATGAATGTGGGTGAGAAATTGGGAAGTTCTATTTAATCAGGTTTACTTATCTGAAGAAATTGAAAACAGATCCTTATAGAATAAGTATTTCCACATAAAATAAAGATGAACTAATATGGACACATGAATTTGGAAAATATTCCTAGAATATATAATAATTTTATAAAATTCAATAATAATTACATTGGGGTAAATAGAGAGAAAAGGTGTAAGCTGAATGAAAATTTATGTTCAAGTAGAATCCCTTACCATATGTCCAAAAGTGTTCTGCACCAAAGCCTAATTTTTTAGATAATGAAATTAGATTAATTAAAATTTTAATTAATAACCTATAAAACTTGTATTTTATATATTATAATTTTATTAATGTCATTCATGGCCTTTTTGATGAGTTATGAGATTCAATTTCTTCATTCTTGAGTATTTGTTTCCTTGCTTTTCAAGATTGGTCACTTGTATACATATACGAAAGATCATGTGAAATGGAAATAGTTATCAAAAATTTAAATTATATGTTATTAATGAATTTCCTATAGATTGAATGGTGTTATATATAATTTTATTTCTATATATGTGATTGATTCATTAGACAAATCATTAATGATAACCATTTAAATAATTTTGGAATTTCTTCGGTCATCATGAACTGGTTTTGTATTATGTATTAAAATTATGTATATATTCTTCTTCTAAAACATTAGATAATTTTTATCACATATATTAAATTATTTATTTAACCATAATAATGTTTCTATGACCATCCTTGAAGGCATAATTGATAAAATAAAACTCATCATCTAAAAGGGCAGTAAATCGGCACATCATGGATGATGTTTTTATTTTTGGAAGAAAAAGGAGAAGAGAAAATAGTAAATAGTGGATATCCCATAATCATAATCAAATTCCAATATATAAAATATTCTGTATTTATCATTCATTTTTTCTCATATTAGGTAATGAAATGATATGAAAACAATAGAAATTGAAATAAAATTAAATTAACTAAAGAGGAATTTACTTAATGAATTCCTCCCTTTGAGAACCTCTTTAAGGAATTTTGAAATGGTATCTTGGGTGAGACTAGAAAGACTGTAACATGGGTTGAGTTTTAAGAGATTCATTTGGAAGAAATTGTACAAGCGTCAAGGGTTTGGAGTTTTGCGGGGAAGGGGTGTTGAAGGGTGTTATTTATAGTTGAGGAGAGGGGTGTTTTTGGATTATTTAATTCATTAGTTTAATATATTGGCTCAAGAATATCAATTTTTTGAACCTTATAACTAAATATATTAAAATAATAAAAAATGTTTCTAGATTATGGTCTTAAATCATCAATACATCCTCTATAAAACAGCAATTCATGTATTTTTTAAATACTATAAATTATTGTATTTCAATATTCACCAAAAATGAAAATATTTTAGAAAAAACACAAAAAATTACCTCAAATAGTTTTCACAGTATATAATTCGAAAATTAACATCATTTTCTGAAAATAATTTTCTAAAAATGATAAATTTAATTTTTAAATAACTTCATCATTTCCTCGAAAAATACTAATTTTAATATTATAACTGATTTTATGATAAATTAAAAAATTAATTAATGTCTCATAAAATTCATCTATAATTATAAAGGAAATAAATTTATTAATCTATATTATGAATATAATTTGTTAATAAATATATTAATTATAAAATTTAAAATATAAGTTTATGATTCACACAAATACAAATACTTAAGTAATTGTTTCTAAAACATTTACAAACATATTTAATGATGTAAATACACCATATATTTATATATAATATTCCCAAAAATTATTTATACTTTCATAAGTGACGTTATTATTTTATTGGTCATATTACTATTTTTAATGGTCACATTACTATACCAAGTGTAATATTTAATAGTAAATTATGATTTTAAATCCAGTGTTCTATGAAGCATTATCTATCAAAGATTCCCACTTTTAAAAGATATATATTTTACGATCATTGGGTGTTACATTCATGATCAGTGTTATGTACTCAAAAACGTCCATGAACATGGACACAACTCAATGTACACTGGAATGAGTATAGTGACTAGTCGAATTCCATGACGACATCTAAAAATTGTGTACCATGAGGGGAATCACCATGTATTATGGAAATGTTCATTTTCGGTTATAACAAGACATGGAAAATTTCAGGCTTGAGGTACACACTGTGTACCCCTAGGGACACATCATGTACTCTTTTGAGGACAAGCTGGATTCCTCTTTCTTCACAACTCTAATTCCTTGAGAGTGTGTGTGAGCTTCCTTAGACCGATATCGATTGATTGTGTTCCATTTTTTCATTCCAGACTGGGTTCCATGAATTATATCATTCACATCATAGAGGGTGACTAATCTATATCTTCCTAATGATCAGTGTAGTGTGGGTGAGTTCCCTTATTATGAAGTGAGTAGTCTCAGTTCATTTTGAAAGATTTCTCAGCATATTGGATCTTGTATCCATATGAGTGGCCCATGGAAATCCTCATTTCCTCCATGTTTCATTAGATAAGGTTTTTTGAAATTTTCATGACCAATATTTACACTGTAATTGATCCCATGTCTTGGAGGATGTTTCCTATAGGGTCTTAGGTCCTAATTGGTGATCATTTGCCATTAACCCATATCTTTGTATCAAGATATAACATTTCATATGGCTAGTAGTCCAATGTCGTTTTTACCTCAGGTTAATCCTATTAGGTTCCTTCTTTACTTTGTTTGTATCAATAACTAATGAGTGTAACCTCTGGGATGAGTTTCGTCATTGATAATATATCTCAGGAGCGGTTTTCCTCAAGATAGGAATGTTCTCTAGGTTGTATTCTTTCTGGGATAATACATAGATTTATGAAGACGATACATAAATTTATAGAGTTCATGGGGCATGAGGAGTAGGTGGAGCCTTTTTTTTCTTGACAAAACATTGTGATTACCAGTGATGCATTGGACAAAAGTCCCCCTTCTAAGAAGGTTGGACATGATTTTCAGTTTTGGGAAAGCTTCTATTTGGATACTTTATATGATTTCTATTACATTATATTGTACACGGATTGTAGGATTATATATGTATTCATGTGTTTTTATCAATTTTTTTCATTTCAAAATTTTTTGGATGTGATATATGTGTGTGCATGCATGTACTTTAAGAAAATTCCTCCAATGTGTGTGATTTGCCTTCATGGTGCCATTCGCTAGACATTACCCTATGAGTGATGGGAATGGGTGAGTTGTGGATTAGGAAACATTAGGTTGGGTAATGAAATGAAAATTATTTTTATGAGTTCGATGAATAAATAAAACCAAATTCTAAATTAATAATGATACCTCTTATATGTGTATCATGTTTAGGTTTATAGTAAAATCATTCAAGAGAGGGTTTTCTTAACAAACCGTAGATTATATGAAGTGAGAAGGGAATTGAGAAATTCATTTGGTTGGGTATTGGAAGTACTAAATTTATTTGAACGTTTTAATATGATATGATAGTGGATGGCCTTTTATACATAAGGTAGAGGACAAACATTGATGTTTCTTAAAAGAAAAAGCTACACCCATGTTTTACACTTGAAATATGTCTAAAAATATACCATTGTTGAGTATTAGATGTGATAATGTATAAATATTACTATAGAATATAATTTATATGAGTTATTACATTATTTTGACCAATATCTTTTTAGTTTAACCTCTGGGAAACTCGTTTTCACCTTAACCATTGAAAAATATTTTTACTCTATTACTATTCATTAGAACCCAATATTATGTTAGAATTATTAAATAATAAAAAATATGATGACTCAAAATACATAATCCATTTTATCAAATTAAATTAAAATAAGTTTCATAATTTAATTTAAAATAAAACCCATATACTTGAGGAAAAAGTCATTTTCATGAAAAAATATTTTCGAGCATAAGATGGTATTATATTAAATATATGAATTATAATAACAATTATATTAATTTAAATTAATATATATAGATATATAACAAAAACATAAGAGAAACCATTCATCGTTATTTTTTATTTTAATTAGTTAAAATAGAGAAACATTATGCACTATAAAACACATTAAAAAATGTGTTTTTAAATCTAAAAGTAAACTTATAATAAAATCATGTATAAAATTGTTTTAAATGTCATTAATTGTACAAAATATAAATAAAAAAACTTATGTTATATTCAGTAACATTTAATTCATAATTGGATTTTTATATTACCTAATTTTTTAAAATTAAATGACATTTTTATAAAATTCGTTATAATTAACTATTCCCTAAAAAATAATTATATTAAAATAATACACAAATCCCACTGTAAATTAATTTTTTATTTATTTAATAAATTTAGTTCATTTTATAAAAAAAATTCTAAAAAAATTAATCAATATAATTGTATCTCACAAAAGGCAATAAAAATATTTTGGAAGAAAATCTATTTTTGATGAATAAAATTGCATTACCAAAAATTATTTGATTACTTACAAAGAATTTTTAAATAAATTTATATTTATTATGAAATAAATAAATAAATATTTATTTATTTATTTTATAAATTATTAAATCATATTCATACCCACCAATTTAATTTCTAGCATTAAATGGTCATATATTTCGTAAGTGTTTAACGCTCAGTGTTGTGTGTTGTATATGTTATCAAACATAACTTTAATATTTTAAAATATTTAGATTCTAAAATAATAATTCAATTTGAATAATGAAATAATTATTAATTTAAAATCATTATTTTATAGTGAAATTATCTTGTTCATTTTTAATTTCCTTTTGAATCAAATTAACCACCAAAAAACACACATAAGAGAATATTATCTACTGGAAAACATCATAATACATGTGGTAACTCCCCACTATATTGGATTTATATATTATTCATTCATTCAATATCATAGATCAAACATATAACTAACTTCTACTAAAGACACAATAATACCAAATCTTTAAAATCCATTTTTAACACAAATACCCATATACAAAGCTAAATTCATTTCATTTATAGAAAAAATTATTTAACAAAACTATTTTAAATTTCAAATCCCTAGAGAATGATGAAAACCCAAATTTTATTTAAAAAACTTATAAAAATTAAAAATTTCCCATATTTTAATTCTGAAAAATTCCTAATGAATATATAAATATTTCTAATCTAGCTTTAAACTATATTTTATTGGTCTTTTGTACCACTTATGACTATAAAAAATCTAGCAACAAGGTACCCTTAATAATATATATCATAATGATTTTTGTATGTTTTCATTTTACTAGTAATGAAAACAAAATAGACACATAGATCCTAATTAAGGTTTATTTTAAGTATAATTTCCATTTTCAACTTTAACTCAATAATTTTATCTACCTATAAAACATAGAAAATTTTAGTATATTTTCTTATGTCAAAATAATTCTAAAACATTATTTCTAGCCATTTTCACATTACACAGTCACTATAAATGGTCACTAGACCATGAACAGAACATGAAACATGTTCTTAAAATATTTATATAACCCTTAATGTTCACCATACATGATAATTTCACATTTATTAAAACCCACTATCTTTATAATATTATGCTACATTGTTCTTGGCACTGTCCCTTTGCCATACAGACTCACCTAGAATGTTGTGAACCCTCTAAAAATACCAAACAAATTCCACTTTTTCCTAACATTGGTCCCAAAATTTTTAAATACATTTTAGGCACTAAAATACACATATTAGGGATGTTTTTTTATCCTCTATAAAGGAATTTTAATTAGTAATTTCGTTCTATAAATAATTTCTTTATAAAATTTTACAAATCTCATAAATTCAATAGAAAATCAACCACTTAACATGTTAAATTTATAATTCACCTTCCAAATCAATCAAATCAAATATTAATAGGAATATTCTGGAATATTAAACATGTTTAATACTTGAATTACATGTTTTTAGTCCATTTGAAATTCAAAAAAATAATTTGTTAAAAAATTATCAAGACCCATATTTTTTAATTAATATCCTTGTATATTGTTTGTAATATTTATAGATGTGTTTTCATTTTTTTCATTTTATTTTTCATCAAAGGATCATAAAATAGATGAATAATTATTATTAATACAATTTTTTCCCATTTTTATAAGAAAATATGGGAAACAATTTATATCTCATAAAAAAAAGCCCTGAATGAAACTTCTTACATAGCAGGGTTTCTAGAAAGTGGAATTTTACCTATGTGAGATAGAATCTTCTTGTTTGGGCTATAGGTATGTGACTGAATATTTTTATGTTATAAACAAAAATTATTATCAACATTATTGTTTCATTATAAATATGCTTTTAAAACTCTTTCAATTGAAATAATACATTATCAGTGAGTGAAGAAACCTAGATAGAATATATCTCCTTCAAAAAGGATAATCCATTGACATTGAGAGAAAATGAAAAAATATTGATCAATAATTGATCATTAACAGTTCATCTATTAAATAAGACTTCATTCTTGATAATAACCTCATTCATTATTTACATGATTTTTTGGAATCTCATTTTTTTTAATTCATTATAAATATTACTATTGTCACAAACCAACTCGAATACCTTGATAACCTAACAAATCAGCTGATAATAACATGGCCCGAACGATATTCCCGACCCCCATAGGGTAGATACTATCCCTTGGGATCATACAAAATAAAATTGGTAATTAATTTTCCACAAAAAAATCATGGAATAAATGAAAAACAATTGTGTTCATATAAGGAAAACTCCACAAGTATAACTATACTAGATGTAAAAGTGGTTTAAATAACCCGAAGTACTATAGAAAAGCACTAGAAAACATGATAAATAACCAAGTCCCAACATACACAACTCCAAGCCCAAGTATTAATAGATACTACACCCTAGAACTGTTGTCTTACCCTTGAACTAATATTATAAGAAGATAATTTAGAAACACTAGATTGAACAGGAAGTGTGTGAGGTAAAATCCCAGAAGAATTTCACTATTCATTTGAGGATAAGATAGAAAATTTATATTAACCAAATAATTATTTTATTATTAAATAAATTGGAATTTCATTTCAAATAATATTCTAAACTTGTCATGATTTACATTTAAAATGATGGAAATACATTAAAAAAGTTTCTTCACAAACATTTTATATAAAATAGTATATATAAATGAGAAGGAATGGTAAGACAGTTCACAAAAATTAGAATAGATTTATATCTACAATATAGACAAGTGAGAATCAGGGCTACACGCCAAAATTTATGATAGTTCCCACTATAGGATCCTCACACAATCGACAGTGAATGACGAAAATATGTATATACACACATCCCTTTGTTACTCCAAAGGATACTCATCACCATCTCATCAGGGATGTGGCCTGCTGCACTAGGTTTTGTTTCAGTTGTAATGAATCAAAATAGTGTTATCCCAATAACTCACTTACTACCTAGGCTTTCATTTTATCATCTAAAATTCAACTATGGGAAATTAATTTTAAGCATCCTTAAAATATAATTCATTCCATTCCCCCATTCCAAAAATGGCTTTTTATTATTTAAAAATCAAAATGGGTTTTTAATCAAAACATTCCATTTTTACAAAAAATTCAATGGGTTTCTATTAAAATCATTTTACTTGATTTTTCATAAATAAAAATTTTAAATCAGTTACATCAAATAAATTTCTCAATTTAAACTCATTAATTTAAATTTTAAAAATGTCCAAAATATCACAAATATTCCCTACCTTTCAATTAAATTGTAGGTTTTCCCTATAATCATTCCCAAAACAAATTGAAATTACTAATTCAAAGGAATTGGGTTTTTAATAAAACAATTTAAAGTAGTTTAATTTATATAAAGAAAGTAAAATTAAATTAAAAAATTGAATCTAAATCATGCAATATAAGGTTAATAAAAATTGGCCTTCATAATAGAACCACCAATCTCAGGATCCTGGGTTCTTGAAACTCAAAAACATAATTAGGATTTGACAAATATAATAGATATAATAGGATCAAGGAATCATACCTAGATCCAAGATCTGAAACAAAGGTTATTAGATCTCCCAAACATCATGGATATCTACAAATCCATAGGTAGGAAAGGAAAAAGGGATGGATAAATAGATCAAGAGGAGAAAACAATTAGTTAGATATCGAACAATGTTCTCTAAGATTTGATTATCTTCTAGAAGGGTGTAGAGGGGCCAAAATCACCTCTTAGAATCTCCTTTGGGAGAATTAATAATTTTCAGTTCATTTAGATCCTTCAAGATCCATAAAAAAGGATTTCGGTGTTTTAAAAATAATTTATGGATTAATTAATCTCATACGCACAGTTATCTTGATAGAGACGCATGGTTACACCAAACCATGCACCCTAGAAGTTACACTTTTTTTCCATGTGCAAGGTTTCTACTATGTGGTCACATAGTTTTCTAAACCATGCAATAACGATGAAAAATCCCACTATCTGATTTTTCATGATTTCAATTGAGATGGCGCACGATTTAAGAAAAAGGTGTACCAACCATGCACAACCCATAATATTTTTAAACATTCTAATACTTAACATAAAACAACCATTAATGAAACCCAACTGAAGTATGATTAAAATAGGGGTTTAGGAATTCATGAAACATGTAATAGAATGTTACATCCTCCCCAGCATAGAAGCTTTATGTCCCTAGAAAGCTTTTTGAGAAGCTTCCATGCCAACTAGATGAGGCCACTACACCCTCATCAGTTCCTCCCACTCCCATGTCTCACGATGATCAGAACCATTATTCCATAGCACTCAAACCAATGTTATATTCCTATTAAGATGTGCCTTGGTTCCATAATCAAATATCGTAACTATCCATTTAGAAAAAGATAAACTAGCATAAACATTGTGACCACTTCAGATCAAAACATGAGAGGGATCAGATAGGTACTTTCATATATGTGACACATGGAACATGTCACGTATCTATTACAACTATAATGGATCTATTAAATGTTAATAAAATTTCCCCACCTCCTTAATAACCTAAAATTGTCCCACAAAATGAGGTGCATGTTTTTCCTTGCCTCCCAAGTCGTTGATGACCCAATCGGGGTGAAACATCCATAAACAACTGGTTACCAAATGAAAATGCCAATTTTTTACAACATCGATCACCATATGACTTATATAGGCTCAGTTCCATTAATATTCTCGGAAGAATCAATTGAACCGTTTCTATTATCTCTTGAGTAATGCTTTTTCCAACCAAAGAACATTCACTAATCTCTGACCAACATAATGGAAATATATAATCCTAGCCATACAAAGCCTCAAAAGGTTCAATTATATTCACCAACATGTAAATATGGTTATAAGAAACTCATCTATCCCATTATGGTCATCCCAATCCCCAAAAAATTCTATAACATAACAATAAAGAATATCTTCTTGAATTTTTATAACTCTTTTTGTCTAGAAATCTGACTATTGATGGTATGCCAGGCTCAAATAGACCTGAGATCCTAGTACATCATGAAGGTCTCTACAAAAGAAATATGTGAAAAAAGGACCCGAATAAAAAACAATAGTATATGAAACTATTTGAAAAAATAACAATCTCCCTCACATATACTCCTCCAAATACATTTTTTTGGTATTTTCAAAAACCACTTTTAGGATGAGTGGTAACCTCACTGATCTCCAGATATTTCAAAATTCAAAACATAAATCAAAACATAACTAGCATCAACTTCGAACTTCAAACATGAAGATAAAGGATAAAAGGATGACCAGAGAGGCCGCCATCCCGATCATTTCCACGTCACAGTCAACCACTCCAAGCATAGTCAACATCCCCCGTGAAGCCCCCATTTAGAGCAAAGTAAAAATTTTCAAATTTCAAATTTCAAATTTCAAACAGAAACCAATATTGATTTCTTCTTTCTTTGGTTATGTAGAATCCCAACAAAAAAATCCATTGAGATCTCGTCCAAATTTCATGCTAGGGCTAGATGTTTTTGTAGAAAACATGATGGTTTTTGGTGCTTTTCATTGTCCTATTGTCACATAATGTAATGATAGACAAACATAGAAATGCCCCATCTTATAAAATGCCACCAGAATTATTGTTGAATCTAATAGAACATATTTTTGTTCCTTAGGTGTACTTCCCACTAGGAAATATTTCAATCCTCTAACATAGATTTCCTTAATTATAATGCAAAAACAAATAGATTATGATATCATAGTATTCCCTTGGTAAGGAATGGGGAGTCTAGAATTGTGTCTTCACTATAAAGAGAGTATCTAATTCTATGAATCTCATATTCATGTTGTTGTTACTAAGGCATTATCTAGAGAGTAGTGGATGTCAACTGAATACTAGATAAGGATACCTCAAACACTAATTCCCATTATCCAATGTGGAACTGTGTAAAAATATTCACTTAGTTCCACTATTTTGATGATTCTTTCTTGACCTAAGTTAGAGGTTTCCTTCTCAAATAATCAATTATTTAATTCCCTTTAGCTGGGGTATATAGAATTTCAAACTCTGAAGATTACAATAATTCCATATAATACCATTTTAGATGATCCAAATACATTTGAGGAAAGATATAAATCAATATTTATTGGTCTGAAAAAATGATATACCTTTATGAAAAAAGGTAATGCTTCCAAAATTTAAGTGTGTGCATCATGGCTACCAGTTTAAGGCCATTATTCAAGTAATTATTATCATGTTTCCTAAGATGATGAGATACATAAGAAAAAACATGATCAAGTTTCATAATAATGAAACCCAAAACGATATCCCCCATAATGATATTTCCCTATTGTTTTCTTACCTAAAACATTTCTTTATATCATGGGGAAAAGAAAACATATAAAGGGTGATCTAAAATGCTCATTAAGGGTAAGAATATAGAAAATAAAACAACCCATATACATTTTAACTTAAAAACATGAACATAAATTTTAAACATTAAAATCTTGAGATATGACATTAAACATTTAGTACGTAAGGCATAGATCATAATTGAACATCAATCATGACAAAATATAATGGTAATAAAACATGTAATTGGGGAAAAGAATTAAGCACATGATATTATTTCCATAGTATCCAAGGCATTGCTGTCAAGGCCATCATAGTAGACAAAGTCCCTCACTGAACTGGGTTTACTAGCTGTTCCAGACCAGTATTACTGAATCTGATTTTCTTTCAATTCAATCCATGTCTATATCATGAGATATAAATCATTAGCCAATGAATTGGAGGGATATAAGGGTCCCACCAATCTTATAGTGAAATCATTCTTATGTGTGCCACAAAACAATCATAAATCATACATCATAACATAATGAATAAACTGGGTTGTCTAACCATCATCCCATCATAACATAATCCATATAGAACAAATAGATATCATTTCATCATAAGAAAAAATATAACCATGTAAATAATAGAGAAATTATACTTGAGACATAAACATACTAAATGATGTCATCTTAGATGAAAAAATAGTTTTGATAAAACACTTGAAATTAATTCATGAGGAAAATATCTTTTCTTCTTCAAAATCGTTTTCTTTTCACAAAATTCCACACAATTTTTAATGAAAGGGATTTTATTCAAAATAATCACGAAATATTGTAGAGTATGCTTCATGAAAATAAGACATTATAAAACTATAAAAATCCGTTCATGCAGTATCGGTTAAAAAAACATTGTCCTTGTACTTTTGTCGGAAAAGTCCAAAAGTACAATATATGGTAAACAAAAGAAAGATTCCTTCCATAATAAAAATTAAAATTAAAATAGAGGTAAAAATTACTTTAAAAATACATGGATGAATATTAAAAACTTTATGAAAAACATTTTTATGGACATGGATGAAAAATATAACCCTTGTAAATACTTATGTATATGCAATCTCGGATAAAAATGAGATTGGAAAATTATATGTTACCTTAGGACCAATTTCTTTCATACATCTCCAAAACTCTTGTATAGTGGGTTTAAACATATTATTAACTTTTAATAGAATTATAATAATATATATGATTTCATATATGATTCACTTAGGACTTTATATTACTCGTTCGTTTGTCAATTCCATGTTAAAGCAGTGTTTTAGGTAAAATCGTTTCATTTATCGTACATGTTTCGACTTGTTGTTCCTGATTTTATTCCTTATATCCTAATTTACAAAAATAAATAATGTAAAAAATTATTTATATATAATATATATTCATAATATTAATATATATGATAGATCGATAAATGAAATGAAATACACCGTTCATGGAGACGGTAGGCCGTACGAACGAATGAACGTTGTTTTCGTTTCCTTATTGAATTGAATGGAATTAAGTAAATGAAACACATATGTAAATAAATACAGTATAATTATTATGTCATATCCTTAATTATTATTTATTATATATACTTTATTATTATACTTGAATAGTTAATCATGGAGAATGAATCTCATCACGTTGTGAAGACGGTAATCTGTACGTACACACGAGCGATGATATCATTCCCATAATTATTGAATGGAATTTTATTCGATTATATAATTTAACTGAATCAGTATGTTGTTATAAAAATCATATATAGTTATTATGTCCACCATTATACTCATCCATGTATGGTTGTGGTGGAAAACAGATTACACTACGACGTGAAGATGGTATTTTGTATGTACGCACACGTGGTGATTTCATTTTCCATAGGATGGATAGAAGGTGAAATGGGGTTTTTTCATATTATTAATAACATATAATTATATTAGTGATAATGATATTATTACTTTATAATGAAACAAATAACAAAGAGGAAGAATAAGAAGAAATGAGTTTGATAGAATCAGTAAAGGATATTACCACTTATTCGATGCACCACATCTTAACCTCCTCTTAAGGCACTAAATCTTATCTTTGAAGAATAAAAGGACCTATATCATGTTTCTAGGGAAGTGAAGAAGGAAAATGGTCAGGTGTTGGCTGAGCTTTAAGGATAAAAATGTTGTGAGGAGGAGAGGGAGGAGGTGCCCTTTTATAAGGGAAGAGAGGGGCACCTTTTGAAACATAAGAAATATTAATTTATAAAAAATATAAAACCAACTTAAAAACCTCTAAAAATGACTCAATTCAAATATGAGATGAGATAGGGTTGTAATATCATTAACCAATAAAATTTAAACATGTTTTTAGTTTATTTTAATCCTTATAATTTTGATTTACCCTTATTTAATCTATTTAATTTTATTTGTGGTAATAATATTCTGATTTTTTAATTGTTATAAATAATTACTTATGTGTTGTGAAATTTCCATAATTAGATACATTATTAAATTGTATAATATATAATTTTAAATTTTCAATTTTCAAATATTTTTGTGATTTTTAAACAATTTAATAATATGTTATTTTTATAAAATATTAACAGTGTCAATTTTTAAGCTATTCAATTATTTGAATTTATATAAAATCCAAAGTGAAGATATATTATATAGAAAATATTAAATATATTTCTCACAAGTCATTATCATCTAGAATTTTTTTTATCACATTAAATAGTTTATATATTTTTTTATATTTTTTAAATGACTTATTTTATATTTCTCTTAGTAAAATGATTACTATAACATTTTTTGTATAATTATTTAATATATTTGTTTTTTTCATAAAAATTAAAAATAAAATACTATGATGAAGATAAATTTATTAACTTTCATAATAATACTTTTACTCAAATTTATAATCTTAAAATCACAACATGTAAATTGTTATGTTTATTATGTTATGAAGGTGGAAACTTTGACATTATTAAAAATAAAATAATATAAATGTCCTAATCTCTTTTATACAGCTCTAAATGGTTCCAAAGCCTACCCTTGGATGATTATGCTATTTATATACTTTACCAATTGGTTTTGGTCAAGGGTTTGGGCTTTTTTCTGTGTAGTATTACTTTAATAAAAACTATATTATTGATTTTTCAATAAGTAAATAATTTCTTCATCATTAATGTATAAGCTGTTAAGGTAATTAAATATTTCCAAAAAATTAGAAATAAATTACCATAACAGAGAAAAAACATTTATGTTTCAAATGAGTAATTATAATCGAATTTATATTCTGTATAACTTTATTTTAAAAATACATTAATTATTAAAGACTAAGTGAGACCTATTTATCTTTCTTTTAAATAAAATAAAATAAAGGTCCTAATAACATCCAAGTGGGTTCCAATAGATTCTATTTATACCCAAGTATGTTTAAGAAGAAATATAATAATCCATTTATTATAATACAAGTTTGTGGGTAATTTTATTATATTATATTTACCCTTAATTACCCTATTTACCTGTAACTATGGTAAATAAAATTTACCGTATTTACTATTTATAGTGCCCAAAAATAAAAAGTTACCAATAAACATAATTTGGACCTATTTATTCCTAATATGGAATCCCTTTTTCGAAATTAAAATCATAGAAGTTGCAGAAATTAATTTAAAATTAATCCATTTGTTAAGAAAATGTGTATTAAAAGTTAAAACATTGCAAAAGATTGAAATGATTTTACTTATGAATTCAATGTAAAATCAATACTAATGACATACATTATATTAAATGGTGAAAATATATTATATTTATACTTTAAAACCATTCAATATTATAGTTTAACAATATGAATTATTACGATGAAAAAAGTTATTTTTAATTAAAATACTGCGTGTTTTTACTATTCATTAAAATAGGAAAGATATCAGAATAATTTGAAAATTTTATCCAGAGTAAATTTTTTTTATCATAATTCCAAATAAGAATTTTATTTCCCCAAATTGAACTTATAAACATGTCAAAACTATATTTAATTTGGGTGCATCATCAAAAGGCGACAAAACTGCATTTTTGGAAAAATACTTATTTTACTTGAAAATTTTATTTTGTTCTCATACCATGTTCTAGAAAATGTGTATGATGAATAATAATGTTTTAAAATTAAAAATGTAGTTAATACTATTCATAACGGCTAGTTCATAATTATATTATAACAATATATCATTGTTTAGTGAAACTCGGTATTTCGTACTACACCCACTATCGAGGAAGGTCGTGATTGCGTGTAATGCAAGCCAGGTTAGGGATGTGTGTAGTGAAAGCTATATTTGGTGTTGTGTATAACATAATAAAAATATAATTCAGTTATACATTGATCAAAATATATACTTGGTGTTGTATAAAATGAATTTTATTCGAAAGAACTTGAAATTGTGTGCATCCTAAGCCAAGAATAGTGTTTCTTATACTACAAGCTAATAAAATGTTCTGTATAGTGCTAATAATGGTTAGTGTACAACAAAAGAAATATAATAAATTAAAAAGAATAATTCTCATATAATAACTTGGTGTTACATTCTACCCCCTTAAAATTAATTTCACCCTCAAAATTCTTCAGGGTTATAAATGATTTTCTACATGAAATTTTCTATCATAAAAACCCACATCATAAAATGGAATAATAGAACGTCATTTTAAAAAGGAATATTAGAAACATAACGGACACCCAATGTAACTCATCACTTGGTGTTTAGATAGGAGAATATAGGTGAAAATATGGATATGGAAGAGAAATCTAACCATCACGTTCTGATAGAGAGTGGTAGAGAACATGGCTATGAATAAACCAACAATCAAAAAGCCATACATTTGTGATGATATAAGGTACCATCTAATTTATCAGATATGAGGGCACAAGAAAACATTTTTGGTTTTCAAGATCATTTCTCTAATGCTGAAGAATTTTTGAATTAAAATAAACACTTACTTGATTTTTGTATAATCTCATTGTTGTTTTTTCCTTGAACAATTTACACTTCATCTCTTAAAGAAACGAAGTTTAATTTGTCTTCTGTAAAGTGTTACCAAATCACGCGATAGAATGATAGGTCATTCAATATATCTCAAACATACGGTTAGAAAATGTTATATACATAAGTCCATCTTATAGTGAGATTATGGTTCTAAAAATGGACTTATACTTCATCTATCATAACATTTAATAAAATAAAACTAGTTTCTACTAATCAAGGACTTCTTGTAGGCCAGTGGTAGGTGATAAAGGCCTATCACACTTTTGTTGTGGGTTCGAATCCCACAACCTTGTCTGATGCTATAGGTTGTCATTCAACCTGTAGGTTTTCCTTTTTCTAAAACATCACCATTACATCATTCCAGAAATAATATCGAAAAAGGTTCTAGTCTTAAATAATACTATCTGATGTCCAGCTTAATTCATTCCATTCTTCAAGCTTTTCCAAAATACTTATGTCCAATCTCATAGTATAAATTAAAAGAATACTAGAGAGGTCATCTACCAAGCATGTGAGTACCATAATTTATCCCCACATATATCATAAGATATATCTTGTTGCTCTCATTCCAAATATATAAATACCTTAATCATGAATTACCATATAACCTTGGTGAGAACGTGAATGCTGTCAAAAGTTAACACTTCCAACATTCCAGAATCCCAAAATTCTTATATATTCAAACCATGATGTCACATTGTCCTTACATCAGTCATGAGCTCAATAATACTATCAATCATATTATTTTCTCCTTATCCCATCATTATTATCAAATCATCAACTTTTGAAAATTATTTCAATCACTTTTCATGGTTACTAGTACCATTCAACATATATTTTCAGATACTTTAGGAAAAAACTATAGAGTAAAAATACTTAGATTTTTCATTATTCCATAGTACCAATCATTTTTCTTGATAAACATACAATCATTCCACTACCTTCTTAAACTATTGATAGTGCTTCATCATTTTATTCCTCAACACTTTTTTCATCTCATATATCATTTTGAGTCTCTTCATCAACATCAACATAAATACTACCCATATAACTATGCTGATTCTCTTAATGATATTTTTATTTAGGTAATTGGATTCCATAATTCTCGTAAATTCCACATTTAAAATATTTAACAATTGTTTATGTCTTAGAAATACCATTATCCTTTTCCATAGTGTTAACTAAACCCTTTCCTTTGCAATTACTGGATTTCTGTCCTTCTTTTCCACACTCAAATCATCTTCCAGTTCCTTTAAAACATTCTCCTTGATGCCTCTTCCCACATGATTTGCATGAGGGAAATTGAACATTCTTTCCTCTGTGATCATCATGAAACTCCATCTTCCTCTTATTTGTCGAGTCAGGAAACATACAAAAGTTGAGATTATTGATCATATTTTGAGATTGCTGATTAAGAATTATAACAATGTTTCACCTTCCAAATACTGTTTCATTTGGTAGCTCATGAAGAATATCATTCCATTGTCCATCATATTCTCCATTGACATGAATCTTCCTCTTTCTAGATATTTTCTATAAACCAAAAAGAATAGTGTGAAAGGCAAAAATCATACTAGGTAAACAACATAATCAAGGGGTAGTACATTCAATATCTAGAATCATAGGTTTAATCCTAGGTTATTCATGATCGTTATCATAATTCTAGGATTTTAACCTATAGTTAGTCTAAACATTAGGGACATCCCTAGATATACCTTAGAAATATCTCTATGGATATGACTAAAGTTTTCACATACTAGTTTCCAATGAATAACTAATCCTTTCCTCTGATACCAACTTTAGAGACCCAAATCTTGACATACATGGACGTTATATTAATTTTGCGGAATACATAACACATAACAAAAAACTGACACCTAAGGACCATAATAGTTTAGTGCCTTTGGAAACATGGAACATAATCTTCTAAACAGGGTGAAAGATCTTCAACGTCTCCCATACAGATATTCCCCTTTTCTTTTCTTACCTAAAACATTTCTTTATATCCTGGGAAATGAAAACATATAATGGGTGAGCTCTAATGCTCAGTAAGGGTATGCATAGAGAAAATAAAACAACCCATATACATTTGAACATAAAAACATGGACTTAAAGTTTAAACATCAAAATCATGAGCAATGACATTAGAAATGGTAATACATAAGGAATGGATCATAATGGAACATCAATAATGATAAAATATCATGCGAATAAAACATGTAATTGTGTCAAACCATTAATCACATGATATTATTTCCATAGTATCCAAGGAATTGCTGTCGAGACAATCATAATGGACAAAGTACCTTACTGAACCAGGTTTACTTGTCGTTCCAACCCTGTATTACTAAACCTAGTTTACTTGTTGTTTCATCCATGTCTTTCTCATGAGATATAAATCATTACCCAATTCATTGTAGGGAAATATATGTCCCACCCATCTCATAGTGAAATCATTCTTACGTGTGCCACAAAACAATCATAAATCATTCATCATAACCCAAAGAATAGAATGAGTTTTATAAACATCATCCCATCATAACATAATCCATATAAAACAAATGGATATCATTTCATCATATGAATAATTCCAAAAATTTAAATAATAGAGACATTATACTTGAGACATAAACGTACTAAATGATGTCATCTTAGATGAAAAAATAGTTTCGATAAAACACTTGAAATGAATTCATCAGGAAAATATCCTTTCTTATTCAAAATCACTTTCTTTTCAGAAAATACTATGCAATTTTAAAAGAAAATTATTTTATTGAAAATGATCATGAAATCATGTAAAGAAATCTTCATGAAAATAAGGCGTTAGAAAACCGTAAAAATATGTTCATGTCATAGAAGTTAAAGAAAATATTCTCTTCGTACTTTTGTCAGAAATGTCAAAAAGTACCACGTATGGTAAACAAAAGAAAGATTTCTTTTCATAACACAAAGTAAAAGTCAAGGAGGGTTAAAAATGACTTTAAACATACTTGGAATAATTTTTAACACTTTATGAAAAACATTTTTATAGACTTGGAGGAAAAATACAACCCCAGTAAATACATACGTATAAGCAATCTCGAATAAAAATACGATTGCAAAATTATCCATTACCTTAGGTCCAATTTCTTCCATACGTGTCCCAAAATCATGTATAGTGAGTTTAAACATAATACTAACTTGTAATAGAACCAAAATAATATTTATGATATAATATATGATTCGGTTAGGACATTATATTACCCATTCTTTTGTCAATTCTATGTTAAAGCAGCGTTTTGGGTAAAATCGTTTCATTTCTTGTACGTGTTTTGACTTTTTGTTCATGATTTTATTACTTATATCCTAATTTACTTAATTACATAATTTAAAACATTATTTACATATAAAATATATTCATCATATAAATATATATGATAGATCGATAAATGAAATGAAATACACCGTTCATGGAGATGGTAGGTCGTACGTACACATGAACATTGTTTTTGTTTCCTTATTGAATTGAATGGAATTAAGTAAATGAAACATATATGTACCTAAACATAGTTAATTATTATGTCATATCTTTCATGATTATTTATTATATATACTTTATAATCATACTTGAATCGTTAATCATGGAGAATGAATCTCATCGCGTCGTGGAGATGGTAATCTGTACGTATGCACGATCGATGATATCATTCCCATTATTTTTGAATGGAATTGGAGTGGATGATATAATTTATCAGAATCAGTATGATGCTATAATAAAAATATGTAGTTATTATTTCCACCATTATAACCATCCAAGTAAGGTGGTGGTGGAAAACAGATTACACCACGGCATGGAGACGGTATTTTGTACGTACGCACGTGTAGTGATTTCGTTTCCCGTAGGATGGATAGAAGGTGAAATGGGTTTGTTTCATATTTTTAATAACATATCATTATATGATTTATACTGATGTTATTACTTTATAATTAAACAAAAAAAGAAGAGGATGTAGAAGAAGAAATAAGTTTGAAAGAATCGGTAAAGGATATTACCTCTTCATAGATGCGCCTCTTCTAAACCTCCTCTTAGGGAACAAAACCTAGTTTTGGAAGAAGACCAGGACCTCTGTAATGTTTATAGGGAAGTGTAGAAGGAAAATGGGAAGGTTTTGGACGTTCTTGAAGGCTCAAAATGTTGTGAGGAGAGGGAAGAGGTTCTCTTTTACAAGGGAGGAGAGGGGCACCTTCAGAAACAGAAGAAATATTAATTTATAATAAATTCAAAACCCACATATAAACCTCATAAAATTAATCAATTATAAGATGATATGAGATAGTGTTGTAATCTATTCAACCAATAAAATTTAGATATGTTTTGAGTTTATTTTATAGCATATTATTTTTATTTATCCTTATTTAATCTATTTAATTTTATTTGTGGTAATAAAATTTTTATTTTTAAATTATTATATATAATTACTCATGTGTTGTGAATTTTCCATAATTAGATACATTATTACACTTTATAACATATAATTTTCAATTTGTTATTGGTAATTTTTTTTTTCTTTTAAACAATTTAATAATATGTTATTTTTATAAATTATCAATAGAGTCAATTTTGAAACTATTCAATTATTTGAATTTAAATAAAATCCATAGAGAAGATATATTCGATCCATAAAGTTTAACAGATTCCTAACATGTAATATACATCTATAAAATTCTTGGAGCACATTAAATAGTTTATATGATATTTATTTTAAAATTTTAATACCATTTATTTGATATTCTCTTAGTAAAATAATTACTACAACATTTTTGTATAATTATTTAGTATATTTATATGTCTCATAACATTTAAAACTAAAATCCTATGACGAATATAAATCTATTAAATTTCATAATAATACTTTTACTTGAATTTATCATCTTAAAAACACAACATTTAAATTGTTATATTTATTAAGTTATGAAGGTGGAAACTTTGACATTATTAAAAATAAAATAATATTAATATCATAATCTCTTTTATACGGCTCCGAAAAAGGTCCCAAAGATGACCCTTAGATGATTATGTTATAGCTATAATCTACCAATATGTTTCGATCATGTTTTTGTGCCTTTTGTTGGGTATTATTACTTTAAAAATCTATATAATTGATTTTTCACTATGTAAATAATTTCTCCATCATTAATGTATAAGCTATTAACGTAATTAAATATTTCCTTAAAATTAAAAATAAATTACCATAACAAAGAAAAAAATTTTAGCTTTAAAATGATTAATAATAATCGAATTTATATTCAGTATAGATTAATATGAAAAATACTTTAATTATTAATGTTTGAGTGAGTCATATTTCACATTCATTTAAATAAAATAAATTAATGGTCTTAATCACATCCAAGTGGGTTACAATAGATTCTATTTCGACCCAATTATGTTTTAAGAAGAAATAAAATCATAAAATTATATTAATACAAGTTCTAGGGTAATTGTATAATATTATATTTACCCTTAATTATCCGATTTACTTTTAACTAGGGTAAATAAAATTTACCATAGTTACTATTCATAGTTCCCAAAAATAAAAAAGTAGCCTATTAACATAATTTGGAGTGACTGATTACAAATATGGAATCCATTTTGCAAAATTGAAAACACAGAAGTTGCAGAAATTAATTTAAAATTAATCCTTTTATAAAGAAAATGAGTTTTAAAAGTTAAAACATTGCAAAAGATTGAAATGGTTTTACTTATGAATTCAATGTAAAATCAATGCTAATGACATACATTATATTAAATGGTTAAAATAAATTCTATTTATAATTTAAAACCATTCAATAATATAATTTAACCATATAAATTATTACAAGGAAAAGATTTGTTTTGAATTAAAATATAGTGTGTTTTTACTATTCATTAAAATATGAAAGTTATCCTAATAATATGAAAAAGTTTTCCAAAGTAAATTTTTATATCATGATTCCAATGAAAAATTTTATTTTGTCAAATTGAACTTATAAACATGTCAAAAACTAGATTTAAAGTGGGTGCACCATCAAACAGCGGCAAAACTGCATTTTTTTTAAAAAATTCTTATTTTACCAGATTTTTTTTTTCTCATACCATGTTCTATAAAATTGGTAGGATGAATAATAATGTTATAAATTTCAAAATTTAGTTAATAATATTAATAACGGCTAGTTCTTAAAAATATTATAGTAATATATCGTTGTTTAGTGAAACCCGATATTACGTACTACACACGCTATCAAGGAAGGTCCTTATTGCGTGTAATGCAAGCCAAGTCAGGGCTGCATGTAGGGAAATCTCCATTTAGTGTTGCATATAACATAATAAAAATATTATCCAGTTATACATTGATCAAAATATATACTTGGTGTTCTATAAAATGAATTTTACTCGAAAGAACATGAAATTGTGTATATCACAAGCCAAAAATTGTGATGCGTATACTACAAGCTAATACGATGTTGCGTATATCGCAAGATAATCTTAGTGATGTGTAAAACCCCATGATTTCATAGTACATTATTTCTTCAATGTAATTCATTAACTTGCACTACACGCAACACAGAGTTCAAGCATACCACGACTTACAAAACTAGCCGTTTAAAAGCAGTTATGGATAGTATTAACTAAATTTTGAACATTATATAATACATATAACTTTAGAATCCATATTATGAGTTCCTTATACATAATGTAAGAACAAATTCATTTTTTTAGATAAAAGAAGTCTTTTTCAAAAAAATGAAATTTTACCACATTTTAATGGAAAACCCTTTTTAAATTTAATATTTTAAACTTTTATATATTCAATTTTCTAAAATAAACTTCTTCTTTAGAATTGGGACATAATAATTTAGTTTCAATAAATTTTTGGTGTTTTCGGAAAATATTCATATTTCGGTGAATAGTGAAAAAATATTATATTTTAACTGAAAACATATTTTTTAATCAAAATAATATATGGTGTTGAATTATAAATTTTAATGGTTTGGAAGTATAATTAGGTTATATTTTTACCACTTAATCCAATGATGCTCATTTTAAATAATTTCCCATTGAAATTGGATATAAAGAAGTGTCAATCTTTTGATAGTTATTATTTCATAAAAATATGCTTATTGGTTGTGACAATGGGAATTAATTTTAAATTAATTAATGAAAATTATATGTTTTGAAATTGGTAAAATATAATTAATTTTTGAATTCGAAATATCAAAATTAGCTTAGGGTGAAGTTTTGGTATTTTTCTCAAAACATTCAATTTTTGATGAATAGTGAAAACACCAAGTTATTGTTTAAAACTGACTTTTTATTTAAATAATTATTTATTTTATTTAAATTTATTTTAGGTCAAAATAGATACATAATACCAATATAAATTTAATGTAATTCATTGGTGTAACACCCCAGGTAAATAAAGAATATGACATTTTTATATTTATCCATATTTGTGAATAAAATATTAATATTACTTTAAAGGGGATGCTATGCTCGATGGCGTACCTAACACACAACACCAGTTTTCTTGGGAATCTTATGTTGTACTCTAATAATAAAATAATATTATTTTAAATAGTAGTTAATGCCTAGCTGTTGTAATGGCGGGAATAAACAGAACTAACCACAAAATGATTTTATATGTTTGTCAAATATTTTTACTTTTTACTATAAATGTTAGTGGATTAAAAATGAAAATTAATCCAATTTTAAGCGTAAACATTCTAATATTCTTTAAAAGGTTGATTAACCTCCTTTTGATGGAGAACCTCTTTTAAATCAACTTTTTGACAATTTTATGTGTTATATTTGACTAAATAAAATTCTTCTTTAGAATCGGGACATCAAAATTTACTTTGTGTAAATTTTGGGTATTTTTCCGAAAAAGTGCAATTTCTAATGAATAGTGAAAAATGTTGTATTTTAATTCAAAACCTCTTTTAATCTAATTTATTTATATGATTATATTATCTTTTTAATTGGTTTTAAAGTGAAATTAGAATATATTTTTACTATTTAATCTAATAGTGGTCGTTTGAATTAATTTCACTTTGAAATCGGACTTAAACTAGTGTCAATCTTTTGATACATTTTGTTTCATAAAAACACGCTATTTGTTTTGACAGCGGGAATTAATTATTAAATTAATTAATGCAACATATATGTTTTGAATTTTGTAATATAGACATCATTTTTGAATTCGGAATATCAAATATAGTTTCGGGTGAATTTTTGGTAATTTTCTGAAAAACTACAGTTTTTGATGAATAGTTAAACCACTATGTGGTACTTATAAAAACTGATCTTCCGTTTAAATGAAAATTTTCCACCTTTGTGTTTTGAATTTCTAAAATCTAACATACATGGTTGTCATTAAGAAGTAAAATTTGGTTCATTGGGATTAAAATAATTTTTTGGTGAATAGTAACTTATTAAGTTTTTAATCGCGATTAGAGGTAATTAATGTAGTTTAATGTAAGAATAATGTTTTAATAAAATTAAATTACCTAGAAACATGTCCTACCCTCATTGGATGTGTCATGGAAGACCATGAAAATCCATGGGTCAACTTGGGGACCCCATGGAGCCACTTTGGTTGGAAAATGAAATAAATATCTTTTTATTTAATGTAAAAGTAAAAATGACACAAACATGAAATGTTTTATTAAAACAATTTTTAGATGGGGTTATAATGGTCAGATTTTTTACTTTAAATATTCATTGTAAATATAATAAGATTTCCTACATCATAGTTTTTTTTTATAATTTTTAGACTTTAAATAAATTAATTTATTTATGACATCATGATGATGCAGCGATTACCTCATTAATAAAGAATTTAAATAAAATTAAAAGATAATGTAACATCTATGGCCTACACATGTCCAAAACCTATTGGATGGGTATATTTAGAACCCATATAACCTTATCCTTGAATTATATCAATTTGGGTCCTTTTAAATCCGAAACTCATTTTAAAATAAAGTTACATTTCATTACTTTCCAAGAGTGCTCCTCCTCTCCTCTTATAAAAGGCCCCCACCTCTACCTCCTTACCCACAGTTCAAAAGCATTTGTCTTGGCCAACCCCTGCCCATATTGTCTCTCCAAATCCCTCTCTAACTCATTGAAGCCTCACATTGGGCAGAAGTCTTCCCAAGGAAGCCTTTGAGCTCAGTCCAAATGGAGTTACCCGATTTTAAGGTAATGTCTTCACTTGAGTCCTTTTGTTTTATTTTGCTTCTCCAACCCCCTAAACTCTTTTTATTCATATCTTTTGTAACAACTCCAGTATCTTAAATATACTAGGATGTTTTTATAAGAAGTATTCGAGCTACATTTACACACACCTTCGTCTAATGGTTAAAGAACATACTGTTTCTGTGGTTGGCGATTTTCTGCCTCACGAAATGATGATTGTTCAATATTCTTTTAACACCTTTAAAGGTGGCCATTATGATGTAACTGTATATTATATATGATATATATGGTATTTATGTTTACTATATGCTTCTGTATTTTATATTTAAACTATACCTTTATTCTTTTCATGTTGTGTAAATGCGATAATTTCATATGAGGAAGTGCAGACTACCGGTCCCTCAAGTGATGTGACTCGTACATGCAATAGATGGAATGTATAAAGAATAGAATTAATGAAAATATGTGACCTATATAACATATATATTATACTGGAATTATAATATATATATATATATATCATTTATTTTTAATTCCATTAATATGAAAAAGAAAAAAATGAAAGTAGCGTTCATGCGTGCGTTCGGCCTACAGTCTCCATGAACGGTGCTTTTCGTTTTTTATCTCCAAATGATATGGAATAGTATAAAATGAATATGTACTGGATATATATGATATTCTAATCATTAATACTATTCTGGAAATTATTTACTTATAACTACATGGACAATCATTTTTCAAACAAGTTCATTTTTGACTCATGTACCAAACATCGGAAAAAACGTCTGATATGAACTAACATTATTAAACAATTATTATAAAATTATAATATGTGATATTAACTGATTAATAATCTTTATAGGAGGTCCTTAAGAAATTATAAATTGACTAATGTTTATTATTCAGGAATATAAAGAAACGAACAAGACAAGCTGGACTTGAGGTAAGGGATCCTACTCCTCTCTTTCTTTTTAAGTACACTCTTTTATGTCATTCCTTTTAAAGATCATATTACTTGTTGTTGGGATGTTCTTTTATATTACTCTTACTGTAATTTTTATTTTCATATTATGAGAGACCCTATTCTCTCTCATCAATCCATTTTGGAAGTTTTGAGTGGTGCCGTTAGGCTGCCGAATTTTCGTAAGAGATCTAACCTCTCTCTTTCTTTTTAAGTACTATCCTTTATGTCACTTCTTTTAAGCTCCTCTTTGTTATGTTGGGGGATGTTCTTTTATATTCCACTTTCTGTAAACATTATGTTAATATGATGAGATACCCTATTTGATCTCATCAATCCATTTTTGTAAGTTTTAAGTGGCGCTGTTAGGCTGCCAAGTTTTCATAAGGGATTTTTCATCTCACTATTATTCCCGTGAGATTTATGCTACATTTGCCAAATTTTCCTTTGAGTGGTGTATGAACTTCCCATTATTTTACTCATTGTGTAATATACTTTCATTTATGAGTATTTAAATAAATGTTGTATTGTCCTTCTTTCATGGGGTGTATGTTTCGAAGGATACCCATATCAGTAAGGGAACCTTCCACCCTCCTCTTTTTAAAAGACTTATTTTGTTATGTATTTTAATTAACATACTGTTATGATTGGGATATGTTCTTCTATATCATTATTGATTTAAATTTTATGTCCATGTGATGAGATACCCTTTTTATCTCTCATCAACTCATTTTCTGAATTTTGTAGTGATGCCGTTAGGCTGTCAAATTTTTTGCAAGGGAACTTCTTAACCCAAATTTGATTCTTTGGGATAAACTTGTACTCCTTGAATATTTCGTTCTATGAATATGTGTGAATAACCTCTGATTTTTTCACACTTAATATCCACTTATATTTGGTGTATTCGTTTTTCACACATAATTATGTAATTGATTTATCCTTAAACCAAGGATACCGTCTTTGTAAGGGACTTCGTCTCAATCTTTATTCATTGAGGCATATTTTGTTTTATACACAACATTATTTTATACGTTGTATAAACCCCTTTTACTTTTATGTTTATTCAAAAGGAATATTTTTTATACAAAGCGTTTACTAAATGACAAAAGGGAATGTTTTTGTAGTACATATGCGGCGACAACGACTTCTCCGCCGCCGTGACCATTATTTGAGTTTCGGCTTCCTCTACAAGCCATACCTTCTTTTTAAAAGAAAAATAAATACAATGTTATACTTTTATTTTATTTTGGTATTGAAATTGGTTTTCATAATGTTTTTATATCAATGTGTTGTATTGATATCTTGTGTTTGAAAGGTGGAAATGTTATGTTTCCTTTATGCATGTTTTATTTGATACGATTATGTTGAGGTTCTTGGGCATTATTATGAAGATGGGTGGTTCCGTGATAAACTATGGGCGGGTGAGCCCGATATAGCTCTCCAATGCATTGGGTAACGCAAAGGAGTAAAACGTTAAGGTTTCTCCGAAGAGATTTAGGGAATATACTTTGATGGGTATTCCAAACGTAACCAAGAGTGTTACTCCCTACGTAAGAATGTTATGATTGCCTCATGTTACCTTTATTTCTTATGATTTCTATGATTTATTCATGATTTTATGAGGTATGTTAAAGTGCATTTATTTTATGGGTAAAGTATGATTTCATTCTTATGTATATATGTACTCATGTTTCCTTTCCATATTTTTTATAACCCTTACTTAGCTTTTTATTCTCATCCCAGGTTTTTTGAAATGTTTTTCACAGGTCAAGGGAATGGTACATGATATGATGATAGTGTCAAGGAAGTGTCAAGAAAGAATCCATGTTTTATTTTAAATATGTTCTTGTTGATGGGGAAAAAATGAATATTATCTTTATGTAACCGCTTTGTTTAAATGTGGAATGTAATGCAAGTTTTATGATGTAATTCTCTAAAACACTAAACCTGAAAATATCCTCAATGTGTAATCTTGTATTAACTCAAGATTAAGTAAGGTTTAAGGCTGGGGCCTTATAGTTGGTATCAAAGGGAGGTTTAGACAACTTTAGGGATTAGGAGTTTTTGTTAGACACATGATTAGTCCTTATATCTATTATTTCAGTTAAATCATTGTTTTATTAATTTTTTTCAGGTCAAGTAAAGTCGGTTACGAATGGAAGGAGAAGGATCTCAAACGACATTCATATCTCTTCCTGATGACATGCTTGCAATAATTATTGCAAAGTCATGTTCAGATGATTGTGAAACTTTTTCAATCATACAACTCACTTGCAAGAAGTTGTTTGAGATATCAAACACCTCCACTATACCTCGTTATCATCGTGGATCATGGGTTGTTTTTAGACAAAAACTATTTTCACAATATTCTCATATTTTCAAGAAAGTTAAATATTATCAAGGTATTTTCAAATATTTTACCTTATCACAAGAATTTGAAGCATATTATGATTTTAAAAATGGTGCTGAGGAAGGAGACCCTTGTGCAACCAATTTATATTTGATTTTATAATATAGTCACTCAGCACATACTTATGGTATTTTAAAATGACCAATAATAGAAATTTTCAACTCAAATTCTGTCCAACTATTTTATAGAAATCATGTTTTATCAGATGTTTTGGAATTATATGTCATAAATGATTATTTTCCAAAACTGTTTTTCTATGAACACCCATATGACCCATGTTGTACAAGGTGTATTTGGATGGAGGAAGAAAATTATTTTGAATGATCTCTAAATCATTATTGTAATGCATGGGACTTCTACCTACGTGAGCAAGATGACGATGAAACCGAGTGGATGCCATGATCAAGGTATGATGTTATTCATTTTGGGAATCATTTTATTTTATCTTATGGTGGTGAAATAAGACTTTAAGAATTAAGATCTTGAGATCATAACGAATTTGGATGAAAATGAGAGGTATAAGGAAACTATTGAGGTTAAAACATGTTTGGGTTATTTTTGGAGTTTTATAAAAAGGACAGCACGCAGACCGTGTGACAACCCATTGCGTCGGACCACGCTGCGGGAATCGAACCCACAACCAAAGTGCTACTGGTTTTTATCGCCTACCACTTGACTACGTGAAGTCCCTGGTTAGTTTAACTAAATCATTTTTGTTAGATGATATTATGAATTAAGAGTAAGATGATTTTGGGTTATCTATGGAAATTTATTAACCTATCATGTAGGATATGTGATTAGATTAATTACTTTTCAATACGAGACTTTAGGAGAAACTAATGTTGTTTGGAGATAAATGTTACGATTTAACTTGGAAGACTATGTGACTAAATCCTTAAAATATTTGGGTTTAAATCTTAGTTTGGTTTACTGTGAAGTATTTTGTGGACAATTTGTTTATTGAATGGTCCTCATTGAACTTTGGATTTTGTTGGACAAATTTTGGAGATTAAGAATAGGTTTTCTTTTTATAAAGGGTTATCCTTTTCTGGATTATCTGATCTTGTACTAACCTTTTTAGTTTTGGTTTTCATTAAAGTCTAAAGACATGGGAAGTATATAGTTCTCTTTTGTGGATTAGGTGATTCTCTAGAAGTTGATTATCGTACTCTTAATGTGAACAAGTCTTCCTAAATACTCGTTTTTTGGAGAAAATAAGAGTTTCTGTAAGGAATCTAATAAAAGTAGAAAGTCAACATGATAAGTGATTATGTTTTCTTTATGAATATATTCTTCAATAAAAAGTTACTTAAAAAATTTTGTCTATTAACTTTTCCCACTAGGGAATATAATACCATTTAACCCATCACAAGTTTGTGATTTTCTTGTGGTTAACTTTCTCCTAAACATGTTTTCTATCACTCTCCATCAGAACATGACCCTATGTTTTCTCCTCCATGTCCATGTTTTCATACATGGAATCCTAGTATGGTTTAACTCGGGTGACCTCTGTACTTATCTTTCTTTATTATAAAGTGATTGTTTTACCGACTCTTGTTCCGATGTGGTACTTTCAAGGATGTTTCCAAGCTCAATTTTAAAATTGAGAGGACGCAATTCCCAAAAGGGGGGAAGGATGTAACACCCCAGGTAAATAAAGAATATGACATTTTTATATTTATCCATATTTGTGAATAAAATATTAATATTACTTTAAAGGGGATTCTATGCTCGATGGCGTACCCAACACACAACAAAGAGTTTCTTGGGAATCTTACGTTGCACTCTAATAATAAAATAATATTATTTTAAATAGTAGTTAACACCTAGCCATTGTAATGGCGGGAATGAACAGAACTAACCACAAAATGATTATATATGTTTGTCAAATATTTTAACTTTTTACAATAAATGTTAGTGAATTAAAAATGAAAATGAATCCAATTTTAAGCGTAAACATTCTAATATTCTTTAAAAGGTCGATTAACCGCCTTTTGATGGCAAACCTCTTTTAAATCCAGTGGTTGAAAATTTTATGTGTTATATTTGACAAAATAAAATTCTTCTTTAGAATCAGGACATCAAAATATACTTTGTGTAAATTTTTGGTATTTTTCTGAAAAAGTTCAATTTTTAATGAATAGTGAAAAATGTTGTATTTTAATTCAAAACCTCTTTTAATATAATTTATTTATATGATTATATTATCTTTTGAATTGATTTTAAAGTGAAATTAGAATATATTTTTACCATTTAATCCAATAGTGGTCATTGGAATTAATTTCACTTTGAAATCAGACTTAAACTAGTGTCAATCTTTTGATACATTTTGTTTCATAAAAAGACGCTATTTGTTTTGACAGCAAGAATTAATTATTAAATTAATTAATGAAACTTATATGTTTTGAATTTTTTAAAATAGACATCATTTTTGAATTTGGAATATCAAATATAGCTTCGGGTGAATTTTTGGTAATTTTCTGAAAAACTTCAATTTTTGATGAATAGTATAACATCTAAGTGGTACTTATAAAAACTGATTTTCCGTTTAAATGAAAATTTTCAACCTTTGTGTTTTGAATTTCAAAAATCTGACATACATGGTTTTCATTATGAAGTAAAATGTGGTTCAATGGGATTAAAATAATTTTTTGGTGAATAGTAACTTATTAAGTTTTTAATCGCGATTAGAGGTAATTAGTGTAGTTTAAGGTAAGAATAATGTTTTAATAAAATGAAATGACCTAGACACATGTCCTACCCTCATTGTATGTGTCATGTCCGACCATTAAAATCCATGGGTCAGCTTGGAGACCCCATGGAGCCACTTTGGTTGGAAAATGACATTAATATCTTTTTATTTAATGTAAAAGTAAAAATGACACAAACATGAAATGTTTTACTAAAACAATTTTTACATGGGGTTATACAAGTCATATTTTTAACTATAAATATTAATTGGAAAGAGAAAACTATTTCCTACATCATATTAGTTTTTTTAGAATTTTTAGACTTTAAATAAATTAATTTATTTATGACATCATGATGATGCAGCGATTACCTCATTAATAAAGGATTTAAATAAAATGAAAAGATAATGTAAAATCTATGACCTAAACATGTCCAAAACCTATTTTATGGGTATATTTCGAACCCTTATAACCTTATCCTCGAATTATATCAATGTGGGACCTTTTAAATCCGAAACACATTTTAAAATAAAGTTACATTTCATTACTTTCCAAGAGTTCCCCTCCTCTCCTCTTATAAAAGGCCCAAACCTATGCCTCCTTACCCACACTTCCAAAGCCTTTGGCTCGGACAAACCCTGACCATTTTGTCTCTCCACATCCCTCTATATCCCCTTGAAGCCTCACTTTGGGCAGAAGTCTTCCCAAGGAATCCTTTGAGCTCAAACCAAAGGGAGTTACCCGATTTTAAGGTAATGTCTTCACTTGAGCCCTTTTGTTTTATTTTTCTTCTCCAACCCCCTAAACTCTTTTTATTAATCTCTTTTGTAACAAATCCAGTATCTTCAATATAATAGGATTTTTTTATAAGAAGGATTCGAGCTACACTTACACACACCTTCGTCTAATGGTTAAAGGACCCACTGTTTCTGTGGTTGGCGATTTTCTGCCTCACAAAACGATGATTGTTAAATATTCTTTTAACACCTTTAAAGGTGGACATTATGATGTCATTGTATTTTATATATGATATATATGGTGTTTATGTTTACTATATTCTTCTGTATTTTATATTTAAACCATACCTTTATTCTTTTCATGTTGTGTAAATGCGATAATTTCAAATGAGGAAGTGCGGACTACCGCCCCCTCAAGTGATGTGACTCGTACATGCAATACATGGAATGTATAAAGAATGCAATAAATGAACATATTTGACCTATATAACATATATATTATACTGTAATTATAATATATATATATATATCATTTATTTTTAATTCCATTAATATGAAAAAGAAAAAAAATGAAAGTAGCGTTCATGCGTACGTACGGCCTACCGTCTCCATGAACAGTGCTTTTCATTTTTTATCTCCAAATGATATGGAATAGTATAAAATGAATATGTATTGGATATATATGATATTTTAATCATTAATTTTATTCTGGAAATTATTTACATATAACTACATGGACAATCATTTTTCAAACAAGTTCATTTTTGACTCATATACCAAACATCGGCAAAAATGTCTTATATGAACTAACATTATTAAACAATTATTATAACATTATAATATGTGATATGAAATAAATAATAATATTCATAGGATGTAATTAAGAAATTATAATTTGAAAAAAGTTTATTATTCAGGAATATAAAGAAACGTACAAGACAAGTTGGACTTGAGGTAAGGGATCCTGCACCTCTCTTTCTTTTTAAGTACACTCTTTTATGTCATTCCTTTTAAAGATCATCATTCTTGTTATTGGGATGTTCTTTTATATTAATCTTACTGTAATTTTTATTTTCATGTGATGAGAGACCCTATTCTCTGTCATCAATCAATTTTGGATGTTTTGAGTGGCGCTGTTAGGCTGCCGAATTTTTGTAAGAGATATAACCTCTCTCTTTCTTTTTAAGTACTCTCCTTTATGTCACTTCTTTTAATCTCCTCTTTATTATGTTGGGGGATGTTATTTTATATTACTATTTTTTAAACTTTATGTTAATATGATGAGAGACCCTATTTCCTCTCATCAATCCATTTTTTTATGTTTTAAGTGGGGCCGTTAGGCTGCCGAGTTTTCGTATGGGATTTTTTCTTTCACTTTTATTCCCGTGAGATTTATGCTACATTTTCCACATTTTCCTATGAGTGGTGTATGAACTGCCCATTATTTTACTCATTGTGTAATATAGTTTCATTTATGAGTATTTACATCAATGTTGTATTGTACTTCTTTCATGGGGTGTATGTTTCGAAGGATACCTATGTCAGTAAGGGAACCTTTCACCCTCCTATTTTTAAAATACTTCTTTTTTTATGTCTTTTAATTAACATACTATTATGATTGGGATATGTTCTTCTATATCGTTTTTGATTTAAATTTTATTTCCATTGGATGAGATACCCTTTTCATCTCTCATCAACTCATTTTTTGAATTTTTTAGTGACGTCGTAAGGCTGTCAAATTTTTGCAAGGGAACTTATTAACCCAAATTTGTTTCTTTGGGATAAACTTGTACTCCTTGAATATGTGGTTCTATGAATATGTATGAATAACCTATGATTGTTTTACACTTAATATCCACATATATTTGGTGTATTCGTTTGTCACACATAATTATGTAATTGATTTATCCTTAAACCAAGGATACCGTCTTTGTAAGGGACTTCGTCTCAATCTCCATTCATTGAGGCATATTTTGTTTTATACACAACCTTCTTTTATACGGTGTATAAACCCCTTTGACTTCTACATTTATTCAAAAGGAATATTTTTTATACGAAGCGTTTACTAAACAAAAAAAGGGAATGTTTTTGTTGTACATATGCGGCGACAACGACTTCTCCGCCGCCGGGACCATTATTTGAGTTTCGTCTTCCTCTACAAGCCATACCATCTTTTTAAAAGAAAAATAAATACAATGTTCTACTTTTCATTTATTTTGGTATTGAAATTGGTTTTCATAATGTTTTTATATCAATGTGTTGTATTGATATCTTGTGATGGAAAGGTGGAAATGTTATGTTTCCTTTATACATATTTTATGTGATACGATTATGTTGAGGTTCTTGGGAATTATTATGAAGATGGGTGGTTCCGTGATAAACTAAGGGTGGGTGAGCCCGATATAGCTCTCCAATGCATTGGGTAACGTGAAGGAGTAAAACGTTAAGGTTTCTCCGAAGAGATTTAGGGAATATACTGTGATGGGTATTCCAAACGTAACCAAGAGGGTTACTCCCTACGTAAGAATGTTATGAATGCCTCAAGTTACCTTTATGTCCTATGATTTCTATGATTTATTCATGATTTTATGAGGTATGTTAAAGTGCCTATGTTTTATGGGTAAAGTATGATTTCATTCTTATGTATATATGTAATCATATTTCCTTTCCATATTTTTTATAACCCTTACTGAGCTTTTTATGCTCATCCCAAGTTTTTTGAAATGTTTTTCACAGGTCAAGGGAATGGTACATGATATGATGATAGTGTCAAGGAAGTGTCAAGAAAGAATCCATGTTTTATTTTAAATATGTTTCTATTGATGGGGAAAAAATGAATACTATCTTTATGTAACCACTTTGTTTAAATGTGGAATGTAATGCAAGTTCTATGATCTAATTCTCTAAAACTATAAACTTGAAAAGATCCTCAATGTGTAATCTTGTATTAACTCAATATTAAGTAAGGTTTAAGGCTGGGGCCTTATAATTGGAGTCAGTTTATAATACTTTTAGATATATAAAAATTTTATCAAACTTTTAACCGTCTTTTACCCACCTCCTAAGAGCATTTGCAAATTTACATAAAACATAATTTTACCGCTTCTGTTAGTTGAATTTTGAAACTCCGAGAGACATGGTTAATATCAAGAAGTGAAATTTGGTTCAATAAAATAAAAATTATTTTTTGTGAATAGCCAATTTTTACTTTTATTTACCATGGTTAAAAGTAAATAGGGTAATTAAGGGTAAACATGATATTATTATTACCCTAACACATATACTATTTCTATTTTATATGTGTAATTCAATGAAAAGCAACCTTAGTAATAAAATATGACCCTTTAGGTCCACTTGGATTAGATTAAGACATTTATTATTATTTTATTTAAAGAAGAGTTCAAAGAGTTAAAATAACAGTTCAATAACTAAACAATTTTTTACATAAAGTTATACATATGATAATTTAGACTATAAGTATTAATTATAAATATAAAAATATTTCCTACGTAGTGGTATTTTATTTATAATTTTTAATGATTAAATAGTAAAATTTATTAATGACACAATGATGCTGCAGTAATTACCTTATTAATGAAATAATCAAGTAAATGGTATTATAAATATTAAAATAATTATTATTTCAATGTTTTTATGACATCCACTAATTTTATAGGTGAATATGACAAGTTAGTATTGATTCAATATATTGTTTTTCAATTAATCATGCTGTTATTAGTTTATCAAAAACGAAATACCAAAGAGTGTCAAAATTGACATAAAATAGTTTTTAAAACAAATATTATATTATTAATTGATATAATTGTCCTAAAAATCTAAGGTCCAGCCAAAATACTTAAATAATAATATATATTACATTAATGAACGAATTGGGGTTCTATTGGAATTTTATAGTATGTTTATTAATCATATTATATAAAAATACAAAGAGACATTGTAAATGTCAAACTATTTAACTAAGAGTTAAATCTAAATGTTATGGTTAATATGGTAACCTAGACCTGTCTAAAACCTATTGGTTGAGTTTTTTTCAACCCATCACTAACTTATATTTTAAATAATTAATTTTTGAGTCATTAGAAACCAAAAATTAATTTATTATAAAATATTAGTTTATATTTTTTCTAAGGTGCCCCTCACCCCTCTTATAAAAGGGCACTTCCCCTTCTCCAAAATTCACTCCATCAAATCCATTTGGCTCTGTCAAACTCTGCCCAAATATCCTCAACACTCTCCTGCTTCACCCTAGAGTCCATCATTTGCTTAGAAAAGCCAACCTAAGAAGACCTTTGGATCATATCAAAAGGTAGAACCCGAAGAAGAGTTAATGATTTCACCACCCTCTTTCAAGTTCTCTTATTCTTCTACTTACTCATTATTTATTGTTTCCATTATGAAATAATAAATCCAGTATCTTATATATATTGTGATTTTATTATAAATATATCACAACTATATTCATTATTCTATCCATCTTATGAATGATAACGTCACCATGCATGCGTACGTACGACTTACCGTCTCCACACCGTGGTGTAATTTGTAATTCTACACTATGTCATTTGGATAGATATAATGATGAGTAATATGTATATAAATAATGAATATACCATGATAATTTATCTTTAAAATTAATATACCATAGAATTCCACATCTTTATGGAAATGATATTGTTACTCATACGTACGTACGGATTACCGTCTCCACGACGCGATGAGATTCATTTCCACGTTCACCATTTATCGACGATTATAATATATATATTTCTAATAATTATTTAATATATGAAATAATAATTCTACTAGATATATATATATATATGTACTTACATATTTCTTATTAACTTAGTTTCGTTCAATACGATATGAAAACGGAAACAGTGTTTTTCACACGTATGGAATACCGTCCCCATAAACGGTGTTTTTCATTATGTATATATGTATATTATACATATTTATATTCTAAAAATATATGATATATAAATCATTTTTTATATTCTGGACTTATTTAAATCTTGATCTAAGTGATACAATCAAGAGTAACAAGTTAAAACATGTATGATAAAGAAAGCGATTATTACCCGAAATGTTAATTTAACATGGAAATTATTATTAAATGGGTAGTATAAAGTCATAAATGAATAATATTTGATATCATAAATATTAATATGGTTATTTTATAATTTAATAACATACTAAGATCTTCATACAGGAGGTTAAATGTACCCTCGACTAAAGGAAACTGCAAGGAAATGGGTTTCTTATCTCACTTTTAATTCCGTGAGATTTACATTGTTCACCACATATTTGTTGCATGTGGTGTATTGTATACTTCCATTTGATATATATTATCATGATTCTTTTTATATTCATGATATTATGTGATTCATTTTGTTGATATTTACTATTGTTCAATGGGGTAAGGGTTAATTCTTCAATCTCATTATTATCCGAGATTGTTTATGTGTAAGTATTTACTGGGAAATATTTATCATCAGGGTCCATTTTTCATAAAAATGATTTCAAAATGAATAATTTAAGGATTTTTGAAAGTTACTATTTATCAAGATCATAATTTTAAATGTTTTAAATATTTATCTTTCTAAATCTTTTTAATTAATGTCCATATTTTAAAAATGTTTTTATGGATTTATTAATACGGACATGAAACTTTTGAAATGATAATTCTTTTCAATAGTTTCGATTGGTATGAGACACTTTGATTCAAAAATACCTTTTAAATTACTTTATTTATAAATGTGTGACATTCAAATGATTTTACAAAAATTATATTTCTCTCAAAAAGTTTTACTCATCATTTGCAACTATGTCAGCAACCTTTACTGGATATTATTTTTGATTGAGGTTGATTTATTATAATACAATCTTCCCTACTGTATTGAATGGGTTATGATATGTTTGACTGTGGTTGTTCTATTTCTATACCATTCATGGTTTATGGTTAATGTATTGGCAGTTAGTATACTAGTTTTAATATGAATTTTTATGTTATGTTTCAATGTTTTCATATGAGGAATGCAATGGACTTAGTATGTGACAGGTGGTGCCCGCTATAGCTCCTCGATGAATCAGTAGGTCTTAAGAGACAAACTAGTGTCTTGTCACAAGCCCTTGACAAAAATTTTATTTGTAGTATTGGAACAAGGCCTTGACTATGTGATAATGATGTCCGACATTAGGCATTCCATCATTATGGAATTAGATATTACATGTGATTATTCAACTATTAGAATATCCATGTGCATGTTTATATGGTAATGTTTTCCTTTTTTCCATTTTATGTACAAATTTATGTTTATAAAGGATATTGTTTTTATCACAAATCTTTCCTTAAAAGTTTATAGCTTTTTCTAAATTATCTAGCCTTAATGGGCATCTGAGCTCACCCCTTTCTTATGTTTTATTTTTCCACGATTCTAAGAAATTTATTATTATTGACATGCAGGGTTAAGCTAAAGGGAATAATGTCCTTCTCAAAGAACTATTTTTCGTATTGTATGTTAGAAAGTGTAATGTAATGTTCATGTATGCAATCTATTTTCCAAGGCTGCTAAACTGATCTGTCTTTCGGGACATGATTCTTTGTAATCATTGCAATGTATTAAAATAAAGCACCGACTCTGGGTAACTAGGGTCGGGGCGTTACATGAAGCGTATTAAAAATACATCAAACAAATTAAAAGGAATAATTCTCATAAAATATGGGGGCATTACATTCTACCCCACTTAAAATGAATTTCTCCCTCGAAATTCATCGGGGTTATAATTGGTTTTCTACTTGAAAGTTTCCCACATAAAAACCCACATCGTAAAAAGGAATACTAAAACATCATTTTATAAAGTAACATTAGAAACATAATGGATACCCAAATTAACTCATCACGGTATTTCCACATAGGAGAATATAGGTGAAAATATGGAGATGGAAAAGAAATCAAACCATCATGTTTTGATGGAGAGCGGTAGAGAACATGGCTAGGAAAAATCCAACAATCACAAAGCCAGAAATTTGTGATTCTCTAAAGTACCATCTGATTCATCTGATATGAGGGCACTAGGATAACATTTTTTGGTTTTCAAGATCATTCTTCTATTGTTGAAGAACTTTTGAATTAGAAGAAATACTTACTTGATTTTAGTACAATCTCACTATTGTATGTGCCTTGAACAATTTCCTCTTCATCTCTTAGAGAAATAAAGTAGAATTTTGACTTCCGTGAAGTGTTAGAAAATCATGCGATAGAATTATAGGTCATTCCATTTGTCTCAAACATACGGTTACCAAAATTTATATACATAAGTCCATCTTATGGTGAGAATATAGTTCCAAAAATAGACATATACTTCATCTATCATAACAGTTAATAAGATAAAACTAGTTTCTACAAACCAGGGACTTTTTATAGGCCAATGGTAGGCGATAAAGGCCTATAACACTTCGATTGTGGGTTCAATTCCCATGACCTTGTTCGACACGATAGGTTGTCTTCTATCCTATAGGTCGTCCTTTTTTCTAATAATACACCATTATAACATTCAAGAAATAATGTAAATAGAGGTTCTAGTCTTAAACAATACTATCTGATGTCTAACTTAATCAATTCCCTTCTTTAGTCTTATCCAAAATACTTATGTCCAATATCATAGTATAAATAAAATGATTACGAGTGATGTTATCTACCGAGCATTTGAATACCATTATTTATCCCCACATATATCATAAGATATAACTTGTTTCTCTCATTCAAAACATGTGAATACCTTAATCATGAATTACCATATAACCTTGGTGAGAAGATGAATGCTGTCAAAAGTTAAATCTTCCCACATACCAAAATCCAAAAATTCCTATATACACAAACCATGATGTTACTTTGTCCTTACATCCATCATGAGCTCAATAATACATTCAAACATATTATTTTCCCCTTATCCCTTCATTATTCGCATATCATCTGCTTTTGAAAAATATTTCAATCACTTTTCATGGTTACCGGTACCATTCAACATATATTTTATGATACTTTGAGAAAAAACAATAGTGTAAAAATCCTTAGATATTTCATTATTTCGTAGTACCATACAATATTCTTGATAAACATCTAGTCATTCCACTACCTTATTAAACCATTTACCGAGCTTCGTCATTTTATTCATCAACACTTCTTTCATCTCATATATCATTTGTAGTCTCTTAATCATCATCAACATAAATACTACCCATATGAATATGATGATTCTCTTCATGATATTTTCCTTTAGGGAATTGGTTTGCATAATGCCCGTACGTTCCACATTTAAAACATTTATCTATTATTGATGTCTTAGGAATACCATTATCCTTGTCCATAGTGTTAACTGAACCCTTTACTTTGCAATTACTGGCTTTCTGTCCTTTTTTTCCACACCCAAAGCATCTTCAAGTTCCTTTGAAACATTCTCCTTGATGGATATTCCAAAATGATTTACATGACGGAAATTTAACTTTCTTTCCTCTATGATCATCATGAAACTCTATATTCCTCTTATTTACTAAGTCATGAAACTTACCAAAGTTCAGATTTTTTATCATATTATGAGATTGCTAATTAGGAATTATAATGATGTTTCACCTTCCAAATACTATTTCATTTGGTTTCTCAGGAATAATATGATTCCATTGTCTATCATATTCACCATTAACATGAATCATCTGGTTTTAAGCCATTTTCTAAAACCCAAAAAGAATACTATGATAGGCGAAAATCATACTAGGAAAACAACCTAATCAAGGGGGAGTACATTCAATATCTTGAATATTTGGTATAATCCAAGGTTATTCATGATTATTATCATAATTCTAGGATTGTAACCTATAGTTAGACTAAACCTTAGGGACATACCTAGACATACCTTAGAAATATATCTAGGGATCTCACTAAAGTTTTTGCATCCTAGTTTCCAAAGGAAAACTAAACCTTTCCTCTGATACAAACTATAGAGACCCAAAGCATGACATACATGGAAATTACATTAATTTTTTGTAATAATTAATACATAACAAATACAGACACACAAGGACCGTAATATTTTAGTTTAATTGGAAACATGTAACATAATTTTCTAATCATGGTGAAAGATCTTCAACATCTCCCAAAAAGATATCCACCTTTTGTTTTCTTACCAAAAACATTTCTTTATATCCTAGAGAAAAGAAAAAATATAAAGGGTGAGCTCAAATGCTTAATAAGGGTAAGCATAGAGAAAATTAAACAACCCATAAACATTTTAACTTAAAAACATGAACATAAAGTTTAAACATCAAAATCTTGAGCAACGACATTAAACATGGTAGTACGAAAGGCATAGATCATAATGGAACATCAATCATGATAAAATAAAATAGGAATAAAACATTTAATTGTGGAAAAACATTATGAACATGATATGATTTCTATAGTAGCCAAGGTATGGCTTCCAAGACCCTCATAGTGGACAAACTCCCTTACTGAACCGGGTTTACTTGCCCTTCAAGCCCAGTATTACAAAACCTGATTTACTTGCTGTTCCAGCCATGTCTATCTCATGAGATATAAATAATTACCCAATCAATTAGAGGGAGATATAGGTCCCACCCATATCATAGTGAAATCATTCTTACGTGTGACACAAACCATTCATAAATCATTCATCATAACCCAAAGAGAAAATGGGTTTTATAAACATCATCCCATCATAACATAATCTATATAAAACAAATGGATATCATTTCATCATAAGAAAAAATAAAACCATGTAAATAATAGAGAAATTATACTTGAGACATAAACATACAAAATGATGTCATCTTAAATGAAAAAATAGTTTCGATAAAACACTTGAAATGAATTCTTGAGGAAAATATCCTTTCTTCTCCAAAATCGTTTTCTTTTCACAAAATTCCATGAAATTTTAAAAGAAATGGATTTTATTTAAAATAATCAAGAAATTTTGTAGAGGAATATTCATGAAAATAAGGCGTTAGAAAACTATAAAAATCTATTCATATTGTATAAGTTAAAAAAAACATTATCCTCATACTTTTGTTGGAAAAGTCAACAAGTACCACATATGGTAAACAAACGAAAGATTCCTTGTATAACAAAAAGTAAAATTCAAAGAGGGGTAAAAATGACTTTAGACATACATGGAAGAATACTAAAAACTTTATGAAAACCATTTTTATGGACATGGATGAAAAATATAACCCCAGTAAATACTTATGTATAAGTAATATTGGGTAAAAAATGAGATTGCAAAATTATCCCTTACCTTAGGTCCAATTTCTTTTGTATGTGTCCAAAACTCATGTATAATGGGTTTAAACAGATTATTATCTTGTAACATAACCATAATTATATTTTTTATATCATATATGATTCCCTTAAGACTTTATATTACCCGTTCTTTTGTCAATTCCATGTTAAAACAACGTTTTGGGTAAAATCATATCATTTATCGAACGTGTTGTGACTTGTTGTTCTTGATTTCATAACTTATAACCTATGTTACTTAATTCCAGAATGTAAAAAATAATTTATATATAATATATATTCCTCATATAAATATATATGATTGATTGATAAATGAAAAAATACACCGTTGATGGAGATGGTTGGTCGTACATACGCATTAACACTATTTTCGTTTACTTATTGAATTGAATGGAATTAAGTAAATGAAAAATATATGTTCATAAATCCAGTATAATTATTATTTAATATTTTTCATCATTATTTATTATATATACTTTATAATCATACTTGAAGGGTTAATAATGGAGAATAAATCTCATCTCGTCGTGGAGACGGTAATCCGCACGTACGCACGAGCGATGATATCATTACCATAATTTTTGAATGGAATTGGAGTGGATGATATAATTTATTATAATACGTATGATGTTATTATAATCATATATAGTTATTATTCCAACCATTATACCCATCCAGTAAGGTGGTGGTGGAAAACAGATTACACCACGCCGTGGAGACGATATTCCGTACGTACACATAGGCGGTTATTTCATTTTCTGTAGGATAGATAGAATGTGAAATGTGGTTGTTTCATATTTTTAATAACATATAAGTATATTATTTATAATGATGTTATTACTTTGTAGTGAAACTTATAAATAAGTGGAAGTAGAAGAATAAATGAGTTTGAAAGAATCGGTAAAGGATATTACCTCTTCTACGATGCGCCTCTTCTTAACCTCCTCTTAGGGAAATAAAGTTGGTCTTTGAAGAAGTCCAGAACCACTATCATGTTTATAGAGAATTGGAGAATAAAAATGGTAAGGTTTTGGCCGAGCATGAAGGCACAAAATGTTGTGAGGAGGAGAGGGAGGAGGTTCCCTTTTGTAAGGGAGGAGAGGGGCACCTTTGGAAACATAAGAAATATTAATTTATAATAAATTCCAACCCCATATAAAAACCTCAAAAAATGACTCAATTAGAATATGAGATTAGATAGAGTTGTAATATCATCAAACAATAAAATTTAGACATGTTTTTTGTTTATTTTAAACCTTATCATTTTGATTTATCCTTATTTAATCTATTTAATTTTTATTTGTGGTAATAATATTCTGATTTTTAAATTATTATAAATAATTACTTAAGTGTTGTGAATTTTCCATAATTGGATACATTATTAAGTTTTCTAACATATAATTATCAATTTGTAATTTTTAAATATATTTGTGATTTTTAAACAATTTAATAATATGTTATTTTTATAAAATACCAATAGCTTCAATTTTGAAACTATTCAATTTTTTCAATTTAAATAAAATACACAGAGAAGATATATTCGATAAAAAATATTTAATAGAATACAAAAATGTCATATTAATTTATAAATTTTTTGGAGCACATTAAATAGTTTATATAATATTTATTGTAATATTTTTAAAACAATTTATTTGATATTTCTCTTAGAAAAATAATAACTACAATATTTTTGTATAATTATTTAATATATTTATTTATTGCATTAAAATTAAAAATACAACCCTATTATGAAGATAAATATATTAAATTTCATAATAATAATTTTACGTGAATATATCATCTTAAAATCACAACATTTAAATTTTTATATTTATCAAGTTATGAAGGTGAGAACTTTGACATTATTAAAAATAAAATAATATAAATGACATAATCTCTTTTGTATGTCTAAAAATAGTCCCAAAGTCTACCCTTGGATGATTATGTTATAGATATACTCTACCAATAGGTTTTGGTCAAGTTTTTGGGCCTTTTGATGGGTATTAGTACATTAATAAAAACTACATTATTGATTTTTCACTAAGTAAATAATTTCTCCACCATTAATGTATAAGCTATTAAGGTAATTAAATATTTCATAAAAATTAAAAATAAATTACCATAAAAACGAAAAACATTTTATCCTTGAAATTAGAAATTATAATCAAATTTTTATTCTGTATACTCTTATATTAAAAATACTTTAATTATTAAAGTTTGAGAAATACATATTTCACTTTCTTTTAAATAAAATAAATTAAAGGTATTAATCACATATAAGTGGGTTAAAATAGATTGTATTTCGACCCAAGTATGTTTTAAGAAGAAATAAAATCATCCAATTATATTAAGACAATTGTTATGGTAATTTAATAATATTATACTTACCCTTAAATACCTGATTTACCTTTAACTCTGGTAAATAAAATTTACTGTAGTTACAATTTATAGTGCCCAAAAAAATAGTAGAGTATTTACATAATATGGAACTAATGATTCCAAATATGGAATCCATTTTTCCAAATTCAAATCATAGAAGTTTCAGAAATTAATTTAAAATTAATCCAATTGTAAAGAAGATGTGTTTTAAAAGTTAAAACATTGCAAAAGATTGAAACGATTTTACTTATGAATTCAATGTAAAATAAACGATAATGAAATAAATTATATTAAATGATAAAAATATATTATATTTATACTTCAAAACCATTCAATATTATAATTTAACCATATAAATTATTACAATGAAAAAATTTGTTTTTAATTAAAATATAATGCGTTTTTACTATTCATTAAAATATGAAAGTTTTCAGAATAATATGAAAAAATTATCCAAAGTAAATTTTTATATCCTGATTCCAAAGAAAGTTGTATTTTGTAAAATTGAACTTATAAACATGTGAAAAACTAGATTTAATGTTGTTGTGTCATCAAAAGGAAGCAAAACTGCATTTTTTTTAAAAATACTTATTTTGCCAGAAAAATTTATTTTGTTCTCATACCATGTTCTAGAAAATATGTAAGATGAATAATAATGTTATAAAATTAAAAATGTAGTTGATATTATTCATTACGTCTAGTTCATAATAATATTATAACAATATATCTTTGTTTAGTGACACTCGGTATTGCGTACTACACACGCTATCGAGGAAGGTCGTGATTGCGTGTAATGCAAGCCAAGTTAGGGATGCGTGTAGTGAAAGCTCCCTTTGGTGTTGAGTATAACATAATCAAAATATAATTAAGTTATAAATTGATCCAAATATATAGTTGGTGTTCTGTAAAATGAATTGTATTTGAAAGAACTTGAAATTGTGTGCATCAAAAGCCAAGAATAGTGTTGCATATACTACAAGCTAATAAGGTGTGGCTTATATCGCAAGATAATCTTGGTGAAGTGTACAACAAAAGACATCAAAGAAATTAAAAAGAATAATTCTCATAAAATATTGGGGGTGTTACAATGCTTGTTCTCATGTCATAATAGCCTTTACCTTTTCAGGATCAATTAGAATACATTATTCCAACACCACATATCCAAAAAACATAAATTCTTGTATCCAGATATCATATTTTTGAATCCTTGGAATAAATCAATTTATTTCCCAACAAACCCATAACATATCTCAGAAAACAACATGACCCTCCTCATACATAGAGTAACTAAGGATGTTGTCCACAAAGACTACCAAGAAGGTATCAAGATGCTCATTGAAAATCATGTTCATTAAACTCATAAATTATTTAGGATCATTGGATAGACCAAAAGGCATTTAAAGGTTAGCATAATGGTTTGACATACTCTAAAAGAAAATTTTCTGAATGTTGGATTGTTTTCATCTCAATTAATGGTAACCAGATAGAAGATAGATATTTGACAACCACTTCACCCCTTTGAAATGATAAAACAGATCATCAATCCATGGAAATGGATATTTGTTATTTAATACGAATATTTTCAATTTTAGATAATAAAAAAAAAGGAGAATATAAAAATATGAATTCTTAGCAAAGAGAGCCAGTGATGCTCAAGGTGACACACATGGATGTATGAAGCCTTTCTCTAGATGATCATCCAACTGAGACATTAAATCATTCATTTCAGCTAGTTCCATTTGGTAATAAGGGATAGATAATGGTTGAGTACTAGACATATAATTGATAGAAAACTCTTCTTTCCTTACTAGTGTAAAACAAGAGAATTTAGAAGCAGAACTTCAGGAAACTCTACAACCACTATAGGGAGATCACCGCTCAAAGATTCTTTCTCTAGATCAAAACCAAACAAAGTTATTACTTTACCCAATTATGGATAAAAATTTATTACTCTAAAGGACCATGGGTCCCATTCTCCCTAAATTATTTTCCCATCCCCATTAGGTGCAGTAAAGGAGACCCATCTAATATAATACTAAATTTGGTATTTATTGGGATTTAGTCAATCTATCCATAATATGATGTCAAGTTGTTTCTTATAGAGGACTAAAAAAATCGAAGAAATCACAACATCAGATTGGGATAAAACACAAGTGGTACTACAGATACCCTACTCTGTATTTGTTCCATGTGTTGTAGTAATGTCCATCACATTAGATAAATGCTCTATTTGAAGACTTTGAATATTTTAAATACATGTTGAAATTAATGAATGTGATGCATGAGTATCAAATACTATGGCTGCTAATGATGAAGCAATAGCAAAGATACATCTCATAGTCGTTGGACCCATATTCACTTCCATTAGAAACTCTTGCACTACATGAAAAATCATTAGTCCTAATTCCTTTTAAGAGAACCCCATTTTCCTAGAATAATCCGATTTCCCTATAATTTTAAAAGATGTTAATGATCATGTGCCACCACATGGATAGGAAATGACATGGTACAACTTCTTCTAATGACTTGAGAATCCGTATGAGTGTTTTTTTGGGTGCCATAGTGAAAACTTGATTAAAATTACTTGGATTTATACACTCATAATTAATCAAAGGTCCTCTAATAAGAACATTAACAGATATATAGTTACCATACTATTGAGAACTAATACATTAATCATCATGATTACTATTTCCATTAAAGGAAGTCACACTTCCCCTAGGGGAAAGAGGAACTCTCCCCAATGCTAACTTGTTATCCATACCCATTTTAACCATCAGTGATCTATATAAAATAACATCACAATAAGAAAAATTCATTAGGAACACCTATGAATGAATATCAAGTTGATTTCCCAGATAGAATCATTTATCCCTCATCTTCTCATTTTGTACTATCTCAGGTGCAAACTACAAAATCTCAGCAAAATAGTTTTCATATATGTTCACAGTGTTGTCAACTATGAGTTTGAAAAACACAATAGATATAGCCAAAAAAATAAACTCTAGATAGAACTGGTTGGTGAAAAGAATCTTGAAGCCTATCCACTCTATTCCAGCATGCCTCTACATCATCAACATTGTGTATCACCATCTCTTGTTCAGGCCTTCCAGCACGAAGGTGGCACACATCACCCTAATTTAATTAAGTGTCTCAAATAACTAGAACAAATGTTCAATCCTTCATAAAAATTTATTATCCTCTTGAGGATCATTGGATCCCTTGATCATTGGTGTATTTTAGAGAATGAATTATTGAGAATGACTTTAGAGAATGTCCGTTGGAGGTACCACAGTTGGAGTCTGAATGTGAACTGATGATGTTGCATGTCCAAGAGCTTCAACAGTATAAACTGTCACCTCAACCAGACTCAAGTCTATACGTGGACTCTCTCATAGGGATTTGCCAAAAAGTTCCTCCTAGAACTGATTAGAATGACTTCATGGAGGCATGATGTTATACAACAACAAAAGACCAAAAAAATTAGAAAAAAAATCAATTGGATAAATAAGGGAATTTAATCCTAACATATATAAAACATGATTTTTATTTCAATATAGCCATATAATATATAGGTGAATGACTAAAAATTATTCTAAAGACATATTTCATAAACAAAACATAGTGAATTATGGTGAATTAAAGTGAGATCTAGCAAGGAACTCAATTTCAATAACCTTTTAAGTTTCAATAAGAATAAAAAAATTGCATACTAACATCAAGGCAAGAGGATCAACTAATACATATAATAAAACATTTTCATCAACCATCCAAGGTACCCAGGTAACCCGATAACCAAGTTGACACTAACATATCATAAAGGGAGTTACTAATCCCACTGAGTTATCAACTAGAACATGGCATAAAAAATAAACGTGGAAACAAAATTTCCAAAAACAATGAGGAATCAAGATGAAAAAGTCAGTATGCGTACAAAGAAATCTCTACAGTGGGAACTATACTAGAATTCAAAAATGTATAAACAACCAAATGTACTATAGAAAATCACTAGAAAACTAGATAAAAACCCATGTCCTAATGGATTCATCACTAATACCAACGACCAATAGCTACTATCACCTCCAATTCATGAATTTCCTTTACTCGAACCTGGAGAAAGATAATCTAAAACACTCGAAGGAACTGGTATTGTGTTTGATTAAAGCGTAGTAGGATTTCACTAGATATTCTATTATAATATTCTAAAATTTCATTAACCAAATAAATATTTCAATTTTAAATAAAAAATGGAATTTTCAATCATATTTTTAACAAATCATTATTTACACTTCAAATGATGGAAGTACATCTAAAATATATCATAAAATAAATATGATATAAAATAATTTATATAAATCAAAAGGAATGGTAAAAGAGTTCGCAAACATTGGCATAAATTTATATCTCAGATATAAACAAGTGAGAAAAATGTTCATATGAAAAAACATTCAATAGTTCCTGGAAACGGGATCCCTACACACTCGATGATGATTTAAAAAAACACGTGTATACACACATTCCTTTGTTAATCCAAAGCTGAATTGTCATCATCCTATCAGGGATGTGACCTACTGTACTAGTTTTTGTTTCAATTTTAATGAATAATTATACTAATACCCCAATAACTCAATAACTAATTAAGATTTCATAGTCTCGAGTACAATTTAATAATGTGAAATTTATTTTTAAGTATCCTTAAAATATAATCCATTCCATTCACCAATTTCAAAACTGAGAATTTTCTATTTAAAACCCAAAATATATTTTTAATCAAAACATGCATATTTCATGAAAAACCCAATTGGATTCTATGAAAAACATTTTAATCCAATTCTCAAATAAAAATTTAAAATAAATTGCATCAAATCATTTTCAAAATTTAAACTCAATAATTTATATTTCCCAAAATTCCGTCAATTTTACAATTACACCCCAATTTTATGGAATTGGTGGGGTTACCCCAATAATTTCAAATCCCAATTCAAAATATCAATTTAGTGGAATTGGGTTTTAAATAAATTCAAATAAATTTCTTTAAATAAGTTAATTTAATTCAATTTAAATAATTAAATATAAAGAAAGAAATTTAGGGTGAATAAATATTGGTCCTCAGAACGGAACCACATACCTCAGGATCACAGGATCTCAAAAATTCAAACCCTAATCACAATTCTCAAATGAAGAATGATGAAAATGGTATTTGATGATCATACTGAGATCTAAGATCTAGAATAATGGTTATTAGATCTTCCAAAAATCTTATATATCAATGAAACCCTAGGGATAAAAGAATGATATTGGGAGAAAGTGATCAAGAAGTTGATATATACCTGGTAGAGATCGAACAGAGTTTACCAAGCTTTGATCATATTTCAAAATGGTTTATAGGGGCCAAAATCCCATATTGGGAGCACTTATAGATGCAGAAAATTATGGGGGTTGATTTAGGTTCATTGATAAACATACAAGAGGGTTTGGGGTGTTTTTAAAATAATTTTTGGATTAATTATTCAGGTACACACTGTTAGCTAGGACGAGCCATGAAGTTAGACCAAACCGTTCACCCATTTTTTCTAGGTTTATATTTTATACTAAGTGGACACATAGTTTGTCAAACCATGTGTTATCCATGAAAACCCCCATAGTTTAGGGTTTCATGATTTTATATTATATGACTCATGGGTTGGTAAAATCATGTTCCAACCATATAAAGCCCATAAAATTTTCAAACATTCCTACATTTTCTTTAAAGCAACCTTGAATGAATCCCAACCAAAGAATTATTAAAATAAGGGTATATAAATACCAAATTAAAATAACAGGATGTTAAAATTATAATTTTTATTATTACAACCCAGTTAATTATTCTTATTAGTTGTGTAATCACAAATTATGGAGATTACTTGATTATATTATGCTCATTTATCTATTTAATTTACCACATGGACTTCATAAATCAAAATATTCATGATCCATGGATTCTGTATCTTGGAAATAAATTTTATTCAATTCCCTTTCCCCCTCTCATTCCTCTGTTCTCATGATGGATGATCTCTATTTCCCTTACTGTTGGTTGATGTTTTGACATTACTATCACAAAATGGAATGAATAACTACAAAAGATGAGAGAGGTAATGGATTAGCATGGTAGCAATGAAGGTATTCCACTAGAGTGGAATGTTGGAAAACAAAATGGGATGATATATTTTTGGTGATGGGTCAAATGTAGATTCAATGATGACTAGTTTTTTATGATTTGTGGATCATCTTTAAATCAATGGTGGTAATGTGAGTGACATGGATGAACATTTGAGGATATAAATTCTTGAGATGGTATAGTAAACTGCATGTTGGGTAGAATTGGTAGTGATGATAGTGGAAGTGGCACAAAAAACAAAGGATAAGTCATATTGGAGAAGAGTAAATGACTACACTATATGTGCTCTAAGAGAAGACTTTGTGTTTGACTTCAATCTATGCTTATGGTTTTCATAGATAATTTAAATATCATATAACATCTGATTTCAAATAAAAAATCATGTCTAGTAATTTGTTAAGAAAATGGATTGTTAATATAATTAAAGGAAACATAATGTGCGACTAAGAGTCACACATTATGTTTGTCGGCCAGATAGCATTGGGTGTAATGGAGTGCATGCCCGACTTACCCCCTTCCACATACATCTATTGGGTCAATAAACACATTATGTCCTATGGGAAAAAAAATGTGGTGTTAGAGGTAGAACATTCCTTGATATCCCATGGGTCCCACACATAATGTCATTTATCTAGAACATAATGTAGGTATACTCTAAATGACCATATTGAAGATGTATTCTAATTATCTATTTTATTATAGGTTCATGAATTCTAAGAAACTATGATTTTTTGATATTGTTGGTTGATTAAACCATGATATGAGGCATTTTAGAATAGTGTGGAAGATACATAATTATAAAATTGGAGAAACGTTCATGAAAAAAAAAGACCGGTTACATCATAAAGAACATTTTCATTCCATTATAGTTAGTAATGATTATTTATTCATAATATAGAAAATGATGTTGTATAGTAAAGTTTATGTTCATGAAAAATTTGACTTTTGATTGGGTCATTGAATCTTGATTCTTATGGTAATGATGTAATGTTTAAAATCATATATTTTTTAATAAATATAATATTTCTTTTTAATTTTTTAAAAACAAATAAATTGTCCCTAGTTCTTTCAGTAAACCTCATAAATGTGGAATACTCTCCTTAATTCTTCCCCTTTTTTTCTTCTGATCTAGGTGTGTGAATAGTACCTCCTTACACAAATTAAAGTTAGGATCATCCTCTCCATTCACCCTTATTTTTCATCCCCACTCTTCTTTGATTTTTCTACTCTAGGATATGGATTAGGGAGTGATTCCGATAAATCAAGTTGGAATCATATCATTGTGAAGGGTGATTTGGATGTGGTGTATAGGGGATTCAAAGGAATGAAAAATGGAATGCATTATTCAAAATTTCAGGCAAACTATTTAATATAGTGGATTTAATTAGGATTTTTATGTTTTAATTGGGAGATTTTAAGGAATTATTGGGTGAAAAGTGACATCTATTTGGTTAATCAGAGCACTGTTAACATATCATAGACCTTCTATGTGTTTTTGGATAAGATTTCAGTGTTGTATCATTTTTCGATGAGTTTACAGAGATTATGAATACATTTTCTTGAATTTTTAAAATCATATATATATAAGTAATTATTTGAGCCTTGTGGATTGAAATATGAGCACATGAAATTAATGGGTTTTTGTGAAGTCTTGGTTGGGGATTAGTGATCTTGGATAGGGAGTGTAACTCTTCAAATGAGGTAGACAATCCTTATGATACTTAACCATGCCGAGTTTATATGGATTAGTGAATACATTAATGATTGTAAATTTTTATACAATTATTCCGTATTTTTAAATTATAAAAGTGGTCATATGGGTTTTAAAAGATAAAATGGGTCATGCGGAAGGGTGTTTTGGATCTTCTTGAGTGAGTATAACATAACCATATTGATCAGAGTGAAGAAACATGGGGTTTCCACCTTGATTGGTTAATCCTAAATTTAAATTTAAGATATTATTTTTCATAATGAGTGTGCATATGGTTGGGTTATGGAAATTTACTACAACATACTTTAATTAATATTTGGATGAGGCTTGAACATGGACAACGTGAGTTGTATGGTGATGGGTTCTCCCAAGGGGAACCTTCTGCATATAGATGTGACTTGTGAACAATTTTTCCAATGGGTGTTGAATATAATTTAGTATAGGTAATGTTTTCAAACATTAAAACCATTATATTTTCATGGGAATCTCAATATATAAATATGTAAGTACCTTGAAATTAGAATGGGAAAATCCTACGGGCTATGTGAGTTCCATTTCGGTGATGGACATGGGATTGTATTTTAGGAAAGTATTGGGAATGGTAATGGGATATTAGTGATTGTATTTATTTTTTTAATGAGTATTGGTAAATTTATTAGGATTATTGTGCCTAATGTGATAGATCTTGGTATAGAGATATTTCCCTTTACAACTTGATAGATAGTAATATTTGATATGATAATGACCAATTCCTTAGGGGGAAAACACAATGGTTGTGATTAATGTGGAAATGAAGTAATAATGAAATAGTATAAAAGAGGGATAGGTCCTAGATTGTATATGGTATGATGTTTCTTTCTTGTTTTCTAACCTCAAGATGGTGCAGTCAAATCATGGGGTGATTCTATCTTTGTTAGTGGTCTAAAATTTTCAAGAATTTGAGGGTCAGATTATTAGTTCCAAGATTCTATGTCCTGATCTCATTCAAAAACATGATTTCTTAATCTCCCATGTTCAGACCAATAGATATTCACAGATAGATTACAATAAAAAAAATTTATACATGGTCATACTGGTAGAGATCCCATGATTCCATATAGAAGACATATATGGTTCCCATTGTTTATCCATAAAAGTTCCTAGGACGACATCTTTAAGATATATTTAGAATCCATAATAAATCCAACTGATATCCAGGGAAACCATATTGATTATATCTTTAGTTCACATGGTCCACAATAAATAATATCCTGGGAAACAGCCTGGAAGAAATATTTATCAACCATGGTCAAATTAACTAACATCTTATTACAACATAATTCTTTACTTATCACCCATGGTCAAACAAGCATATATTTTCATTTTAAATTTGGATTTCTATAGAATCTATAGTTATACTGGAAGATAATATAATATTCTATTTGACATCCATCTATTTTCTTGGGTATAATGGATAAGGTTCACCAGCTATTACTAACTAGTTAAGTGTTGGTGTTGTGGTAGAATTATAAGTACATCATAAACCTAAATTTATAATTTTATGATGATTTTGTTAATAATTTATTTATTTTATCTATAATTCCATAGTATCACATGGAATATGTTAGCAGTCCATTAATGGTGCCCAAGTGAGATATATTTCTCATCACCCTGTACATGTTTCATAATCCATTTTTAGACATTATGATATAAATGTAATTTGGAGAAATTGTTATTCAGTGGATCATGATGTAGTGTTAGATGTAGTGTTGAAATGAGATTGTGGTGAGGCCTACAGATTTTGGTCAATCCTCTAGTTTATTTTATTATTATTTTTTTGTTTTGTGTGATCATCTTAGTGGGTATCTTTTTGGGATGTATGACTCTATTACTAGAATATTCATTACTAGGGAATGGATGTATGTTTTTATTTATTTACGGTTTTATTTTAGTTATTCTTCCATATCAATACATTTATGTGTGGATGTGGATGATGATTTGGTTATATAATTAATTTTTATTATATTGAGATTAAATTCACAACATATTTTGATAAACATTATCAAAAATAATCTTCATCCTCTAGTATATGGGGAGTCTTGTTTGAGTTCATATAGTTACATTATATCATGTAATATTTTCATGACCTAGTCTAGGGTGATGAAAAATTGTGTCAAACCATTTTTTGGTTGTTTTTATATTAAATTCATGGTAAAAATGTAACATTAGTTTCAAAACATGAAATGGATATTGGTTTTTTGCTTCATAAACACTTTTATAGTAAAAAATACATGTTATTTAGAATGTGGGATTGTTATTGTTGGTTTTCATTGTAACAGTTGCAATATTTATTCAAGTGTGAATATATTTTTAAGGTTCTTATTAATTAATTTACTCTTAGTTCTAGGATTAAATTGGAATGTATAATTTCATTATACTTGGTGTTTAGGATTCACATGAAATTAGTATAATTTTGTGTGATTGATCCATGGTTAGAAAATAGGTTCAAGGTATTTAATGATTCAATAATAAGTTCAACAGTGTTTTCATATTTAATATCTGGTAGAGTTCTAATCAATTGGAATATAGTTATTGGGTTTCATTTTATTTGTAATTATTATTTTTTTCGTAACTGGGTATATGCATCAATTCAAGGGTTTTTATGTGATTATGATGATGTTCACACTAGGTTCATGTGATATGAGATAGTATTGGTTCATCAATTAAATAATTTTTAGTCTCAACAACAGAATAATATTGGGGGGGGGGAATGTCTGATGTATGGTTTGGAAGGGGAACAACATCCCATAATGAGTTAGATAACCTTCATTGGGTAGATAAATTAAGGTATAATTCCTTATGTTGTGGAGATGTAAATAACATATAGATATTACATGGTTTTTGTTATTTTTATAGGTAAGATTAATTTGGATTCCTAGCCTAGTTGGATATGGATGGTGAATTCCCTATGGAAATGAGAGGCGCCACTAAATGTCATTTTTTATGACGAGTAAGTAATTGGTAGAATTTTATTATTTAGAATCACAGGTAAGATATTTTCACTCATTTTTTGGCTTCACAATAGGTTAGATGACATAGGATTTTTGGGAAGGAATGAACTGAGACAATTTTCCTTATTACATGTATTCTTCACTTGGGGTATTATTGGTTAGTTTATTAGGAACATTATCCAAGGATTTATGATATGTAAATTAGGGAATAATGGATTTTGTTTAATGAGTTCATATTAATGGAGGTTATACCCTCTTCTAGTTGTGAACTGGTTAACATTGATTATGGGAATTTACCATTGAGAGGATGTTTAGAAATTCACATTTCCCTTGGAATGTAAGAGGGATTATTTCCCTACATTATAATGTAAAGATTGATGAATGGGGTTGAAAGAATGTTAGTTATATGTGATTCCACTTATTTGGGAGGGGTAATATAAATAGGGTTTCTAGTTCCACTAAAAACCACAATGATGTTTTGATAATATGAGTGATATGATGATGTTGAAATTGTGGGGAGTGCCCTTAAGTTATTGACTATTTAGATATAAATTGTGAGATTTTAGGGGATTTTTATGAGTGGTGTCATAAGATGTGCTAAGGAAATGAATATATATTCTTCAACTTTGAGTATGGGTATATTATTAATAGGTTTGGTGTGTCCTTGAGAAACTTTTTATCTTGAACCCTATCTTTATTAGTTTGGACATCTCCTCCATAGATTAGGGTGTTTTTTGAGCATTTATTGCATGAAATTATTCTCAATTTGTGATGGGTCAAGAATGGTTCAATGATTGGGATGTAGTTTAATGGAATCAATACGGTGTGGAGTGGACCATTATATATTTTAGTTTATGGACCACATTTTATAAATTCTTTTAGTGAATATATAGAGTAACATTCTGAAATCCTAATATTGTGGTGGATGATACTTTTGGTCACTCTTGATTATACGTAAGTTACTTATGTCAATTTATTACATTTAGTAATTGATGGGAATGGGTTTTGGAATTTTTAATGTTGGTTTAGAATAATTATGGTTTGGATACTAATATAGTTGGGATGATATTATTGATTATTTCATAAAATATCTTCACATCAGCAAAGTGACTATTGTGGTGAAATTGGTGGGTAGGTGGTTTGGACATAACATAATATAATTGTATGAAAGAGTACTAAAACTATTATAAAAAATTATAAAAATATTCTAGATTCATACATAGATTTTTATTATTGTTAGTATGTCGTTTACTTAGTCAGGGAAGAATTTGATGATCAATCCAAGAGGGACTTGGATTTGGAGTTTATTAGTATTATTAGATGGGTTAAGTTAATAGATTTTATTAATTTTATATTTTCCAATTATAGAACATCAAGGGTTTTCTTCACCCTTGGGTGTTGTTGGATACATGATTTTGCAATGACTTCTATGATTATGGTATAGTGATAATTTTTAGGTTATATAATATCAGTGTGATAGGATTATTGTTTTCAAGAGAAGTTGGGAAGAAAAGGAATGATCAGTTTTTTCATGTGTAATCATATCTGATGATGTTGAAACTATAATCTATGCATTTTTTGGTATATTAGTATTGCATATTGTGGTTTGGTACAATGATTCTCAAATAATAGCCATTTTATTTTGATTGGGTTCAAGGATATTTGAATTCCATCAAATTTAGATTACTATGCATGTTTTGAAAATTTGAATATGTTTTAATTTCATTTTTAGGATGAAAATCCATAAAATTGTGGAATATATAATGACCCATGTCATTATAGATTGAAGAATATAGTGTAATTTTTTTTATCATTATATATGGAAAATCACACAAGAACATTAGGTGTTTTATATTAGAATAAATGCTTTAAGATAAGATACTAGAATTGGGGGAGCTATCATGATATAGTGTCAATGGTTTCATTTTGAAGCATATGGTCACACTATAATGGATCATCTTTATTATTTATTTTGGTTATAGGAAGGGTAGTTATTTCATGATACTTATGATCATGTAACACTGGGACCCTAGATTAGGGAATTACACCAATATGTTTATGATAATGCTATATTTTCCCCTATGTATTTTTTAACAAATTAATTAATTATTTTAAAATGTAATCAAAAAAATAATTTCCCCCACTATTTCTATTTTAGTTGGCCATATAAATTGGGATATCATCCCTTTAATAGTCACCTTCCTCCACCATTCAATCTAGGTGTGTTAGATGTATTTCATTATAATAATTCAATATAATGACCTCCAATCCATTATCCCTTATTTATTTTCCTCTCCCTTCGTTGATTCCAATTCAACTGGTTAAGTATTTCCTAGAAATTATATCTGATCAGGGTGGAATCACATTAATAGGATGTGAATTTTACTTTTATTTGATAACATACATTAAAGAACGATGAACACATATCATTATTCGTCATTTTTTAGAGGTGTTTAATGTATATAATTTAATTATTATTTTTAGGTTTAATTGGGAGAATTTTTATAATTTTTTTGATATAAATTATAGGTATTTGGTTAATGGTAGTGATGAATACAGACTAAGAACCTTAAATATATTTTTATGTGTGGTTTTAGAGACATGACATTGCATAGTATGTTTCTGAAGGTACTATCGATTTGGTTTGATATATTTAGTTAATTATAAATGTTTCCAATTAATTATAGAGTTTTTTAACACGGGATATATTTTTATGGGATTTTTGGATTTTAGGATTTATTTGCAAGAGGATAAATGAGTTTGTCTTGGGAGAGTAACTCCATTAATGAGGTGGGTGGTCCCAATGAAACATGACCATATTTATGTATGAGTGATTGTGTATGATTTAATATTAGTGGATCTCTATGCATATATTTTCAAAAAAATATTTTATGTAATTATTAATATAATCTCTATTTTAAACAATGGTAATTTTGTAAGAGAGTGATGTGAATTCTAGAATTAATGTGACTTAACATTATTGTTTATAGTACAGTGGAATGTGGTTTTACACATTAATTGGATATAAAAAATTGATTTTCATAGGATTTCTTTTTCTGTTTGTGGGAATGTGGTTAAGATATAGTCATGTGCTATATAACATTTCAATTGAGAAGGGTTTGATGCTTGTACATGGAATGAGTGACGAAGACGATGATGGGATCACCCTAGGTGAACCGTCAAGCGATGAATTTGATATGAAAATGGGTTCTCTAAGGGTCTAATGAAAGACTTCATTTCATAAATAATTGAAACCATTAAAACCATTATAATATCATGGGAATAAGGGAATCACTTTTTTTAAGTTCCTTAGAGTTAGGATAAATAATTTCAATATGATATGATATAACATTTAGGATTTTGGACATGGGATGGTAAATTGGGTGTGGATAACATAGGGTCTAAGAGTCAATGTGATTTTTTTTGAGATATAGGTATGCTAAATGTTTTAGATTATTATGCCTTATATGGCATGTAAAGAAAGTATTTTGGGGGACAACAGTATATGATATGTATCATGACAATATTTGACGTCTTGGGTGACTATAATCATGGTTATTAGTCAAGTTGAGATGTAATGGTGATGCAAGTGGCTATCGAAGAGGTGGGTCTAAGGCTATTTATTTGTTGATGTGAGTTTCATGTATCATAGCCATAATGAGGTGTTGTACACACATGGTGTGATGTTATATTTGATGAATTATGTGATTCATGATGAATCTGTGGGTTAGCATAAGAGTTCATTAATGGTGTTCCATAATCGATTACCTTAATTAGTATTTCTTATCTCTTATGGTCAATATAATATATTGTTTGGGTTTCAATCTTGAAAAAATATATTTATCACCATTTTTTTAGAAATGTGGAGAGGCTTATAATCCATCTACATAACTTCTTATTGCGCCTATCGATAGACCGGTCAAGATCCTAGGATTCAATCTTACAAAATATTTAGAACTCGTGATCAGACAATCCAAGAGCTTAGGACCCCTTATGAAAGTCATCTTTAGTACCCATGCTTAGACCAGCCAACAACCCCAACCCAATCATGTAGACAAATTTAGAACCAATTTTTATCTCGGATGATATATTGATATTCTATCTATGATACCTATATATCACACACAAACAAACAACCTAAGATCCTATGATACCATCTTACTTTCTTTAAAACCCCTAGTCAAACTATAAGAGTCTATAACTCTATCTGTTGTTCCATGAAATCTATCATTGGACCATAAGTTAGACGGAGATATCATTTTTCAACATTAAATATTTTTGGTGTAAAGGATATAGATCATTATTTTCATCCAACCATGTAAGGTTGGGTTTCATGATATATCGGTAACCACATGATGACCCAAAATGTACACTTGTATACAGTTTTCACTCTATTTTATTTATTTTATTATGCATGTTCTAGTAACTCATGGTTTATATTAGGGGTCCCATTTTTGGTTCCCCATTAATATTTATTTCTCATCACCTTATACATTCACCATTGTGTACTCACCGAACCTATGACTAAAATAAAGGTCCAAGGACTTGTTCTATAGTGGATCAAGACATTGATTCATAACACGGCAGGGATATATGACTAAGGTGAGGCTTGGAGATTGTTTTATATTATCTAATGTATTTTTAATTTTATTTATGTTATATAATATCATATTGATTGAAATCATGTTTGGATGTATGGCTGTATGACTTGAATATTCATTGTAATAGTATATGTGAGTGTTTTTCTTTATTTATGGATTGATTTTCATTGTAATTCCATATGTGTATAAAAATATGTGGTTATGGATGAGGATTTACTTTTTTATATTTTTATGGCCATGAATTAATATTATAGTCTCCCCAAAAAAATTATATTCTCTCACTACTATTCTGTAGCATCTTCTGTATGGGGAGACCTTCATGAGAAACTATAGAAACATTGGCTTTGGTACTATTCAAGTGACCTAGGTGGTGGTGTTAAAAATACATTCTTAGCTCCCATGTGAGGCTCGTACATTATTTAGGATGGATATATATCCATGTACTAGGTTTTATATAAATATCTTTAATCATTCTCTCCTAGGTATTGGAATCATCCTAACAAGTAGTCTATTCTTAGTGGTTTTCATTGTAGAACATGTTTTTGCATGTCTCATCACTATGTAATGAATTTGTTGAGTAATTTTAGGTATTTTAAGTTAATAAAATTCATAAAATATGGGGGATAGGGTTGGAGAGTCATTCAGAATATACATGGGGTTGGAAACCCCTAGTAAAACATGTATACTATGTTATAGGTTCTCCATAACTTAGTGGAGTTGATAACCCCATTTATTATGAGTAGTGGGTCCTCTATTAATATAGTAGGTAACCCTTTTTTCTGATAACCGTTTTACATGATGAGGCGTGGTTCCTCAATAGTGGCTGGTTCCCCTTTGGTTTAAATGAACTCCTTGGTGAGGTGTAGTTCCCCCACTATAATACTAGAGAGATTTGTATAAATTATATGCATTGGTTGATTTGGTTTATTTGGGAAAGGTATAATTTTGTGTGTTACTGGTTTACTTTGGTATTTCATTTATGGATATGAGATGTAAATATCGGTTTCCTCCTTTAATATTCATCATAATTATCCAAACAAGAGATGGGTTTCTAAGGATTAAAACCCCCCTTTTCAAGGAATTATTAGACAAAAATATAATTATTATGATTCAAATGATATTTAATAATACAATAAAGTATAATACAAATTAATATAATATAATTCATGTTAATGATGCAAACTTTTGTTGTATTTGATCAGTTTTTACTAAAGATCGCAAGGAACATCCAACAGACTATCCACTTTATAGTTTATCCATGAGATAATCAATTTCACCAGATAATGAGGAATAAGCCTCCATAGAACCATGATATGATAGTATATCTAGTTGAAAATGATTGAGGAAGAGAGATATGTAGTTGGAAAAACTCTTTGGGGGAATGAGAATGATCAAACACACTAGTACAGTGAGTACTTCCTCCTTATACATCCCTCATGTATTCTCCCTTAATTTCCATGCATTACTAATGTGTCACTTATTATATGACTAAGGTCATTATGTTTCATGCATTTATCCAATATATTCATTTTTTATTGTCTGATATATTTCATAATATTTAATTCATACTATAAATGTTATCCATGTATTAATGATATCGAATATTAGATTTTAATTGTAAAATTATAATATAAATCATATAGTGTTTGTAATAATCATATAGTATAATTATTCATATAATATTTTCATATTATATTACCTATTATGACACTATTATTGTCTTTGGTATGTTTTATTATGATATCATCATACTATATGTTGTGATATAAAAACAAAATAAAAACCAATCCATTAAAAATAATAATTTCATAACATACAACATCCCTATATCTTACATTATGATATAGGATATCATATAACATTTATATATATATATTGATTTTGGGTATATATTAATCAATATCCCACTTTCACTTAATGCTTATATACTTTGTATAACTTCACCTCATATTGTATCATATAAAATAACTTATGAAATAATACCCAAAACCCCATTTAGATGATTCAAAATTAATTTTTTACTCTATTATTAAATTCATTTTTATCACATCATATTTAATAACTTATAAATATCAATATTAATATACTTTTATAAAAATCATAAAAACATTTAGATGAATACTATATGTCTCATAAAATGCAATCCCTATTCAGTCAACCATATTGTGTGAAAAAATTGGCCTTTATAGCATTATAAATAAATATTAATTCCTAAACAATTAAAGGGGTTGGATATAGAAAATATTCAATTACACTCTTGATTAAATACATATTGAATGATATCCATTAAACACATGTATCATTATACCAATCTACACTAATTTTATTATATATAAGAGTCAATTTTAATTTTATTTATTTTTCCAAGACATCGAATTACCTTAGGAAATGGAGTATGTTTATCCATGTAGCTACTCATATGGTTATAATTATCTGAGTACGTACTAACTAGTTCAATGAAAATATCACAGGTCATCCATATGATGGATGGTAACATCATATTCCCCTTAACCAATAGATAATAACATTATAATTTAATCCAGGTAAGGTCATGTGATTCTTCACTATATTTCAATGGTGGCCCCTGATTATGTACTAGTTAAATGAGAGGATGAATACCATCTTGGTTAATCTTTAACTGGTGAAATAATCATCAATATAACTATCCTTACCTTGATTAGATAATCCTCATGGATTTCAAAGTATATGTATGAAATATTGACATCCTCATGCTAGGTATGATTTTAATCACTGGTATTGGGAAATTCTGAAAATGAAACATACACCACTAGTGTAAAAAATACATTGTGCATGACATTATATTGTGCAAACTTGGTGGTGCATCCTATGCAAAAAATATCCCTTTCATCCTCATGAGTACGCTTTATATATATATATTAAATATTACCCATTCTAACCAAAATATGCTTCTCACAACTCATAATACTCCATGATGAACATTGATTTGGTATTACTCAATGTTATATATTGAGATGCCAATTATCATTCCACATCATGACTTATTTTCATAAAACATGGAATAATAATAAATTGAATATTTCCTTTTGTATAACATGCTACATTTTATACTATTAAACTCCATTAATAATATAAAAAACTATAACTAACATCTATTATAATCATTCCCTGTATGATTGGCTACCAAATTGGATATATTTTTTATTTACATTTATGTAATTTTTATACTCATTGTATTTATATGTAATTACTCTCTCTCTCCCTCTCTCTCTCACACACACATATATATATATATATATAAATAAAATAAAATACTACCACATAAATCAGTTAGGGAGCAACTTATATAAATAATGTCATTTTGAATAATGACGAAACATAGGAATCATATTCTTAATGTTCAAGTCATTGAACATAGTATTCAAAATCCATTACCTTAAAATATCCAATGTCACAATATTAATGACAACCATTTTCTACTTTTAACTTCTCTATGATCTTATTAAAAATCATTTATGAAGATATTACATAAAAATGTTCTAATTGATATCAATTTGGCAACACTTTAATGTTTCTTTTACCAATATATCCAAAACACATTTAGGACATAAATTGTTATTCACTTTGTTAATGAAAATAAATATAACTCTTTATAATTTTAATTATTTATATACCCTAAATTGTTTTAGGATACAATGAAATTCACTTATAATTTTTATGAGAGAAATATTTTGGTATTTCACATAAAAATTATCTAAGTCCAAATATACTCTCACAATCCTAAAAGAAACTATACTCTTTTAAAAAAGGAATTTAACATACATAAACTAAATTTTTATTCAATAGATCAAATTAATTTTTTTATGAATAATTAACAGAACAATATTTTTTAATATAAAATATTTAATTCTATGGGTTTAGAGTGTTATTTATAAAATATTACATTATTAATTTAAATATTCTCATTTAAAGTGGTTGAAAATCATTTTATCATATTTCAAATAATTTCATTGATAAAAAAATATCCTTATCTTACGTGTCAGAATTTTTTAAAATCTAATGAATTGTAAACCATGTATATTAAATACATCATACCATTTTTTTTATAATATTTCATTCTTATCAAACTACTTATCTTATTATATAAAAGATAAAAGACAAGAAAAAATCCTTTATTTTGATCCATATGAGCCTGATATAATCATTTTCATTTAGATCCATGATTCAGTAAAACATTAATTCATAATTAGAATGTGATATACAATCCTCATCAATTATTTCATTAAATTTTAGCTCTTATGTATTTATAACAATAGTAAGATATACATATGCAATCATATACCCTTTATAATCAAAGAGTTTCTTCTTTTACATTAATATCTAGAACGGATTCCTAGTGGACTCTCTCAAAACTATTTAAGTATTTTAAATTATTTTATCACAAAAGGAATAATTTTCCTTCCTTCCTCGAACCTTCTTATGGTTTGAATGACCAATTCTAACTATAATACAGTCCAATATTTTCCTTTTAGCTTAACCTTATACTCTTTTATACTTTAGCATAACAGCTCAACCTAGAAAACACATTTCATTGTCAATTATACTCAATACATTGAGGAAACTGTTTAAAATTATGTGCAATTGATTCATATTATTAGAAAATTTTAAATTCTTATTTCATGATGAATTCAACAATTAGATCATGACTTAATAGATATTTGTTTCTAACCAAGTTATTAGTACACTCAATCACAATGATTATGTAATTGAATACTAAAGTTAGTTTATTTATAATTTATTTTATTCCATTAATACCCTAAGTGGATTCTATTATACTTTTAATAATATATATATATATATATAACAATTTCATGACTTGGTTACTTGGGTAAGGGTTTTCAATAACATATAGAATTTTCATCTTACTTAAGAATGATTCTTAATTTCATATAATAGTATAAGAAATTTATTGCACATGTTTCTCCATTTAATATAGAATAATAAAAAGGTTAATTTATTTTATGATGTTGATATTTATTTATAATAAAAACTTATATCACGTGAGTTCTTGTTTAACATTCATTTTAATTTTTACTTTTGTGACACCCTAAACTTCCTCTCCTAGATCCAGTTGAAGAAAACAATTCGATTCATATTGGTTTTGAAACAAACTATTATGACCCAAAATTAATGTTCCATAAATAAAATATAAATTTAAAGTATTGAGTAATTTATATACCGAATAACTTTTAGGTATAGAGTTTTAGTGAATTATTAAAAATCATTGAATAAAAAAACTCATATCTTTTCCATCAAATTAGTATATTTTCCACTAAACCATGGAATCACTATTTATCATTTTGTCTCTAATATCTCCCATAAAACTATAATAACCTTAAACACATATTGGTGTAGAAACAAATTATAGTGACTCGGAATTAATAATCCTTAATTAAAATATAAATTAAAATTATTGAGTCTCTTACATAACAAATAAATTTTAGGATTAAAGTTTTATTGAATTAGTAAAACAACATTGAATGAAAAAAATAATATCTTTTCCATCAAATGAGTATATTTTCCAATAACCATGGAATCCTTATTTAAATTTTTTTCTCTAAAATCTCCCTTAAAATTATCTAAACATTAAAAACATATATACATTTCACACACAATAATATTATTCATAACCTAGCGAAATGGAAACATAAGAAGGGTGAGATCATTTTATTATTAAGGGGTATGGTACAAAAAAGAAACTATATATTAAAATAGGCATAAATAATATGATAAAAATAAAAAATAATTAAAAATACAATATAATTTATATGATTAACATGTCATATATCCATGGACAACATAACAATGAATATTATCACATGGACAACAATAACTAATCTCATAGTGATAGGATTTATAATGTTGGACATCATAAACCTACCGTCAAGGACTAGTTCCAAGAAATCATAAATAAATTGTATGGTTTTCATTAAATAATCATTCCAATTTGTCTCATGAGATATACCTATGCATTAAGGGGATATGTAATTTTGTTCCCCATCCATTACTAATAATGTCCAATACATTACTTTTATGAAGTAATGAATAGTTAATAAAATTTTAATCCAACATGTATATAGATTAATAAAAATATGTATTTAATTAAAAAGTATAAAAAATGTCAATAATTCCCTATATAACAAATGTAATATCATTCATGGTATATAGCCTTTAAATTGATACTGCGTATAGTATTTGGTATATGATTAATTCAATTATAGAAAACAAAATATTGAAATAGTGGAACTCATATACAAATATCCATGAAATAAAATAATAGTGACACATAGGATAATAATAAATTAAAAATATAGATGAATTATAATAGAGAACACAACCCTTATGAAAATTTAGTTATTAATATGAAATGATGAGTGGATGATAAAAATACACATAAATGCAATGAAACCATTTATTTATTCTTATAAAACACTAACCTTTATTTTTAAAATAAAAAATTCTCCAAAAGGGCATACGATTTTTTTCTAAAAAACATGGAAATTTTGTAAAGAAGATTAAAAATAAATAAGGTTTATAAAAGCGGGAAAATAAATTCCTATTGAAGAGGTTAAAATTAATTATTTATTCATACTTTTATAATGATTGTATAATAATGTCCCATGATGAAAATAATATAAACATTACTTTTAAAAAGTTTTATAAATATATTGAAAGATTTAATAAAACAAATTTATGAACTATTATACTTATATATATGATCATTGCTAACATAAAACAAGGAATAAAATCATGGATGGGTGGTATTTTTTACAATAAAAAAAGATAATGACGAACCCACAAACATGAAACTATTTGGTAGAATTAGGAATCAAGGAACGTGACATGTAAATAATAATTTTAAACCCATGAAATTAAAGATTTAATCCTATATAATACAATTATAGGGTAGAATATACCTAAAATGGAAGGTTGGAGTTCAAGAATAAACCTATTAAGATAATGAGAGTAAATTAATTGAACAAAAAAATCCATACAACTTAATTGATGTATAAATTGAAGGAAAATGAAAATAGAGAGATTAAATGGAATTGAAATCCATTGAATAAAATTTATTTACAAATAATAATCCAGTGAGAATGTATTTAAACCATATAATAGTGAATTGTAATTTAATACGAATCATGGGTCATTGAATTGAAATTATGACCAATAATCCTTAGCTAAAGTATCGAAGAATTTGGTATGTTCATATAAGCTCATGAAAAACCAAATTATGTTTATTAAATACTTGAATCAGAACATTTTTAAAATATTTTTTTTGATTTCTATTTACTATCATATGTTATTAATTTATTTTATATTTTTTCTCTAGTCAAACACTAGGGGTTGTTTGGTCAATTCATCCAAAAAAACCTTGGTGTATTGACTGTGGTCAATGGAGTAATTAAAAAGTACCATCATCTCCATAATTGTAGAGGTATATCTTCCATATCATTCTTCAATAAAAAAATCTATATTTCAAATGGTTTTGAGAAATAGTTTCAAACTAAGAAATGTTTCATGGAATGCTCCTTTAAGGTGATTAAATTTACATGTACCATTTATTGTTTATAATATTAATATAACACCAAATTTATCATTTAAAATAATAATAATTTAATAAATATAATATTTATTCTTTAAATACAGTTTTAGATCCATTAATATTTATTGATGATGATAAATGACAGTTGTTGGAAGTAATCCGACTACAACATGGGAAACATTTAATTTTTTATTAGATGGAAAGAAGGTATATATTAGTTAGTACATGAGCATAATAAAAAATAAGTATAATTATTATACTTATTTAATTATATTCTAATGGGTATATTATATTTAAAGGAGGGTTATAAAGAAACAATTGGAAAGGATTTGGTTAATCAAATTACCTCTTCCTTTGATATCCTTCTATAAACCACTCCTCATCCTTTTTTAGAATTTTATTTTTGTGAGGCAAAAAACAATTGGTTGTTAGAATCATCTTTAGTGATTATTTTTGAAATATTTTTGTTGAGATATGATTACTTTTGTTGAGGAGAAGTGGGTTGGAGAAAATGAACTTTTATAAGTCATAGGGGTGACATATTGGTAAATATTAATTTTTTAATATAATGATAGATTTTTTATTAAGAGAATTATAATTAATTAAAAGGACTATATATTTTCATTGAAAAATTAAATTTTTTCTTAGTATGATGCATTGTGGTTTTTAATAATAAATTAAACTTATTGCTGAATAGTAAAAAATACTGGTTTTTGAAATATTGTAAATTTTATGATATTTTCATGAAATAAATATGAATTAATGATTTTTTAATAGATATGGAATATTTAATTTATGTTAATATAATAAAATTAAAACATTAAAAGAAAAAAATAATTTATAATTTATTTCATGATAAAAAACAAAATAAATTTTCATTATCGATGTAGTACTTTCTCAGCACAATTTTTTTTGTCATAATGATAACAGTTTAGAGGGTTAAATTATTTTCATTACATTATTAGTTAATATTATGTATAAAAGATTATTTTTATAGATATTTTATAATTTTTAATTCATCTAACAATAATTTTACCCAAATGTTTGTGCAATGCATGCGCAAGGATAATAATGTCAAAAAAACTTATTAAATATGTTTTCATGACCTAGATGTCAATAAATATACATATTTAATAAATATAAAAGTTTATTTTCAACATATTATGTGTATTTTTCAAATTTTAATTTTTTTTACATTTTAATGATAAAAAATATCTTATATTCTTAGGTAGTGCTGAAATAGTGCTTCTACATGGAGTTCAAAAATCAAGTAAATAATTTAAAAGCTATAAAATAAATTGTTATAGTGATTTATATTTGCCCATAAATTTTAATGATATATATTAGATATTATAAAATTTTCAAGGGACTAAATTTGAGAGATCCAAACCATTTCTAGAGTTGTATCGAGCTCCTTTTTTATGTACTCTCTTTCCTCATTTTGAGTGTATCTTTGTTGGGTTTTACCATGGAGAGTTTTTTGGTTGAATTTGGAGAATTTTTTAAGGAATAGGGGAAGTGCATGGTTCGAACATGGTTTTTCCAAACAATGCACACATCCCAATAATCCATGTTTACCCAAAGAGGGGGGATTCACATAGACATCAAATTGTTTTTCAAACTCTACACCATCTTAATTTTAACCATGTGACACCACTAAGTGAGGCACAATGTTAGGTGCTTGTTTTGGGAAAACCATTCACCCCATATAAGAAACCATGCACGGTGAAAATTTAACCCGAATAATTTAATAAAAAAAATTTAAACCCAAATTTTATTTCCCAAAACAACCTAGATCAACCCTAAAAAATCACTCATTTTATTGAGTCTGCTCGATAAATTCTAAGGAATTATATACTCTGTTAATGAAAAATATAATATCCGATAATGGATCTAAACCTATCCTAGTATGATATTCTCATCCTTTATGGTTTCCTTTATCTCTCATCTCTCTTTCTATATATAATTTTTGTGGTTTTCCTCAATTGGCGATGGATTTGTATCTAGGATTGATTGATGATGATCAATTTGTTCTTTTATCTAGGTTTGGAATATCAACCACATTATTCATTATGATCTTTGTGGTTATTATATTACTGGTGATTTTTGTTGGTGAGTTTTCATCAATGGTCTTGATGAATGCTGTTTAATTTACAAATCCCATTTCTTGATTTAATTACATTTGTCTTATTGTGAAATTGAATTTTCCATGATTGGGAAATTGCATCAGAGATTAAAGGGACTTAATTTAATTTACATGTGATAATGAATTAGGTTATATATGGGGTAATTGGAATTGGTGGTATCAAATTAATTAATTAGTTAATTAATTAATGGAATATTTTTATTATGGAATTGATAGGAAATTGAGATTAATTATTGGTGAATTAATGTGACTGCGAATTAAAAAACAATAGAAATTATGAGATGGATGGAATCACCTTAATGGGTTATATTATTTAAATAATTTAAAATGGTTTCAGGGTGAATTTATCAGGTTATTCTATGTGATTAAAATTTTTAACCATGATTATTTTATAACTTTGATGGAATAAATGATGAGAAGTGATAAAAATAGAGGTTAATGTTGATTAACCTTTGTTAATGTAATACATTTGAGGTATGTGTGATTGATTTATTTACAAGTTTGGTACGTGGAATAATGCTTCAAATACACATATATGATTGCTTGATATATGAGTGTGGGACATGGACTGATACTCCAAATACCCATGTGTGATTGACTACTAAACAAGGTGTTATATAGGGACTGATGCTGCAAATACTCATAGGGTCCTAGTAAAGGCGGTCTAGGCCCAATATTTTGGCATTGGGCTATTTTTCCAATTCACCATAATATTATTTATAATGAATTTTAATTGATAACCATGCTATTTTTATTTTGGGTATCCCTTGTGGTTAGTTCAGATATGGGATGGGATGAAGCGGGTATTGATAGTGTGGGTGTCATTGTGATCTCATGGACTTATGTGGTTAATAAAATAATAATATAAAATATGAGAACTATTTAATTATGCATTGTACATTAATCTTTATACAAATGCATAAATTACTATTAATTGGAATTTGTTTTAGATATCATTGGTGACGGCCTATTTAGTTTTATTCACACCCACCTCGGTATGCGTGATTGATAATGGAATGGATTTCATGTTTTCATGAGAGGATAATGGCTAGGTCCCTATATTAGGTGGCTGATTTGTGATAGAGAATCGATGAGGTAAGCAGACATTGTATCAGGACCATCCTGGAGAGTTGTTAGAGTCTTTATTTATTGTTTTCATTTTGAAACGTGGAACTTATTACCAAATGACATATCTATAGTTTTGGGTTGGATATTTCGTTCTTTTTTTGGTTCAGCATGTGATATTGGTCTATTTTATTTATGCAATGAATTTTTCTTTTTCATGTTACTATGTTATATATATATTTATTGTTGTGCTACTTTGAAAAATAGGTTATAGTATCTGAATGAACTATATTAGACCCATGATGTTATTCATAAGCATCTAGTTAATGGGTAGGCACACATAAGGTAATGTAACAAACTTTCTCGGGAACTAGTGTGTGGAACCCAGGTCGTGACATCACAAAGTGGTACCAAATGAGTTTTCCTATTTTCATTGTTTTACTATTTTGGAAAGGTAAACATGAGACTAGTAAGATTCAGTCCTTATACATGATCTTGTGTATGGAAATATCTAACCCTTGTATGGGGTAAAAACCAAGTACCCCGGGTGGGATTGTTCTTATGGTTGTTTTCTATTATGATTGGATGTTATTTCACCTCATGTGAGGCACTTGTTTTGTTATGTGATAATTTTTTCCAAGATTCTATAACATCTGACTCTTTTCCTAGAATGGAATGAGGCTTTATTATACATTCATCATTTTAGGAACCCCAAAAGTATTTTTACATGCATCATTCTAGGAAAGTATGAGAAAAATGGTTTTGGGGTGAATTTTTTTTATTTGAAATGTTTTCTATTTCTTGTATAAACATTAATTAAAAGGTTCCAAATGTTATCATAAAACTTATAAATTTTTTTAATATGTCAATAAATGTGTATATAATAATACCTCGATAGTATTAATGTGTTTACCAATTGTTAACCTAGACCTAGATAAGGGATGGTTAAGGGTAGTGATAGTCCCGTTGTTTTGATTGTGTGGATATGTTTGGTAGAATGGATTGTTATGGATTATTTATAATACCTCATACATAAATGAGTTAATGATTTATTATTTCCTTAGATGTGTGTTTGATATTGTAGCAATATACCTCATAAAGATTATTTTTGAGAAGAAGACATGAGGTTATCAATGGGAATGTTATAATAGCAGTAAACCTACGGAACTAATAGTTTTATTTGAGGAAATTTCGAGAGAATTTTCATTAAAACATTTATATCATTGTGTATTTTATATAGATAAAACCAGGGTGGGTAGTGGAGTGTTTTTCAGACCTGACCTGAGAGTTTCAGTTGCAGCACCCTACGATTTTTATCGAAGAGGTAAAACCTAAGCATCTATGTTATGGACTGATTAGGTCCATATTATACTTGACCACTTGGATATTCCTGATGCCAAAATGGTAAAATTGGTTAATTACATATTATGTGGTATATAAAAGCAATTGTGGGGCATACAATCATGGGATGGATAGCTAGAAAAAATGCTCGGGAAGGTAATTCAACAGCTGTTCATGGATTTTTAGCACTTTGTTCCAGCATTAGTGCATGATGAATCTACTACAAAAAAATGGTTTGAGGCTGGGTTAAAATTTGATATTATGTCCCAGTTGAATATCTCTCGGCTGAAAATGTTTTCAAAAGTGGTGAATCAGTATCTCATTTCACAGGGGACCTAAAATATGATTCTAGTGGAGGATAGGTGGTTTCTATAGGATTTTTTGGAGGTACGACATCTAATATATAATAATGTAGACCAGAGCATCGGAATGTAAAGTGGATATATAGAAGGATCAGTTACTCAGGATCATACTCGAGTGATTTGTCACTATTTTGTTAGGCTAGGTCACATTCATAGATAGTTCCCCTGACCATTACTAGAGTGTGGATCCCGTGGTAGGATAATACATCTTCAAATGTTCTATAATAACCCTTGGAAAATGGGTAACAATAGAGGATCTAGGGAGAACTAGATTCTAGGAAGGGGTTATTCAATAACATATCAAGTTACTAGTTGGAGTTCTATTGGTGGTGGCGATTAAGGTAGTAGAAAAGGTTATTCAGGGTAAGAAATCTCATATCAACAAAGTGATGCATCTTAGGGGACTCTGACACATTATAGGGATGAGGGGTAGGAAATTTTCATGTAGTTCAACTTACAGTTATGGATAGAATGGTAGGTCCATTGATAATTAGAGGTTCTATTATTTTACATTTTATATTATCTAATTCCTTAATTTATATTTTTTCCTCTCATTATTATATATATTCAAAACATGTTCATGGTACAACACTGGAAGATGAGTTTGTGACCAAGGTAATCATGATACATAAACCATTGGGAGTATGATAGAGGGACATCTGTTTTTTCCAGGGGTTTCATCTTGATGTTGGGGAGAACTGTTTTAGTTGGGATCTTCACATCCTTAACAATCCATGCTTTGACTTAATTATCGGTATGGACATTTTAGTAGATAAATGATCCCACATAGGTTATTATTGAAGGATATTATATTTTACGTCTCTTGAGGGATACAATTATATTCATCGTGGAGATTGGGATATCTCGGTGGGCCATCCAAGTCCAATTGACCAGTAACTTGGGGAGCTCACCACCTAGGATTCTAGTCTATTGAAGAATTATGGTGGTGTGAAGCATGTTATCTTATCACCTATATTGGAGAAGTTTCATGATGTGTTTCATAAATAATTATTAGTGTTGAAACCTAATAGAGATGTGAAATTTATAATTTATCTCATGCTAGGGGAGATCCAGTTTATATTCGACAATATAGAATAGAAACAACAGATATTCAAGAGGATTAGACCAAATTAGAAGAGTTTATGGATAAGGGTTCTATCCTTCAGAGTATATCACATTGGGGTTCTCTAATATTTTATCTTGTGAAGGATGATGGTACTTTTTGCATATGTATTTACTAATAGATGTTGAACCGAATCATAGTAATGAACATGTGTCCTCTTCCAGATATCAATGACATTTTTGACCAATTGAGGGGAGGATGTGTCTTTTCAATGATATCCTTGACATCATGGTATGATTAGTTGAGAGGTTTAACTTATGATATACAAAGGTATTCTTTCAAAATTAGGTATTCCCTTTATGAGTTTTGTGTGATATCTTTTAGGCTGGTGAATTTTACAATAGTTTTTATGGGCTTGATGAATGGAATCTTCCACCCATACATAGTATATTTTTTGGTATTTTTGCGATTACATATTGGTGTACTTGAAGACTCATAATGATCACGGACAATATATTAATATCTTCCTAGGTTCACAAAGAGAGAAACGACTATATGAGAAGCTATCAAAGTGTCAATTCTAGACTGATCAGTTACACTTCTTAGGTTAGACAATCATAGAATAAGGTGTGTATAGGGACCCATAGAATGTAATGGTAGGGATTCATTAAGAGTATAAAAATAATGTTTTTGATGTCTAGTATTTTATATTTTTAGTATGTCATTACCATAAGTCCATATAGGAACTTTCCCATTTTGATGAAAACATTTTGAGCATTACAAAAAATAGAATAAAGTCTCTATGGTCTAGAAAATGTGACAATTCATTCTAGAAGTTCAAGAAGAACATGAAAAAGAAACCAATATTGATCTTAACAATCCCAAGTGAGGAGTATATACTAATTTTTATGCATTTGGGATTGTTTTGTGTGTGGTGTTGTTGTAGGGAGATTGAGTTATGGCATATGTGTCACAGTTATTGAGGCCACATGAATTAAACTACCCTACACCCCACCTTGTGTTAGCTACATTTGTTTATATGTTGAATTGTTGGTGGAATTAATTTTTAGGTGACAAGTTTACTAGGTATATCGATCACTATATCTTAATTAATATCTTTTTTCCTAGATATTTGAATATTCAACAATTTTTGCTGGTTGAGTATATGCAGACATTTGAATTTGAGATAGTATATATACCTTGGAAGGGAAAGAGTGTTATTGATTCTCTACATAAAAAAAGACATACTCTGGTATTTCTAGATACTAGCTCTGATAGAATTTGATATCATTGATGGATAATATTAATTTTTTTGTTCATGAAATCTAGGAGAAGATGACCTTCAAATCCATTTCAGTGAAGTCTAAACATTTAACCCAAATCAGGGAGAAGCATTATCAGGATCAATAATGTTAGGCATTAATGGATAAAAATTAACTCGGGGAGTAATCATATGATTTCACCATAGATGCGGATGAGATATTCTATGTCAAAAATTGTGTTTTTGTGTCTATGAGTATGATAGGGGAGCTGATGAGTAAATTTCATGCCTAGAAGTGGGCGATGCATCAGGCTTTCAGAAAAATGTATTGTTACCTACATCGACAGTTTTGGTGGCCTACATGAAAAAGCATATATCAAGGCTCGTGGAAAGATGCTACACTAATAAACATGTTATGTCTCCGTATCAATATCCTGGTGGATAACAACAGCTATATCCCATTCCAGAATACAAATGGGACAACATTACCATGGAATTTGTGGTGGTTATTCTGAGGATTCCTTGAATGATGCAATTTGGTTGGTTGTGGGCGGAAATAATAAAGAAGAATATTTCCTGCCTATATGGAATTCTATCTCAGTGGATGAGTTGGGAGATTTTTTTGTTCAAAAGATAGTCAGTCTGCACAAGGTTCCACAGAAAATTATTTCTTCCCATTACTCATTTTACATTGATATTATAGAAGGGATTGAGTAGGGAATTTGGTACATTGGTTTTAATGAGTATGAAATTCCACCCACATATCGATGGATAGTAACAGCGTATTATTAAGGTGCATGAGGATATTCCTTGGGCATGATTCCAAAATTGTTTTGGGTCTTTGGATAATCAATTGTCTTGGTGGAGTCCTCCTATAACAATAGTTATCCAGAAATAATAAAGATGGAACCATTTGTGTGTCTTTATGGTAGCCCATTCAGATCACCACTATGTTAGATAGAGGAAAGTGATTCAATGTTTTTGGTACTAAGTATTGTGCAGGAAACATCAGAGCAGGTTTAGCTCATTTGGAATTGTATGGTTATGGCTCAAAGAATGTAAAATTCACATGATGATAGATGTTGATTACCCCTTGAGTTTATAGTGAGTGATCATGTATTCCTTTGGGTGTTTCCTAGATTGGGTCACCATTGGATTTGGAGGTAGGGAATTCTACTGTCAAGGTTTGTTGGTCCATTTTATGTTGTGAAGAGGATCTACCTGGTTGTGTACCTATCATCACTTCCAAAAAGGTATTGTACTACAAATTATGTGTTTCTTGTGTCGTAGCTTCAGCAGTATCACCCCAACCCTTATCATGTTATTGATTTGGATGATGTTTAGAATCATATCATTGCTTTCATTTAAGAGAATATGATATATCATATGTGGGTTTAGTGGCCCAATATTTATAATTTATAATCATAGAGATACTTGAAAGTATAGCATGAGGGAGATTAGTAATAAGGTGCGGAGATTGTAAGATCATGAACATTTCTAAAGATGTCGTGAGGTCAATTTTCAGGTACTATATTGATTTGTTATGAGTATATCATTTTATTTATTTACGTTGGGGAGATTTTGGGTGATGATGGAAAAATTTGGAAGGAAGAGGGGAGGTGCACAGTTGGAACATGGTTTTCCCATGCCATGCACCCATCCCACCAAACCATGAGAACCCAAACAGAGGTGATTTTCATGCCTTTCAAATTAGTTTTCAAACTATGCACACTATTTGAAGTAATTATATGATATCCCTAGCTGAGGAATGAAGTTCGACACATGGTTGAGGAAACGTGTGCACCCTTTATAGGACACTATACGCGTGGAAAACTAAACTCTTAAAAATCATTAAAAATCTACCTAAACCCTACAATATATATCTAAACACCTAAGATCGACTTTAAACGAAATTATCTAATTTTTAATGATCATAGATTAATTGTAAGGTATTACAACCTAATTTATGGATGAATCAAAGATTTTTTGTTGGATAATCACCTCTCAAGGTAAGATGTTCTCATCGTGTGTGGTTTTCTCTCTCTTAACTCTCCCTTCAGATAAAAATGGGATGGTTTTCCACCATTTTGGATTGTTTTATATATAGTTTTTAAGGTTCTCAATTATTTTGATCTTGGATCTGGGATTCCAATCTGGATTTTATTCTTCGTTGAGGTATTTTTGGTTCTACTTCAATTGGGTATTTTTTTTAGCGAGTGTTAATCAATGATCTATTCATAGGTGGTGTAATTTTCAAATCTCGTTGTCTTGATTTAATTATTTCTACATAATTGTAAAATTTTAATTTACATAGTTTGGAAATTTATTCAATGATTCAATGTATTTAATTTAATTTCCTTTTCATATTTAATTGGGTTAAATTTGGGGCCATTGGAATTGGTGTAATTGGGTTAATTAAATGGTTAATTAATTAATGGAATCTAGTGATTGTGGAAGTGATGGGAAATTTCTATTTTGTGTTTGTTCAATTAATGTGATTATAAATTAATATAAACTGGGAATTATGATTTTGTTAGATTAACCTTATTTGGTAAATGGTTTATATGATTTATATAATGGAAAATGGGTTAATGGTGAATTGATCATGCTATTCCATGTGACTAAAATTGTGAACCATGACTGATTGAGAATTGTGAGCGAATACATAATTTAAATATATAAAAAAGGAGCCTAATGTTGATTATACATGATTGATGTGATATATTTGAGATATGTTTGAATGATTTATATACGAGTGTGGGACCTTGACTGATTCTACAAATACCTAAATGTGATTTCTCGATATACAAGTGTAAAACATGGACTGATACTCTAAATACCCATATGCTATTGACTGATAATGGGAATATGAGATAGGGATAGATGCTCCAAATAGTCATGGGGTCCTAGAAATTGTATTCTAGGCCCAATATATTGGCATTGGACTACGATTCCAAATGTGAAACATATGAATTGAAGTGAACTGGTAATTTATAACCATGTTGTTGTGATACGTGGTATCCCTTGGGGATAGTTCAAACTCTACCATGGGATGATGCAGGTATAGATGGAATGGGTGTCATTATGATCCTAGGGATTTATGTAGACAATAAAAGAATAATTGAATATGTGTAGATTGTTTAATTATGAATTGTAATTTATTATTTACACAACTTCATATACTGTAATTAATGGGAAATTGTTTGAGACACTATTGGTGGTGGCCTGTTCCCTTATACTCACACCCTAATTGGGATTCCTGATCAGTAACGGAATATACATTATGTTTGATAGATGGGATAAGGTAAATATCCTTATGAGAAATGGTTGAGTTGGGATAGGTAATGGATAAGGGGACTAATCATGGTGTTGAGGCCCTATTTTGGAGTTGTTAGTGTCTTCAATTTGGGGTTTTCATTTTGTCACATGACACAAATTATGGAATGACAGATCTACTATTTTTTGCTTCAGTATTGTATTCATGTTTTTCTTCATCATTTTATTTTGGTCAATTTTACATGTGGAATTCAGTTAGGTTATCCAATTCACTATTGTTTATTTGTTTCCACTATTGAACTTCTTTGAAAAAGAGGGTATAGTCTCCCATGATCGATATTAGACCCTCACTACTATTCGACATCCTCTGGAAAATACGGAGGCATGCCTAAGGACAGGTGACAAACTAGCTAGGGGAACTACTATGTGGAACCTAGGTCAGGATGTAACAATATTTTAATTAATGTTTGGTTATCTGGTTTTCCAAGTCATATAAAATTAATAGTTCATAAAATTAAATTAATGACACATTATAAAAAAGAATATATTATTACATGATTTTAATTTCCTAAAAATCCAATAGTCATCCGAGTGAGTGAGAATTTCTTTAAAATATCAAACATGGTGAATTTTTGGTTTCCTTTTCCATTTATATTAACATTTTTTACCCCTAAAGATTAAGAAACATTGATTTCATGGTAATTGGAAGACTCATTATTCGTGGGTTAAAACTAAGATATAATTGTGAAGAAATAAAAAAACACTACAATAATTTAGTAGATGAGATTATATTGACTCGCCGCCATCATATATTAAAATTACATCATTTTAGGATTATTCTTTGTGAAAATTAATTTATATTAATTTAATACTTAATGTAATTCTATGAGTTACCCTCCCTTCACATAGAAATGAGAACATGCTATCCTATTTTACACAGACTTAAAGAACGATTTTGTTCATAAAATATATACCCAAATCCATTCTTAACACACCTCCCTACTTTTTAGTGCTATTATTTTTGGCATAATACCAACCTTAGACGTCTTAAGCTGTAATGAAATTGAGGTTTCCCAAAGAATAGATAATAATTTAAACCAATTTTTTTATTTCTTATTATACCTTATTAAAATTTTATTAAAACATTTTGAAATAATAAAACCAATATAATAAATATATTAAAATATTTATAGGATAATGTAATAAAATATGTGTGTCTCTTTCTTCCATCAAATGGGAAATAAAATCATTGTTCGTGTGTACAAATGACTACAACCTCATGAATAAATGTAAATGGTATTCCATCTTCTTATCTATAGGAAGGTTATAATAATGTATTTAATGTATAAAAGTGATATTGATAACATAATAATATTTTAAATTAAAATATATCATCTTTTTTCTTATCATTCATTCATTACAAAAAATTATAATTTAGTTCATGTGTACATGTGTATTACCAGCTTCTCAAAGTGATTTTATTCTTTTATTTTAACCACATACCATTGATGATAGATATACGTGTACTTAAGGAAGAAATACAATATTTATAATATAATAATTATTCCGGAATGGTAAAATAATACTTTATTTCTTTGAATTATGTTCATTGGAAGATGGAAACGTTACTCAGGCATACGTACAACCTACTGTCTCCATTATTGTATATTAGTTTTTTTTAATCATCATTAATTTGAGGTATTTAAAATATAATTTATGGATAAAAATTATAATGATGTAATAATATTTATTCTAGGGATGATTTAGGATTGATTTCTTTGATCACGATAAACATACAAGTGTCATTTTGAAATTATAAACTAAATGTCCTAAAAACACCCGACATAGACGTAACAGATTAAGTATTTAAATATGTCATAAAAATAAAGTAAAGATTTTTTTTATGAATTGGGAATAAAACTAGAAATTATTTTAAGGAATAAAAAATGGATATAAGTTCACTATACAAGATTTAAAATAAAATCCTAGAAATTCTAAAGCTATGGTAAGAGATTTCATCTCAATATCAATTCATTGAATCATGTTTTTATTTTATGCATATAATTTAATTTATAAAAAATATTGTTTACCCATTTTAAATTTTATATCATAAATAATTCATAATTCATAGTATTTTTGGCAGAAATTTAGATGATTTCATCCGCTATAAGTTTATGTGAATGTTACAAATTGATAAATGGTATATTAACTAAATTTCCATTAACTGGGTTATACTTCTACATCAACGACATCTTAATGCCATTATTAAGTGTGAATTGATATCTAAATTATTATTTTTTATTTAAAATGGTTTCTTGTGGATTTAATTATTATTACAATATTACTTCATTTATTATTTATCAATTTTAAAGTTATGATCTTTCTAGAAGTTTTCTTTGTCTCAATCTCATTTCACTGAGACATGTTTCATGTCATGCACCGTGATTACATTTTATGTTTTAAATTGTTCCCCATTATTTAATTTTAGCAATTTAATAAATTAAATTACTAGTATTTATATATCTATATCATAATATTACTTTTAATGACTTTTGATATTATAGTTACCAAAGCGGTAAAGGCTTTACATTATAATCTTATTTATTTTTAATATAATTTTTGTTAAATTTTACTCTGAGAAAATAAAATGATATTCTTTTATAAAACCACATATCTTTTATTTAAATGGGGATATTACATCAGTTTACAATTTTAGTTACAATTTCTCCCCATTATAATTAATGGAACATCCACAAATATTTTTATAAATGATACATATCATGAATATTTCATTAGATTTGGAATATTTCCCTTTCATGTCAATATTTTTTTAAAATAATAGTTTATAAAAGTAAATAATTTCTTAAATTTATCTTAAATGTTTTTTGACCTGATTTTAAAATATTTTGAAACCAAACTTCTTAATTTCTTTCACATTGGTCACTTTTGAATCTCTTTAAAAATGATTGAAAAAAAGTTTAATTATTAACATTTATGGAATGAATGGATTTTACAACCATAATGATCACTATTTTATTTCAATATTCCTTTATATGTTTACAATTTTATTTTCAACAAAAATTATTTTCACAATACTTTGTAGATTTTTAATCTCTAAATGTAATTTTAATACTCAAAATGGATTTTTTAATTATATCATAATGTATTTCTATCCATCAATGAAAAAATACCTTTATAATTATAATAATAAATAAGGGATATGTGGAAGTGATACTGATGTAATTTTTTATTTGGATGTATTATAATTTTTTGAACGAGATTTCTATAGAACAAATTTCTTTTCCATGGGTTAATCATGGAATAAATGGAATAATGATTGTTTATATGAGTTTTATGATGAAATGAAAGATCTATAAACCATATTCATGTTATGATTCGTGAAATTTTTTTCCAATGAATGATTGTTCCATTATATTGCAATGATATATGGTTTTGTTATTAAATAAGGACATATTGTTGTGTTATAAACTAAGTATGGGTGGTTCTATTATATCCCTCTAATGTATGGGTTAATGAGAATATATTTGATAGAATATATGTATCTCCTATGAGAAAAAATATTTATATTGTTAACTGGTATCTCTTAATAGATTATAGATATTAACCTAGTAAGATTATCCAATATTTAATGGTTCATGTAAGGGTTCTATAAGTACAATGATCTAAGATACCAACATGTTTTCATTAGTCTTTCAAAGAGTTTTTAATGTTTACATTTGATCAATATTAATATCATGTGGCTCATGATTATTTATTCATATAAATCATGGATTCATTAAATCTTTATACCATGTTCAATGATTTATGATCAAGGTATTGTTGGGTATCAATTATATTATTTTATTCTCCTTCAATTCAATAGTTACATTATTCCATTATGCTTGTCATATAATCACTGATGATATTAAAATTTTAATATTTGTGTTTACCCATACATAAAATTTGAAATGATGATTCATATGTTTCCTTTTCCCCATTTTATGAAGAGTTGTGTTAATTTTTTGTGTCTATAATGGTTTAGTATGGGGATATTTTTATGGGTTATTATTTATAGTTTTTTGAAATATAAAATACTTGGTATAGTGTGAAAAGTAGTCATTTTAATACATGGGTATTGTTATGTATGAGTTTTAATAATTCTATAAAACACTAGACATAAGAAATACATAGTTATATAAGTGATCTAATATTTATGTCTAACGTTAATGTTTTTTTTTGGAAAAAATTGGGCCATGATTACATGTAAAAAAGATAAATATGTACATATATTTTTTAGCATATGGTCTTGGAGTGTGGGTATGGGGCTATCATAGTTAGTATTAGAGCCAGGTTTAGAAAAATATTTGAGATTATAATGTTCTAATGAGAGGTTATATAAAGAGTTATCGATACCATTATGGGATTGTAATCTGGAGTTTGATAAAAATTTCATTGTCATTGAAACCAATTTTTAGGTTTTATTTTCCTGGATTTTAAGGTGATTAATGATATTTTGGGAGATGTTTTATTAGGTTGAAGTATTTTTAACCCTTACGTTTAATGTGAAATATTATTTAGGAAGTAGACAATTAAATAATTATGGATTTATTATGAAATGTATGATATTACTTTGATTTTAAAACATTCTTTAATGTTGAGTTTGATGAGGATATATGGTCATGTATTTATGTAATGATCCATGTTGAATCACTGGTGTTATAGTTGAATTTTGTATATTGAATCTATTACTTATTAATATAAACGTTTATGTATTTTGGAAATTATCATATCTTGTGATAACATTTATTTTTGGATTATGTTCTAAATACTTAGGAAATATCATGATATAATTTTATGGATTATGTGATCAATTAGAGGTCGATTTTAGTGATTCTTAATGAAAAATCAATAATGAATACTCACCATTTAGAGAAAAGTATGATATTGTGGAACAATTTTACTAAAGGATGAAATTATTCATGTCAAGTAATTATATTTCCTATTATTATTAATATATATGGTAATTTAATTTTTCAAATATTGTAAAATATTTGTGAATGAAAAACTTTTTCCTGTTATCTTCTTTTTCTGATGAACCGATGGCTTTGTTCACACCACACAGACTTACAGTTTTGTGGAAATTAATTTTCTAATGATCATTCACATTATTATTATTAATTTTCTCTATAAGTATCTTAAATTATTTGGAAATTAATATTTTCTACATTACCATATTTCAACTTCCCACTAATTGTTTTATATTTAGAAACCTAGTAACGTGTTATTATAGATTATTTTCATATCACACTTACACTTTTTCAAGATGATATTTGATTAAAATTTATTATGAGAATGATTTCAAAAAAATGTATTTTCAAGTGTTCAATCCTTTATAACCAATACCTAGATCACATTTATAGGATTTAATTTACTAAATGGTAAGAAAGTAATATCGTGATATTTTAAATGAACATTACATTCGATAGTGTATATATCATGCAAAACCAAGATTATGTGAACAATGAAAAAGTATTATAGAAATATTATAGTTAAAACATTGGTGTTAAATTTGTGGGTATGAATAAGATTAACCACATGATGAAATATATATTAAGGTTATAGTTCATTCAAATGTATAGATTAATTTCAAATAAATATGTACTCAAGTTTTCAGTAAAGTCATTTCATGCTTATAAAATATGATTTCTCCAAAAAATTATTTCATTACTTTTTTGTTGGATATGGGTTAGTAAGAAAAGGGATACAATGTGAGAATATAATTCTTTACATCGGGGAAGGGTCTTTACCTGATTATTTTTAGATCTTTGTAAGGGGTGATACCCTTAGACTTCATTATATCCTAGCCCCCAAGAGTGGTGTGCAGATTCACCGGTATGATTTTAATAAATACAAAAAAGTTAATTTTATTTTTGTCATTATATTTTAAGCTAAATTAATATAATTCAAATTTATTTAGATGTATTATAAGTAATTTCATTGGAATCATATTTATACAATACTTTTGGTTTAAATTAATTTTTGTCCTCAAAAAAATGATTTATTCAAAAAATTATTTTCGTGGTGTCTTATAAATTTATAGTAATATTAATTTCCTTTAAATAAAGGAATTAAAATTAATTAAATTTAATTAATAACATTTATAGGGAGTCATAATTTTCTTAGAATAATTTTTTTTTGTTTTTTTAAAGAAGTTAAATTTATTGGTAAATAGTAAAACATATAGTATTATAAAATACATTATTTTTTATGAAATCATAAAGAATAAATATGATATAATTTTTTATAAAATATTGAATTATTTTATATTATTATTTATTAAAAATATAATATTAATATGATTCAAAAAATATAAATTATAATTTATTTAATGATAAATATGAAAATCATTTTTGGTGACAAAGTAGTGCTTGTGCAGCACTGGAAAAGTCAGATATTGATTCCTAATGATAAAAATGGAGAATTACAAAATTATCACATAATTTTTAGTAAATATTATTTAAAAAGGATTATTTTTGTTGATATTTTATAATTTATGATTTATATATCAATAATCCCATCCAAATTCTTGTGCAATGTTTGCAAAATGCCAAAAAGTATAGATAACATATTAAATAATTATTCATGACATATATGTGAGTAAATATAAATATTATACGAATATAAATGTTTATTTTAAACCCAATTAAATTATTTTTTGATGGTAATTTATTTTGAATTTTTACTTATTAAATAATTATCTTAAATGATTATGAAATGTCATACACAATAATTGTGCAAGTATTATAAAAATAGCATAACTGATTACAAAAACTATAAAAGTAACTTTTATGATATATTTATAATTTATCACGTTTTTTATAGATAAATATAACATAATATGGATCTTGAAATGTTTTGATTAAAATTCCTTTGTTTTAATGTTATTGTCATTGTCAAATTAAATAAGTAGTTCCAAAAATGATATTAATGATTTTTTATAATAAAAACAATTTTAAAAACTGATTTAAAATTCTTAAAACAGTTATCTTTGTACACGTGAATGGTATATGGTTTACGATATAATCAATTTTCCATTTTTCCCATTATTGTTTTGTATTAACTCCATTGACAACTAAATAGTAAAACCATTTATTTCGTGGTAATTTTCAAAAGGGTAATGTGAGGTTAAAACTAAGAGTTGGGTGAAAAATAATTAAAAAACCGGTCCATATATTTTTATATGAGTGAGTTTATCATATTACTAAAGGTACCATGAATTCAGTGAAAGACCCAAAACTATGCATTTAAAAAAATTCCTAAAAATTTACATGAACTCGTCCACATTAGCGAATCACTGATCAATTTCAACCAAGGATATAACGTGAAGGGTTTTAAGCACAAAATTAAAAACATAAATTCCTTAGTTTAGATCCAATGTCATGAACTATGTAAGCTCATTATTGGTGATCAATACTTAAGGAATATGAAGTTGAATTCCGCTATACTTTCCACACATGCTTCGAGAATCTGTCAGAGTGTCGATCATCAAAATCTAGGTGCTAATGTGGAGTTCCAATGGTGCCTTCGATGCTCCAGTGACCATTGCATATCTTTTCTTACAATACCAGAGAGATAGCCCAATCTAATCTCCTGGAACCAAAGACTCTCTATCTTGAACATGGGAGATATAAGAAGAGAGAGTAAGATCGTGAATATACCAGAGAGAATTATTCTCTTCTTTTATTTATAATGTGTTTATGTATTACCCAAAATTTCCTCCTAACTCCTAAATAACTAACACACAATAAACAACATGACTTGACTAAAAAACTATGTAATAAATATTATTTTCATATTCTTATAATAAATTAAATATATTACAAGAGAATAAATGAGTCATTAACTTGACTCGTCGTTCAAAAAAAGTTTAATGAACCATAAATATTTTAATATTCATTCAAATAATATTTTCCCATGTAATTACTCCAAAACATGTAAAGAAATTTCATAAATAAATTCAATTCCAATTATTCTAAACATGAATAATATGAATTTATTTTTTTCCTTGATGATCAGATCTCCTTGGATATGGCCCGAACCCTTGTGGTGAGGCCCATATAGTCCAAAAAACATATTAAACATAATAGATAATAATATTGAGTACGTTGTTTTGTGTGACCCTCTAAGCCCTTATGTCGATAACAGTGAATACTATTCAAAGACCATGAGTGAGATGTTGCAACATATCTTATCCCCTAATTATATAAGGATTGTCATAGTAGCAACAACCAACCCATGAACACGCATTGTTTAATATAATCTCTTTGTCTTTAATATACAATAATGTAGGGAGCACACTTACGTCATAATAAATTTCTTACTTTACTATTTGTTGATCTAAGTAGTTGGATTTACCTTTGAATACCATGGATATGGAATTATCAATATACTACCATCCTGATCAACATAACCTAAGATATATAACTTCCTAAATCAAGAAGTGAAAAATCCTTTTTTGACTATTCAACCATTGTCATGCCCCCAATGACGAACCCAACACAAACTAATTCACTATGATTTTAAAGTCATAAATCTCTCTGGCATCAAAGTACTTGATCAAGACAACGATATCATATCAGAAGACCATTATAGATGATCGTATATAAGAAAACACAATGACACACAAAACATGGTGTGTTAATGTTGGGGGTCTATTCTCATGATATCACTACTAGAGATCATCATGTACGGAATTCATGAGAATAAGTCTCAATTCTTATTATCCCCCAACACTAAATAGTCATTCATCTACTGTGTCCATTCAGTAAAATGTATCTAGACCATAAGTCCTTTGTATAAGATTAATATCGTAGTATATTGAGGTTATCATTATAGAATGTGATCTACTATAACCATTTGATATGAAAATCAATATATGGACATTACCACTAAATAATGGACCTTAAAATACATAAATTATAATGGTATGTTATTATCATGTATATCTAACTGTACACATGATATGGTAATCAAAAGAAATGCATAGTTGGGTCTAGGTCACCCACTATTAAAACACTTCCACATTCACATGATCCAACATGAAAACCATACTTGTTATTTCAAACATTATTAAGATCATATTTATGATGATTCATAAATTTAGTTGATATTCCTACAACAATTTAGATTCATTGTTATTTTTCTATAAGAAACCTTATCTCCTTGAGTAAAACAACTCCAGAAATGGTATCCCCGAGTGTATCACTTTTTTCCACTTTCCTAACATTAAATCATGGCTAGCAGGAATATCATAATAGTTGGAATATCATAATTTACATTATGATATTTGTTTACTTACTAAGTGAGATTCTAAGAAGTGGAACTAATCATTTCATATAACAACTTCTTATCTACCTCATAAGTAGCAACGTACTCGATACCTGTAGGTATTACGACGACAATATTATATGAGATTTCATTCTCATCACCTTATCAGAACTATGATATTATATCACATTGATCTATTTAAGACAACATTGTGTCCCATAAATACTAGTATACTTCATTCACTATATACCAAGTACATATCTTGTGTATTTTTCGATGTTAAATTAGGTAGTTTTTACAACATCACTTGTAGTTCTCCTGGGAAAAAATATATTTTCCTAATACAAAGAATGTAATGGAAATATGAATTCTTTTACATATCATGTAATAAGTGATTAATCCATCTTTAAATAATATGATAATCAACTCACCACATTGATCTCTTCCCATGTCAATGGCATGTCAACCGGGATTGATTATGTAATGTGATAATGGCAACAATTATCTCTTGAATTCATCTAGCTTGTATTTTTCAATACCATGTTAGTAAATGTTTGATTAAATGGGTCTAAGAAACATTTAGATCTACATCAGTATATCATGTTCCCAAGAACATAGGTTTCTTCCCTAAGTGAATCACTGAATAAAAAATTTATCCTGGTATTAACTAACTGCAAGACAGATATCTATTTTCCATATTTTGTCAAACATATTTTTTTGGAAAAAATTTGAGCTCCCCACAATTTTTGGTAGATACATGGAAAATTTTAATTTTAATGTATATTTTGTGATCTTATTTCTTAATTATATCATTCACTGGATATTAGTAAATTGGAACCATTATTATCGTTATTTGACGTGACCATCCCATTCTGGTTGCATCGTATCGACACATTCAATGTTTGATGTTCATGAAATCAAATTTGTTATAATATGTTCATTGAAATTAGCTATGATAAGTAAAATTCTAATAGATTTTGGATTAAACACATGGTTTTACCAATAGATAATGATTGGTAGTACACTTATACCATCCATTTTTAAACTCATATGAATACCACCATAGTATTCAAAATAAGTAGCCACTTTTTCACTTGGATACTTGGAATACATTATTGAATTTTAAATGGACCAGTCAATCTCATTTGATTTTCATACACAACATAATTGAAGGAAATATTATTCATAATGAATAATAGATCACCAACTGCAGTGAATACAAAAACCATCACCATGGTTTTATCCTTCCAACATATATTTTTTCTCCATAACAGACTCTGTTCTACATGGACCTATGGAACTATTTCCTATGCCAACTATTTGTGAATTTATGGCATTGAAAAAACCCAAGTAAATCTAGCTCAGTTAATCTCTAATAGATAATAGCACCTGTCACGAACATCCTTCTTTATGATGATGGAGTGATAATGACCCCCAAGTCCCACCTCTAATAGGCGCCAAGGTGGAGTCTAGCACAAAGGGTATAGAAATTTCACAAATGTGGGAGACATTACCTTTTTCATATTAACCAAGATCGGTATATATGATATATCAACCTCAAAAAACTCCAATACAGAAATATATATATATATATATATATATACCAAAATCCATACTAAATACGTGTTTTAGTAAAACTGCTAGAAATACAGATTAAACTCTAAAGTAAGTACCAAAATAAAACTAAGAAGTGGCACGTCAACCATCCCCAACAGCTGATCTAGTATGGTCAAGCACAGTCTCCATAATCCCCATAGAAACCTAAAAAAAATTTATATATGTAGGGCAAGAATACATGTATTCTCGATTTGCAAAAAACCAATGTCACTCATTCACAAGTGGGAGAAGCATACTAATTCCCCTCTGAGAAAACAACAAGAAACTCTAAATGAACCTAACAAGGTATACCATCTTCACTAAGTCACTCTCACAAAATAAAGTATCTCAAGCAATGTAATGTATAAGAACAATGATATTTGGGTACCCCAATCCAATTCCCACTATTTAACAACTCATCCCTAATGATGAATGTCCAAACACTAGTAGGATCTTCCACAAGACCTACTTCCACAACCTACCCACAAACACCTGAGCCACACACCACATTACATCTTTCTCATAGACACATAGGCCACAACCACCACATGTATCAACCGAAAACACTCGAGCCTCATCTTGATGAAACATGGGAAACAAATCATCTCTCACCCCTCCAATATCCAAAATCTAGTGTTAATCCTCAAGTCATTACAACCTGCTCGGTGAATTTTGGGAGATGAATTCCAAGAAGATGGTAAATTTAAAAACCAACCATCCATCCTCCCATCAGGATGTTGGGAATGTCAGCCTCCCCCATAACAATGGGGAGTTCAGAACATAGTGCTCAGTATGGGTGGGGTGCACATTAAAAATATAGAGAAGTACAAGTATATATATATATATATGTAAAAAACACTCATCCCATCCTATGGAATTCCAAAGATACCACAATCCCACTCAAAACCACCATTGTGGAAACCCCTACATTCACATACCCACCAAGAATTATAGTCACTTGAATGTCACATCACTATAAGCTCAAACTCAAAACATATCCCCAACCAATTCATTTTAACAATTATAATTCTTATTTAAAAAATCATTCATTCATTTATCTATTTACATACATACATAGGGAACTACCAAACACTGCAACCATTATATGGAGAAGCAACTGTACCAACCACTTACCAAGCCAAATAATGAAGTAAGGTATAATGGTAAGGCAACCCCTTTCTAACACTTAAAAACATGAAATCATGACACAACCCAGTCCATAAACACCGCTTCGCAACCACTACCTAGATGGAGCCCCACTACACAACAAGTCAATCCATTCCACAATCAATCAATCTCACAACCTGATATTTCCCTACACGTCATACACAAAGCCCAAAACGACCACCATATAACCCTTATACAGCACAAATCCCAAAAAGTCCCACAATGCACACATCTAAACCAAAACAAGGTGGATATATTTTTATTTAGTATACAAAGGTTCTTTAATTAGACTTTTATAGACATTGGTGATAACAAAACAAATTCAATCATAGGGAACCCATTTATTTAACTAGGTATATGTAATTTTCCTAATTCACACTCTTATAGAAGTGATTCATGATTCATACTAGTGTGAAAATAGAGACAACAAAAAACCATGATTTTCAGAAGAACACAACCCACATGATTCATGACATGGATCAAGGACAATATATAAAACAAAGTTATAATCATCGTATCACTCACAACCCCCTTATTTTATTCCTTCTTATTATCTTCTTTAAATCAGTTGTTGTATTATTCATAAAGAGACAATAGTAAACCCACCCCCGCATGATACATGACTAAAACAGAGATGAAGGAAATCCCTACCAAGAGAAATAGGTGACAAAAACTACTCGTCGTGCCAAAACAGGGGGTGCACAAGTAGCAAAAAACTATAAGGAAAACTGTATTGATGGATAGAGAACAACACAAGACTCCATGGGAATAGAAGTCTCTTGTTTCACCATGATAAAAGACAAGAGATGACCGCAGATTTTAAAAAATCCTAATCCTATATCAACAGAATGGGAAATGCTTTGAAGGGTAATTAATGTCGGTTCATGGCCAAGATGACACAGTTCGACTATTTCAAAGTCTCAGGAGCATTATTATTTTTAAGATATAATTAATATCCTTTGAAATAACTTTATAAATGTCTAAAAAGGACTTAAAATCAATTTATGTAAAATAAAACTTAAGCGGAAAAAATATGGATGAATTAGAGAAAACATGAAATGTGCCATTGATGGGTGAGTCGCCGACAACAAGCCACTAACAACGAGTCCCTGAAGCTATAGAATCAATGATATCTTTTCTATGTTGAGACAACAACATTGAGATACTAATGATGAGCCACCAGTGTGACCTACTGATGCATGACCTTCTGACGCCTTGATTCATCGACCCCCTGAATCACCAACACTGGTGCCCTGACTCACTAACACTGATGCCCTGAGTCACTAATAGTGACACTCTGAGTCATTGACACTGACACTGATGCCCTGAGTCATAGTCTCTAACACCACGAGTCATTGTTTCCCCCCATAACACCCCAAACACTATATTTTGATATGTAATGATCTATGGAGGACGAGGACATTACATCATATACTTCTCAATCTATTCATGCCTTCATGAATTTGAAACCAACCCCACAAGATTGTGGGTCTGAACAACCACCTTTAAGATACCTCTCATGTATAAACCACCATGTGTTGTTTGAAAGATGGAGTTGAACCTCAACATCCAAAAATACGTCTCCCCACATATGATAACCCAAACATTAACAGAATAACCCAAACTAGAACCAGAAATCTAGATACATTAATTAGAAAACTACTTTCTACATGTCATGATACCATTCCCTTTGGGCAACATTGACTCGCCCACATGGGTTTAATTTCATCCACATTAATGTGTCCTGATTATGTATTATATCCTCCTCTCCTCATGGTTAGAACTTTATCAGAATTCACAAAATAAGTAAAGAAATCATCTCAAAGTAACAAGGATCAAGCGTTACATCAAAAACCAAAACACATGAGCAAAACCCAAAATAAATCTGTGTATTGGGAACACATTTGAGCCTCCCTTTACCAATTCAAAATCGTTCAAGACAACATTCCTCCACAACACACAAACCAATGGAATGTTTCTTCCATGCATCCCCATCTTCTGATGATCCTGGATCTCCACTGGTCTCTCCACGAACATTAATAATCATAGATTTCCAACTCTCCATATTCAATGACATGTGATTCATCATGAAGAGAACAATGAATATGAGAGATGTGAAAACCGTCACAGATTCTCTCTAACTGTGATGGCAATGACAATTTGTATGACACCTCACCAACTTGTGCCAACACCTCAAAAGGTCTAATGAACAAAGATAAAGCTTACTCCATCAACTGATCATCTGCTTCCCATGTCGAGGGGAAATATTCAAGAATATGTGGTACCCATCCTTGAGATCTAAAGTCATTCTTCAGTGATTAGAATACGACATTGGTGGTCATGTGCTTCCTTAATATTTTCATAGATAAACTTCACCTTCTCTGTCATACTCTCCACCATGCCTGGACCAAAATCATCTATCTTCCCAACTTTTGTCTAGCACAAGGTTGAACGACGCATACATCCATATAAATCATAAAACAAAGTCATTCTAATGGAAGAGTGTTAGAAATTATTGTAAGAAAAATATAGCATGGAAAAATGTCTCACTAAAGACCCACTAAAGTCTAGAACACATGCCCGTAACATGTCATCCAACGTCATAATGGTCCTCTCTATTTGTCCATCCATATGAGGGTGGAAAGTAGTATTGAGGCGTAACTGACCGCCAAAGGTGTGATGAAATACACTCCACACTCATGATGTAAAATGTGTATCTCGATCCGAGACAATGGATCTGGGAACTCCATGTAGCCACTACACCTCACCAATAGAGATTTGTGTTATGGAATCTACTTCGCTTGACTCCTTGATCGCTAAGAAGTGGTCTGATTTGGTCAAATGATCCACTACTACCTAGATACATCACATCCTCCTAGATCCCTAGGTAATCCTATCGGAAAATCCATTGAGATTTCATCCAACTTCCACTCGGAGACTTCTAAGGGATGCAACAAATCACTGGAAACACAGTGATCAGCCTTCATATGCAGGCAAACCAAGCACTTCACCACAGAATCCACCATTTCCCGCTTCATCCTGGGCCACTAGAACTATTCCATAATGCCACGATACATCTGGGATACTCTTGAGTGTACCTCTAGGGGTGATCTATGAAACTCATAGAGAACTCCTCGTGCAATTCCACTTGAAAAAACAGCCTCTCACGGAACAACTTCTAATCTTGTCCATCCTATGACCATCCCTCAAAAGAATTACCTTGTTCAATGTGATTACGTATCACCTATGTATTTCATTATCCACACTAGGACTCCTATACCATCTACCGTAGAGATGAATATACCATCATCTGAAATAGACAGACTCTGCCACCATCCATTCCAGTATTGAAATGCAAGTCATCCAACTCCCACATCACCCTCTATGCATCTGCAAATTCCCGAACCTGTTTCTTCTGTGAATTATATCTTAAAGCATAGGCCACAAAATTCACCATTCATGAGGTGTATGAGATATAAAAATCATAATTCTTGAGAAAATCCATCAACGTCTTCTGTAAAAAGTCAATATATCGCTTGGAAAAGATGTACCTCAAGCTTTTATGATCCGTAGAGACAACAAATTGCTCCTCAATGAGGTAGTGTTTCCATAGCATTATTATGAACATGACCACTACTACTTTCAGATAATGGGTGGAATAACTACATTCACGAGGAAAACTGCATAGACCTATAAGATGGTCACTCCCTATTCTAGAATTAGCACACACTTCAAGCCTAGATGGGAAGCGTTGCACTACACCTTGAACATCACCCCTTCCTCCCATAGCCTGATCACAAGAGAAATGACCAAAATGAACATAAAATAGCTAAACACTTCCAAGAAATACTGAACCCACCCAAAATATTAGACTTTTCTAGTCAGATCCATCAACAGACCTCCTACATGAGAGAAATCAACTACGAACCTTCAGTAGTATCCTACCGTACTGAGAAAACATGGAACCTCTACAACATTTTTGGGTGCTTCTGAAGAAAAAAATTCCCCAACCAATGTCGAGTCCACTGCTACACACTTATGAGACATCACATGTCCAATGAAGCATACCGATGATTTACAAAACATGCACTTGGAAAACTTTTTGTAGAGATAGAGACGTTGAAGGACTTTTACTGTAGTCCAGATTTGCTCGGTATGATCCTCCTATGACTTCGTGTAGATCAGGATGTCATCAATGAATATGATGATGAAATGGTCCAAGAAATCTTGAAATACAGAGTTCATAATCCCCATGAACACAGATGGTGCATTTCCATCACTGAAAGACCACTACTACAAATACGGCCTTTATCAGCGCTAAAATGGACTTTATCAGCACTAGAAAAAGCACTGATAAAGCTGGAAAAGATAAGGGGGGGGGTCCCCTTTATCAGCACTCCGAAAAGCGCGGACAATGACCCCTTTTATCAGTTCTTTTTTATACGCTGATAAATGGGTCCTATATCAGCGCTTCCTTTATCAGTGCTTCTGTTTTAGCGCTGATAAAAGACCCATTTATCAGTTCTTTTAAAAAAGCGCTGATAAAAGTAAAAAAAAAAAATTTAAAAAAAATTTAAAAAAAATTTAAAAAATTTAAAAAATACTGCCAATCGGGGGGGGGGGGGCTTTTATGGAATATGAGCCCTCCATTTTTACAGCACTTTTCTACCCCTGTATAGCACCCCACACACCCCATGCACCCCCTTTACCCTTTAACAGTGCTTGCTGCTATTTTCCACCATGCGTGCGTGGCCCTGCCTCCCCCAGGATTTGAACTCGAGACCTCCCCCCTACACACCTAAGCCTTTACCACTACTCTATTTTGATTTGTCTTCTAATTCATGATATATATATATAGTTATATTTATTCGTATAGTAATATATATTTATATTAATATATATATATATTTATATTATAATATATATATAATAATATATATAGTTATATTAATATATATATAGTTATATTAATATATATATATATATATTCAGTTATATTTATTTGTATAGTAATATATATATATAGTTATATTAACATATATATAGTTATATGAATATATATATATATATAGTTATATTAATATATATATATAGTTATATTAATATATATATATAGTGATATTAATATATATATTTATAGTGATATTAATATATATATTTGTAGTAATACTAATATATATATATATGTAGTTATATTAATATATATATATAGTTATTAGATTAATATATATATAGTTATATTAATATATATATAGTTAGATTAATGTATAGGTATATAAATATTCATATTTTTGTATTTTAAATAAAATGGATGTTAGTTATTATTTAGATAAAGCTAATATATTTTATATGAAAATATATTTTATTATTTGTATTTATAATTATATTTTTAGGTGTGAATATAAAAATAAATATGTACATATAGTTATATATTTGATTATAAATATCAGTGCATTATAAAAAATGATAAAATTTCAAAGACATAATATCAATATGAATGTAATACCTTGGAATAAATTCAGACCCCACCAAAAAAATCCAATAATACCCCCTTAAACGAGGCTGAAAATCCACAAAATGTTAAAACATTGGGGTGCCCCGACTAAAAACATTGCTTTGGAGGCCTTATGGGCCTCTTTTGGCCTTTAAAATCCCTTGACCAAGGTCCCCCGGTCAAAGGGATGTAGATCTCATTGCAGGCTTCGATTCGATATGTGGTAGAGCTCAAACGGACACCCGGATCAAAAGTTATGGCCGTTTGAAGTTTGAGTTGCATTTTCAACATATTTTGGATCTTTTTTTTAATTTTTTTTTAATTTTTTTAATCATAAAATTTTTATTAAATGACTATTACTCCATAATGATTAGAAAATTATTAATTAAAAATATTTTTTTTAATTTTTTAAGAAGCAATTTTCACTAAATATCTTATATATTAAGTATAATAAGTGTAAATGCACATTTATACTTGTCAAAAATATATTTAAAAAATATATATTATATTTATATATCTATATAACTATATTTATATATTTATATATTCATATATTTTTTTAAATTTTTTGTGAAGCCGACCCTTTATCAACGCTACTAGACAAGGGCTGATAAAGGGGGTCCATTTATTAGCGCTAAAAAAAGTGCTGATTAAGGGGGGTCCCTTTATCAGCGCTAAAAAAAGCGCTGATAAAGGGAGGGCGCTGCGAAAAACTGTTTTTGTGGTAGTGGACATAACCACAAACTCGAAGTGCACATAATTGTACTTAAAATGTGTTTTTGGGATGTCACCCTCTTTCACCCTTAACCGGTGAGACCCAGACATAATATCAATCATAAAGAACCCAACTTATCCCCTAATTGGGTATAAAATATCATTTATATTAAATATTGGGTAGTGGTTCTTGAACATTACCTAATTTATTCTTAGATAGTATGTGTCGAGCCTCAGACCATTGGCCGCCTTCTTGACCAACTAGACCGAAGCACCCCACGATGATGCACTAGGTAACATGAAACCATTTGATCAGAAAATCTTTAATATAAATCTGCAACTCAGATGGATCCATTCCATAAGGATCCATTGAGATCAGATGTGCATTGGGTTCTAAGTCTATCCCAAAATCATCATCACATTGAGGAGGCAGTGCCACAACCTCTTGGTGAAAACATCCAAAAACTCTATGACAACTCTAGAAACCTCCACCATCTTAGAATCCATCGATCATACTGAATGATTGGCTAACAAGGAATGAAGAGGCTCCATATTCTAGCTTATCACCTATTATCTCCACTCACTAATGAATGATACACACTGGCCTTTCACATCTGAAAACACGACTCTTCTCTAGAAGAAGTCAATAACCGCTCGCACTAAAAAAACAAGACAATGACAAGGATGCATTTTTTGTCTACATCTGTAGTATAATGTGATCCCCACTAGATTTATGAGGCCCCAAAATTAGTCTAAATCTCTAGAAAAAAATAGGTTTTTTTGACCTCCAACTAGCGTACTGAACACTAGGGGCACAAAACGTCTCTCTAATTGATGTCCCAAGGCATGGGCCTGAATGGTTGCAAAAAAAGAGTACGATGCTCCTAAATTAAACAAGGATAATGAAATCATACTAAACAAACTGTTTATACCTCGAACGATCTCTTCCCATCTTGGAACACTGATTCTGTAGAATGAAACTACCAATGTTAAGTTCCTCTGTCCCTCGGTTGTCGGCCACCTCTTCAGCCATGTCCAATATGAGGTCCCTGAGGAGCACCCTGAGGCCAGCCTCCTCCTACACCATTTTCCCAGGGTGGATCAAGGTACTGGTGTCCCTACAGCTAGAAATATCTTGCTGGAAACTACTACTGAGGTGTGTATTGATCCTTTCAACCTCCACCATATAGATATCGAGTCGGGCACTGTCCATGGAGGTTCCCAAGGCCTCCGTAAGAAAAAATACCTCGGCCCTAGGCCTGTGGTAAAAGTCCAAGGACCATATGGTTGGAACTGAATCTTCTGGGGTTAGCTCCCTACTATTCAAAACTTAGAAGGCTTTGACATTGAAAAATTGCTACTGATGAACTTCCCCTTTGAAGAACTGGAGTGATTTCCCTCTTTCTGCAAACCATATCACGAGTGCATCCCTTCTACAACCTCAGCCTTCTTTTGAACCTCTATATATATCAATTGGGTGAAGGGAGTAACATAATATTAAATAGAAGGAAGAAGTTCCTCCTCTAAAAACCACTCCCAAGACTCCTTATCTGAAAACAGATCCGGAGAAAAATGTAGGACATCCTTGAACATGATCCTTAATTTCATAACCTACATACTACCATGCTATAGGGAGAGTAGCTTCTTCCTCTTCTCAGTTTTCATCATGAAAGAAAGGAATTCCGCCCACAAATCCTTCTCAATGTCATCCCATGGAACATCAGTCCCCTTACTCTCCCCAAGGTAAAGCATCCACAACTAATGTGTTGATCCCCTCATCTAGCTCAGTGTCATAGGAACCTAGTAATTTTTTGGATCCCGGATCTAGATGAAAGTGATCACCAACTCTTAGAAAAATTTTCTATCTCAATGTTTGAGACACTACCCTGATAATTTCCCATGGTCTGACCCTAGGATGCATGAATCATCTTCTATCACTCATCATCCTTATCCACTAGATTGTCCCTCTTCTGGTCAACTGGGTTATCCTACTGACCCTCCACTAATCGTACCACATGTTTGTGATGTCCAAGATCCATTTCTGAAGAGAAAATAGCCAAATCTTAATCCCATGTATTATAAAATTAATTTTGGATTCATTTAAATTAATTATTTAGTTTAATTTCCTAAAAATACCCAAAAAACAAGAACTAATGTCATCATGATGCATGTACCTTTCCTAGGGTCTCAACCCCACAATTAATGTAGACTTACTAGGTTTTTCGGTAACCTCATAATCCTTACATCAGATCAAGGGGGGCCTTAAAATCGCATGTTCGAGCTAGTCTTTCATTGCCTTTATCACGCACCATGATCACCTTCCTCTCTTTCCATACCAAACCATGAAATCCTCACTATTCCTAACTCCAAAACTCCATCCTATCTATCAACCATCACATCTAATAACATTTTCTCAATACCCTCCTTCTTCAAGATGAAAGAGAGATATTGACCCCCATGTCCCGCCTCTAATAGGCCCCGAGGTGGCAACTAGCACCAAGGGTATGGAAATCTTAGAAAAGTGGGAGGCATGACCCTTTTTATAGTAATAAATGTATGCAGATATTATTTTTCAACCTCAAACAAATCCTACATAGATATATATATGGAAATCAAAAAACATCTCACATGCATGTTTAAGTAAAACTACTAGAAGTACAAATAAAACACCAATGTAAGTACAAAAATAAAACTAAACAGCAACACAGAAACTATCCCCAATGTATAAGTTAGTAAGGTATGGAATTGTCTATGTAATATCCCCAGAAATATGAAAATCGTTTTTATACATAGGGTGAGAAACATGTATACTCTATAGGGAAAAACAAAATTCGCCCTTGGAGAAGTGGGATTTAGACTAATCGTAAACCATGAACGATATAAAAATTGAACATCCACAGTAAAACATATCATAAAACTAGAAATAAAATATGGAATGTCATTCCGAAATAAATCAAATTCTATTAATCTTAAAATCCAACAATAGATATTAAAACTATTGAAATCAATCCCAAAACTATTTGAGAGAAATATATCTTTCATCTTTTAAATCATTTAAAAGTCACATAATTATAAAAGAAAACATTTATTTTGAAAACAATCTTATAATATTGTAATAGAATAATTGAAGGCATTATAATAGTGGGATATATCCACACCCACCGTATAAGTTAAAAGTCATTTTTTCCTTAATTTGTCAATAAGTTCATAATGTACATTGTTGGGAAAATGAGGGAAGGATTCCTTTAAAAATATTTTATAAAAATTCAAAGAAGGGTATGAATGAATTTAAATCATAGTCTAGAAAATAGTAAAACTATTTTGAAATACATATTTATGAAACATGTATGTAGATGATAACGAAGTCCTAGTAGTTACTTACATATTAACAACCTAATATAATAAAGAGATTGTAAAATTAACCCTTACCTTGTATGTTTCCATAGTAGAGGGTGTGTTATCCTCTGGTAAAATTATTAAAGAATTGTTATTAAATTATACAAGAACCACAATCATAAATACGATATCATATATGTTCCTCTAGTATTTCATTGTTAATGATATTTTGGTATTATCATTGTTTCACATGTTAACTAATTCATTTTATTTTATATGTATTTTCACCTAAGGCGGGTTTTTTAGGGACAAGATTTAACTTATTCAATTCCAGAATGGTATTAAGTTATTAAAAATTATTTTTAATCGTAAAATGAATATTATTCTTGAACGATTACAATGGGGAATGCAATCTCATCGCGTCGTGGAGACGGTAAGCCGTACCTTTGTACGACCGACAATATCATTCTATTGATGGTAAAATATTATGTTATTGGATATTATATTATATTATATATATAGAATAATTAACATTTTATATTTATTATTTACATCAATTATAATCCTTATTATACCAATCCAAATAATGCTGTGTTGAATAACAAACTACACCACGACGTGGAGATGGTAAGCCGTACTTATAATCCAATGGTGACTCAGTAATTTATAGGATGGATTGAATAATTAATATGGTTGTAACATATTTATAATAACATATTAGTATTTATAAGGTACTGGAGTTATTATTTTAGTATGGAAACATCAAATAAAGAGGACGTAGAGGAAGAAAAGAACATTGAACGATTTGATGAAATAATTACTTCTTCATCAGGTGCTTCTTTTTTATTTGAACAAAAGGGATTGTCAGGTTTTATTTCTGATCAAAGTAAGGCCTCTAAGATTAATTTAGGGTAGTTGGGAGGATATTTTTATAGGTTTCGCTGAGCCAGATATATTTAGAGGTGTGAATTTAAGAGAGGATGACGTACCCTTTATAAGAGAAGTGAGGGGTACTTTAGAAAAAACATGAAATATTTATTTATTATAAAATTATTTTTAATTTATAATAGCTCTAAATTGATTTATTTAGAGAATAAGATGAATATGTGTCTAAATACACTCAATCAATAGTTTTTATACATGTTTAGGTCACCATATAAACATTATCTTTTATATTTAACACTTAGTTAAATAGTTTAACTTTTACCATGTCTTCTTGTATTTCTATACTACATGGTTAATATAGTTACTATAAAATTCCAAGAGAACCTCAAGTGGTTCATTAATGACATATGTAACATTATCTATGTCATTTTTTCAAACCATATATTTTTAGGACTATTATATAATTTTAAAAAATAGTATTTGTTTTAAAAACCCATTTATGTCAATTTTGACACTATTTATTTATTTATTTTTGATAAATTCATCACAACACTACTACTTTGAAAAAAATACATTTCATAAACCCTAATATGTCATATTCACCCATAAAATTTGTGGATGGCATCACAAGTGTCCATTTACATTTATTTTTATATTTATAATATCTATTATTTTAATCTTCCATTAATAAGGTAATTAGTACATCGTTGTTCATAAATAAATTTACTTATTTAATTTCTAAAAATCAAATATAAAATAACTTGATGTATGAAATCTTTTTACATTTCTAATGAATATTTATAGTAAAATTTATCTTATGTAAAACCCAATATTAAAAATGGTACTATTATTAAAATTTGAATCTAACACTTTTAACTCTTCTTTAAATAAAATATAATAAATGTCTTAACCTAACCCAAATGGATCAAAAAAGGGTTATATTTTTGTATTAAGGTTGATTTGGGTCTAAATAATCTTATCCAAAAGAATTAGGACATGTGTCGGGGTAATGTTATATTATTATAATATTATTTATACCTTTAATTACACTATTTAATTTTAACTATGGTAAATAAAATTCAAAAGTTATAATTCACCAATAACTATTTTCATCCTATTGAACCACATTTTACTTACTGATGACAACCATGTATGTTTATTTTTGAAATTCAATTCATAGAAGTGGTAAAATTTCATTTTAGGCAGATTTGAAAATGTGCCAAGAGGGTGGAAAAAATACGTTAAAATGTTCAATAAAATTATATATATATATATATATATAATCTTATTATAAAATTACTCAAATGAATTAAATAGGACTAATATAGGTATTATGTATCTATTTGGGCCTTCAAATAAATTTTATTTAAAAATATTTATTAAAATAAAAAGTTGGTTTTAAATAATAACGTTGTGTTTTTTACTATTCATCAAAAATTTAATTTTTATAAAAAAATACAAAAAAACTCACCCTAAGAAAATTTTGATATTACAAATCTAAAAATTAAGTACATTTTGAAAAATAAATTTTATAAAATTTCCAAATGTGGGTATTACTATTCATAATATCTTTTTAAATATCTAGTTTGATTGGTCGAGGTATGCAAGAACCCGGAGCTGTGTACAGTGAAAGCTATTTTATTTTTCAAAGAGAAGCATATCAGTGAATAATGGGGTGTTTCATTCTTCCATCATTTAAATAATTTCGTCCTCGAAATTTCTAAAATATTACTGATTAAAATGATTCAGGTGGTTCTTCATCATAAGTTCCTCAGTTTCCCATATTGCCTGTTCCGTTTTATAGCTTCTCTAAAGAACTTTTACCAGACGAGTCGTCCAGTTTCTCAATAATTTTTTCTAGTATCAAGAATCATGATAGGCTCTTCAAAGTAAGATAGATCAAGTTCTAGTTCTATTTATTCATAGGTAAGCACATGTGTTTGGTCCTGAATGTATATTTTCAATAGTTATATATGGAACACATCAAGAAAATTGGAGAGACTTGGTGGCATTTCCGAATGGTAAGATACAAATCCAATTCATTCTATAATTTTTAAAGGTTTTATTACCTAGGACTTAATTTACCCTTCATACCGAACCATATAACACCCTTCCATAGAGATACCTTCAAGAAAACATGATCTCTTACTTGAAATTCCAAATCCTTCCTTTTGTTATCGACATATCTCAATTTCCTAATTTGAGCAGCTTTGATGTGGGTTTGGATAATCATTACCTTTTCCATTGTTTCCTCTACAAGTTCTAGGCCTATGATTTTTCTTTCAACAACTTCATCCCAACAAGTTTGTGCACGATATCTCTTTCCAAAAAAGGTATTATATGGTGTCATTCAAATACTTTAATGATGCTATTGTTATAGTAAAATTATAACATAGGTAAATAATGATCCCACGTACTGTGAAAGTCATGTGTGAAAGATCTCATCATGTCATCTAAGTTTTCAATAGTCTATTCTGATTGTCCATCAATTTGAGGGTGGTAGGAAGTTCACAAATAAAGTTTAGTATCTAGGGATTTCTGAACACTTTTCCAGAATCTTTATTTGAAATTGGGATCACGATCAGGAACAATCAATAGGGGTACACCGTAATGTCTTACAACATTATTTATATATAGTTTTACTAAATGATCAAGTGGAAAATCTTCTCTTATAGTAAGAAAATGTGCTAACTTGGAAAGACGATCAACAATGACACATATTACATCGTTCCTTCTATGAGCCTTTTACAGCCCCATGAAAAATTCCATTGTAATATCATCTCTATTCTACTTTGTTATGGGAATAGGTTTCATGACTCTTATAGGATGTTTTCTTCTAGCCTTCACCAGTTTACAAACCATACATATTGACACAAAATCATCAATCTCCCTCTTTATTTTGTCCCACCAAAACTGTTCCTTCAAATATCTATACATATTAGTGCTACCAGGGTGTATATTGAAATTGGAGCTGTGAGAGTCATCCAATAGTTACATTTTTAGATCAGGTATATCGGAACACAAAGCCTCTTCCAAAATTTCCAAATTCCATCTTCATATACAATGTTAATCAATATCCCATCATTCACAGCTTTAATTTTATTTTGGAAATCCTCATCATCGGTCTGATAAATATTTATTCTTTCTTGTAAAGATGTTTTGGAAATCATTTGAAGAGTACTGATGGTTAACCTTCCATGATTATTCCCATATCCATCTTTACCAGATCAATGAAGAAATGATCCCTTTCAATACTCATATTGTTCAGAACTCCCTGACCCTTTCTGCTCAAAGCATCTGCCACCTTATTTTCCTTCCATGGGGGGTAGTGTATTGTACAATCATAATCCTTGGGTAGATCAAACCATATACTTTGCCTCATGTTGAGTTCACTCTATGTGAAAATATACTTCAAATTCTTGTAATTAGTATATATCTCACATTTTTTACCATCGAGATAGTGTCTCCATATCTACAGATCAATGATTACAGCTGCTAACTCAATATCGTGAGTGGGATTCTTTTGTTGATGAATTTTTAGCTATAGGGATGCAAAGGAAATAACTATATCATTCTGAAAAATGACACAACCATGTCCTTTCATTTAATTATAACTATAAATAACAAACCCATCATTCCCTGATGTATACTCAAGATAGTATCATTGAATAATATTCTCTTAAAATCTTCAAAAAATTATTCACACTCTTTTTTCCAAACAGATTTAACCCCTTTACCTGTGAGCTTGGTTAATGGGTTATCCAATCAAGAAAAATTATAGACGTAACACTGATAGTTACTTGATAAACCAATAAAATTGCATACGACAATTATACTTATTGGTGATGGCCATTCATAGATATCCCTTTTCATTAAAGTATCAACAAATATTCCATCCTTATAGATATTATGGCCAATAAAATAAATCTCTTGAGGCCATAATTTACACTTTCATAACATCCCATGTAATGCAATTCTTATAAGAGTTTTCAGAATAGTGCACAAGTTATTTTCATGATCTTTTTAGCTTTTGGTGTATACCAAGATATAATCAATAAATACCACTACAAAGTCATCAAGATATTCCCTAAAAACCATATTCATTATATCAATGAAAATAGAGAGTGAATTAGTTAGTCCCAAAGGAATTTATATAAACTCATAATGCCCAGACCTGGTTCAAAATATTGACATTGAAATTTCTTCCTTCCTCACACACAAATAATGATCTCTAGATCAATGGTAAATATTTGAATAATATTTAGCTCCATGAAGTTTATAAAATAAATCATTAATGTGAGGTAGAGGATAATTTTCGTTATTGGTATAACATTGATCTCCCTGTACTCAATGCACAACCTCATATATCTATCTTTATTATTAAATAAAAGAATAGGGGCTCCCCAAGGAGAAACACTAGGGAAAATAAATCATTTATTACTCAATTCCTCTAGTTGTTTCTTTAGTTCCACTAATTCCACAATGTCCATTCTATAAAGGGACATCGATATGGGCCTTAAACCAAAAATTAAGCAAATGAAAAACTAAATTTCCCATTCTAGATGATGTCCTAGTAAATCCTATGGAAAAACATCAACATATTCTTTCATATTAGATGAATAATATATTTTAACATTCCTTTACTCACCCATAGTTATTTCAATCCCTTCATCCCTAATAATTGATTTTTGTAGAGCTATTGGGGGTGGATCTAGATGAAGGTGAGATGGTGATGTTTCTTCTCTAAAGGGAAGGGATTCCTTATCATCATCAACAATGGTAACCTCCTTCTTCTTACAATAAATATTGGTATAATTGTCCAAAATGAAATCCATACTGAGGATTATATAAAATTCAATCATACGTATGACAATAAGATCAGCAGATAAAGGACTTTTATTCTCAATAATGGCAACTGATTGATTTTTTTTGTTATTGTGATACTTACTTTAAAGGTTTTGACTGACAAAAACCTTATTAAGTCAAATTATAAATATGTTATTTTGATGGAAAACTGGGAAGATATAAAAGAATATGACGATCCAGAATCAGAAAAATCATTGGCTAATTTTGAAAAAACTATTAAAATACCTACCACCAAATAATTAGGAACTTCAACCTCAATAGTAGTGATAGGATAAGCTTGGCATTGCTCCCTTTTCTTTTTCTGGTTTAACATTCCTTGACATTTAGGAAAATAACTTGCATAATGTCCCATATCTTTTCAATTATATCATTGAATATTGGTTGCTTCTTTCTTCCCATTGCATTCCTGATCTTGGTGGCCTTTTTTCCCTCACTTGTAACAAACTATAATTCTATTCAGTAAAATACTGGGGTGTTTCTTCCCACATTTACTCCAGGGTAGAAATTAAAATTTTCTTTTCATCCCATTATTTCCCTTTCTATAGTTCTCAAAAGATCTCTTTTTCTCTTGCTACGCTTTAATTTCATAAGACTTAGAGAATTTATTTTCTGTCTTGATATCACATGAGACTATATCTTTGTACGATGAGAAGTATTGTGAGGTTAATTCTCATTGGAGAAATGGTTTAAACCCCTAAAATATTATATCATTTTTACTTCTTGGGTTACATATATAATCAAAGGAATTCCTTTCTAACCTTGTAATGCTAGCCTCATACTTTGCGACATTATCATCCTCCTTTTTCCTCAGACTTATAGATCACCCTTCCATATCCGCTTGATATTCACATGGAAAGTAATTTTCTAAGAAAATATCTTTAAACTCCCTCCATTCTATATTTGATAATATTTCACCCTCTTTTGTGTTTTTGAATTAATGACCATGATTGATATGCATCTCTTAATAGGTGATTAAATGTTATGACACATTTTTCCCTTTCACTACTCCTCAAATCATAAAATATTTTCTCTAAGGAATATATCCATTTCTCATCTACAAAAATATTTTTATTTCGATTGAATGTTGATGGTTGTTGCCTCATGAAGTGGTCTCATGAAGCAGTTTAACATTGATCCTCCGCATTGTGGATTAGGGTGATCCATACAAGTATGGTTATTATTCATAACCCGAGTGAGTTGTCCCACGACGGTTATAAGAAGTTCATCAATAGTTGCATCACCAGCTCTACCATTATTATTTTGAATGTGATGTAAATCCCTGCCTGTATAATCTACGTTGATTTAGTTTCCTTTCCTTCCACTAGGCGCCATTTCTAAACAATGATATACACTATATTAGTGTATGATCCACAATGCATAATTCAAAATGTGTAAAATAATTAACATTAATAGAAGAGTTTAAGCATATATTCCATAATAATAAAAACTGATTCTTTTGGGGAAGTATTTACTCACAAATCCTTCATACTGGTTTGTTCAGAAAATGTGAATTATCTTATGCATGTCTCTCGAGAGTGTCAAACTAAGTCAGTAGTATGGCCTGTGGTTTTGTAACAAGATACCTCGGGTCAGGCCCAAAATTCTTTGTCAGTGTTTTCACTCCTAGGTATATATTTTCCAGAACCATGTTTTGTTGTAGTATCCATGTACGGATATATTTCTTATAAAACCCACATAATATCTACATTACTTCAATTTTTTGATTTTATTCTATACTAATACTTAAAATCTATCTTAGGTTAATGTTATCTAATCCGAGTTTTTCTAAATCTAGTTTCCATGTTTTTTACTAATCATCCAATAATATAAAATTTAATTCCTCAACCCCAGTTACCCAGAGTCAGTTCATTATTACATAACATTGGCATGATCACTATAGATCAATTCCCAAATGACCAATCAATTTAGTAGCCTTGGAAGTACTATATACATTTATAAGTTATACATTACATTATGAAAAGAAAAGAAAACATTATGTCTCCTTTGAACACACTCATATACCTTATCCTATCCCGGTACGTTAGTCATGATATACTTCTTCACAGCCTAGGAAAAATGAAACATAAGAAAGGGGTGATCTTAGATGCTCAATAAACATAGAAATATTGAGACAACTATCATAAATAACCAAAAACATTTTATGAAATGTATAAGAATAAAACACTAGACATTTAAACATAGAATTCCGTATAATATATAAATTATAAATCAAATTATTCCATTTAATTTTTCAAACAGATATTATACTAGTCAAATTATCACATGTAATATCAATATCTATTCTCATAATGATGGAATTATTAATGTTGGACATAATAACCACATAGTCATGGCCTCATGCATAGACTGAAAAAAAAAATATTTACAAGGCCTTATGCCAAGAAACTAGTTTGTCTCATGAGACCTACTAATTCACATAGGGGTTATAGTGGGCCATACTTGTCACTTACTACATACAATGCATTCCTCAAATGAAAAGGGTGAAATATAACAAAAAACTTCATATTAAACTAGAATTTAAAATGGTAATACTTTAACCATAAACTATGAATGACATAAAAATTGAACATACATAGTCAAAAATATCATAATATTATAAAGACAATATACAATATTGTATCATAATAAATCAACTTAAATTAAACATAAAATCCAACAATAGATATTGACACATATGAAATCAATCGAAATACTATTTGAGAAAAATATTTCTCTCTACTTTGAAATCATTTACAAGGCATATATTTATAAAAGAAAACATTTATTTTGAAAATATTCTTATAATCTTGTAAGGTAAGATTTGATGGTGTTATAATGGTGGAATATAGCTGCACCCGTCTTATAAGTTAAAAAATCCTTAATTTTTTGAAAAGATTATAAAGAACCTATTTTGGAAATTGACAGTAATATTGCTTTCCAAAAAAAATAAAAAAATTCATATGTGGTTATAAATGACATTAAACCACAGTCATGTAAATAGTAAAAAAAATTGAAATAATTTTTTTTGAAACACATATTCAGTTGATAAAGAAGTCTATGTAGATACTTATGTATAAACAACCTCGTTTACTAAAGAGATTGTATGATTAACCTTTAAATTGTACTTTTCCTTAGTCAAGGGAAAACCAACCTCTTGTTTAATGGTTGAATCATTGTTATTAATTTATAAAAGAACCACATACATAAATATTATATTATATATGATCCTATAATATTGCATTGTTAATAATATTTCAATATTTTCTTTGTTTTGGGTGTAAACTAGTACATTTTACTTGATATGTTTTGTTACAATAAGTCATGTTTGTTATGGATATGATTTATTTTCCTCAAATCTGAAATGATATAAAGTTCTTAAACAATATTTTTTATCATTGTATGAAAATAATTCTTGAATGGTTATGATGGGGAATGAAATCTCATCGTGTCATGGAGATGGTATGTCGTACGTACGCACAGCAACAATGTTATTATATTGATGGAAAAATCATATGCAGTTGGATGGAATATTATATATAAATAATCATAAGAATTCTATATTTATTATTTACATCAATTATAATCATCTTTATACCCATACAAATAATTAAGTGTTGAATAACATACCACAACACGATGTGGAAATGGTAAACTGTATGTATGCACGTATGGTGACTTTTTCATTCATAGGATGGATAAAATAATGAATACATTTGTACCATATTTATAAAAAAATGTCATTATGTATATGGAACTAGATTTATTATATTTGTATGGAAACAACCCAGAAAGATTAATTAGAGGAAGAAAAGATATTTAAAAGTGGTGATGAAATAATTACCTCTTGTTCGCTTGATTCTGGTTGATTCGAAAACAAGTGGTATGTAGGTTGGATTTATGATCAATGTAAAGCCTCTAGTATGACATTATTGTATTTGGGAGTATATTTTTGTAGGGGTTGGCTGAGAAAAATGGTTTTGGAGTAATGAATTTAAGAGAAGGTGAAGTACCCTTTTATAAGATATGTGAAAGGCACTATAGGAAAAACATGAAATATTAATTTATTATAAAATTATTTTCGGTTTATAATAGCTCCAAATTTAATTTTTCTATGTTAAGATGAGTATAGATCTAAAAAATCTCAAACAATAGGTTTTAGACATGTTTAGGTCACCATATTAACCTTCTCTTTTAGATTTAACCCTTATTTAATTAGTTTAACTTTTACAATGTCTTGTATTTTTATTGTACATGGTTAATATAGTTACTACAAAATGTCAAGAGAACCTAAATTGGATCATTAATGAATCTTTTAATAATATCTAAGCCATTTGGACGAACCATAGATTTCTAAGACTATTATATAATTTAATAAAATAGTATTTTTTAAAACTCATTTTGGTCAATTTTACACTATTTATTATTTGTTTTTTTAAAGTCATCACAGCTTGATTAACTAGAAAAAAATAAATTGAATCAAACCTATCATGTCATATTCACCTAGAAATTTTTTGTATGGAATCAAAATTTTCTATTTAAATTTATTTTAATATTTATATTACAAATTATTTTAATCATTCATTGATAAGATAATTACCACATCATCATTGTGTCATAAATAAATTTAATTATTTAATTTTTAAAAATTATAAATAAAATATCATGATGTAAGAAATATTTTTATATTTATTATTAATATTTTTAGTCCAATTTATTTTATTTATAACTCTATATTAAAAATGGTTTAGTTATTAAAATTTGAATTTAACACTTTTCACTCTTTTTTTAAAAAAATATAATAAATTTTCTAATATGACCCAGATGGACAAAACAGATTATATTTTAGAACTAAATTTTATTTTTCTGGAAATTCTCTTTTCCAATATAATTAGGACATGTGTTAGTGTAATTTTATATTATTATAATATTATTTTTACCTTTAATTACCCTATTTACTTTTAACTCTGGTTAATAAAATTAAAAAGTTACTATTTTCAAAAAATTATGTTCATCATATTGAACCAAATTTTACTTAATGATGACAACCATGTTTGTTGGATTTTGGGAATTCAATTCAATGAAGCGGTAAAAATAATTTTATGCTGATTTACAAATGTTCCTAGAAGGTGGGTAAAAGAAGTTAAAAAGTTATGTAAAATTCTATATATCAAATATTATTATTAAATGACTCAAATAATTAAATTGGACTAATATAGGTATTATGTATCTATTTTTACTTTGAAAAATATTAATTTAAAAAATTACACAAATAAAAAGTCGGTTTTAAACAACAACCCTGTGTTTTTCACTATTTATAAAAAATTTAAAGTTTTCAAAAAATACCAAAAACTCACCAAAAACTAATTTTGATGTTTTGAATCCAAAAATGAATTTCATATTGCAAAATAATATTTATAAAATTTCAAAAAGTGGGTATTATTATTCATAACTTCTTTTTAAACGGCTAGTTTGATTAGTCGTGGTGTGCTAGAACCTGGAGCAGCGTACAATGCAAGTTATTGTATTATTCATAAAGATGAGTTCCTAGGAAGATTGGGGTGTTATAGAAGAAACCACACCAACCAGTACCCTTTCCAAACATGTAAAGAAGGGATAATGGTAAGGGAACCCTTTTCTGACACTCACAATCATGAAATCATACACTTCCCAATCCTACAGCCCCACTACCAAGATGTAGTCCCACTGCATGACAAGTTCATCCATTCCACAATCAATCACTCAACCTTAGATTCCATCACACCTCCTGTACTGTAAAGATCCGGAAATTTCAAGGAATTTGTTTTCTTAATTTTATTTGGAATTTTACAAGAACGCAGTTTCTGACGGTGCCTGATTCCGAGGCCCGGTGTGCCCGGAATTAATTTCCGAAGTTTGGCTCGGGTACGTTCAGTGAACGAGTGAGCGGGAATTTCTATCTTTTGAACCGGTGCCCGGAATCGAATTCCGAGGGCACCGATGGAACCACAGCGCCGGTAATTTCTTAAGAACACCATTTCCGGAGTTGCGTTTATCCGAGAGAAGATGATAAAAATTGTGGAAGTTTAATTTATAACTTATCTACAATTTTTATTTTCTTGTTAAGTAGATTAAGTGTTATGTTACAACACTTGACCCTCTCCATAGTTAAGTGTGCTTGGCCTAGAGTAGTGATCAGGATGGGTGACCTCTTGGGAAGTTTCCCAGGGTGGGTGTGAGACGGAAAGACCAATAAATAACAGACTGGGCGTCCGATTGACGCGCCATCTATTTTGTTGAATTCCTCTAAGTGAGATGGATCTTTTGGCTTACTCCGCTCGAGGTTTGGTTGCCGACGGAGTGCGGTCGGGTTGGATCGCACTGAAATCCAACCGGGCCCCTGGAACGAAAAAGCCTATAACTCTTAGACCGGGCGTCTGATTGACGCGCCGTCTGTTGCATTGAGTTCCTGTTGACGATACTGAACGTTTGGCATCCTCCGCACGAGTTTTGGATGCAGATGGATAGTGGCCGGGTTGGATCACACCGAAATCCAACCGGGCCCCTAGAACGGAAAAGCTGATATCTTTCTGACAGAACGTCCGTTTGACGAACCGTCAGCGGCGTTGGTGATCACCTTGAGAAACGGTCCCTATGAGTTTACCCTATGAGAGTTCGGGGTACAGTTGAGATACGGCCGGGTTTGGTTCACTCACGAAACCAACCGGGCCCCTAGGACGAAAAGGCTAATAACTCACAGACCGGGCATCCGATTGACGCGCCGTCTGTTGCATTGAGACCCCTATGACGTGGTGGTCCTTTGAGATACTTCTTCGTGGGACTTTGAGATACTTGGAGTATCGACTTGTAGCTCGTGGAGCGGACCCTCCCAGTGACGAGCATGCGGAGTACGGAGACTGTGTAACTGGCTGAGACCTGACGACTGCTTGACCGACTCGACTTGGAGTGAGTCGACTAGCCCAGTGGACGGAGCACTACTTTCTGAGGTGCAGACCCATGGTGGACGGAGCACTACCTGTGTGACAGTGCAGACCTGCGGTACTCGTCCGGAGAGTACCTCAGCAGGCTACTAGGGGGTGTGCACTGCTGTGTTTGGGTGACATACCTCGGTGGGAAGCACTACTGTGTCTGGGTGGCTGACCCGCGGTACTCGACAGGAGGAGTACTTCAGTAGTCTTAGGTTAGTGAGAAGTACCTCGGAGTCGTGATAGGACCACTGCACACTCCAGAGACGGAGCTCTTCAGCAGTTACGGTTTCAATAATGAAAATCCTGGTTTGAGCTGAGACTTTTGACCTTGTGTTTACCTCATGATTGAGATGGGTCACTTGATAACTTAGGTATATGTATGGGCATATACCTAAGTAGTAGTTATCCGTTGATTTCACAATCCTTGTGTTTTCTCATGATTGAGATGGGTTACTTGATAACTTAGGTATATGTATGGGCATATACCTAAGTAGAGGTTATCTGTTGAGATCTTCTATGTGGTTATCCTTGTTGGTTTTAGTGAGACCTTGAGGGTCTCAGGGTCCTTACTGAGTATCGTTATACTCACCCCTGCACGGGCTATGCCCGCACCTCGTTGTGTTGGTTGCAGACGACGTCCAGTACTGACAGAGGCCGAGTGTTCGAGGACTGGACGGTACCTGGAGGTGGACTATACGACGAGACAGTACCCAGAGGTGGACGTGACGACGAGGAGGTACCCGGAGGTGGACCACTGGGCGGGACATACTCGTAGCGGACGGTGGAACCCGAGGAGCAGAGGAGCTGTCTGTACCCACCCTTCAGGTTGGATTTCCAGTGGACAGCTCGGCATAGCAGCTTTACTTTTCAGTTGCTGTTTTCCCTTTCGAGTTGTAATTTACAGTTGGGCTTGTATTTCCGGCCCCTTTTTACTTTCCGCACTTACTATTGTACTCAGTTTTTACTTATTATTTACTTCTTCCGCTTGTACTCTGTTTGATTGTTTACTTTACAAAGGCAATGCCTTCCCTTTTTACCGGGATTTACGCCTTGGTGCTAGTCGCCAGCCCCTGGCCTATGGAAGGCGGGCTTGGGGTAGTCACGGCACGGGCCCCGAGGATGGGTCGTGACATGTACAACCTCATACCCAAATCCCATTGTAACCACGATATAACCCTAATAGAGCACAAATACCAACAAGGCCCACACAGCAAACGACCACACTAAAACAAGATAACTATATTTGGATTTTTTAAACAAAGATTCTTTAATTCCACTTTGATAAATAGTGGTGATCACAAAATAGATTCCATCATAGGGAACACATTTATTTAACCAAGTATACGTAATTTACCATATTCCAATTCTTATAGTAGTGATTCAATATTCATACAGGTCTGCATACAAAGACCACAAACAATTATGATTTTCAAAAGAATACAATCCATAAAATTCACGACATGGATCAAAGAAACATATAAAATATAGCAATAATCATCATCTCACTCCCACTCCCTTCATTTATTCCTTCTAATTATCTTATTTAAATTGGTTTTAAAATTATTCATAATGATAAAATAGTACACCCACCCCAAAAGATACACAATTAAACGGGAGACAAATGAAATCCCTACCTGGAACAACAGGTGACCAAAACTCCTCCTTGTGCCAAAATAGGGGGTGCATGAGTAGTATAAAAAGTCCAAGGAAAAATCCTAGGAAAACTAAATAAATGGCTATGGAATAACACACGACTCTATGTTAATGGAATTTTCTAGGCACACCAAGACAAAAAAGAAGAGAGTACATTAGCTTTAGAAAAATCCATATCTTATATCAACAGAATGGGATACATTTAAAAGTCTATTAAAGACAGATCATGTCCATGACCATGTAGTTAGACAATTTAAAAGTTGACTAAGTGTTAGTATATTAAATATAAAATTAATATCCTTTGAAATGCTTATAAAAAATCCCAAACAAGGCTTTAAAATAAATTTATATCATATAAAATGTAAGAGGGTTGAAACTATAAAAACTGTGAAAATCTAGAAATGTGTCACATATGGGTGAGTCCCTGATACCAAGACACTTGTATCGAGTCACCGATGCTGAGTCACTGACATTTAGCTACTGATGTTGACGCACCAATGCTGAGCCACCGATGCTGAGGCACAAACATGACCTTCTGACACTTTGACTCACTAATGCCCTGACTTGCCAACACTGACATCCTATGTTAGTGACACTAATGCCCTGAGTCGCCGACACCATTGCCCTGATTCATGGACACTGATGCCCTAAGCCAACGACACAAACACATTTAGTCACCGACACTAACTCCCTAAGTCATCTACGTCGATACCATGCATCACCAGCGTAGACACCTTGAGTCATTGTTTCCTCCCAAAGCACCCCTAACACTTGATTTTGACAAAATAATTGAACACAGATGTCCAGGACCTTAGAGTATTGTTTTATAAAATTTTAGTATATCACATTAATATAAGTTTTCTATCTTAAGGATTTATGTAATATCCTAAACAACAGTTAGAATAATTACAATAGAATTTCAATGTGTTTGTACTTGATTTATGTTTTTTTATATCCTAACAGACTCTTTTCATCCAATTGTATTCCCTTATGACATAAGGTATTTCATTCATAAAACAAATGTTATGATATCCATTAGTCATATATAGTTTTCAAATGGTTATGGGAAAACACAATTATTTTCAAATCATGTCATGCAATATAAAAAATGTTTATGGAAGATGCAACATTGATACTCTATACATCATAACATTGATGTATAAAATGTGCATTTAGGAATTGATCCATGGTATATTTTGTTGATCAATGTTAACACGTAAGACATTATCATTGGTTCTCTCCATTAATATCAATGTCGTGATGTAGATAAGGTAATCTGTGTTTAGGAATTAATACACACTATATTATAATGATCTTTGATTGCATAGTCAAGATATTCTTCGGCATGCCATCTCAATGAAACCTATATCTTTTGATTATGTATATAATAAACTTTAACATTCCATAATTAATTAAAAGAATCTTCTGAAGTATATATACCTTTAGCTTACCCTTATAAAAGTTCACACTCATCCATTGAACTAATTCCAAAATCATTATAGAATACCTTTATTTCTAAAGGTTTATTTGTCCAAAATAATGATTTCGATAATGAAAATGGTGTTTAGATTTTATGATCCTAAATAAAAAACATGGTATATACTTTACATCCTCTTTTAATTTTACATGATAATGAATTATATTTCCCCCAAAGGGTATTGAAGTCTAAAATTTTATATTCCCCAGGTAATTTATACAATTAAAGTATTACTAAACTATTTCTTGATTATTAAATACCAAAGAAAACATTAATTCCTTAACCTGTAATAACATCTCCTTTGATTCAAGGACACATGAGATTAATTTTTTGGTTATACTCAATAATTATTCTATATGACTCATTCACTTGGAAAAAATGAAGTCAATTACTTCTCACTATTGGCCTAAGCATCACCCTTTCTTGGCCACTTGAGAATTCACCAAACATCTAGTAATATTTCTATACATTCATGGTTACTATATTTAAATAAACATATTTGTTTAGCATATTGTATTCAATACCCAAAAAGTAATATTGAAACCTTTCATTGATGAATATTCATTAATAATAAATAGGTACATGATTCTCTAGTTTTGTTTATTTCTATTAAACTTTCATGGTATTATTTCATAATATGCAATGCCAGTAACATCCTGGTAACATCTCATTCATTGAATGATGTTATGACTATTATTTTGGAATATTATTCCATTGGACATTTATGATGTCTTCTAATTTGTTATCCATAAGAATTAATTATGCATTTCTCTCTTACATTCTTATTGACATAGAGAACCTTTACCTTAATATGTAATGAAGTGTTTACTCTATAATATTTGTTTTGAAGCCTAAAATTAAAATTGAGTATAAAGATGAAATTATTTGAGAATGGTATCCATTAAAAGATCATTATTAACCATTCAATTTACACTTGACGGTGTAACCCTCACCCTATTCATATCATGATTCACATTCTCCTCATATGCTTATAGGATATGAGACTCCATGTTATATCATACAAGTCTTAATGTAGATAATGTAACTAGAATTAGGAATTAATGATAGCAAAATGATGTATCCATCATATGCTTTATACATGTGTTTCCTATAAGTAATTCTTCACCCTCTCTTTATGAGGTGACTTAACAGGTATAAGGAAACTAGCACCATGAGTTTCCAAAAGTATCGTGCACCAGCGTCTATAATATTCTTGGATACTCATGCCAATGAAAAAATATACTTTTTATATTATATATCAATGTTTTTAATCTTATGGTATAACTTTCCACTATTCTATAGAACTTTTTTTTCTATATTAGTACTTTTTATCTGATTAACGTTTTAGACATTTTGAATAATTACTTAAATAATTAAATGTCACCGACAAATTTAAGGAATTTAGGAACCCTCAAATCTATAATCTGAAAAATCTATCGCTTGAGTATATTAGTGGAAAGGATCCTCTAAACTCCCCTCATAGTCTACAATATTTGTCTATGCCACTACATAGAATGATCAAGGTAGGTATTTGGCTGGCCAGTCACATGAACTCGTGATTCCTTGATCTGTTAAGTGAATTCCTAGTTTCTAAAATCATTAAATGATTTTCACAAAACTTATCTCTAAAATGATATCATTTTCTATATGGATAATGCTTACCACTATATTAGTTATTTCAATCCACCACTCTCATTATAACTCCCTGGTAGTAAGAGGTACCCTCAGCTATGGAATGACCGACACCCCAAATACCCAGTTTTATTCAATGTTAAATGGTGGACAGTTGTTGAGAATTAATATTTATTTGAGGGTTTTATTATTTTTATGTGAAGAAAGAAATAATTTTCTATTTTATAAGAACTTACTATGTGATTTCAGTCACAACTGACCATGCAATAAATAGAAACATTCACCATTTCATATGTCCATTTTATCTTGTGTACTTGTTTATTATTTTTTGTGATAGTGGGTTAACTACACATTCAAAAAAATAATAAAAAATGAAAAAAATAAAATGATGACCTGATCATAAGATGATAATAGTGGTTGGTCCATTTAGTGAATAATGGATCAACCTAGACTGTATTATAAATTCCTTAAATCACATCAGTTGAGACTCAAGTTGCATCACCTTCTCATCCAATGCATCAAAATCATTTTTGGTGTGTAGATAACACTTGACATGATATATGTCACTTCTAATCTCGTTATTATACAACAATACTCACTCAAATGAAAGTGGAACAAGAAAGTATAAAATATAACTCTACATTGGACACATATGTCCTTATACATATAATGACTCTGAAATGAAAACAAAATTTTCTTTTTATTTAAACTACTTATTTGAACCATTGAAATAATTAAATAAATAAATTAAACATGCATTGGTTGGTCCATTGATCTTGACCAATCAATACATATTAACTCGCGTATTACAATAAATGAAGTAAAAATTAATCTTGCATTAAATATTTGTTCAGGGTATTGTTTTATTGAATTAAAATTTCACTCTAATTTTAATTCATTAATATTTGATGTTGGGTCCCAATTAATTTATTTAATTTAGTACACAAAATTAAATTAAGTAATTAATTTAAACAAACACCAAAATTAAATTAATTTATGTCGCAATTAATTTGAAACCAAAAAATAATATTTAAATAATTTAATTTTAAACCAAAATTAAATTAATTATTTTAATTAATTTTGTATTAAATTAATATTACATGGACCCCCAAAAATATTGGGGAAGACCTGTGCGAATCGGGCCCAATCCATGCAAGCCCTTCTTGGGATTTGTCGGCCTAGGGTAGGGTTGATGTGGGCAAGGAAGGTCCACCCAATCCCATTTTGGGCTACACAGACCCTCCCAAAACTATTTTGTAGTAAATTGGTCTAGGAAGCAGTAACATATCAGCTAGGAGGACTGAGCGATGGATGGATCTGATTGGGGTTTGCTGCCTGCGAAGGGAGGAAACAACACGTTGTCGTTCAACACTGTAACTAGTGCAGATGAAGACCACAACACCTTGGGAAGTAGAGTTATCTATGAGGAAAAGGTTCTTTGGTCCAATGAGGGTTGAGGAAATGTACACAAATAAGGAAGGCGGTTTGGTTCCATACCACAACTGAAGGAGGTGCACTATCAGGAGGGTCAATCGTAATTGGAGGGTTCTCACTTGGAGGTACGACATATTGATCTGGTTTGGATACCATATGTGGCAGACAGTCTTGGAGTTGAAGGAGGGGGGTTATAGCCAATCAAAGAGAGGTCCAGCCATGGTTTGACACAATGGATCCAAGGGGAGTTTTGACAACTCATCTACTGGTAGAGTTGTAGATCATTGGAGGAGGAGAGCAATGACAGGTTAGGGAGGAGCCAACATAGGGAAGGCCCATTGGATCTGGGTGTTGTGCCACTTGGGAGAGCCAGCTGCGAAGTAGGCTGCCGAACAAGGAGGGAGAGGGGGCACGCTGGGAAGTGGGTTAGGTAGAGGCCATCTAAACCATAATTTCTAGGGTTAGGGCACCGATAGAGGATAGGCGGGGAGCCGACCCGTGGTGAGGAAGAGGGGCAGCCGACGGTGGCTGCTGGAAGGTGCCTCTATGCCCACTGTAATGAGGAGGAGGCCTGAGTGGGGGCACCATGGTTGGAAATGGGGTTCAACTTGAGCATCAACTTTTTATATTTTTTTTGCCTTTTTATGTTTTTTCTTAACTCACAGGACAAGTAGACACTATCCCTATCAAAAACATTCCACACATTAAATGTTTAAAACAAACCTCGAATAAATAGACTTTTATTTCTATTTTATTAATAAAATAATTATTTAATCATATTAATTATTTTATTTAGAATTAACCATAAAAAAATACTATTTTGATGGTCAGAAATCTAGCATGCAACTGATTTTTGGCCGGTGATAATGTAACTAGAAAAGAGAAATCATCCGATTTGAAAACTTTGAATGGATGTAGACTTGCCATCCAATATTGGATTCACAAACCGCTTATTGTGGTAGAACCATAATTACTTCCTAAGGAAAATTTAATGAAAATATAATTTTAATTTGGTTAAAATTCATCATGTGTGGATCTTATACCAATTGATGGTACCAGGCTCATAATAGAAGCCCCAAAAGTGGAATTTTACAATTTTTCATCGATGAACAACATGAACTCATCGACATCAGCAATTCACTACCCAGTTTCAGCCAAGGATCTCATGTGAAGGGTTTTATGCACAAAATTAAAACTATACAATAAATGGATTAGATCTGATACCATGCATGATATCTACTTCTCATTGGTGATCGCTACTCGAAGAATATGTATCCAAATTCCTCTATATTATTCACACATAGTTTGAGAATCTACAGGAGAACCGATCATCAAAATCTGGGTGCTAGTGTATAGATCTGATGGTTCCTTCGATGCTTTGATGATCACCACATTGGCTTTCTTGCAATGCCTAAGTGAGAGAGCTTAATTTGAGCTCCTGGATCTAGAGGCTCTCTATCTAGAACATGGGGAGAGAATGAGAGAGATAAATCCCAGGAATATTCTGCAAATAATTCCTCTATTAATCTATTTATAGAGTGTTTAGGTATTACCCGTAATTTCCTCCCAGCGCCCAAATAACTAAAACACTATAATCGAACTGATATGACTATTATACTGAGTCATAAATATTATTATCACTTTATTCTAAAAAATTAAATATATTACTTGTTAATAAATGAGTCATTAATTTGACTCATCATTCCCACAAATAATATATAAACCACGAATATTTTAGTATTCATTAAAGTAATATTTTTCTATGTATTTACTCAAAAACATGTAAATAGATTTATTAAATAAATTCAATTCCAATTATTATAAACATGAATAATATGAATTTATTTACTTTTTTGGTGATCACATCACCTTGGAAAACAACTTGGACCCCATTGGTGGGGCCCACCATGTTCAAAACTCATATTCAACATAATAGGGATGAATCTTGAATACACTTCTATGTGTGACCCTCTAGGACCTTATCTAGATTGCACTAAATACTATTCATAGACCAAGAGTTGGATCTAGAAACACATAATGGACTCTAAAGATATAAAGAATATCATAGTATCCACACTCAACCTACGAACATGCATTGGGTAATATAATCTCTTTGTATTTAATAACCCATAAAGTATGATGTAAACTCATTTCAACATCCTTTTCTTCCTTTATAATTTTTGGATCTAACTGGATAGATTTACCTTGGACTACCATGGCCATAAATTTTTCAATGTTATTCCATCCTGGTCAACATGTTCTGAGATTTATTACTTCCTATACCTAGAATAAATAAATCATTTCTTTACCATTCTACCAATGTCATGCCCCCAACGACACACCCAAAACAAACTACCTATCCATGATTTCAATATCAAGGTTTTCATCTTTCATCAATGTGTGAAATAAAATAGAATACATTGGGAATGATCTCAAGTCATCAAAGCATTACACATGATCATAGATAATAACATTCAATAACACCCAAAACATGTGATGTTTCTATTGTAAAGTATTTCCTCATGATCTCAGTACTAGAGATCACCATGTGTGAATTTAATGAGATAAAGCCTCAATTTTTATGATCCTGCAGCACCTGATATTCAAACATCAACTTCATACAGTCATTAGGATGTACCTAGACCATATGAATTTTTTTTAAGATTAATGTCATATTATATCAAGGTTCTCATTATAGCTATTGATCTGCTATTACCTTTTGGTACAATATTTAATCTATGGACATTACCATTAAATAGTGGATCCATAAATACCTAGACCATGATGGTATGTTATCATCATGTATATCTAACTATACACAAGATATGGTAATCAACAGTACTACATTGTTAGGTCTAGGGACCCACTAATAAAACCCTTACTCAACCCATCGTTGAATTATAAATTTTTAATCCATTTTCCCAAGAAAATTTATTTATATTTATTTAACATTTTATATAATTGAACCAGTTTCCCTCCCCATAGATAGAAATGGGAACTACATATCCTCTTTTTCATACAATTAAATAACCTTTTGGTTAGAAAGAGACCACCAAAATATCTTCTTAAAATCTCTACCAATATTCAATAATCATATATTTTTAAGAATAACATCCCTAGAGGGATTTAGGTGTAATGACAAGGAGGTTTTCTAAAGAATAGGTATATATTTTAACAGAATGTTTTAGTTTAATTTCATATTCAACCTCCTTTAAATATTATCAAAACATGATTTAATAATAAAACCAATATATTCCAAATACAAAAATTATTTAATGTTAATGTAATAAACTATATTTATCTAAATCAACCATAAAGTGGTAAATGAATCAAACATTTATAGAAATTAAATTTTTTAAGCTTTTTAAATATTTTTGTAAAAACAAACTCCTAAGTCACATTTAGAATTTTATTTCAAAGTGTAGAAGTTTCAAATTTAATTAATTAATTTTAAAATAATTAAAAATATTTCAACCTTCAAAATAAATTAAGTTTAAAAAAAGGAATTTTTAGTTGATGATAAAAATATACATAAGTGGAATGAAAGCCCTTTATTTAATCTTATAAAACATTAAACTTTATTTTTGAAGTAAAAAATTCACAAAAAATGGAATAAAATTATCATTAAAAACCCATGGAAATATTAAATATAACACTACTAATTAATAAAAGTAATAAATGTGGGAAAATATATTCACAAAAAATAAACAGATATTTTTCCCTCTTTTATAACAAAAGTCCAAAATAAGACGTGTCAAAAATATTAATAATTTCCTTTTAGAAGATTTTATAATGATATTCAATGATATTGTAAAACAAAATTATGAGATATTTTAATAATTTATATGATAATTCTTAAATAAATTTATAGACTTTATTAATGGAAGAGAAATATGTTTTACTATAAAAAACTATAACGATGAGTCCACAATCAAGAAACTGCTTGGTATAATTCAGATGAAAAGAAAGGTGAAATGTAAATAATAGATTTAATCCCAAGTAAATAATGATTTAATAAAATATAATATAGTCATTGAGAGTATGATACCAGACATATATGGAATATGTTCAAGAATAAACATTATAATATAATGAGGTAAAATAATGTTACGAACTACAATCCTTACGACATAAGTGATGTATGGATTGAAGTTTAATGATAAATTATGATCTTAAATTAAAGTAAAATCTATAGAATAGAAACTATTTTAGATAAAATAAGTTTGTGATTTATAATTTACACCATATAAATTTAAAATTTTAATTTATAAGAATCATAAGTCAATAAATTTAAATTAATACCAATAACCATTATCCCTGATCTCGACTCATTTGTTGTGTTCATATAGATATAGAGAAAAATTTAAGTTTATTTAATACTTGATTCAGAACCATTTACATGTATATTTCATTTTTTATTGGGTAATTACTATCATATGTTGTTCATTTATATTCTAATGTTTTCCCGTATCAGACACTTTGTTTTATTAAATCAATTCCTCCAAAACTGATTTGGTATGTTGAACATTGTCAAAGGAGTTATTAAAAATATTCATAATTCCCATAATTTTAGATATAGATGTTCTTTTTTATTTTACAATAAAAAATGTTTTAGAGTGTTATATGTTTTGAGAAATATACTAAAATTAAGAAATATATCTTTGTATGCTCGTTTAAGAAGATAAACTTTAAATTGGCCATTAATTATTAATAATTTTAATATAATTCCAAATTTGACATCAATAAAATATTAATCATTTTTAAATATAATATTATTTCATTAAATACATTTTTAGTACCATTAATATTGGCTGATGATGAGAAGTGACAAATTTTTATCATGGATGTGACAGTATGACTATAAAAGAGGAAAAATTTTGATTTTCTAATGGATAGAATGAAGCTAGATAATGTTTATTACAAAAAGATAAAAAAATTAAATATAATTATTATACTGATTTAATTATATTATGATGGGTATAATATATTTTTATGGGGCATAAGACAAAAGATACTTGAAATTATTTGGTTAAAAAAATAATGTAATCCATTGATATTCTCCATTATAACACTCCTTAAGCCTTCATATATTTTCATTTTGGTGATCAAAGATCATATTGGGTGTGATAATGTGGTTTTTGGAATATTTATGGATGATTTTGGTTGAGGTATGATGCATTTGGTTGCAGTAGAAGTGGGTTGGGGAACTTGTCTATATATAAGTCACAACGGTGAATTTTTTTAAAAAGATAATTTCTTATTAAGAAGAAAGGTTTTTTACTAATGTAATTAAAAATGGATAAATAGAAACTATAAATATATTAAAAATTGAAATTTTTTCATCATATGAATTTTTTAAATTTCTCTGAATAAGTTAAATTTATTGGTGAATAGTAAAAAAAATACACTTTTTGAAATAATGTATATTTTATGATATTTCCAATGTATAAATACAATATTATGATTTTTTAACATATGGAATATATAATTAATTTTAATATAATAAAAAAATTAAAATATATGAAAACATATGCATTATAATTTATTTCATTGTAAAAATCAAATGGATTTTCAGTGAGGATGTAGTTCTTACATAGTAGGAAAACTAAAATTTTGTGTCATAATGAAAGTAGTTGAAATGAAAAAGTATTTTAATTAATATTTCAGTTAATAATATATAAAAATGTTTATGTTTATTGATGTATTATTATTTTTATGTTATATAACAATAATATTATCCAAATGTTTGTGCATTTCTTGCATAAGACTACAATAGTCAAAATAACATATTATATAATTTATCATGACATATATGTGATTAAATATACATATTTAATGAATATTATGGTTTATTTAGAAAAAATTATGTTTATTTTTATGTTGGTAACTTATTTATAGGTTTCTGTGATTATATAAATACCTTAAATCCATAAATAGTCTCAAAACATGGATTCTGCAAGTTGTGAAAAAGAATAAAGTAAATTATTTTAAAAACACTAAAAGTAATTTTTTTGAGTAATTTATAGTTCCCAAAAAAAATTATAGATAAATATAATTTATTATATATTTTTAATGGTTTATATTCTAATACATTTTATGTTATGTGGTTTTCAATGTCATATTAAATAATTAGTTCCATAAATGAAATTACTAATATTATAAGATAATCAATATTTTATCAAATAATTTATATTTTCTAAAAAAATATTCATCTAATTTAATATTATTTTGTTTCAAATATAAAAAATGATGCATTTTTGGGTCCCTTTTCATTTTTTATTATCTTTATTGGCACTTAAAGTGTAGAAAACATTTATTTCACGATAATTGTTAAAAGTGTTAACGGGGGTTAAAACAATGAGATAATGGTAAACACATAAAAACATTTCAAAAATTTATTATATGATATTATATATACAAATAGTCATAATATATTAAAATTATATCATTTTGGATCCATTTTTTAGTGAATGTTAATTTAAATTAATTTAATAACATAATGTAATTGCAAGAGTGCCCCTCCCCTCACATATAAAAGGGAACCTCCTCTCCTCTCTTATTCAAATTCATGATCCTTTTGTTTCATACAATATATAACACAATACCTTCTTAACATCCCTCCCTTATATTTATAGGTCTTATTTTTGGAATAATACCATCCTTAGAGGGATTAAGGTGTAAGGAGAAGGGGGTTGTTTGAAGAATAAGTATCACTTTTAGCTGATTTTTTTATTTTTGTTTCTTCTAATACCTCAATAAAACGTCATTGAAATCGAGTAAATAAAAAAATAGTATATTAAATATATTAACATATTTTTATCATAATGGAATAACCTATATACCTCTCCTTCTTCCACCAAATGGTATATGAATCCATTGTTCATGTGTAAGGTGGACTACCATATCACAAATCAAACTAATGTTTTCCATTAAAATATCTCAGGGAAGGTTATAATGTTTAATTTAATTTATATATATAATATTCATGAAATAATAATCAATTTTAATTGATAATATATCAAATTTTTCCTTATCATTCCATCCATTGAAAAATAATTATGTAATTTGAGTGTACATGTGGATTACAACATCGACAAAATGACGAGATTCGTTTTTTGTAACCATATACAATGGATTTTATATATAAGTGCCTTGAAATAAAAAAATTGTATTTATGATATAATAAACATTATTTAATGATTATTTAATACTTTCTTTCTTTCCATCAAATTATTACAAAATGGAAATGCTACTCATGCGTACATATGACCTACTGTCTTCGTGATTGTAACAAAGTTCAATTTTTATAATAATTCTTAATGGTTGGTTTTAAAGGATTAATTGATGAATACAATTAAACATTATTTAATTATAATTATTCTATAGATGATGTATCATTTATCTCTTTTACCATTGTTAAAATACAAAAGTTAATTTGAAATTATAAACTGAAAGCCCTCAAAACACCATACATGGACTCAACAGATAATGTATTAAAATTTATAATTAAAAAAAATTAAAAAAATGTTTTATGGATCAGTTTCTAAAAAATAATTTTTTAAGAAATAATATAATTTATATAACTTCACTATATAGGATTTAATGGAAATACATGAAATGTCTAGACATGAGGTACGATATTTCATCTCAATTTCCCTTCATTGAAGCATATTTTCATTTTATGTATATAATTTATTTTATATAGAATATATGTTTCCAATTATAAATGTTATATCATAGAGAATATATTATTAATGTTATTTTAGGTATTAATTAAAATTATTTCATCCAATGGGATTTTATGTGAATGTTACGTAGTGAGAAGGGGTTTTTTCAACTAAATTTCCATTCAGGGGGTTATACTTCTACTTCATTGACTTTGTTATGACATTACTAAGTGTTAATATATATCTAAATTGATATATTGTTTATATAAAATGGTTCAAAGTAGATTTAAATATTTTTACTTTATCACTTCATGGATTTTTTATCACATCAAATGTTATAAACTTTGTCAGGGTTTTCATTCTTTCAATCCCATTTCACTAAGATATTTATCACTTAATGCACAATGAATTACTTATATGGTTTAATTAGTGGATACTTAATGAGTATAAACATATTAATTAAGTAAATTATTTGGACTTATATATACATTTCATAGGTTTCCTTTCAATTATTTTTGATTCAAAAGTGGCCAAAGCGGTGACGAATTTTTATGTTGTAATCTCTATTCTTTTAAGGATAGTCTGTGTTCAATATTCCATTGGAGAAAAAAATTATCATATTTTATAAGACCTTATATCATTTATTTTCATAGGTTTATGAAATTTTATTACAATTTTACTAACCATTTCCTCTTTTCTTGATTAATTAAATAACCACAAAGTTGTTTGTAAATGATACATATCTTATATCTTCGTTTAGATTGGAAATCATTCACTTCTATATCTATGTTTCATGAAATATTTTAAGAAATAATCTATTTTATACATAAATTATTTCATAAATATATTTGAAATTATCTTTTACATTATTTTAAATTATTTTAAAAAAAATTTCTTTATGTTTTCCACATCGGACACTTTTGGCTCACTTTACAAAAAATTGAAAAGAATTTTTATATTAACTTTTATGGAATAGACAAGTTTTACTACCATAATTAACACTATTATATTTTAATATTACTTTATAATTTTTCAAGGTTTTTTCAATGAAAATTATTTTCACAATACTTTGTTAATTATTGGCATTTAAAAGTTATTTTTGAACTAAAAAATGTGTTATCATCAAACTGTTTTTAATGTTCTTTTTATGGTACACCTATTAATTAATGAAAAAATACCTTTATCTTTCTTATACTACACCCATGATTTTTTTATTAATATAATCCTAATTATATATTTGGTTTTTTTTTCATTTTTTTGTGAGAGATCTTCCTGGAAATCTTTTCTTTTTCACAATTTAATCAAGGAATAGAATAAATAATAGGTGTTCCTCTAGGTTTTGTGATTAAATTGATGTTGTATGTAATTTATTCTTATTGTGGTTCATGGAAATTATTTATAATGAATTTTATTTACATTATATACAAACAATAATAATTTCTTTTATAAAATTAGGATAGGTTGTCATGTTATGAACAAAGAATGGGGGTCCGTTATAGCCCTCCAAAGAACGGGTTAATGTAAACATAGTTAGATGAATATAAGTTACTCCTCAGATAAAACAGAGTTAGCGGGTTAACATATTACTCCTAAATGATTATGGATATTAATAGGGTATTTTTATACAATATTTTTTGTTCTTATAATGGTTATATAAATTTAATGATCCAAGACACCAATAAATTTAAATTTAAATTTATTTGAGTTTTTATTATGTCCTTTGATCGATATCAATATCACAGGGATTGTGATTATTTATTCCTATAAATATTTTATTTGTTAAACATTTTTTCATGGTTTCATGATTTATGATCCAGTTTTTAATGAGTATATTTTTAATTATTTTATTCTTATTCACATTGACTATGTCATCATACTGTTATTATCATCATACGCTCACAGATGATATTCAATTTTAGATGCTTATTTTTAGCCTTACATATCCTTTGATCTTATACATATTATGATTATTTTTCGATTGTTTATTCAATGTTATGTTACATTTTTGGTCACTATATTAGTTTCTTATGGTGGGTATTTGAGATTTTTAATAATTTTTGTAAAATATGAAAAGATGGGTATAGTGACAAAACTATTAATTTGAAGACATGGGTATTTTTATGTAATAATTTTTTAAAATTATGTATAACACTAAAACTAAAAGGTCCTTGGGTGTGTAAGCATTCCAATATTTAAATATGGAACTCAATGCTGTGGGTGGAAAAAACTGGGAAATATTTATTTGTAACAAATCTAAAAATGTAAATAATTTTTTTAGTATCAGATCTGGGAGTATGGGTTTGGGGCTATCAAAATTATTATCAGAGTTTGGTTTTGAAAAATATGAAGATTATGATGTTTTCTTGTCAGATTATATTAAGAGGTATGGATACTATTATAGGATTTTAGGTTTATTTTTATCCAAATTTCAATTTCATAGATAAGAAGTGTTTGGTTTTATGTGATGAGATTTATATGTGATTAATGATATTTTGGGATGTGTTTCTTCTGTTGAGGTATTTTTAACCTTTAGGTTTAATATTATGGACTATTTAGAAAGAATACAATTACATTTTTAGTGATTTACTCTGAAATTTATAATATTATCTTTGAGGTTAAATTTTTTTAATGTTGTGTTCATTAAGGATATAGGGTTATTTATGTATAGAATCATCATTGTTAAATCTTTATAATTATTATTAAATTTTGGAGATGATTAATTATTTAATTATATTAAGGATTATACATTTTGGATATTATCTTATCTTGTGATAAAATATTTGGTTTTTATTTATATCTAAATAGAGGATGAATAGCTTGTTATCCTATTATAAATTATGTCACCCATTATATGTCGATTTTAGTTCTCCATGCATTAAAAATCCACCTATAGTACACATCGTTCAGCAAATAAATATGAGATTTTGATGGAGATTTATTAATGGATGAAATTTTACATTTCAAGTAAGTATATTTACATATCTTATTAATATATATGTTAATGAAATACCTCAACCCTATAAAAATATTATAAAACCAAAATAATCCCTAATAGCTTCATTTGTTGCAACTAAATGGTCTTTTCACACATTATATATTTACATTTTTTTGGTCATTACAATTATCAAGAGTATTCATTTTCTTATGATTAAAGTTATCTTTCACTATACATGATTATTTGGATATAAATTTTTCCTTTATGTATGTAATTTTATTTCCAACTATTGTTCTCCTATTTGGAAAACTAGTTGTGTGCTATTCCAAATTACCTTTTATTTCTCATTCCATTTTTCCAAGAAGAACTTTTACTAACCCTTTTTAAGATGAGGATTTAAGCATAGGTGTTTTAAAAAGTAAAATCATTGATTACTAGGAATTAATTAAAATTTAGAGGATGTATTTTATTAAATTGGTAGAATAGAATATCTAAATATTTTAAAAGAACATTATCTTCAATAGTCTGTACAAAACGCAAAACCAGGATTAAAGGAACCATAAAATATTATTATATAAATATTATAGTTATAACCTAGGAATTAAATTATTGTGTATTAATTGGATTAAATACATTATTAAATAAATATAAAGTACCTAATAAATACAAATTTATTGAATAATTATTAGGAAATAAGCACTCCATTTTCAATAAAGTCATTTTCTATATAAAAATATTCTTTCTTCCAAAAGTATTATTATTATTTTTGGAGATTAATTATGAAGAAAAAGTTTTCTATGTGAAAATATCATCCTTTACACTATGGTATGTTCTTTAATTGATGATTTCCAGATCTCTATAAAGGGGGATTCCCTTGGACATCATCATTTCTAGGCCCAGTGAGTGGTGTGCGGTTTCCTTTTTATGTTTAAAGGAAAGTTAATTTTATTTTTTTATTTCAATTTGATACTAAATTAGAAAAATAGTAATTTAACTATAAATATTATAATTAAATACTTAGGTATCATATTTATAATAGATCATTGTTATAAATTCATTTTCACCTTATGAAATGCACTTTTCAGAAAACTAATTTCATTGAATTTTGAAAATCAATATTAAAAGTAATTTACTCCACACTAAAGAGTTAAAATTTATTAAATTTAATTAATATTAGAAATTAGTATGTCATATTTTTTCTAGTATAACTTTTCATTGTTTTTTATGAAGTGATTTGTTTTGGTAAATGGTAAAAAATAATATTTTTTTAAAATACATTATCTTTTATGATATCATCAAGAATAGATATGTTATAAAACATTTAACTTATAGAATGAATAATATTTTTATAATTTAATACTAATATAATATTAAAATAATTCAAAACAAATAAATACAAATTTATTAAATGATAAATATGAAAATAATTGCAGTTTTAATGTAGTGCTTATTCGGTACATGAAAAGTCAAATTTGTTTTGATAATGATTAAAAATGAGAATGAAAATTTTTTTTACATATTTTTTAGTAATTGTTTTTATTAATGATGATTTGGTTTAAAATTTTCTAATTTGTGAGTTATATAATATTAATCTCATCCAAATGCTTTTGTAATGCTTGTACAAGGCTAGAAAATAAAATACCATATTAAATAAGTTTTCATGACATATATGTGAGTAAATATACGTATTAAATGAATATAAAAATTTATTTTAAACTCAATTAATTTATTTTTATGATGGTAATTTTTTATTAAGTTTTAGTGATGAAATTATTATCTTAAATACTTACACAACACCAAAACAGTGCATGTGTAAGTCGTAGAAAAATCATATAAATGATTTTAAAAACTCTATAAATAATTTTTTTTAGTGAGTTATAGTGTGCCATTAATTTTTATGATAAATATAACATATTATTTATTTTTAATGGTTTTTATTTTAATTCCATTTATGTAATGATATTTTCACTGTAAAATTAAACTAATTGTTCCAAAAATGACATTAGTAATAGTTTGTAATAAAAAAATATTTTATTGACTGATTACTATTTATAAATACTATATCATTATAAAAGTGAATGTTATATAGTTTAATATATAAACCATTTTCCACTTTGGGGTCCCTTTTATTTTTATAGTATCTCTATTGACCCCTAAATAGTGAAAACATTGATATCATGGTACTTATCAAAATGGTTAATAGGTGATAAATCTAAGATATAATTGAACAAATTACAAAAAACATGTCCATATTTTTTCGAATGAGTTTTTTTTAATCGTACTCATCCCATATTTTAATTTTATCTTTTAGTATACATTTTCCTTTGAAAATTTATTTATATTAATTTAATTTATTAATCAATTCTAATAGTGTACCTCCCTTTACATATAAATATAAATCTCCTATCCTATTTTATTTAAAATTCTAGAACCATTTAGTTTAAATAAAATAGAATTTTATTTCTAAAATCCCTCTCAATGTTCAAGCGGAATTATTTTTGGAATAATATAATCCTTAGAGGGCTTAAGGTGTAAAGTAAAGAAGGTTGTCCAAAGAATAGGTATAACTTTTACTTAATGTTTTAGTTATATTTTTAATTCAATTCCATCAAATATTATTCAAACATGAATAAATAATAATACAATTATATTCCATATGATTGTATTTTTTAATTTTGATTTAAAAACATCTATTCATCTCCTTATTCAATCAAATTGGAAACAGATCCATCATTTTTTTATGAAGATCAATCGCCTCATGAAATGATGTAATTTTTTCAATCACCACCCTAACAGTTATTTATGATGATGGATTTAATGTATATATAAGATAATAATGATATAATTTTTCGTTCTATATACATAATATTTCATTTTTTGTCATTCTATCCAATGAAAAATGGTAGCGTCGTTTGTACATATGCATGGATTACCACATCCAAGAAGATATGTGGTTCTATTTGTGCAATCAAAAAAAAAATGTTTTAGAATATAAGATTATTTAAGGAAAATAATATTATATTTTTGATATATTCATCATTATTGAAATATTATATAATACTAACCTTCTTTCCATCATTTTCATTGAAAAAATGTAATGTTACTCATGTGTATGCGTAGACTGGTATCTTTATAATTGTAATATAGTTCATTTTTCATAATCATCATTCATGTTTTGTTTTCAAATTATAATAGTTGAATAAAAATGACAATTATTTTATGATTATTATTCTTGAGATTATGCATAAATGATATCATTGATAATGGTCAATATATAATTTTGTTTTTTGAAATTATGGACCAAACGTCCCCAAAACACTTATCATGGATAGGATAGATTAATTTTATTGATATTTCAGTAAAATAATTGAAAAAAATGGTTAAGGAAAAGTATTTAAATCTATTAATTATTCTTCTTAAGGAAAAAAATTATAATTTAATTGTAAATGAGTAAAAGACATATGTGGAAAGTCTAGACATGAGGTTAGAGATTTCATCTAAACTTCTCTTCATTGAGTCATGTTTTAATGTTAGGAAGCTAATTTATTTTATAGGATATTTATTTTTCCCATGTCTTACATTCTTTAATAGATCCATAATATTTCATGGTATTTTCTGTTTCAATCCAAATTATTTCATACAAGGGTATTTTACTTGAAAGTAACAATTTAATAAGTGGTTTCTTAAGATAATATGCATTCATTGGATTATACATCTACCTAATTGACTTTTTATTGCTTGATTATGTGTGAATTGATATAAATTTTTTTAATTATATAATTAAATATTTTTTATTTGGACTTACTTATAATCACTCCATCACTTAATGTGTTAATTGTCACTTCAAAAAAATTGATATTTGTAAGGGTTTTCTTTATCTCAATATCTTTACCCTGAGATTGATTATGTGCAAGGTTTCTATGGGGAAATCATATAATATTATTTTATTTAAGAGGATATATTTATATATTCCATTTATATGAATGTTTTTTAGCTGTTAAATACCATTTCCTCCTATATTTATGTCAGTGAAATAAAAAAAGTTGTTTGAAAGCGATACAGATCATGTATCTTTCTTTAGATCAAGAATCATTCAATTATAAATTAATTTTTTATTAAATGTTATCTTAAATATTATATTTTAGACATTAATGATTTCCTAATGTTTTTTTACATTATATATGATCATATTTTAAAATATATTATAAAGAAGTTACATAATGTTTTCTACATCCAATGATTTTTACTATCATTAAAAAACTCTTGAATAGAATGTTTAGTTATACTATTTACTGCATGAATGAATTTTAACTCTATAATGGTAGTTATTTTATTTTAATATTCATTTATAATATTCTATGTTTATTTTAATAGAAAATTATTTCCATAATATTTTTTGAAATTTTATTTTTATAATTTATTTTCATAATGAAAGGGTTATTTTGTGGAAGCTTTTATTAATATCCATTTTAGGAATTTCAATTAATCAATGAAAAAATACATTTAATTACCTTATACTACACTATTAATACGTTCTAAATATAATATAATAATACTTTTTATTTTGATTATGATTTTTCAAATATATATTCATGGAACCTGTTCCTATTCTATAAGTCAACCAAGTTTTAAAATAAATAACTGCTGTTTCTAGGAGTTTTAATATAAATAAATGATCTATGTAATGTATTCAAGTTATTTTTATTAAAACGTATTTATTATTATGGTCAATTCATTTATAAAATAGGGGTATTTGGTTCCATAATAAACTATGGAAGTGGTTATGTTGTAAATCGAGGATGCATGGATCCATTATAACCCTCCAACGCATTAGGATATTATGACATAGTTGACCAAATATATGTAACTCATAAGTGAATATAGTTTTATGAAATTAATAGGTTACTACTAAAAGATAGTGGCTATTAACCAATTATTTTAATTCCATCTAAAAGGTTTCTTGTAAAATTTCTATGAAAATATTGATCCATCATATAAAAATTAATTATTTATGCATTCTATGTGTTTCTAATTTTTTATTTAATTGAAATTGGCACCAAATGGGTCATAATTATTTATACCAATGAAATTTTCTATTGTTAAATATTTATTACATGTTTCATGATTACTAATCTAGGTATTGATGGGTATAAATTTACTTATTTTATTCTTATTTCCTTTTATTATATCAATATAACCATATGCTCATCTTTTCTTCAATGACAAAATTAAATTATTAATGCTTATGTTTACCATTACTAAGTATTTCAGATCACCCTTCTTATGTTTAATTTTCCCTATATTATGAATATAGATTTTAAAATTTTTTGTTTCTAGAATGGTTTCATCTGTGGATAATTTTATAGGCGATGTTGAAGATATTTTATTGAATAAGAAAAGATCGGTATAGTGAAAAAATACTTGCATAAACATGTGGGTATAGTTATGTAAGTGTTTTCAATTATTCTAAAAATATCTAACCACAAAAGATCATGGGTTCTGTAAGTGGCCTAATATTTATGTTTTATAGTTTTTTTTATGGAAACAATTAGGTCATGTTTATATGTTATAATGTTATAAAGGTAATTATTGTGTTTTTAGAACATGAAATGTGAGTTTGGGTTTGGGGCTATCATAGTTGGTATCAAAACATATTTAAAAAAAATTATAGATTAGGTGGTTTTCATGTGTGTTTATCTTATTTTTTATGGATTCCATCATAGCATTATAAGATTAATGTTGATTATAAATTCAAAGGAATTGAAAATGATTTTTAATTTTTAAGGGAAAAGATTTTTTATAGTGTTTAATTATATTTTGGGAGAAGTTTAACTAGGTAATGGAATCTTTAACCCATGGGTTTAGCAAGAAGGATTGTTTAGAAAGAATATTATCACTTTCTTGGGGATGAATGATGAATGGTTTGAGATAAAATTTGAGGGAAACCATTAAATAATATTGAGGTCATATAGGATATAGGGTTATTTTTTATGGAATGATATTTCTTGACCAACTAGTGTTATTGTTGAATTTGTTAGATTAATGTATGAATATAACAAGTTCATGATGGAATAATTATTGTTACCTTTTTTGCCAATATATCATAAATTCAATATTTATGGAATACATATTTGAGAGTCTTAGGATTCATGATGTTTCTTGGAGAATTATTATGAACTCACTTTTTGGAATTTTATGACATTCTTGAGAAATTATCCATAGTAAATTTTGTGATTATTGTAAGAATATTAATAGGTCTTGAAGACAATATTGATGGTGAATAAACACTGTCTACAGTAAATAGAATACCATGAAAATGTTTATTTTCATGATGTTAAGAAGGTGAATTAAAGAAGATGTAAATGAAGTGTATATATATATATTATGAATAAAAATTACTTTGCTGATTGTTGATATGATCATAAATCTAAATGACTTGTGTCAATGGTGAATAAATTTGTGAAAAATTGGATATTACTAGAGATCCTAAAAATATTCATTCCCATAAGGATTTTATTTGACGTCCATATAATATCCCTATATTCTTTATGAGGTATTAATAATGGGTTTTTATACCAAATGATTGTGTACGAAGTAAGGTTCCATACAAGATCATCCAATTATAGATGGAATTATAGAAATAAATTATGTATATATCTCTAAAATAATAAAAAATTATTACGAATATGGGTTTTTGAATAATGATTCCATGAAAATGAGGGTTTACTGTTTACATATGACCATGAAATTATTTTCCACTAATCAAACATTACAACCAATATTATGATTTAGGACATATATATTTTGTTATATTCATGATATGTGGATAGAAACAATTCGTCATATTATTTGAGGTACATTAAGTGAAAATTTAAAGATAGTTCATATAAAATTATTGAGAAAACCTTTCTCATTTTTCTAAACATCAATAATGTTATTCCACAACACTCAATTTGAAATATTTGTTTTTATACAGTCATGTTATGTGAGTTTAAAAAAATTTATGTACTATATGAAATATATAGTTCAGAATTTTACTATATAAGAATGAAATGCGTTGGAAAAAAAGGTAATATAAAGTTTGTTGTAATGCAAAAATGACCTGCAGAAATAGGAAGAAGAGGTATAAAAATGATGTCATACTAGTTAGAGTAGTATGAAATAATACATTTTAGTACATTCAGTATATGGAGGCGAAGTTGTTTTCAGAGAGAGGAAAATTATTTTAAGCATAATGAATAGTTCTATGGATAACCATATTTAGTTTCATTATTTTGAATTAGATTCTTATTTATTTTGTTTAAAAATATGGATAAAATTCTCTAATAGAAATCATTACTTTTGGAGAAGTGTTTATCCATATATGAATATCATATTCTACTCTATTTGAGTTCCATAATGAATGTTTTTATTTTAGAAATGATATATTTCAATGAAAAGTGATATTCTATGAGAGGTTATATGCTAAAAGAATTGGTCTGATAAGTGGTGAAGTGATACTATCTGAGTGGGTTTATTACAAGAACATTGCATTTCTAAGTGGTGAAGTGTTATTGTAAGAGAGGTCTTATGCTATGTGAATTCCATTTCTAATTGGAGAAGCCTTGTGATATGTTTATAAAAGGTGAAGTGATATGAGAACATGAAAAATAATTAAAATATATTCAAGCATCAGTTTTCTAGGAATCAAGGAAGTCATCCAACAGTATGAAACTTATCATATATGATATTCTATAATCATTTCATGATCATAAGAATAATTTTTCCTGATGTATGAAGAAAAAATAGTGCATAGAACTATGAAATGTTGTGGAATGATACACAATAGTACATGAATTATGATATATTCTTTGTTATGATCATTTGTGGATCATACTAACAATTTAGTATATTTTTTAAGAACATACAATGAATAGCGAAGTGAAGTGTTATACAATGAAATAATCAGTTTTCTAAGCCTCAAGAAACCTGAACAATAGTATGATACATATCAAATATGACATTATATGATAATTTCAAGATCATAAGAACAATTTATAATACTATTTGAGGAACTTACAATTAATAGAAATTTGAAGTCTGGTTTAGTGAAATCATCAGTTCTCTATGCATCCAAAAAGTATACCAACAGTATGAAACCTATAATATATGTTATTCTATGATCATTTCATGAGAACAAGAACAATTTACAATACTGTTGTAAGGTTATATAATGAATCAGAAAATAAAGTGTTCCATAATGCGATAATTAGTATACTAACCATCAAAGAGGATGACCAACAATATGTAAAATATCATACAAGCAATGTTATGATCATTTAATGTGTACATGATCAATTTAGCATAGTTTTTGAAGTTTAAAAGTGTAGAAGAAAATGGAAATTCCATGAAATACACATTATGGCATGATGTATTTGATTTTAGATCTAGAAGATAGATTATTCTGAGTTTTTTATGTATATATCTTTCATAATATAATATTGAAGAAATTGTGTGCATTACTTTCACACATTGTTTGAGTCACGACTTCATCATAATAAGGAATAATATTTTCCTGATTAGTAATATAAGAAGGATATAATCATCAATAATGATCCTAAGTTGAAGATACTAAATAAGAAATATACATAATGGATAAATAGTCAGGTATGAGATTTTAGTCATCTATGAAGAACCAGATCATTCATGATCTGGGGTGAATGAGATCCAAGACAAATGATCCTACCTCAAGAAGATGTTGAACATATCAAATTTTTTCATGATTTATAAAATCCAGTATACTCATAAAGGATTATTTATTTCAAAAAATTCAAAAGAAACCATATGTATTAATAGATATCTTTATTTATTGATAAAAAAACTTTGATAAGACCGATCTTGTGACCGAGGTGTATAATTAGTTATTGAAGAGGCTTGAGCCTAGGGTTTATAAACAATATATGAGAAGGATAAGAGAATATGGATGGATTTTAAAACCAAACAAGGTAAACAATTTGGTTGTTTTGGTTTATTAATAATATCAACTGGAGGATCGAATACTAGGGAGCATAAATAGTTATCTCATTATTAATTGTAATTATATTCTTATATAATTTAGAATCCATGTTTAAGGAATAAATAACATTTCAAGGAGTATTTATTTTTAATGAACCTTGTAAATGATTTGTATTTTTTTATTACTAATATTTTTTCATACAAGGTTATATTATGAGATATCATTGAGTGGATTGATAACCTTAACAATTCAAGAGGTTAAATTCAAATGAAAAGAATTTTCAAAATTAAACCAATCATTCCCCCCCCCCCAGTGGCCAATCCCGATCAAGGCACTACAGTTGGTATTAGAGTGAAGGTCTCCACTAAAATATCCATGAGTGTTTTTATGAATTGAAAATTTTATGAAATGATTTAGCTAGATAAAAAAGGGAAAAATGAGGTTATTCCTAAGGGTACTAATCAAGATATTTCATTCCAAGACTTTAAATAATAGAATGATGAGATATGAAAGAAATATAAAGAATATTCTTCTAGTATAGACAAATATTCAACAATGTTATGGTAATCAAAATGGTAAATGTTTTCATGAATCATTATATTATTATTCTTTTAATAAAGCCTTCTCATGCAGTGATGAAGTTACATCACTTAGTGATCTACTCCTTGAATTCGATGAAAATCATAAGAAAGCTCCCAAATTTTTTTAAATAATATTGATGAAGATGTAAAGGGTCTTAAAAATGAAAAATTACAACTGTAAGAACAGGATAATAATATTGAAGAGGAATTAGATTAAAGGGTTAGGATATCCAACAATGTTACACAACATATGAAAGTAGAGGAAGAAAGAACTTCTATTTTTAATGAAATATATTCTGAAATGATTGATAAATTGTAAGGATGCTTTTTAAGAATGAATTATTTGAGATTTTATTTATTTATTCTTTCCATGATTTTGATAAATTACACAATGATTATATTTCTATCAAAATTTATCAAATAGAGGATACATATAACAAGTTAAAGTATCGTGAAAATTCTATGAAAAAATAAATATACAATCATGAAGAAAAAATGAAGTATTTGGAGGAGTACTAGGAATCAAAAATAAGATAATTTTAGGATGATAAGAACATGATAAACATGAAGTATTTGGATCTAGAGGTGAGACTAAAAATTTAGGAATCACCACAAGAATGTACATCCCTAATAACTTAATTAAGGGAAGAATCCAATCATGTTTTTATTGAGGATCAAGATTCCAAAGAGAGTATTGTATATTATTATAATCAAATAGATTAATCCAATATGAAGATGTTATCATATAACCTAAAAATATATGTTATAAAGAAGTTCCAAGTGATGGTTCAATATTTAAAACCAAACTATGGGAATGTATGGATGGAATAAAAATTAAATAAACCAAATCATGGGAGAAAGTGAAAATAAAATTGATGAACTATTCCTCAAGATATTTCCAAAAGATTGGTGGTTTCGCTCAAAATCATCAAGGTTAAAAATATGTAAAAAATAAATAAATTAAACCAAAAACATGGGAACAATGTTCATAGGATATTATTAGTGTTGCTTCTTGATTGGGAATAATGCATTAAAAAGTTAGCATAAATTAGAAATTAATGAAAATAATATAACACTCAAATTTTGTGGGGGAAATGTTGAATAAAATAGAATACCTACCCAAGAGAATAGAAACTCACATAAAATGAATCTATCTACAAAGAAAATATTTGAATTCATTAAATAATTATGTGAGTGAAACAATAGAAGTGGTTAATTTTATTATGAGTTCTATTATATACCTTCCATCAATAAATCAACAGATGATTTTAAGAGAACACCACATAAAAAGGGGTGATAGTAAATAGATAATGGTTGAAATTCTATCTTGATATGTGAAAAAAACAAGAACATTTTTAAAGAAATTGTTACCATGAAGAACAATGACATATCCTCTCCTATAAACAAGGTGTAAAGAAATATTTCAGGGAAATCACTACCCCCAAGGATAATGAAGATGTGGTTTAAATAATCACAACAATAATAGGTGACTGGACTGAATACATGTCAAGGTAGAAGTTTTAGGTTTGGTGTTTTTTTGTGGTGTTCTGAAACATATGAAAACAAATCATACTTATTTTGGTACAAAAGGCCGTTACCATAAAGGAATCAGAAATAATGGGGATTCAAGGCGAATAAATTGGAATAAATATGGAGAGAAGTAACGATATGACTAGAAATTCATACAAACTACCAAGAGATGTTCCTTGTATTGATAAAGGGATGAGATTACAATAAAAAATAGTGATTAGTAAGGTGAATATTATATGAAGACAAATAATTCTAGGAAAGAGGTCCTAGTTATCCGGAAAAATAAATTTTATTTGGATAAAAAAATTGTAGAAAGATAAATAACTCGATAATGATAAAGGATATCAAGTTTCTATATAAATTCATTTGGAAAATCCAATCACACATGATGTTGGTGACCTATATATAAGATATAAAATATTTGTACATGCTCCATAATTTTTTTTGAATATTCTCCCTAATATATGGGATATATTTTAAATTAAGATGAAATTAGTAGATATCTCATGTACTCAAATGACTATAATTGAATAGGCGAATTCCCAGAAAGGAATAAATTATATTGGGAGATAACAATGGTCAAAGCTAAGTGATTTATTTAAGCTTGAATGATACTCTAAATAAAAAATAAGGTCCCTCCTTATTCCCTTACATATGAATCATTTATTACTAACATGAAGAGAATTGAATGATGTGAATTCATCCCTTGCGTGGGAGTATTGATTACATGTTGATATTAAATATTTACTATATAGTTAATGAGGAACATTTATAATATAAGATGATATATTCCAAAAACACTTTCATCCCACCTTAATTTTATTAATCATATCAATTAAGGGGGAGTTCTTGATTGATTTCAATATGAGACAAATAGTTGGAGCAATATATTTATATCTTGAAATTTTTATTGTTATTGTTGATGTATGTATAGGATTTTTCATTTCAATGATAAATATTACTATTTCCAATCACTATAATGAGAATTGTGAATTTATGAGCATGATTTAACATGAATTGTATTTTATGGATTTCTTATAAAACCTTAGATGTATTTATATTATTTTTTATAACAGTTTTTACCATACAAACGTAGAGTTGATTAACTAAATTCTATTTCCTAATAGTACCATGTCATATGATTCATCTCTTTGAAGTGATCTTGAAATTTTCATATAATGGGTATAATATGTTTTTGATAAGAAATATGAGTTGATAAGATGCCATTTTCCCATTTAAATGATTGTTAAAGAGGGGGAGTAAAATATTTAATTGATAAAGTGAATAAGTTTCTAAAAAGGGGATAATTACATAGAATATGTTCATGGTTGAGGAATAGATGTTTTCTTAGATTTTATAATATCATAAAGTCGAAATATGTTGAAGTATTATATGAGAAGCTAAGGATACTTGAAGATTATTGGATAATTTTTATAGACCCACATGATGGAATTGTATTTAATTGTTGAAAAATTCACCATTTAAATTTTGATGATTGTTGTTCTAATATTCAATGTAATTCAAGAAAATAATTGATAGTGAAGGAACATTGTCTACAATTAGTGGATGACCTTGAAAATTATTATTTACATGTAGTAGAAAAAATTAGTGAAAGATTATGGACATGATATATATATATATATGGATAAAAAAAAGAAGAAAAAAATAAAATTTTCGATTTTCTAATTGATCTTAAAGAAGGACTTGTGTAAATAGTGATACATTGTTTTGAACATGGAAGATTATTAAAGGCTGTGAAAATATTCATTCACATGTGGATTTTATTTGAAGGCCATGTAATATCACTATATTTATCATGAGGTATTGGAATTGGATTTTCATACTAAATTTTTCTTACAAATTTAAGATCCACATGAGATCATCCAAAGATCAATAGAACTATGCAAATCTGCTAAGTATGGATTTTCAAAAACTATAATAATATTTTTCAAAGTTGAGTTTATGAACTAAGATTACATGAAAAGGAGGGTTCATGGTTGTTATATAATCATGAAATAGAACACCAAACTTCAAAAATTTATACTAATATTGTGATTTAAGACATGTATTCTTGGTTATATTCATAATATGTTCATAAAAAAAATTTATTAGAAAAAGTTTGGTACATTCAGCTGAAAAACAAAGCAGGTTCATAATACTTAATTGAGAATCCCAAGCATGATATACTAAACATCAATAAAGTGATTACACGGTATGATTAATGAAATATATTCTATTATATAGTCATGTGATTTTCAATGGTACAATTTACTATTCTATAATTTTAATAAATAGTTGAGAGGCGTACTATATGAGATTACAATGCAATGGGAATAAAGGGAACATGCAGTTTGCTATCATGGAAAAAATGGAATGAGTAAATTTGAAGAAGTAGTATGAAGGTTTGTGAATACTAGTAAGAGGAGTATGAAATAATAACATACAATACATACTATAGGTGGAGGTAAAGTCATTTATAGATAGAGGTGAATTATTTTTGGCATTGCAAACAATTGGATGGTTAACCGTATTTCTCAGTGTTATCATGCTCTAGATTCTTATTTATTTAATATAAATATTAGGATAATTCTCTCTAATTGAAATCATTAATTTGAGGAACTTTTTATCCAGAGCATAAGATCTTATTCTTCTCGATATGAGTTTTGTAAAGAAATTTGTTCTTTTAGATAAGGATATAATTATATCAAATGATCTAGGCTAAAATATGTGTCATTCTATGTGAATCGCTTAGCTAAGTGGAGAAGATCTATGCTAAGAGAGGTACTATGATAATAGAATTACATTTCAAGGTGGTGAAGTGTTATTATAAGAGAGGTGATATGCTAAGAGAATTTAGGTTCTAGGTGGTGATGTTATATACTATGTTTTATGCAGATGAAGTTCTATATGATCTTGAAAAAAACTAAAATCATATTCAGAGATATATTTTCTATGCATCAAGGAAGTGGTCCAATAGTATACAAACATTCATATATGTTATGTTATGATCCTTTAGTGATCATAAGAACAACTTTCGTATTGTTTGAAGAAAATAATGTGAATAAAAATGTAAATTTCTATGAAATACAAGCATCATTTTTCTATGGATCATGAAATTTGACCCTCAATACCTGAATTATTTTATATGCTATGCTACGATAATTTCATGATCATGAGTAAAATTTATCATGTTGTTTGAATAAAATAAAATTTCATGAAAAGTGATGTTCTATATGATGGAAGTATCATTTTTCTATGCATCAATAATGTCAACCAACAATTTTTGACTCATAGTATATGTTATGCTATGATCATTTCTAGACTATAAGTACATTTTAGCATACTGTTTGAAGAAAATATAGTGAATATGAATGTGGAGTGATATAAAATAAAATAATCAGTTAGATAAGTAATGAAAAAGTGGACCAACAGTATTTGAATTATCATATATGTTATGATATGTTCATTTAACTAGAATAAGAAAAATTTGGAATACTGTTTTAAGAATTTTGAGTGAATAGAAAAGTAAAGTGTGATATAATGAGATAATCGGAGCACTAATCCCCAAATAAATGGACCAAAAACAAGTAAAACATCATTCATGATATAATATGATCATTTGATGTCTATATGATCAATTTTTCATAATTTTTATAGTTTAAAATGCTGTAAAAAATTCAATATCATGAAATACAAATGATTGCATGATGGATTAGAGTTGATATTTAGAAGATAGATTATTCTGAGTGGTGGAAGTCTCTATCTTGAATAAAAAAATATTGATGAAATTGTGTGCACAACTTGCAAAACTTTTATATGTCCAGGACTTCATCAGAAGAGGGAAGAATATTTTTTTGATAAGTGATCTATGAAAAATCAAATCATCACTGAAGATGAGAAGCTGAAGAGACTAATGATAGAATATACAGGCAGGAGAAGACAACCGGGTTTAGGAGTTTAGTAATCTATGAAGAATATATCCTTCAAGATCTAGTCTCAAGGAGTTTCAAAACCAAAAAGATTTCTTCAAGAATCCATTAAACATCATTATGTTTTACATGAGTGAAAATGTCCACTATACCTTTGGAGGAAGATCTATTTCCAGTGCTGCAGATGGAACCATAAGTAAAGCGAGATCTTGCTATTTTTGAATCAACTACATTGGGAAGATGTATATTATGACTGGGGTGTTTAACCATGTTTTGAACAGGCTCATGGTTGGGGTGTTAAACCAGTATAGAATAGAAAAGACATAAGTTTTTTGGGGTGTCTAACCAAACAATGAATAAGTGTTGGTTGTTGGGTTATATAACTGAGATCAACTACTATGGTGTAAAACCAGTGTCTTCCTTATTAATTTAAATTACCTTTTTATATATTGGATAGTATGTGTAGGGGTGGATTAACCAAATTAAAAAGGAGTTAGTCATTGCATTGATCCTTATAAATAACAGGTGGGGTACTCTTAATGATTATTTATTCATATCAAGTGATATTGTTAGATATCATAGAGTGGAGAATTAACTATTACATGTTTTTTATGATTGAATTCAAAAGAAAATAATTTTTAAAATTCGATGACTGATTCACCCCCTTCAATGGTAAACCTAGTCTAGGGCACTATAGTCTATTATTTCATCAAATAATGGTTTAGAAATTTTGGATATTATAATATATCATGCTAATTTTTTTGTTTTTATTAGATTCTAAATATAATAGGAATATCATGATATCCTTTTATAGATTTTATAATACATTATAAGATGATTTTTTTTGCATTGGCATGAACCTTCACTTTCTTGTGAAAAAATTTATATTTAAATATCTATAATTTTTTGGAAATTACTTTTTTATCCATGTCTATATAATCACTTCCCAAAAATGTTCTCCTCTTTTCAAAACCAATTGTGTGTTATTCCATATGACCTTCATATTTATCTTTCACTGATTTCAAGATGATGTTTTGCTACCCTTTTTACAGTAGGGGATTTCAAAAAAGGTATTTATAAATTTAAAAAAATTTATTAAAAATACCATGTTGAGATTTTGCGTATATAATTTTTTGAGGAGGGAGAATTTAATATCATGATATTTTATAGGAAGAATTTGTTTGATAGTGTAAACAATATGAAACGCTGAGCTTATACGAACCATGAAATATTATTTCCTTAAAATGTTATAGTTATAACCTAGTTATTAAATTAGTGGGTCTTAATTTAATTTACCACATTATGAAATATATGAAAGTAAATAATCAATAAAATTTTATTGATTAATACTAAGGAAGTAATCTCTAAAATTTTCAATAAGGTTAATTTTTTCATCCAAAATATATTTCCATTTAAAACCCTTTTTATTATTTTTTGTGAGATAAAAATATAGATAATTTATAGAAATATATGAAATTTTGTTTAATAAAAAGGATAAATTTTTTAAAATAATCCATTTAAAATTTACGTTGGGTAAAAATTTGTGGTTTTTGGACAAGATTTATTCTTTTGTGAATAGTAAAAAACAACACTTTTTGAAAATTTGATAGTTTGTTTCATTAATAGGTATCATTATGAAATAAATTTTATCCTAAATAAATTAAATAAAATTTATGTTATAAACAATCAAATTAATATAATAGGAATCAGTTTTTTACTTTATTTTACGAATAAGTTCATTTTTGGCCTAAAAAGTATTTTTTTATTAAAAATTTCATTGTGTTTAAAAATTTATATATAATATAATTTTTAAAACATGTAGGAATTAAAATTCATGAAATGGAATTAATAATTAGATTTAGAAGATAAATTTTTTCTGATTATGAATTTTTTTATATTTTTCTTATATAGTTAAATTTATTTGTTAATTGTAATAAAATAATTTTTTATGAAATACTATATCTTTTATACTATCACCAATACATAAATATGGTATAAAACTTTATAAAACATATAGAAAAAATAATTTATAATAATATAAAACAAAAATAACATTTTTATAATTCAAGAGAAATAAAATATAATTTATTTCATTAATAATATGAAAATCAATTGTAGTGCTAAGGTAGTATTTTGGAAACATTGGAAAAGTCAAATTTGGTGAACTAATGATAAAACTAGAGAAGAAAATACTATTTAAATGAATATTATGGTGAATAATTTCTATACATTATGATTAAAATTGATAATTTAAAATTTTTTATGTATAAAATAATATTTTTATTCAGATTTTAGTGCAATAATTGTGCATGGATAGAAAATCCAAAAAACATATTGAATAAGTTTCCCAGACATAGATTTTTTTAACTATAAAACTTCGACAAACATAACAGTTTATTTTGGAATTAATTTATATATTTTTATGGTGAATTTTTTTTTATTTATTTTTATGATATTATTATCTTATATTCTTACACAATGTAGATAGAGTGTTTGATCATGTAATAGAAATATCAATGAAATGATTTTAAAAACACAATAAATATTTTTTTAGTAATTTATAGTGACCCACTAATTTTACAAATAAATATAAGATACTCTATATTTTTAAATGGTTTATATTTCAATTCTGTTACTATAAATCTACTTTCAATGTTAAATTTAATGAATAGTTCAAAAAATGGATTTATAGATATTTTAAAATAGAAAATATTTTATTATGTAATTAAAAATTTATAAAAATTCTATACATTACCAAGTTAATATATTTTGGTTTAAATTATCATCCATGGTCTATTTTTAGGTCACATTCCCTATTATAGTAACATTCATGACTGCTAAATAGTACATAACATTGATTTTACGGTTGTATTCCTAAGGTTTAACAAGGGTTAAAACCAAGAGATAAGGGATAAAAATAAAAAAACATTTAAAAATTTTATAAGATGAGATATTTTCAATTCATATTCATTTTATATATTAATTATATAATTTTTATGCATATTGCATGCAAATATAATTTATGATAATTTAACACTTTAAGTAATTCCCATTGTGCCCATCCCCTCACTTATAAAAGGCCAACTCTTGTCTCCTTTTTTCACACTTTAATAACCTTTTTTCCAATACCTATCCAAATAAATTCATAAAATCACTTTGAAAATTTTATATATCTTATTTTTTCTATAATACCAATGATATAGTGTTTATGTTGTAAAGAAAAGAAGGTTATCTAAGAATGAGTTATGGATTTTAACTGAATGTTTTAGATTGATTTCTTATTCTACAAACATTAAATATTATTAAAACCTAGTAATATAATAACACCATTAAATTACGTATACATAGATGTTGTTATTTTTGTTTCATAACTTTTATAAATATCCTTATTCCATTAAATGGGAAATGATTCCATCATTCATTGGTATGGAAAACTACCACCTTGTGAACCAATGTAATTCATTTTTCATCACCACATATAACAAATAGTTATAATTATAGATTGTGTGGTTGTGTGTGTGTGTGATATCAATAACATAATAATAATTATTTAATGTTAATATAGCTTCTTTTTTATTATAATTCTATCCATTGAAAAATGATAATGTCGTTTATGCATGCGTGTGGATCCACATCAACATGAAGCGATTTAATTTGTATCATAACCACATCACATTGGTATTATATATATGTGTATTTAAAGAATAAATATTATATTTATTATATAAAAACAATTTTAGAAATATAATATATTACTTAAATTCATTCCATCATGGTCATTGAAAATTTGGAATGTTACTCCTGCGCACGTATGGCATACTATCTCTAGGATAATAATGTTGTTCAATTTCAAAACCATTGTTAATTGTTTGTTTTAAGAATATAATTTATGAATAAAAGTTATAATTATTTCAGGATTATTATTATCAAGATGATAGAATAAATAACTCTTCTACCATTTCTAACATACAATATTCATTTTGAAATTATAAACTGAATGTCATCAAAACAACCAATGTGAATTAACCTAATTATGTATTTAAGTATCTCAAAAAAAAATAAATTAAATTTTCAGTTTAAGGTTAATATATTAAACCCATAAAAGGTTCTCAATAATCAAAATAAATGATATAGTTTTATTATACATGAGTTAAAGAAAATACATGGAATGTTTGAATTTGAGGGAAGGGATTTCGTCTAAATTTCTCTTCATTAAAACATGTTTTACTGTTAGTCACCAAATTTATTTTATATGGATTATATTTTAAACATTTTACATGTTATATTTTTAATCCTTCAAAATTAATGGTATTTTATATTTTCATTTCAAATTATTTCTACCATGGGGAGTAGACTTGAATGTTACCAATTAATAAGTGGTTTCTTTCCTTAATTTCCATTCATCAGTCTATAGCTATAATTCTTCAACTTTTTTATTCCATTATTATTTTTAAATTAATATTAAATATTTTTTATTATTTATTTATGCATTTATTTATGTGCATTTACATATTTTCACATCATCACTTCATTGATTAAATATCAAATAAATAGTTATGTTCTTTGTAAGGGTTTTCGTTTTCTCAATATCATATCTAAAAGATATGAAACATATTATGCACCATGATTTCCTTGTATGAAGTACTTATTAAGTCATGAATTACTTTTAACATACCAATTAATTAAAGTAATTTTATTTATAGAGACATATTGTAAAGACCCCACCCTATAAGGATACCATAAAAAATGATGAGAGATATTGACCCCTCGGTCCTTCCTCAAGTAGGCCATGGGTTGGAGGCTAGAACTATAGAAATAACAATCTCATATATGGGAATCATTATGATATATAAATAGAACAAGATCATTAGATATGATAAAAACCAAAAAATAACTTCAATATTTGGTATAAATGTAAACCCAAAACTATCCCACAAAGCATGGATAGAAATAAACTAATACAACTTAAAGTCTCCATTATAATGTACCAAAAGACATGTCCTATAGTTGAAAATCAATTGAAACTCCCACCCAAGATAGAAATTTCCATCCCAATCCCTAAATACATATAATAAAAAATTAAAAATAGTTTATATTGGTCGGGTGATAATAAAATGTATACTCAGTATGGGAATAACCAAGGTCTCAAGTGATCATGTGAAAGCTGCATGTTAATACACTAGTGAGGAAATAGAGGAACAAACAAGAGCATAAATAGGTCAACTAACAATCACATCCCCACCATGTATCACTCACCGAATAAAAAATATTAAAATATAATATATCATCAATTTTATAACAAATAAAGGCACATTGTATCCACTTCTCCACTGATTTCTACTCTCATGCCATGCACTCTCATCCCTTCTATACACCATACATTACAAAAAAATCACATAACATATGTAGTGTCCCTAAAATCCCTGGATTTTTTTTCAAATTAAAATGGGATTTTTACGAGACCAGGCCCAGATACTACATGTAATTTTTCCACTAACAGTGTCCGGAATGGATTTTCAAAAATTTATTAAATTTAATTAGTTAAATGTTTAAGTGGGATTTTCTATATTTTTAAAAAATTCTCAGAAAAATAATATAATGGAAACTTTGAACTCAAAATGGTGTTATTTAACTAGAAATTACTTACATTTGACTGACATGGGTTAATGAGAATTGTTATTTTTAGGTTTTTTAAAGAGAATGAAAAATAAAATAAACTGGATATATTTTATTTTTTGTTTGAATTTGAAATCATTACAGCATAACAGATTTCCACATGAGTATAACCAAAATGTTATCTCATTAATTTAATAGTGTAATGATGCAACCTTGCATCAGAAATAGAAAGGCAGTCAACATCCCTTAATGGACTGACAATGATCAGTTGTTGACAAGGTAGAGAGGAATGCCCTGAGTCTTAGGAGTATCTCTGTCGATGAATGACGAAAGACGAATGGCGAATGATGAATGACGAATGAATATTTCCAACGACAATGAATCAAAAAAATCAAAAAATGGGATTTGGATAAATGTGGATGAACGCTTACTGTAACACCCCAATATTTCATAGTATGTTATCTCTTTAAAGTAATTAAATAACTTGCGCTACACGTAACACCGAGTTCCAGCACACCACAACTTACCAAAATAGTTGTTCAAAAAGCTGTTTTGAATAGTAATAACTTCATTTTGAATTTAATAAACTCTATATAATTTTAAAATCAATATTATTTGTTTATTAAATATAATATAGGAACAAATTCAAGTTTTTAGATAAAAGAAGTATTTTTAAAAAATGTAATTTCCCAGCCTTTTAATGGAGAACCCTATTTTAATACAATATTTGACACTTTTTTATATTAAATTTGACAAAATAAAATTTATCTTTAAAATAAGGACACAAAATATATTTTGGATAAATTTTCGGTGCTTTTCTGATAACATTCATATTTTGATGAATAGTGAAAATAGTAATATTTATTTTAAAAACCACTTTTTTAATCAAAATAATTTATAGTGTTAAATTATACATTTGAATGGTTTTTAAGTATAATTATATTATATTTTTATCATTTAATCCAATAATGTTCATTGAATGTAATTTGACATTTAAATTAGACATAGACACATATCAATCATTTGATAGTTTTTACTTCTCAAAAACCCACTTTTTGGTTTTGACAATGGGATAATTCTTTTAAATTAATTAATAAAACTTATATGTTTTGAATTTTGTAAATTAGAAATAATATCTGAATTTGGAATGTCAAAATTAGATTTGGGTGAAGTTTTGTTAATTTTTTAAAAACATTCTATTTTTTGATGAATAGTGAAAAACTCTACGTTATTGTATAAAGCCAACGTTTTATTTAAATAATTATTTTTAATTTAAATTTATCTTAAAGTCAAAATAGATACATAATACCTCTATTAGTCCAATTTCATTAATTGAAGTCATTTTATAATATGATTAGATATATAAAATTTATTGAACTTTTTACCGTCTTTTACTCACCTTTTAGGCACATTAGCAAATTTGAATAAAACATAATTTTATCGCTTCTGTGAATTGAATTTAAAAAATATAATAGACATGGTTGATATCAGTAAGTAAAATGTGGTTCAATGGGGTGAAAATAATTTTTTTTAATAGTAACTTTTGAATTTTATTTACCACGGTTAAAAGTAAATTGAGTAATTAAAGGTAAAAATAATATTATAATTACCCCAACACATGTCCTAATTATATTGGATAATTTTATTTAGACAATAATGTACCTTAGTACAAAAATAAGATTCTTTTGATTCACTTGGATTAGATTATGAAATTTATTATTATTTTATTTAAAAAATATTTAAAAGTGTTAAATTCAAAGATTAATAACTAAACCATTTTTAGTATAGGGTTATACATAAAATAAATTCGACTATAAATATTCATTATAAAGATAAAAATATTTCCTAAATCATGGTATATTTTTCATTATTTATATACATTTAATAATTAAATTTATTTATGACACAATGATGATGTAGTAATTAACTTATTAATGAAAGATTAAAATAATAGATATTATAAATATCATAATAAATGTATGTTGTATCTTTTGATCCATTCCCTAAATTTTACAGGTTAATATTACATTTTAGGGTTTATTTATATATTCTATTCTATGTAATCGTGTTTTTTTCATTCAAAAAAACAAAATACAAAATAGTGTCAAAATTGATATAAATGAGTATTTAAAACCAATACTATGTTATTAAATGATATAATATTCCTAAAAATATATGGTTCGGCCAAAGGACTTATATAATAATTGATATGTAATTAATTAACCACTTGAGGTTTCCTTGGAATTTTATAGTATGTATATTAATCATGTAATATAAAAATACAAGAAGGCATGGTAAAAGATAAACTGTTTAACTAACTATTAAATCTAAAAGATAATATTAATATGTTGACCTAATGTTGTCAAAAACCTATTTCTTGAGATGATATAGACCCATCCCCACCGTATCCATGAAATAAATCCATTTGGTTCTATTAGAAACCGAAAATAAGTTTAGAATAAATTAATATTTCAGGATTTTTCCTAAAGTGCCCATCACCTCTCTTATAAAAGGGTACTTCCCCTTTTCTTCATTACACACCTCCAAAGTTATTTGGATTGGCCAAAACCTGATAAAATCTCTTAATAAATACCATCACTTCATCCTACAGTCCATAAAAAGATCAGAAAGATATCCTATGGAGCCCGTTTTTCAAATCAAATGGAAGAACCCGAAGAAGAGGTAATTATTTCATCACCTCATTCAAAGTTCTTTTTCTTCTTCCACTTCTTATTTATTTGTTTTTTTTCATACCAAACAAATACCTCCAGTACCATCAACATACTGTGATGTTATTATAAATATGGTATATCCATATTCATTATTCTATTCTTCTTATGAATGACAAATTCACCATACGTGCGTACGTACGGTTTACCGTCTGCACGTCATGTTGTAGATTGTTATTCAACACTTTATTATTTCGATGGGTATAATAATGCGTATAATTGATGTAAATATTAAATATAACATGTTAATGATTCTTTATATATAATATTTCATCCAATTATATACGATTTCTCCATTAATCGAATGATATCGTCACTCGTGCATACTTACGGCTTACTGACTCCATGATGCGATGAAATTCATTTCCACATTCACCATTCAACGATGATTATAAAGATATATAAAAAATTTATAAGTATGTAATAAATTAAATAATAATTCTACTAGAAATATATATATATATACATATTTACATATATATCAATCAGTTACTTCCGTTCAATACGATATGAAAACGGAAACGGCATTTATGCGTATGTACGACCTACTATCTCTATAAAGAGCGTTTTCCATTTCATATATCTATATATAATAAATAATTATATTCTGAATATATATAATATAATTTATTTTTATTCTGAAATCAATTAAATCATGATATAAGTTATATGATCAAGAATAACATGTTAAAACATGTATGATAAAGAAAGCGATTATTAACCAAAATGTTATTTTAACATATAAATTATTATTAAATGGGTAGTATAAAGCCATAATTGAATCGAGTATGATATGATAAATATTTATATGGTTCTTTTATAACTTAATAACACACTATGGTCATTGTACAAGAGGTTAAACATTCCCTTGACCAAAGGAAAGTACAAGGTAATGGTTAATTCCTCAATCTCATTATTATTCATGATTTTTTATGTGTAAGTATTTATAAGGACCTTTTTCACATCCATGTCCATGTTTCATGAAAATTCTTTCATAATGAATATTTTATGGTTTTGGGGAAGTTACACTTTGTCATGATTAGAATTTTAAATGTTTTAATTATTTATTTTTGTAAATCTTTTTAATTAATGACCATGTTTTTAAAATGATTTTAAGGATTTATTTATATGGAAATGATTCTTATAAAATTTTAATTCCTTTATAATGTTTCAAAGTGGTATGGGATTATTTGATTCAAAATTATATTTTAAATGACTTCATTTATAAATGTGTGACTTTTAAATGATTTCACAAAAAATGAAATGTCTCTAAAATAGTTTTACTAATAATTTTCAACTATGTCAACATCCTTTACTGGAAATTATTCTTGATTGAAGTTGATTTATTATAATACAATCTTCCATATTGTATTGAATGAGTTATGATAGTTTGGATGTGGATGTGCTATTTTTATACCATTCACGGTTTATTGTTAAAGTATTAACATTTCGAATGCTAGTTTTAATATGAATGTTTATGTTATGTTTCAAAATTTTCATATGAAGAATGAATCGGACTTATTAAGTGATGGGTAGAGCTCACTATAGATCATCGATTCATTGATAGGTCTCAAGAAACAAATTATTGCCTAGGGCATATGGCTATGACAAAATTTCTATTTGTAGTCTTGGAACGAGGCCATAACTATGTGGTTATGATGTCTGACATTATGCACTCCATGATTATGAAATTAGCTTTGGATATTTATTGTGATTATTCGACTATTAGATATCCAATGAATAAATAAATTTCATTATTTGATTTTTCTATGCCATATTATTCTTTAGTTTATGTTTAAAGAGCTTGTGTTTCAATTTTATACCTTGCCATAAATATTTAGCATTATTTATAATAGATACCGCTAAATTGATTATCCTTACTGAGAATTTGATCTCACACCTTTCTTATTTTTTATTTTCCTTGGATTCCAAGAAGAATATTATGATTTATTTATTGTCTTAAGATAAGGTAATAATGGAGTTTACAAAGGATTATTTATGCTATGTTTTATGTTAGAAACTATAATGTAAAGTTCATGTATGTACTATATTTTACAAGACTGTTAAAATGATTAGTACATTGGGACTTAATTTCATATAATTATTCCAATGTATTTAAATAATGCACCGACATTGAGTAACTGGGGTTGGGGCATTACAGTTGGTATCAGAGGAAGTTGTGCAACAACTATGGAAATATATTTAGATAAACTCTAATTTTGAAACATTACTCTAAGATAGAATTTGAGGATTAGTATATATGAACTTCCTAGAATTTTGGTATTTAGAGATTTGGTAAATTTTCAACGAAATACATCCCTGTCTAGATACAATAAGGTTGAGATGGCTCTGGCACAGATGTATCTAGGTGTAAAACCCAAAACACCCTTTGATCTAGACTCGAACAGGAACTGGTGCATGAGAATGGGACTTTTTACACTATTTATTACAAGACTGCAAAGGGATATGCTTAGGATAATTCATATTTTAGTTAAAAACCATTATGAATGATTTATGAGTAAATATTTGAGCAAAGAAACCATTTTTATGATTACGATACTAGATGTGTTTAAATATTCCATTAATGTTGAGAATTTTTCTGGTTTTTGGATTGTAAATTATGACATGATCTATCCTAGTGTATGTCTCCATTTATAAATGGTGCCCAGTAGAATGAATGAGAACTCTAGAAATATTCATGATCCAATGAGTAATAAGGGTCATATCTTTCATGGTCTTCAGAAAATATTTAGAATATAAATAGTATCCCACATTTTCTCATCATATGAAGAAATAGTATCGTTTATTACTAAGATGAGTAATGAATTCTATGAGTCGTATGGATTTTAGGGGAATCCAGAAAAGAAGAGGATGGTAGAGAAAAATATGGATAAAGGGAAGAAGGTAAAAAAGTATTTTCTTATATGTGATAATGTGGAAAGAATCAACCTTGGAAGTTCATAAATAGAATGGGAGTTTGTTATATGTGTGGAAAAAGGACACCAAGTTCGTGATTGTAAGGTTAATAAGAAGGTTACGAATGTACAATGCTTCACTTGCATGGATTTGGGACACTACGCGAATCAATGTCCCAATTATTAGAGTATACCCCAAATGATGCTATTGGATAATAATCAAGTTATGATACTAACAAAGATAAAGAGGAATGATTTGTGTTATGAAGTTGTTGTTAAATAATTTTGTCATTTGAGTACAAGATATAATAATCATAAAGTATATAAGGATTGTAATATAGTATGTTTTCATTACAGATTTGAGATTTTCTGGTACCATGTAAAGTGACACACTTCCAAGTTATACCATTTAGAAAATATATGGTTGGGGGAAATATATCCCTTATTATGTTTTTGAAACTGAGATAATGATTTCAGAATATGATATAATTGAGTTCGATAAATTATATTGGATATTATTGACTTCCTTGGAAGTGATTAATTGATTGTTTATTCCTTCATTGTTGGATTTTACATCATTTTTGGATTTAAGGAGTATATCTGGTATTCTAATGGAATAAGGGAGAATGAACGTATTCAATAAAGTTTTATGGTAATTTAAGATGTTAACATGTTTTAATAGAATACATGGTGAATTTATTCACATGTTATTACGTGAAAAAAGATATCTTCATTATGTTTACATTCCTTATAAATTTTGGACTGTGAGTTTGGGTAAAATAATTTTGGTTAAGTCTAAAGGTTGGAACGAATTATGTTGGACATTGGATACTATTGTTTAATGTTAAAACCTTTCTTAATATTATTTTTGGATTCTTATAAAAGGGACAACCCGGAGTTTGGGTCACAACATGTCACATCCGACAATTCTGCGAGACTTGAACCTGCAACCGAAGGGCGACACAGGTGCATAACCCACCTCTAGCCTATGTGATGTCCTCATTTGTATAATTTATTTTTTATAATGGTCTGAAAGATGATTTATAAATTAATTTCTTTGGAACCCTATTTGATTAAGATAAATAGAATATTTTTGATTTCTATTATCTTTTAGAGTGAGTGATGACTTTGGGGTAGAAATAAGTTGAAGGATGGAACTCTACTTGTCAATTACTTTTTTCTCTATTTATATGAAGAAATTAATTCATAAACATAATAAAAGAGAACTTAAAACCAAAAATGTGTTATCATAATACCTTATGTTTTATTGAACTGATGATATTTTAAGACATCATAGATTTATGTCTTTGAGGCCCTCAATATTCCATTTATTGTTCACTTTTTTGTGATTGATGACCTCAATCACTACATATAAGTATTTAAATTTTCCCTCTTATTAGGTGTCTCTAATTTTCCCCATTTTTCACTTATTCGACATCATAATTTGGTGGTAACATTTTCATTTCCCTTTCCCTTTAATTATGAATAAATATTATTAACCAATTTTTTGATGTGGCTTCTCCACAATTGTATTTTCTATTTTTAACCTATTATTTTCAAAGAAAATTTTCCAATTTTGGGGATGAAATTTATTGATGTAAGTTAGAATGTACCACCCCATGATTTCATAGAATGATATCTTTTTAAAGTAATTCAATTACTTGTGCTACATGCCACCTCGAGTTCGTGCGCACCGCAACATACCAAACTGGTCGTTCAAAAAGCGCTTATGAATATTACTAACTAAATTATGAATTTTATAAACACTATATAATTTTAACATCCATATTTTTTGTTTCTTAGACATAATATAAGAACAAATTCAATTCTTCCAATAAAAGAAGTATGTTTCAAAATTGAAATTTTACCGCCTTTAATTGGAGAACCCTTTTTATATCCAATATTCAAAACATTTATATATTCAATTTGACAAGACAAAATTATTCTTTATAAGCAGGAAATAAAAATTTATTTTGGATAAATTTTTCGGTGCTTTTCTGATAACATTCATATTTTGATGAATAGTGAAAAATAAAATATTTTAATTAAAAACAACTTTTTTAATCAAAATAATTTATAGTGTTAAATTATACATTTGAATGGGTTTTCTGTATAATTTTAATATTTTTTTATCATCTAATCCAATTTTAGTCATTGGATGTAATTTTACATTTAAATTTGACATAAACACAAATCAATCTTTTAATAGTTTTTACTTCTCAAAAAATTGCTTACTGGTTTTGACAATGGTAATATTTTTTAAAATTATTTAATAAAAAATAAATGTTTTTAATTTGATAAATTATTCATCATTTTTGAATTTGGAATATCAAAATTAGCTTGGCGTGAATTTTTTGTATTTTTCTAAAAACATTCAATTTGTAATGAATAGTGAAAAACATTACGTTACTGTATAAAGATGACTATTTATTTAAATATTTATTTTTAATTTAATATTAATTTAAAGACAAAATAGATAAATAATACCAATATTATCCAAATTTAATTAATTGAAGTCGTTTTATAATATGATTAGATATATATAAAATTTTATTGAATTTTTACCGTCTTGTACTCGCCTTCTATGCACATTAGAATGTTTGGATAAAACATAATTTTACATATTATATGAAATGAATTTAAAAAATCTGAGAGACACGGTTGATATTAGTAAGTAAAATGTGGTTCAATAGGATGAAAATAATTTTTGGTGAATTGTCACTTTTGAATTTTATTTACAATGGTTAAAAGTAAATAGTGTAATTAAAGGTAAAAATAATATTATAATTACCCCAATACATGTCCAAATTCTATTGGATAAGTTTATTATAACCAAAATCAACCTTAGTACAAAAATAATATCCTTTTGATCCGCTTGAATTATATTAGTAAATTTATTATTATTTTATTTAAAGAATAGTTAATAGTGTTAAGTTCAAAGTTTAATAACTCAATAATTTTTAATATAGGGTTATGCATAAGATAAATTCAACTATAAATATTAATTATAATGATAAAACTATTTCCTACATTATGGTATTTTATTTATAATTTTTAGACATTAAATAATGAAATTTAATTATAACACAATGATGATGTTGTAATTACCTTATTAATGAAAGATTAAAATAACTGATATTATAAATATCATAATGAATGTTAAATGACACTTTTGATGAATTACAAAACTTTTATTGGCTAATATGACATGTTAGGGTTTATTTAATTTATTTGTTTCTAATTAATCAATATTTTATGACATTCAGAAAAACCAATTACTAAATAGTGTCAAAATTGACATAATTGAGTATTTAAAACCGATGCTATATTATTAAATGATATAATATTACTAAAAAATATACAGATTGGAAAAATGACATATATAATGATATATATGTCATTAGTGAACCAATTTAGGTTCTATTGGTAGTTTATAGTTTGTTTATTAACCATGTAATATAAAAATACAAGAGTCCTCGTAATTGTTAAACCATTTATTTAACAGTTAAATCTAAAATATAATGTTAATATGGTGACCTAAACTTGCCTAAAACCTATTTTTGAGAGTATTTATACCCCTCCCTACCTTACCCTCTAAGTAAATATATTTGGACTTATTATAAACAGAATATAATTTTAGAATAAATTAATATTTCATGTTTTTCCTAAAGTGACCCCCACCTCTTTTATAAAAGGATACTTCCCATTCTCTTAATTTCACACCTCCAAATCCATTTCAATCAGCCATAACCTGATAAAATATCCTCCCAATTACCCTCAAATCATCCTAGAGTCCTTACATTGGTCATAAAGACAACCTATGGATCCCTTTTGTTCAAATCAAACGGAAGAACCCGAATAAGAGGTAATTATTTCATCACCTCTTCCAAAGGTCTTTTCTTCTTCCACATCCTCTTTCTTTTTTGTTCCGATACAAAAATAATAACTCCAATACCTTCTAAATAATTTGATGTTATTATAAATATTTTACTTCCACATTCATTATTTTCTTCAACCTATGAATGAAAAGTCTCCATACGTTCGTACGTACGACTTACCGTCTGCACTTTTGGTATAGTTTGTTATTCAACACTTTATTATTTGTATGGGTATAATAATGAGTATAATTGATGTATATAATAAATATAAAATGTTAATTATTTTTTATATACAATATACCATTCAATTAAATATTATTTTACCGTTAATATATTGATATCATTGCTCGTGTGTAAGAATGACTTACCGTCTTTACGATGCGATTAAATTCATTTCCACGTTCACCATTCAATGATGATTATAAATATATATTATTAATAATTAAGTAATATATTACATGATAATTCTAATATAAATATATATATTTATATTTATATATGTATTTATTTACATATATCTCATTCACTTACTTCTGTTCAATACGATATGAAAACAGAAACGACGTTTATGCATACGTACGACCTACTGCCTCCATAAACAGGTTCTTAAATTTAATATATCTATCTATTTTACATACTTATATTCTGAATATATATGATTCATAAATATTGTTTAATATTATTTAATCAGTTAAATCATGATATAAGTTATACGATCAAGAATTACAAGTTAAAACACGTATGATAAAGAAAGCGATTATTACCTAAAATTATATTTTAACATAGAAATGATTATTAAAGGGGTAGTATAAAGACATAAATGAATTGATTATGATATGATAAATATGAATATGTTTCTATTATAATTTGATAACATACTATGTTCATTATATAGGTGGTTAAATATACCCTCAACCAAAGGAAAGTACAAGGTAAGGGTTAACTCCTCAATCTCATTATTATTCAACATTTTCTATGTTTGAGTATTTACTGGAACCTTTTTGTCATCCATGTCAATGTTTCATGAAAATATTTTCAAAATGATTATTTTATGCTTTTTAGGAAGGGACACTTTATCAAGATCATCATTTTAAATGTTTGAATGTTTTATTTTTTAAAATATATTTAACTAATATCCATGTTTTAAAAATGATTTTAAGGATTTATTTATATGGAAATGATTGTTATAAAATTTTAATTCATTTTAAATGTTTCAATGTGGTTTGGGAAACAATTATTCAAAAATACCCTTTAAATGACTTCCTTTATAAATCTGTGACTTTTAAATTATTTCGCAAAAATTGACATTTCTCTCATAGAGTTTTACTGATCATTTTTAACTTTATCAACATCATTTTCTGGACGTTATTCTTGACTGAGATTTATTTATTATAATACAGTCTCCCATATTTTATTGAATGATTTATGATATGTGTGACGGTGGATGTGCTATTTTTATACAATTCATGATTTATGGTTAAGTTATTGAAATTTGTTATTCTAGTTATAATACGAATGTTTATGTTATGTTTCAACATTTTCATATGAGAAATTCATTGGGCTTAGTAGGTTATGGGTGGAGACCGCTATAGCTCCTCTATGCATCGGTAGGTCTCATGAGAGAAATTTTTGTCTTGGAACAAGGGCTTCACAAAATTTTTATTTGTAGTCTTGGCACGATGTCTTGACTATGTGGTTATGATGTTTGTAAACATGCATTCCATCATTATAAAATTAGCCATTGATATTAAAAGTGATTATTTGACTAGTAGAATAACCATGTGAATAAGAAAATTTCATTATTTGATATATCTTTTCCATGTTATTCTCTATTTTATTTCTAAAGGGATTGTGTTTCAATTTCATACCCTTCCATAAAATTTTATGATTATTTATGATAGCTACTACTATATTATTTATCCTTACTGAGCATCTGAGATCACCCCTATCTTATGTTTTATTTTCCCCGGATTCCAAGAAGTACATTATGATTTATATAAAGGTTTAAGCTAAGGGAATAATGGAGTTATAACAGGATTATTTATGTTGTGTTTTATGTTAGAAACTGTAATGTAATGTTCAGGTATGTAATCTATTTTCCAAGATATCTAAACCGATCGGTCAACGAGGACAAGATTTCTTGTAATCATGCCAATTCAATAAAATAATTCACTAACTCAGGGTAACTAGGGTCGGGGTGTTACAATGACAACAATGATAAGTTATTCATTAGTGAAGGAACTAAATCGATGATGGGGTGGTTATGGGAATTTATCTTCCATGTTCATGGTATTCAATGACCAATGCGTATCAACCCATGAATAGGTTAACCCACAGATCGATTGTTCTTGTGAGAGGTTTCATTTTGTGTGGATTTAAGAGGAGATCATCTTTGTGATTTTTTGGTTAACCCCTCTAATGGCAATAAACACGATCGACATGAACATTGAGTGAGGATCATTCAATCTTTGATGATTTTTGCATATTCCTCCCTCCATTCTCTATTCATCATGCACAACCTTTACATGGACCATAACATAATGCTTGGAGATCAAACGGTCATTGCTCAATCAATCCTTAGAGAAATGATTTGATGTTGTGGATTTTGGATGGACATTGCATGAAAATGGTTTGATAGTGATGGTGGTGACCAGAATGAGGCGGTGCGGGAAATATCACCACTCGAATGATATTGTGTTGTTATGGATTGCAACAAGGTTTAGAGCACCATGTATTCAAGAACATGAACCAAGTGTTACCAAAACACCCTACAGATGGAAGAAATGACCAATGGAGTGCATCTAATGGTCCGTGGAATGTTCTGTTGGGCCTCCAATGGCGACGACACATGGATGGTGCGGCATCGTGCCGCAGAAGAGCTCGTGGTAGAATCCACATGGTTGCCGCATGGAGGAATCCACAAACCCACATACATAGTGTTATCTAGAACCATGTCTCCACTATGGGTTGTTCCCAAAGACCTGGTCCACTGTGTAGACTTGTGGGAATGGTAGTGGCACTAGCTGGTGCTACCTGGTGCACAACAGACACGACACAGTAACATCTGATCCAGAGGAGATGGCCCACTCAAAGGTGGGTTGAGTTGCTGCTGGCAGGCCACTCCCAGCTAGGTTGGTCATTTCGAACCTAGGACCCAATGGGACGGGCCCATTAGGTCGGGTCAGACGTGGGTCAGACCAGACCCAGACCACATTTCACTAAAATAGCTATAACTTCTAAATTGAGCGTTCGTTTTATGATCCATCATTTGTCTTGGAACCCTTTGAACAATATGGCCCTTTGGATATACACTATGTAAGTTTTTTTAGGAAGTTACAGTATGGCCTATTTGGTTTGATGAGTAGGCTCTCCCGGTATGGACAGACATTGGGAAGAATCAGGTGATTCTTATAATGATATGTTAGGAGGGTTACTCCCTTGATAAGACAAGGTGCGAGTATTCCTTATCCCTCTGCTTTGGTAGAGATGGGACTCACCACATTTTGGGTTCAAGATCATTTTTCTTTGAGTGGTTTCCTTCGATAGTGTCACTCCTCTATAGGATTAGGGTGCGAGTTCTTAGAGGAGTTCGTAAAGAAATATTTGGTACTCTGTTGTCGTGCTAGGGAGAAGATCCCTTATCCTTGGATTCAGTACTCCCATATTGGACTAGGGATCATGTCCCCAATATCTAATGCATGTAGTTTCAGTACATCCCTACCAAATAGGGAGAAGGTCCTCTATTGTAGGATTAAATACTGCCCTATCGTTCTAGGGTGTGGGTCCACCTTACGCAGTGCTACAGCATAGTCGGTACTCCCCTGCCGTGCTAGGGAGCAATTCCTCTATCATGGGGTTAGTACTTCTTTAATGTACTAGGGTTCTAGTCCCCCATAGTGAACAAATTGATAGAGTTGGTACTCCCTTATATTACTATGGTGTGGGTTGTCTAGTCACAGTGTGGTACTCCCCTACCAGGTAGGGTGCAAGTCCCCTATTATTGGAGTCAGTACTCCCCAGTTGTACCAGGGTGTGGTTCCTCCACACATGAACTAACAGAGTTAGTACTCCCCTGTAATACTATGTTGAGGGTCCTCTAGTCACTGATTATTACACACATATCGGGTATGGTGCAGGTCCTCGATATACAATGTTGTACTCTCCTACAAATCCTCCATACGGGTCCTTCATAATTAGTACTACACTATTATAACCAAGGAATGAGTCCTCAATTACGGAGTCAAACTCCCTATCTTTAAGTAACGATGGGTAGCGGTTCCTCCATGGGATTGGATCTCCATCGACTGTAGGACACAGTTACGAGGAGCAGGCCTCTCAATTTGAAGAGATTGATACCTATGTAGGAGTTAGTGCTCCCTTATTAGACTGAGGTGTGGGCCACTCCTTTCAAGAGTGAATAAAGTATTTCAGGATAGACTGAAGCAATTCTCTCTCAAACTTTATCAGTGGTGAGGGGTGGGCCTCATCACATGGGTTTTCCTAGTCTTGCATAGGGAACAAGGCTGTGTTGATTATACATCCAGTGTTGGGAACTAGAATCAGACTTAGTAGAATGTTCCCAATAATCCATATTCTCTCTAACATAACATTTGGAATGGTAGGATTGTACCCGATGGAGTGCATCTCTCGGAAGGGTTCCATAAGGGATGGATGAGCTTGTGGAGTGTGATCTCCTAGTTAATGTTTAAAGACATAGGCCTTCAATAAAAATCCTAATGTTGGTTTTGTGGTTGGGACCACATGTTTTCTTATTCGTTGAAATGAGTATATCTATATGTTCATGGTATATGTATGGGAATATGCCTAAGTAGAGAAGACTATTCATTAATTTTTTGTTTGTATCTTGTCTTTTACCTTTTCTGTTTTTGGGGTTCCCTAGTGTGTGTCATTTTACTCACCCTTGTATGAGATTTTCCTGCACGTGTCATGTCTTATGCATACAACTGATATTCTGACAGAGTCCTGGGGGGTCAAGGACCTGGTGGTGTTTAGTGAGATGCAGCATATGGGGTGTACTTCTATAGCTTTAGGCAGCTCCCATTCACCATACCCTCAGGTGGGCTTCCCATCAGACGAGCTTCACGAACATAGAGTTTTTTTTGTTCTATTTTTCTTTTGGTAGGCTTGTATACTGGAACTGGTTTCCACCCTATACATTACTTTCCATTGTACTCTAGTGGTGTTTTACATAGGGGATTACATGCATGGTTTACATGGATTTTTTATTCTAGAACCATTGGTTGGGAGTTGTGTGTTTGTGTAGAGGTACATCGAAATTTCTTTTCATTAGCATGATAATACCTTCAGCGCTAGTCTCCAGCCTGAGGCCTTTGGGAGGCGTGCTTGGGGTAGTCGTGGCAAGGGCACCAGTGGACCATTCATGACAAATTGGTATCAGAGGTGGTCAGTTATACCTCCAATACCCAGGGTCTAGTGTTTTTGGTTTTGGAAAATGGTGTTAGTGTTTCTGGTTCGGCTTTCAGGATAGGGACTCCAGTGTTGGTGCTTCTGCCAACATATCAATACATTAGAACTTTGGATACTTTCTTTTCGACTAAGTACATGGAAAAACTAGTTACAGGGAATTAAAGGGAACATGCATCATGTAGGAATGGTTTTTCTTTCCATTTCCTTCTTGAGTCATCCCTCCATATATACTCTATTATTTTTTGTTCATCTTGACTTTTTCCAGGATTCCTCCATGATGACAAATGCCTAAGATTCTATAGTGTGATCATGATTATGAACTTCCCAATGATGAGGCTTCAGTGCAGGGCACTGGTTATGGGGAATTTCCCCTGGGTGGTCTACCGGCAGTGCTAGCACCCACATATTACTATATTTTACCAGCAGTTCAGGGGGAGGATTCACATAGGTTGAGTGTGCTACCCGAGTTCCAGAGGCATAGACCTCCCGGGTTCTTAGGAAATACAGATCCTCATGTATCAAAGGATTGGCTAGAGGTGGTTACATGAGTCTTCCGTCAAGTGAGGAAGACTCTTGACCAGATGGAGATCTTGGCCACGAGCCTTCTTTAGGGCATGGCAGTCAGATGGTGCAGCATTGTGATACAACATGATGGAATGAAACCAACTTGGGAGGAGTTCGAACAACTCTTCTGGGAAGTGTTTTACCCATCCATACTAAGGTCAGTACACATCTAAGATATTCTACACCTAGGGAATGGAAACATGATGATAGCAGTGTACTCTACAAGATTCAAATATCTTTTTCTCTACTCTACAGATATGGTGCATGACCCTTACTTCAGGTCCCATAACTTCAAGAAGGGACTACATAGGGAGATCAATGTGTCATCCATTTTCTTTAGCATTCCAACGTATGATAGGGTATTGGAGTGAGCCCTGATGGTTGAGAGATACCTAGAGGAGGAGTAGATGGATATGACCTATAGTAGAGGTCTTGAGGTAAAGGCATCTGCTGGAGCGAGCAGATGATATGTGAAAGGATAACGTTGTAGGTGGCATAACCATTCCCAAACATAGACGCGTTGGTCGGTGGCATAGGAGCAGTTCCACAAAGAAGATCAGCCACAAGAGAGGCATCGTTATTATTGCAACGTCCGGGGGAATCTCTCTAGAGATTTTCCAACCCATCATTATAATAAGATGGAGCTGGATGATAAGCCACCTTGGTGGAGACAGTTTTTGGAGCAAGGAGTTCTACAAAATGGAAAGCGAGGCAGGGGAGCTGGATGAGCATCATGAGGTTTTCCGTGCTAGGCTCAAGGAGCTGGAGAGTTTGGGAAAGGATAGCTGTATGCGGCCATGGTATATGACTAATAAGGTCTAGGAGAGATTCAAGGTGTGATTTTTTTCTTTTCTTTTGGCTGCTATTTTAAATAGATAAAGGTGCTGGACGTTCTAATTTTTTTCTAGTTCAATTTGAGACATCAAGGTTCTGGTTCGACTGTGGACATAACCCTTATTATTAGAGACTTATGATGGAGGATACCTGTTGATCACAAAGTAGTGCTGATAATGTGACCTGAATCTTGGAGGAGATAGTTACGGTTGGGATCTTGTAGTCATTGCGTCAACTCCTTACAACATCATTATGGTGAAAGGGAAACCTGAGTAGGCAAAGGTTGACTTTATTAGGTAAAGATTGTGGTGTATCTGTGATGGTAAGAAGGGTTTTCCATTATGGTGAAAGGGAAACCTGAGTAGCATAAGGAGGACACTTGAAAGGATTCCGGATTTGGATCGTTCTGTAGTTGTAGAGCTAGACCCCCCATGATATTTTCTGTAGTATAGAATGGTAACTTACCATCCATACTCAGCTAGAATACCAATTTTGTGTGTAGCAGTGTTTCTGTTTTACAAAGTTGTGTGACCACTAGTGGTTGTGGGTAGAGGGACTAGTAAGACATCAAATTCACTAATAGGTTTCTCTGTTTAGTTCAAAAATACCCATTCATGTTTAGCATCAACCCTAAAAAATATACGATTATGGAGGCTTTAGCGTAGTTTATCCAAGGATGGATGTGAACTATGAATTTTTTTCAGTATCCACATCAGGTTATCATAGAGGTGATCCTCTAAACCCAAGGATTGTTGATGGATCATAGTTCTTATTTCTTTTCCCACTCGTCGTAGCTAAAGAGACATGTTCCCATTGTTTCTTGATGTTTACCTAGTAGTAGCTGGACATGAAAGTGGTCAATCATAGTGGATCCTCTAGTTGTGTGATTTTACGTAGCGTAGAGACCATTGATGAAATAAGTTTTCTTCCCTTGATTTTAGTATTTTTTGGGATAAAAATCCTTAAGGTGGGAAGAATGTAATGTCCTAGAAATCCCTGGAAATTAATTTCAAAATTTAAAATGGATTTTTATGAGACCACGCCCTGAGATGGAATGTAATTGAAAGACCCAAAGTCACTGGAATGGATTTTTAAACATTTTTAATGTTTCTTAATTAAACCTAGGAGATATATTTTCTATATTTTGAAACCAGTGCTCAGATAAAAAATAATATGGCACTGTTGAACTCCGAATTGTGGGATTCTCGTAGAATGTAATTAACTTCGACAAGCATGGGTCCACCAGAATGGTTATTTTTCAAAAAATTTGAAGAAAAATTTAAATAAAATAAACTTGATTTATTATTATATTTTTTCGGAATTTTAAAATGTTGAATCCTAAAGTATTTCCACCCAAGAATAACCAAAAATGTTTTTTATTACGTAAATAGTGTAACAACACTGCATCGTATCAGTAACAGAAAGGCGGTTAACACCCCTTAATTGTTTGACAACAATTAGTCATTGATGAGGTAGAGAGGAAAGCTCTATGTCTCTAGAGGATCATCTTCAAAGAATGATGAATGTCGAATGATGATCGCCACTAATGATGGATCAAAAAATCAACAAATGTGATTTATATCAAACATAGACGGATGAAGAAAATGTGGAGACATTATTCATCATTGAAAGAAATGAATCAAGGTTGGGGTTGTTATTGGAATTTATCTTCCCCATTATTGGTTTTAAACAATGAATGCGGATGAACCCATGAATAGGTTGACATGCAGTTTGATCATTCTTATAGGAGGGATTGTTTTGTTGGGTTTTAATGAGATAAATTCTTAGTGAATTTTTTTGGATAACCATTCTAATGGAAAGGAACATGATCGACACAAATAAAAATCAAGGAACATTCAAAATTTGTTGACTTGTGCATATTTCTCCCTCTATTCTTCATTTGTTGCGAGCAACCTTCACTTGGACCATGACCCATCACATGGCGATCGAACGTTCATTGTGAAATAAATACTTAGTGTAACGATTTGATTTCATGGATTCGGGATGGACATGGCATGACATGGTGCAATGGAAGTGGCGATGACTAGAATAAGGCGGTGTAAGAAATATTACTTCTCGAATAACTTTAGGTCAGGATGGATCACAATAAGTTTTAGTGCCCCAGGAGTTGAAGAACGCAACCTTAAGGTTCAAAAACACCCTCCAAATCGAATAATGGACCAATAGAGCACATATGATGGTCCTTGGAATGTTCTTTCAGGCTACCGGTGTAGGCCACGTGCTGGACGGTGCAGCAGCACCCCGCGGTGGAGCTGGAGCCGGTAGCCGCTCAGCTTCCATGTGGAGGAAGATGCAGTCCCCTTACGACGATGTTATCTGGACCCTCGGCTATGCCAAGGGTTGTGCCAGAAGACTTGATCTGCTACATAGACCAGTTGGTTGGGTATTAGCACCAGTATGTGCTACCTAGTGCACAATGGATGCAACACAGCCGAATCCAGTATGGAGGAGGCAGTCTGCTAAAATCTAGGGTGGGTAGCTTCTGGCGGGCCGCGCCTAGTCACTCGGGTTAGGCCAGAACCACGGCCCAGTGGGTTGGGCATGCCCCTACCAGTCCAAGATAGGCCTAGTCAGTTCGGGCTAGACCCATTGAACTAGGATGGATAAGGGTTTGGTTGAGTTAGTCTGATCGGGTCGGACGTGACCATTATCCAATCGGCCCCCAATTCGCTAAAACAACTGTAACTTCTAAGTGAAGCATTCGTTTGATGAGCCATCTATGGCGTTGGGATCCCTAGGACGAGACTGTCCTATTGAGATACTCTAATGAGTTTTTGAGAAAGTTAGAGGACAACCTATAAATTTGTTTGAATAGTAGTCTCCCCCAGTACAGGTTGACTTTGGGCAAGAATCAATGTGATTCTTATGATGAGTTGTTTGGATGGTTACTCCCTTGATGACTCATGGTGCCTGAACTTTTTATACCTATAATTTTGTAGAGATGGTACTCCCTATGTTTTGGGGGCAGTTTTATTTTCCTTTTATTGGTTTCCTTCCATACTGTTACTGCCCTGGAGGATTATGGTGTGGTTCCTCAGAGAAGTTCGTAATGGAAGAGTCGGTACTCCCCTGTTATTCCAAAATGCAGTTCCTCTATCCTTGAAATAGGTACTCCCCTATTCGAATAGGGTGTGGTTCCTCCATATCTAATTCATATAGAGTCAGTACTCCCCTACAGGGTTGGGATCAGTTTCTCTATTATAGGAATCATTACTCCCCTAACAATCCAAGCAGTGGGGCCTACTTACGCAATGCTATAGCAGAGTCAGTACTCCCCTTATTTTCTAGGGAGCGAGTCCACTAGAATAGGGTCAGTAATCCCCTATCGTACTTGGGTGAGATACCCCCATAGTAAAAAAATGATAGATTGAATATTCCCCTATATTACCAGGGTGTGGTTCTTCTAGTCACTATGCGGTACTCCCTTAGTGGGTAGGGTGTGGGTCCTCTACTGCAGTAGTTAGTACTCCCATGTCATACCAGGGTATGGGTCCTCCACACATGAACTGACAATGTCAGTAGTCCCATGTCATACTAGGGCACGGGTCCTCCAGTCATTGAGTAGTACTCCCCTACCTGGAAGTGTGTAGGTCCCCGATATTCGAAGTTGTACACCCCTGTCGATTCAGGGTGCGGGTCCATCATTAGTAGTACTCCCCTATTCGATCCAGGGTGTTGGTGCTCACGTACTGAGTCTTACTCTCCCATATTTGAGTAGGGATTATGAGTAGGTCCTCCATGGGAGTTGGATCCCACCTCGACTACAAGACACAGTTGTGAGGAGCGGACCCCTCCACTTGAAGATATCAATACATAGGTAGGATTTAGTGCTCCCTCGATGGATTGTGGCATGAGACACTCCTCTCATGAGTGACTGAGGTATCACAGGATATACAAGAGCAGTGATTCCTCAAACTTGTGCAGTGGTGTGGGCGGGACCTCTTCACATGGGTTTCCGAAGTCATGCATAGGGTGAAAGGTTGTGTCGATTTGACCACCAGTGTCGGGCACTAAAGTCAGACCTAGTTGAAGGTTCTAGATGGAGCATGTTGTCTCAGACATACCATTCTAAATGGTAGGATTGTACCCAATGGAGTACATCTCTCTTATGGGTTTCATAGAGGATGGCTAACCTCATATCTAGTGATCTCCTAGTTTGTGTATTATGAATTGGGCCTTTGATGAAAATCATGAAGCGAGCTCTATGATTGGTTCCACATGTTTTCTTGGTGGGTGAAATGAGTATATCTAAATTTTCATGGTATATGTATGGGAATATACCTGATTAGAGATGATTGTGCATCATTTTTTTGTTTATATCTTGTTTTTTACCTTTTTGGTTTTAGGGTCCCATACTGAGTATCATTTACTCTCCCCTTTATGGGATTTTCCCACACGTGTCATGTCATTTGTAGATGACTGACACATTGAAGGAGTCCAGGGAGGTTAAATAACATGTGTTGTTCCGTGAGATTAGACAGACAGGGTGTACTTCTATAGCTTCAGGAAGCTACCCTTCACACCTACCCTTCAATTAGTCTTCTCGGTGGATGAGCTTTAGGGACGTGGAGTTTTATATTTTTTATATTTTTCTTTGGGTGATATTTTATACTAGCCTAGTTTTATACCCTGTACATTACATTCCACTTCTACTCCAGTAGTTTTTCACTTAGTGGATTTCATTCATGGTTTCCTTAGCTTTTACTTTATAGTACCTTTGGTTGGGAGTTTTGTTTGTGTGTACAGGTACATGGAAAATGCCTCTCATTTCCAGGATAATGCCTTCGGAACTAGTCTCCAGCCTCTAGCCTTTGTGAGGTAGGCTTGGGTTAGTAGTGGCACAAGACCTGGGGATGGTTCTCGAAAACACCTTACCCAAAAGACACCCAATTCACCTCAAATGTGGGTTGATATGCATCCCTTCCTAACACACCCATTCATGTTTTAGAATCCCATTTTAGAAGTAGGAATCACCACACAATGTCTCAGCCAAAGATATCTGGGCTACCACATCTCATCTCGCTTGATGACACTTAGGTCGTCACACCATATCTCATCACATAACCCAAGTAGTGGGGTTTCATAAATGTAATGTAAATCAACCTCACACACTCCTCCTACCATGCATAACCCCTAAAACATATCAAATCACATCACTGCCTCACAAAATCACATATCACCAGAAAACAAATGGTCCAACAATATAAGTTAATCACCCACACCAACTCGTATCATCACTACTGCTTAAGGAATAGTGAGGAAGATGGGATAGCTAGTCATCTATGTCACTGCCATGCTGAATGTTTTGAAAAATACTGGATACCCTAAACCTCTAGACATTGGTAAGGTTATCTAACTTGGGAGGGGAATTTTTAAAAATAACCTAATTATACCAGATATATGATATCAAAAAATACCCAGCCTATGGGTTCACAAAACCTACTCTAGCACACACCACATCCCCTCCGCCATACCACACACCAACCATCAAAACTACAATCACCGCTATATGTAACACATCAAATAGCCTCCAGACGAGCCACATGATCCCACTTTAACTTACTAAGGATCTTCATTCACATTTATATTACCCATTCATTTATCAATAGATTTGTTTGATCCATTTTACCATTGATCCATTTCTATCCCATCTAATTTATTTATTATCTTTTTTTGTTCTCCTTTTTCATTTCAATTTATTTCATGGATAACTAGGCAACTGACACAACTATCCCATCTTAAACCACCATTGTACAACACCTCGCATCCACAATCATCACTACACCACTACAGACAAACCTACACACCACAAAAACTACACACCATTTATCCAAACCATATATCACAGTTTAACTACTGCACACAAAAACTAAACATCATATACACATCTCACCACCACACATCATCACTGAGGTGCACCGCAACCATTATTCAGTACATCACACATCCGCACACATCACATCCATGTAAACTAACCACTACATCAAATCCCCCAAAAATAAAATTACCCAACTGATAATTTCCATGACTTTACAAAATCTAGAACCACATAACGTAACACAACATATTTACCACACACAACTCCAAAACATCTCAACTTCCACAATTTATTTGAGGGATTTCATTTCATTACTTCTTTATTTAGCACGAGTGTTATCAAAAATACCAAACTTACATGGAATCAAATTTATTAGATAAATATACATTCATTGAATTTTATTTTCTATGCAGTCACACAACAACATAGGAAGGGTCATTACAACATGTCGTACACAATGAAAATAATGATTCTTACATCCATTATTTTAATCAAGGAATCAACATGGTTATATACATATAACAAATAACAACAAATCGAAATAAACATGCAATTACTCATTGATACCCATAAATATATGTAATTAAATTAATTATCTTATTATAATGAACCATAATATCCACCCAGTGGGAAGAAAAAGCATTCAATTCCTTCATATAACATATTAGTAGGAATGAGGATCCCTTACATCAATGAATCGTTCTGTTCTTATTGTGTGAAATATGGTGATGAATTAATATCAAAAAATGACAACTACACTAGAAAATATATATCAATTAGAACTACATCAAGGGTTTCCAAAAACATCACCCAATACAGACCCCAAAATATAAAAAAACATCATAGAGTATCCTTATAATAAGAAGAAAATAAAACATGGGTATAAAGATGAAGGATCTCAACACTAATCAATAACAAGTGACCACTGACCCCCAATGATGAAGAAAATAGAATATTGGTTGGAATGAATCCCCAAATAATATAGGGTTCTTCCACAATGAGAGAGAGATGTTCGGTTAAATGAGAGAAGAATATTTTAATTGTGTTTATAAAAAACCTATAACTCTCCCAATTTGTGGTTTAAATTTAATTTTATGGCATTAATTACACACTAATATATAACTTATTCTTGTAAAACAAATACCATGTTGTAAACCATATTTTCACCCAAAAACATGGTTCCTCATAATGGAATGAACTTACACCATAAATCCAACTTTTACTGTATAAACCCATTTTACAGTCTACCCTATTCCACACACACAGTTCATAAGATGTTGGATATGAAAGCCATAAACTATAAGCTTATAATGTATACCCTATTTTACACTATAAACCACCATAATTCTATAAAACACTAACTCTAACCCTATATGACCTCCTCCATACTTATCTGAACACTCTTCTACTATAAAAACATCAATGTAATGAGGTGGAAAATCATACACCATTATATTCGATAACTACAAAATTATTATATACCAACATAATAAAAACGAAGACCAAAAAAAAGAAAGGAGGATAAAAAACAATGACATGAGATATCTTTGAAGGCTCTAATTACATCACAACACTACCACCATCTAAAAAGCCCAAACCAAAATGCCCAAAAAACAACCCACATAACCATATCACCACAAAACCACATCACCACCTCAAACTGAGAACAACACCACACCATTTGAAATAAACCAAAAACCAACTTATATCTACATATACATCCAAATAATCTTCTCAACCTACACTAATAAGAAACATGTCACTTCCACAATCATCCTACAGAAAATCTTTAAGCACCAAATCATTGAATTACATATTCCATGTCAAAATATTATCCACTTTAGCTGCCACAAACTCACTCTCATTTTATTAATCTAGTAAAGGTATACAATTTCTTGATTAGGAATAATTTATTCCCTTATTTCTTATGTTGAAATATTTACCACACATCAAACATCAATAAAAAAACACATCTCATAACACAATAAGATCCAATTGTCTCATTATCTTGGAAAAACAAAAAAGGGGAAATAAAAAACTAAATAGCTCTAGCTACTAACCATGCATATACATATCATACTCCCAATTACTCTCCACTAAATCACCATTCCTCCCAAACACATGAACTAAGGTGATGGTTTTTCCACACAATACCTTCTCTCAGTGATCCTAGATCTTTACTCATCACTCTATAAACTGCATCGAATCAATGATATTTAAGTCTCTATATTCAATAAAATTGGTCTCCTCATGTAGACTATTATGATTCTAGGACCTGTGAACAATTAAATAGATCCCTTATAGATATGGTGGTAGTGCTAACCAATATTCCACCATATTAACTATCTCCATAACCTCAAAGAAATCAATAAACTGAGGAAAAGGAAACCTCTATTTCCCACATCAGGGGTATACTCTCAAGAACAAATGGTCTTCCACCACAAATTAAAAGGGTCTATTCTATGATTAGAATATGTCTATTAAAAATTTTCTCATACTCTCATACTCAATCAAAGTAATTAGAACATCACTTCTGTGATCTATGCCACATTGGGACCAAGAACAGTTGATTCTATGACCTCCATCTAGCATAATGGTGTATGACATGGCCTCCCATATAATACCTAAATTTTTTCTACCCCAATGAATTAGTGATAAATGTTTTATCATGTAATATAAAAATGATGAATGTGACTTTAACATGATCCACCAAATTCTCGTATAAAATCTCGCATTATATCTTCCAGCATCCTGATGTTATGCTCCAACTTCCTATCATTATAATAGTGTAAAAGAGGGATAATATGCAACATGGAACCAAAACCATTCTATAAACTCTTTTATTACCTTGACGTAAAACAATTATCCATATCTGAGATGACAGTCATCAACACCCTATGATTCATAACCACATCTTCCACATAATACCTTGTAAAAACATTCATGGAACATGAATCACGAATCCAATGAAAATGATATAACTTTGTCATTTGGTACCTTATCACCAAAAACGAATTACAAACTCCATGATCCTTGGGTAACAAAGTGAATTAATCCATTTATATTTTCCACCCACTTCTTCTCACAAACATCTAATTATTGGAGGAAGAATCTCAAAACATGGTTCTTTGCTTTAATATAGTGTAAAATTAAACACATTTCCAAAAACTCTTCCACCAACCATTTCATCCCCAGAAACCAAATATCCACCTACATATATGATAAATATCAGTCTCCCCAGGATTAAACATTACATTTTAGTTAATAAACTCATAGATAAATCCCATGTGAATCACATACAAAATATATTACCTCCTAGGAAACAACTTTTCGTTCTGACCATCCTCCAACTATCCATCTAGAGATTCACTATGGCCATCACGATCACATATCTCCTATACCTATGAATCTACCCACTAATACTCTTCTACATTATGCATCAAATAATAACTTATTGTCATATGATAATGAAAAACTCATCTAATACTCTATTTGATGTCAAGATGCATCACTGAATGATCCTTCATCTGTTTTAAAACCTTAGAATATTCTCGAACCACATCTCCTCAATAATTCTGACTCAATACAGTAGAAAATAATTTCCAATTTATTAGGGTGTTAAATCTATGAGAGTTTTAGTAATAAAGAAAATCCTACCACCTCTATGGTCATTAATTAAAATCATACTATAAGAAAACATATATATGGATATTATGGTCTATGAAAAACCACAAATCTTCACTGATGTGTCATTACAACTACAAATTTAGGCCAAACACAAATTTGGATAGTTCCATATCATGGGTGGAATAGGTATACTCATTTGGATGAAACTTCATATACCCTTTTAAGAAATATTTTCACTGATGTATCAACATGCCTCTCAATCCCAAATGGGTCACATCAAGAAAAACTCAAACATAAATCCATCCTTATGAAACTGAGGAATTTGAGGACTAAATCACTTCTCCTTTATGTAATTGAACACTGCATGAAACTGGTCTCTATAAAAAATGAGTGTTATTTTGGGTTAATTCTATTAGTAGGGTTACAACTCAATAAAATTAAACCACAAACATTAGATAATAGCTTGTGAGAGATAGAATAATACGAACCCCAACCATATTATAGGGTTATGGCTAAGAAAAAACATCCTCTATCTTCGAAAGGTCAATTGCTACACCATTTTAGTAAACCACATGTCTAAGGAAATGCAACTTTAAAATCAAAAATATACATATTGACAATATCCCATCAATTTGGTGGTGTCATGGATTCAAAAAATGTCTATTACATTCTCTACATTCTCCCACCATTACATAGATTATATCTAGATATCATTGAGGAATATGACATTGAACTCGTCTAAAAACTCATGTAACATAGGTTTCATAACCCCATGAACATGGTTAGTATATTTATTACACCAAATGGCATGACCACAAACGTGAATTTTCCAAACCTCCACCTGAAGGTAGTATTCGGTAATTCCTCATCCTTCACCCTAAATTGATGACATCCATGGCATAAATTAATCTTTGAAACCCAATAATATCCTCTATGATACTTGAAAATATCACCTATCATTTAAAGAGTGTAACAGTTATTAAACATAACTAGATTCAACCTCCAATAGTATGTTCCCAAAATTTTATTATAATCAACCTTCTTGATGAAAAACAATAGGGAATGCCATTGTGGAAAATTATTCCAAATAAAAACTCACTCCATCAGATCATCTACATCCAACCTTAACTCTCATGGCTCTATAGGCACGATCTGATGGGGATCCATCAAAATCATAGTTTCACCAAGCTGAAACTATATCCCAAACTCAATATCATGTAATAGGGGTAGGGTCAAAACCACATTTCGGAATACATCTAGAAACTCTTCCAAAAACTTCGGAACATACACAACTTTATATTTAACCAAAATCTCCACTAATCTCTATAAAAGAGGCTCCATGTGCCTATTGCACATATAATAACCTTACTGACCAAAGAACGCCACTCACCATCCCTCCTCATTATAAAATGAAACACTTCTCTTAAAGTAGTTGATGAATACATGCATGGAATGTAACCAACCCATATCGAGGATAAAATCATATATTTTTATTATTAGTAAGAACATGTCCCCCACTTGTTGGTGTATCCACAAATACTATCTACATCCCTGACACACATCAAACAACAAAGCGTAAACTATAACCAGTTTGGATAACATTGTGAGTATTCGAACCATTTACATGTAAAATACTAAAGAAATGACTAAATAGAGAGAATAAAATGAGTGGGAGGCTCCAAAATCATACAAATCATACATAAGGATAGATGATATGCTTATAATACCTTGAAAAAATCTCAGATCATCTGGTGATACTGCCTCTAATGTGATCATTTGACCACAAACACCTCTTATACCTCTCCATTTTCGGCCTCCATAACCATTCTATATACATGGTCCCTATGTATGAGAACCATCATGAGGATTCCTATGTTAACACCACCTACCATCAGATTTTGTATAATCATTGATGGTCCCTACAACCTAAACTAACCTGGGGGAAACTGATGTTGTTGTAGAAATGGTTCATGAACACCAACATGACACTCACCACACTAATAGATCGAGCACATAGCCTTGTAGTGCCCTTTTCTTCTGCATACAAAACACGAAAATGGGAAACATCTATACATTTATCAGGAGCCAACTACTTGTCACTACTTTAATAGGGCATTTAAAAGTTCTAAAACTGCCATTAACCATGCTAGAAAAGCATTGTTAGTCATGATGAAGATAATGGGGTCCCCCTTTAACAGTGATAAAAAATAACTGATAAAGGGTTATGTTTATCTGTGTTAAAAAATTGTTGATAAAGTTCCCCCTTTATCAGTTTGTTGTTAGCGTGGATAAATGGGTCCTTTATCAGCACTTTTTTTGAGCACTGATAAAGGCCCCCTTTTTCAGTGCTGTTTTGAGCGCTGATAAAGGACACCTTAATAAGCACTATTTAGAGAGTTGATAAAGGGGTCCTTTCTTAGTGCTATTTTGAGCATTGATAAAGGGGGCCTTTATCAATGCTCAATTAGTGCTAATAAAGGCCATGTTTCCTGAGCAATCCCAGAACCTGCACACCTGATACAAAACCTACACACATATCACCAAAAAACACATGCACACAAAATAGTTGCACAAAACAACACCCCCAAACAAAGAAATCATAGATATACAAAACAACGCACACAATACTTTGGAAACCAAATCTATATACATTTAATTGAAATCATGAATATAGAAAAACACACTGTGATATACATTTCAATTTTTTTTTATAATGTTACAATTACAATGATCCCACAAACAATTAAAAACATTAATGTTTCATCCTTTTTCACCAGTGGTCCCCTCTCAAAAATTGTCGTCCATGGTATTAGTTTTCAAAAAAATCATATAAACTCATGAAAAAATGTTCCACCTATATAAGAATATAAATATTATGTTAGAAATAAAATAATGAAATAAATTGAACATTAATATGAAATAATACCTTGAAATTTCATTTTTTAATAAAAAAGACACATTTGGGTAGTTTGGGGGCAATAAGACTAGATGATACTTGATACATGACCTTGATATGGGTAGGTAAGCGACCATGATAAGATACTAGAGTAATGAAAATGAAAAAAGTCCACAAAGTACAAAAATTAATTATTTTTAGAGGTTTCTTAGTGTATGAACATGCCCAATTTCTCAAAATAGTCGTCTTAGAGGAATGAAAGACAAATGATAACATGAGGTGCCAAAGATGGTGTTGATGGAGGAAAAAATAGTGATTCCTTTGGATTAGTAACAACAACATCCATGAGATCCATTTGACTTGGACAACACTGATCATCAGCCTCTCATTTACTTTTTGAAACAAATTTGGACACCGTGTCCATTAGAAAGTAAATTGGAGAGGTGGAGGGTTACCAAATTTTACCAGCCTCTTGAAATATCTAAGAGAAAAGGGCAAACAGCTTCTCTAATCTTGAAAATAGCAACCACCGAGCCGGTCCCTCCACCGCCAGAGGGGGAGGGTCCTCTGTCATCCTCTAAGAGAGTGATGACCTCTTTCACCCCAATCTCAAAATGCATGCTCCTTCCTCCTTTCCCGCGGAGCTTAATGTGACCTAAGGTTCCCGATCTCTATACAGGGAGCCCTGATTCCCCTTTATCAATTGCAGAGTTCAACTATGCCCCGATGCTCCTCAATCAGACACTCAAATAGCGTGTTTCCCACAGAGAAGACCATCGGTGGAAACCTTTGATAGATTTGTTTTTGGTTCATGTGATCTATAAGAGAGGGCGATGGTGGGTCTTCTTGACAAAATATTTATTTGGATCTGTTTCGCGTTAGAGGATGACCTAATAAAATCTTGGTCTTGTGCGACTCACAGCTACAATGGGTACCACTTCTTCCTCCATAGATGGTCTTATGACATCCATATGAAGAAGTACTCCCCTTCTATGGTGATCGGGGTGTGTTTCCCTAATCTCCCCAATCCTTTTTGAAATCATTCGATCATTATGATGCTTGGGAACCTCGTCGGGATATATATATACTCTGATCACCGAACCACAGTTGTGTTCCATCGTGTTAATCCCCATGTGTGCGTAGAAGTGGATGCCTCGAGGAAGCCTCTAGAGTTTGTTTGGATTACTATGGGAGAAGAATACCTCTGTGAACAGCAGGTTGTGTATGATTTGTGGGCTGACTTTTGTTTTGGTTGCAAGTGTTTGGGACACTTCTCAACGACATGTAGATGTTGGTATGGACACCATATTTATGCTAAGAAGAATATGGTCTGAGTTGAGGTTGTTTTTCGGTATATCCCCTCAATGGTCTATTGTAGTGGCCAAAAAGATTAGGGGAAATTTTATAATCTTGATCAATCTCACTTTCGGGGTACCAGGGTATAGGTTTGCAGGAGGCAGAGAGGGGGGTCTCTAAGCAAGGACTGGGGAGACCTATTGGCACTAAGGCATTTCAGTGTGTTGTAAGGGATTCAGGGGATGGATCTGACTGTGGTTCTAACCTTAATTTATTTTTGGAGAGCTCAAACTCTTAGTCTCGCTCTCAAGGTGGGGATGTCCAACCAGATAGAAATATTAATTTAGTTGTGGAACACATTATCTCTCCTCTTTCTGAGCCTCCATGTGAAGAAGTCACATTTCCATATTCAACATTATTTTATTAGAGAATGAGGTCCACATGGACCCTACAATGATGTTTCATAGGGAGGAGGCTGAACCTCTGGGGAACATATTGCAGGAGGTGGCCTTACTGACTGATGCAGTGCCTCTATATAAAAAAGGGAGGCTTGGGGAGGGGGTGTGGTCGAGGCTCTTGGAATTCTAGATGTGCACCGGTTATCAGAAGTAGTGTCTCAACCTGGAAAAGGGATTTTTGATTAGAGGAGTGTATTGGGCACCTTGGACAAAAACATTTTCTATTAAAAACCCCCATCCTATTTAAAGGTTTCATGTATGGTGAAGAACAGGCAGATCCCCAGTGACATGGGCAACTGTTTGGGGACAAAATCCCCCATGGAAGGCCCGAGGGTTGAGTTGAGGAACCATTTTGATAGAATAACTGTTGAAGATCATGATGTGTCTCATTAGGTTGATGATTCAGATGATGAATGTTTTAGAAAACTCTTAGTGGACTGTTGGGACCGTTTTGAAGGGAAAGAACCTAACTTCCCTATAATGAAGAATAGAGTGAAAGGGAAGCGTGACTTGAATAAATGAATTGTGGTCTAGGGGAAAACCCAATGCATGTAAATACTATTCTTACTTCCCAAACCAATAGAAACTAGGCCGACCAAGAAATGTGGAACAAGGAAAGAAATGACTTACAAAATGGGCAAAGTGTTGATCGATGTAGAGACCCAAATGTGATGGAAGATGATATAGGGGAATCCATGAATCTCATATTCAACAAAAATGAAGAAATGATTGAAAACTTCCTTCGTCCCAACTCCTCAACTAAGGATACTGTAATAATTTATCATTCTCTAAGCAAGGGGTGTTTAATGTTCTTGGCCTTTGACAGAATGAATCACCACACTAAGTTCATGGAAAAGTGATTTGACATTAATGGGATGTTGGTCATAGAAGATTCTTTTGGAATAAATCACACTCCCAAATCCCTCTAACTCTATTTCCACATGACACAATACTCCCGAGACCTCTATGGTCAATGTATTGCTCCTCTAGTTGTCCTATTATTGGAATTCAATGGTAAAAACCACCATAATAAGAGAACATCCCCCACTGACTGGAACATATTTCATGGGAACCCATACATTTTTACTAAATCCGTTGGCACCCTCGTTGTTGATGGTGTTGGATATAAGTGCATAATTTTCATCTAAGACATCTAGAGATATTTGGGTCTTTTGGAAAATGTTTTTTTGTCTTGAATCTAGCTTTTTGATGATATAGAGCCCCTGTGTAGGGGAGGGGTGGGGAATTTCATCTGAATGCACTGAACTATTTACCAAAGTGGTATGATGCATAACAATAGTCAGTTAATCCATGTGGATAAAACATGCTCACATATGACTAAAAGATAGGTCTATACTAAAGGATCACCCTTTACATTATTGGTAATTTCACAGGTTGGTTCTCTGTATGGTATAAAAAAATTGATCTTACTGATTCATGTTTCTCTTGATCTCCCAGTTCTTTAGTGTGAATAGTCGGACCCCACAGATACTTTATAGAATTTTCCTAAACTGGTAACATGGAATGTTTTGATTATTAGGTACCTCATATCCACCAATGGGGCCCCCATACAACACCACCACAGTTGGAAGGGGCTGAATTTACTCATCATACTTTTCCCCTAAAATCATCTCACCAATGATAATCTTAATGTACCATATACTGATGCCGAACACACCATACATAAAATGAAATGTGTTAATGTATTGACTCTATAAACTGAAAAGGTATACCCTTATAATAATTTTCCAATATTTAATGGTTTGGTAAACCTAAATTGATTCATAAAATCCTATCTTTTTCAGCTCAACCACAAACTCTATGGAAATACGTTGAACCAAGAAGGGATAACCCCAGTTCATCATAATGCTTCCACCTGATCAAATAACACATCCAAATAACCACCCAAACATCTAATTTGATATAGAATTATACATTTTTGATCTATAAATATGGGTTTTAAGAAAGAAGTCATGTTATAACCCTTTAATATCAATCCACCTAGGCTTAAAAATTAAGTACCTGATATGTTCAAAGTTATGTGATCACATGACCATAATAGAATCACATGATCAAATGAACCTGGGAGATTTATATGATTACACAACCATTGAAGCTTTATGTTATCATGTAAATAACAAAAAATACACAAATCATGGTTTAAGTGAATTACAAATAATTTGTGATTTGTTTGTGTCATTGATCATGTGGTTAGATCACCCGATCAGTTCATATGATGCATTCATACAAAAGATCTTATGTGACCTGATCACATGAAGATGCTTATGTGAAGTAGATAAAAGACCTAGGAGTTCTCATAGAGATATGAAATATTGATTCATTAGTGAAATAGATTTCATATTACTCTACTATCTATAGGAAATTTCACATAATTCCAAGAGTTTCTTAGAATACTACAAGAAAAATATAAGGCCCAGGGAATTAGTCAAGTATTCACATCCATATTAAAAAGATTTTTTTTCTTCTTCTCGAATTTTTATGTGATGTGTGTATGCATATGGGTATTGATGTGATGTATGTTCTATATGTGGTGTGTAGGTACCAAGAGTTTGATAGGCATGCATTTGTATATATGATGTGGGTTTATTTGGGAAATTGTTAAGATGCAAGATCTATAGAAAATGATTTTACTATGCAAACATCAATATTACCTCTATGATTGAGTAGACACAATGTCATTTATCTTCTTAAAAATGAATGTCACGTGGATAGAAATATTCTAAAATAAACTAACCCTACAAGGAATAATGACAACAAATCAATGTTTCATTCTATATTTTTTAGTTAAAATAAGAAAATTATATCGTAACAGTACCTTTATATCCTTCCAAATTGTTTCCTTGGTCCAAATATACTCTAATAATAGAACTAATGATTCTTTTTTCACATTACTATTGTTGGTTTACTACCGATTACCATAGAATCTGATCTTATCTTCTGATCTGGCATCCCCATGATGCTCTCACCTGATGCCATCTCTCTAATATCAGCATTCACATTCACTTTTCCTTCTCTTCATGTATGCATTTACCTAGTAAATGGGTGTAGGAAGGGAAGGAAAATTGAATGCAGAATGATGATATCATAGAGATGGTGTCGGATGAGAGCATCATGGGGACACTGGATCAGATGTTCAGATCAAATGGTATGCTAAGCAGTAGTTAAAAAATTGTAGTGAAGAATCCTTAGTTTTGTTATTAAATTTATGAGTAGTGAAAACCCAATATTCTTCCAACAAACTATATCAGTAGAAAAAGTAGCATAAATGACCAAAATCCAGAATATAAATGATTTATTCCATAACATTTTAGTTCTAGTTCTTTTGGAAATATGGAAACATAATGATCTAGTTCATAAGAGTCTCTAATTAGGTTATGCTTTACTAGAAAGACAATTCATTTCTAAAACCATTCGTCATAACCTAAGGATATAAAACACAATAAAGGGTGATCATATAAGCTCAATAAGGGTAAACAAGGGAGATATCAATGATCATATAAGGATAGAATAAGTAGTAGGTATTCACCTTCATCCTATTTGTGTACTATCTTCCAACAGGTATGCTACCCATTCGTTTCTAAACACATCTATATCATATTGGGAATATGATTTTTTGTGACAGTCATGGTAGTACTAAAAAAATATAAATACACAAAAGATTAATGAATATTTTAAATGAGCTCATAATTATTTTTAAAAATACCTCTTCAGGGATACTAGTTTGTTGATGAAATACGATCTCTTTCATAAATTTACAAATAGAATAACCACAGTCATTTCTGTTTGTTTTTTTGGACCCTATAGAAACATTGAGACAAATAAGTAATTTTTTTTTGATATTTTTTTGCATAGTGAAATTGTATTATATATACCAGGATACTTTTCCAGTTGTATAACTTATAGGAATTCTTGTCCTTAGTCCCTGGATTCATTCCATGAAGTAGACGATATTGATACACTACCTTATCAGATGAGAATCCTCATTAAAAGACAATATAAATTGTTTAACTGTTTGTTTAGTTCTAAAATAAGGGATCTAGTTTATTAAAATTTAAAAAACGCCATCATGCATGGTCGGTTTGTTGCATATCCATGCATTGAATCCAGAAAATAAATCTTTGGAGTATTCAAATTGACTCTAATCAGTATCCAATGCTGCCTAAAATCACATAAAAGAATAAGTAATGATAGAAATGAAAATATAGTTGATATGATTCTATTTTATAGTATTACTCTAGCATCATTGGTATTAAAAATAGTCTATCATATGTAATTTAGTTTCCATACAATTTGAGCAGGGATGACATTATTGAATCCTCTTTATCAGAATCTATTTCTTCTTTTGACGAGGTGTTTTAAGGGTTAACGAGTCCAAATTTTTGTTCATGGGGAAATCCATTCAACTATTTTTCATATATACATCTAGAAAAAATATGAAATGTATTTAGTCATAATTATAATAGTATATCAGTTTTTGTAAATTAAAATCATGAAAACAAACCTCAAGTATACATTTACAACTGAGGCGCCTAGCCCTTCATACTTAATGATTTAATTTACATTTTCAGCATGAATGAAGTTAGATTTTTCCTTGCTATACATATTTTTTTAAACGAATTCTGTGAGAATTTCTGTCTATCAACTTTTTATCCACATGAGCCTGAAGTGATATTAACTACGGATATAGAACGGGTGGGGTGAAGGTGCTCTCAGTATACCATTTCAATCGGTTGGTTGATCCATTAGATTGTTTTGAGTTGGTATTTCGTTTCACCCCCTTTTCTTTCTCATTTTTTAATAACATTCATCAGTTCAGACCCTTTTTCATTAAATGTTGATGTTTCAGCTTGAAAAATAAATTGGAAATGGTTACCTCCTTGTCGAAATTGTTTTTTTACAAGAATTTATGGCCATGAAAATAATGATCCAACAACTTGTTCTACTTTATGAATGTTGTCATTGTCATTTGGAACAGGTATCTCGACACTCGGGTCATTATCTAAATTAATCAACACCCTGAAATGATTTGTTAGAAGTTATCTATTGTGCAGCACGTTGATCTGTATATTGAACATCATATCTCTCGGTATAAAGGGAGAGGTGGGAGTTGATAGATATAAATCACAGTCATTTTTACCCTATAGAATATTATTACATAAAAGGTATCAGTGTCTATGTTATTTAAATTTCACAAAAACAGTTATTATAACATTGATTATCTCACCTACTTTGGGGTTTGAGGGGAATGGCTCGCCTCAAAGTTGGGGGGATCTTCAGGCAAGGGTTGTTGTTGAGTTGTTTCTTCTCTTAAACCCCCCATCATACTTGTTATCATCTTTCTTTGGAATTGTAATTCATGTTGAGACATATCTATTGTTTCAATAATCTTTTTAATTTCTTATGTTTGATCCTCGTCCTGTTTTTCTTTTTGAATATATGTTCGGAGTGTCACCCCAAATCCCGCACCTCTAATGTGGTCATTCTGTTATGGCAGCTTCAAGGTTGTTGAAAGTTTGTCTACATATGGTGTGGGTTTTGTTGATTCCTATGACTATCTATGATAGAAAATTTAGTAAAATAAGTAGTCATTGTTATGTAATAGCTATTTGAATCAAGTCAAATATATATTATGTAATACTTATACATGTTTCCCACACATTTTGTTTGTTTTCAAATATCTTTATCCCTATTTATTTACACAAGTGTCTTTCCATATCACATGGTGTGGGATAGAAGTGTCATTTGATTTTGATTCATCAATATGCATATAAATAGAGGAACATGGTTATGGTGTTGAATTATTTCACATAAATGTATTATGATAGATTTAAAATACATACAAATTTTTTTCAAGTGAAGCATACCCCATCCTTGCTTTATGGTAGGGGTACACTAGTTTTGTTGTCGTTCTTTATTTTCAGCACTTAGTTGTTGTTTCATAAATAAAAAACATACAATCAATGTGATGAATATAATAAAAATCAAACAATACATTACCAGACATAATGTACCAGAAAAGTACGCTCCCCATGATGGTTGCTAAATAGATCCCACACTCCTTGGGATGTCATGTGTGCATAAATAGGAGGTGGGTGCGGCTTGATTTTTCCTTCAGCATCTTGAAGATGAATTATTGTTAATATTGTGTGGAAGCCTCTATGAATCCTTCATGAAACTCTTAATTCATATTCCCTATGTGAGAAATCTACTATAAATGCACTCCACAATTGATGATGGAGTGTAAGTTAATGTTTCAGTATTTTATTTTATTTTAATAAATTATAGAAATAATATCATAATGTTACAGTATTCTATTCCCATATTAGTGTCTTAAGCGCAGAGACAACATGGTGCCACAACTGTACATCAATCGGCACGCGTTTCTGAGTGATGATTCCGAATTATCTACTAAAGATAGATTTTGGGGTTAATATGGTGGCCTCGCTTATTCTATCCCACTCATATATGATGCCTTTTGCTTTTAACATAAGTATTTTTGATAACACTAACAAACTACGGTGCTCTGGTTTTTTTTTCCGTTAGGGTTTCATTTCCTACCATTTCCTCAAAAGCATCATCATTATGTTCCTCTGCAGTGCTATCATCGACACTAAGACTAGTAGTAAAAGGTTGAGAAACCTATTGTACCTCTACAATGGGACCAGCAACAACAGGTCGAGAAACCTCTTATTGCTATGTATTGGGACCAGTAGCCGCAGATTGAGAGACCTGTTTGGCCTCAGGATTAGGCGCATCAGTAGATGAAGATGTCATTATCTGTAGAAGTGGTTTAACATTAAATTTAGATTACATAAAAGCAGTAGTTAACAGATCATAACATAACATAACACAATTTATATTACAATAAAAAATCACCTGATTATTAAATTCTTTTTTAAAAAGGCTGAAAATATTTTACCCCTTTATCGACGATGTAAACCCCTTCATTGTGGTCTCCTCTAAAACTAAATATGTTGTCTACATTGGGACTGCATCAAAATGATTGTGAAGTTCCAATGAAAGGGTCATCCTCTATTAAAATTTCATCTGACCCTTCAGTTGTTTTGGTCAATAACAGAACAATTGACCAATTTCGGTTTGCGGGATCTGGAACATAAAATACTTGCAATACCTATGATTTCATTATAAATGGTTTACCTTTCTTTTATTCCTTACTAAAATCAACCTTCACAAATCCTAATTCATCTATTTTAACATCACTCATATTATCAACCCACTTGAATTGAATAATCGGCACTTGGAATTTCATATAATCCAACTCCCATATTTTTTTGATGATGCCAAAGTATGGCATATTCGCATAAATTGGATTTCTTCCTTAGCACCGAAAAAATGAATTGCTTTAGCCAAAATTGTATCCCCACAATTATTCATGGTACTATGTTCATCAGGTTCATTAGTATATAAAGTATAACCATTAAATACAAAAGTATTGTATGATAATACATACACACTTTCTCCTTTGGCTATCCATCGAAGTCGTTCTGAAATTGAGTCCAGATTTTCATCTAAATTCTTAAAAATATATTCCCAAATCCATCTTGTAAACTGCCAATTATGTGTATTTGATACCCATTTTTCTACCCTATATGGATTTACGTGCATAAGAATTTTATTTTGGTTTGAACATGTGGATCAACGTCAAAAATGTTATACAAAACGTAAAGGTGGTCTTGCTCCCAATATGTAATATTGATTGTGACAATCTCTCTTCAAAAAATTCCTTCACCATCATGCTTCCCAGTGTGTTGAGATAGAGTAAGGCCAATGATTTCCACACCAGAAAGGTATTCGGTATAGAATTCAACAGCTTCCTCAATAATATATTGCTCTACAATACAACCCTCTGGCCGAATTCGATTTTTGACACACCCTTTCAAAATGTTAATATACTTTTCAACGGGGTATATCCATCTAAAATGTGTTGGACCACATAGATGAATCTCTCTCACCAAATGAAAAATCAATTTAACCATCATATCAAATAATGTAGGCGGGAAGAATATTTCCAATTCACATAATATGACGGAAATTTCCCTTTCCATATTTGGAAATTTTGTCGGGTCTATAACTTTGTTGCATATAGATTTGAAGAAGAAACAGAGTTTTGTTAATGTATAGTAGAAATTAATGGAAACAATGTAACGTAAAACTATAAGAATTAGATCTTGAATCAGAACATTGAAATTATGTGATTTTATACACTTTAATATTAAGTCGCTCATTAAAACAATGTTCTTGATATTTGATGAATACCCCTCTGGAACATTATTTTACTCAAGAAGTTTTAAAACTAATATCTCTCCTTCCTGGAAAGAGTATAAGAAAAATGAGGAATAAATGTTCATTTTTATCCCTTCACTGGTGCCAAATCTTCTTGTATTCACATATCAACCATGGCTAATTTGTCCTTAATTCCATCTTTTGTTTTACAGGGTGAATTTAGCAATGTGGCGATGACACTATAACATAATTTTTTTTAAAATGCATTTTATCAAGAAAATGTCTGTCGTACAGACAATTCCATTATAGTAATTAAAAAAAACTGATCTCTTTTTTTAACTGGTTTTTGTAAGGTTTTTTTTGAAAATAGTATACCAAAAGTAGTGTCCATATAATTTACATTCTCAAACAATTTATCACCTGTTAGTTGATATGGTGTTGTATGTTTTTTTGAACATCCATTGAATGATTTCATCCAAGATTGGTACTTATGTCATTGGGATCGAAATATGTGATTTCCTAAAAGCACAATTTAATACGATATCCTGACAAATGGGACACCATTGAGTTCATTTAATATTATATCCTCGCAAATTTCTATAAGTAGAAAAGTTATATATCATCCCATACAACATGGCTCTTAATGTTAAATCATTATTTTCGTAACCATCATACAACATAACTCCTAAATCCCAAAATATTTTCCAATCCTTGATCAATGGAGACAAATAAACATCAATATCATTTCCCAATTGTTTTGGTCCAAATATATGTATATATAACATGATGCATTATCGTTTCATTAAAAACCAAGGTAGTATGTTATAATTTACCAACATAACCGGCCATGTACTGTGACTGCTTCTTTCAAAAACCAAAACGAATCACTCTATCTATAGATAACATAATATGAAGGTTTCTCAGCTCTTTCCAAATTCAAGATACTCGTGATCAATTATCTTCTTATGAGGAGAGTCGGAGATGAGACATAGTTTCCCATCTTTAATTCTTGTATCTGCATGCCATGTCAATTGTCTTACAGTCTCCTCCCTTCCATATAGGTTCCTAAAACTAGTAATGATTGTAAAGTACCAAACAACTTTTGTATGATAGAATTCATCTTTATTGTATTGAGAAACACCACATTTTGGGCATTCTTTAAGTGATTGGTGGTCCTTGAGAAACAATATACAGTCATTCGGTCAGGAGTGTATTCTTTTATAGATCATACCCATCGAGTCTAGAATTTTTTTGGCATCATATGTTCGTCTCAGGGGATCATTATCTTCTGGGAGAATGTCATTCAGGAGATCATGTAGTTTCATAAAACTCGCGTCACTCCACCTATTTCCTACTTTAAATTATACAAGTAATTCCACGACCCTAGTTACCAAGAGTCGGTTCATTATTACATATCATTGGAATGATCATAAAAGATCAATTCATGAAATAAAAATTTGTTTAGTAGCCTTGGAAGTAATAAATACATACATTTTTTTTACACTACATCATTAAATAAAGAAAAACAACATTGTGTCCCCTTTGAACACACTCATATCCCTTAGCCCATTCTAGTAAGTTATTAATGATATACTTCTTCACATCCTAGGGAAAATAAAACATTAAAAGGGGTGAGCACATATGCTTAGTAAGGATAACAATATAGCAGAAACTTTAATAAATAAGCATAACAATTTAAGGCAATGTATAAAACTAAAACACAGGACTTTTACACATAATATTCAGCATAATATGGAAAATATAAATCAAATAATTCAATTTAATTGTTAACATGTATATTATACTAGTCTAATAACTGCGTGTAATATCAATATCTAATTTCATAATTATATAATGTTTAATGTCGTACATCATACCCACATAGTCGAGCACTCGTGCCAATACTAAAAATAATGATTTTATTAAGGCCTTGTGCCAAGACACTAGTTTGTCTCATGAGACCTACTGATGCATAGATAAGATATAGCAGGATCCACCCATCCTTTTCTAAGTCCAATGCATTCCTTGTATGAAAAGGTTGAAACATAATATAATCATTCGTATTAAAACTATCAAACTAAATGTTAATAAATTAACAAAAAACCATGAATGGTATAAAAATAGAACATCCAAAGTCAAACATAACTCGTCTAATAAAATATAGAGGATTGTATTATAATAAATCAACCTTAACAAATAATGATAAAGGATATTTAATTAGATGAAAATAATTACTAAAATTATTTGAGAGAAATATCCCCTTTTCCTTGAAAACATTTAAAAGTCTCACTATTTATCAAGAAGCTATTAAAAAATATTTTTGAATCAAAGTGTCCCATACCTCTTTGAAAATTTGAAAAGGAATTATAATTTTAAAACTTTCATGTTAACATAAATAAATCCTTAACACAATTTTTAAAACATGGACATTAATAAGAAAGATTTAGAATAATAAATCATTAAAACATTTAAAATGATATTTTAGTTAGAGTTCCTAACCAAATGAGAGACACATGAAAAAAAATTGAGGTTATAAAAACATTATAATATCATGAGAATAAAGGGATTCAAGATATACTATGTCAAAGTACATTTTCTACACTATATAAAAGCGAATTGGGGAATAACAGCAAAGAAGTCTCAATGGAGTGTAAATAGAGATGGAATCCCTTATAAAGACTGTATCCTTAGGATAAAGATAAATCAACGAAATAATTATGTGTGAAAAATATAAATACACTCAATATTATCGGATATTTATTATAAATAAATTATAGGACACTAACACATATTCTTATAAAAACTACACAAATGACTTGGATTTTTAACTCAATGAATGGGAATTGAGTTAAGATTACACTTATCAAGTTCATATTGATGACTTTAGAATTTATCAATGGAGTGATTATGTGTATCCAAAGTATATCCACACAAAGGGGAGTGGAAATTAATACACAAATAAATAAATAGTGATTTCACAGATAATGTTGGAGTAAAATAATCAATGAAGTTTGTGTAAAACCCAATGAGTAGAAATTGATATTTGAAATTCCCTTACAGGTTTGGTATCTTACAAAACACACACCCCATGAAAGAAATATCCTAAAATGAAGATTTAAATACCCATAAATTAAATTATATTACACAACAAATACCATCATGGGGAAGTACATACACCACACTAAAGGAAATAGTGGTAATATAGAATGAATCTCACGAGAATAAGAAGTGAGATGAAAACACCTTACCACATTGTAATAAATCATGTCGTAAGAAAAAATGTTAATAACAACCAAGTTAATGATATAATACCATGAATATAAATATAATCATGATAATATATATCAATTTCTAGTACACAATACACCACATTCAAAAAATAAGTGGTTAACAATAGAAATATCATGAAATTAAAAGTGAGATAAGAAACCCCTTACCTTGTACTTTTACTTAGTTGAGGATATGTTAACCTCCTATATAATGGTAGAATAATTTTTATTAAATTATAAAAAAACCATATAAGTAAATATGATATCATATATTATATTTTAATATTTCTTTTTAAATGATATTTCATTAGTATCATTGTTTCGGGTGTAAAATCATTCGTTTTTATTTATATGTTTTCTTACATAAGTATAGTTTTTTATGGATAGTATGTATTTGATTTACATATATAATAATGTTATGTTATGAAAAATTATTTTTTAATCATAATATGATGTTTATTATTGAATGGTTATGATGGGGATTGAATCTCATCACCTTCGTGGGGACGGTAATCTATATGTATGCTCGAGCGAAAATACCATTCTATTGATGGTGAAATCGTATGTTATTGAATGGTATTTCATATATAAAGAATCATTAACATGTTATATTTATTATTTAAATCAATTATATTCATTATTATACCCATCCATGAAATTAAGTGTTGAATAACAAACTACACCACGGTGTGGAGATGGTAAGTCGTACATACACACGTATGGGGACTTTGTCACTCATAAGATGGATTGAATAATGAATATGGTTGTACCATATTTATAATAACATCATATTATGTAAAAGTTAATTTATTTATTATTTTCATATGTAAACAACAAATAAAGAGGATGTGGAAGAAGAAAATAACATTGAATGTGGTGATGAAATAATTACCTCTTCTTCGGGTGCTTCTTTTTGATTTAATCAAAAGGGATCCATAGGTTGGTTTTATGATCAATTTAAGGCATATGGGTTGTATTAAGGGTTGTTTGTAGGATATTTGAGCAGGTTTTGGGTGAGAAACATAGCTTTGGAGGTGTGATTTTGAGAGAAGTGGAAGTACCCTTTTATGAGAGAGGTGATGATCACTATAGGAAAACATTGAAATATTAATTTATTTTACAGTAATATTTTGTATATAATGGCAGTAAAAAGATTTATTTTGAGGATAAGGTGTGGATGGGTTGTAAACCTCTCAACCAATAGGTTTTAGACAGGTTTTGGTCTCCATATTAACCTTATCATTTAGATTTAACTCTTGGTTAAATAGTTTAACATTTACCATGTATCCTTGTATTTTTATATTGTATGGCTAATAAACATACTATAAAATTCCAAGAGAACACAAAGTGGTTCATTAATGAATTATATATTATTATTTAAGTATTTTGGCCGATCATTATATTTTTAGGAAAATTTTATCATTTAATAATAAGATATATGTTTTCAAAACTCATTTATGTCAATTTTGACATTATTTAGTATTTGGTTTTTGTGAAAGTCTTAACAATATGATTTATTTGAAAGAAACAAATTTAATAAACCATAACATGTAATGTTAACCTAGAAAATTTTAAGACTGCATCAAAAGACTCAATTTAAATTTATTTATTATTTATAATATCTATTATATTAATCTTTCATTAATAAGCTAATTACTACACCATAATTTTGTGACAAATAAATTTTATTAATTAATTTCAAAAATTATAAATTAACTACCATGATATAGGAAATATTATTTTATTTCTAATGAATATTTATTGTCTAAATTATCTTATGTATAACTCTCTATTAAAAATGTTTTAGTTATTTACATTTTAATTTGACACTTTTAACTCTTCTATAAATAAAATAATAATAAATGCCCTAATCTAAACAAAGTGGACCCAAAAGGATCATATTTTATTCCTAAGGTTGATTTTGGTCACGATACACTTATCCAGTAGAATTATGACTTGTGTTAGGGTAATTATAATATATTTTTTACCTTTAATTACAATATTTACTTTTAACAGTGATAAATAAAATTCAAAAGTTACTATTCACCAAAAATTATTTTCATCATATTGAACCACATATTACATACTAATTTCAATAATGTATCTTGATTTTTGAAATTCAATTCAGAGAAGTAGTAAAATTACGTTTAATGAAAATTTACTAACGTGCTGATAAGGTGGGTAAAAGACGTTAAAAATTTCAATAAAATTTTATACATCTAATTTTATTATAAAATGACTCCAATGATTTATATTAAAATAATATAAATATTATGTATCTATATTTATTTAAAATAAATTTAAATAAAATAAATATTTATTTAAATGAAAAGTCTGTTTTTAATCAATAATGCATTGTTTTTTCACTATTCCTCAAAATTTGAATGTTTTTAGAAAAATATCAAAAATTCACCCAAAGATAATTTTGATATCATGAATCCAAAAAAGATGTCTATTTTTCCAGATTAAAAACATATAAGCTTCATTATTAAATTTAAAATTAATTTCTATTGTCAAAACCAGAAAGTGGGTTTTTTAGAAGTTAAAACTTTCAATAGATTGATATGTGTTTATGTCCAGTTTAAAGGTGAAATTACTTCCAATAACAAAAATTAGATTAAATGATAAAAATATAATCTAATTATTCTTCAAAACTAATAAAATTTATAATTTAACACTACAAATTATTTTGATTAAAAAATTTGTTTTCAATTAAAATTCAGTATCTTTCACTGTTCATCAAAATATGAAAGTTTTCATATTAATACCAAAAATTTTCCAAACTAAATTTTTATGTCTTACATCGAAAGAAGAATTAAATTTCATAAAATGGAATATAAAAGTTTCTAATATTGGATTTATAATGGGTTCTCCTTTAAAAGGGGGGAAACTACATTTTTTGAAAAATACTTCTTTAATTTGAAAAATTGAATTTGTCCTTATATTATGTCTAAGAAACACAAAATATGAATGTTCAAATTACATGGGACATATATAAAATTTAAAATTTTGTTATTACTATTCTTAAATGCTTTCTAAATGGCTAGTTTGATAGGTCATGGTGTGCTTGAACTCAGTGTAGTGTACATCACACGCTATTGTGTTACCCAAAGAGAAGCATACTATGGAAGCTTGGGATGTTACATAATTCTCTCCTTCAATAAATTGCCTCCTCACAATATAAAATTGTTATTCATAAATAAAAGGTTGAAAAATAAAAAATACCTTTGTGGAAAACCCGCATTAGAAATGGGGTTAATAAAATTTAGTCTTAATAAGAGGGAAAGGGAAATGAAAAACACACTACCAATTTTGGATTTGGAATAGGAGAACATTTGTGGAAATTATAATTGGAGGGAAAATTTAAAAATTTATAGGGAGTGATTGAGGTCATCAATCACCAAAAAGTTAATGTAAAATTGAAGGTCTCAAAGCCGTAAATATATGATGAATAATGTAAGGTATTGGGATAATACATTTTTGGGTTTAAGAACCTTTCCCATAAGTTTAAGAATTAATTTCTTCATGGAATAAGAAAAATAATAATTGATAAGTAGATTTCCATACTTTAACTAATTTATACAACAAAATCATATTTAAATCCAAATGATGAGTATTCAGAATGACTTGGTCACACTTTATGTTCTAGAATCAACTTATATAGAATCACATAATCCACAAAAGATGAAATATTTATTTACCTTGTCTTTAGAGATTAACCAAAACCAATGCGGTTAGTACAAGATCAGATGATCCCCAAAAAGGATAATCCTTTAGAGAATGAAATATTATTATTATTTTCTAAAATTAAACCAACAATATCGAAAGTTTAAAAAATATTATTCAAAAAACAATTGTCCTTAAAATCCTTAAAAAAATACAAAATAATATTAAAACCCATAACTCATAAGAATTTGATTACGTAGTCTTCCACGTTAAATTGTATCTCCAAATAACATCGCATACTCTTAATGTCACATACTTAAAATTAATTAACCTAATCGCATATTCTATATGATAGGTTAATAATTTCCATAAATAACCCAAATATATAAATCCACAATAAAAAATAGGTAAAAATTAACTCTTACCACTCAAATGATATACTATAGTATTCTATTTTTCTTAGGCATATAATGTTTCCAATAGAGTGAACGTCTTGCAAAACAACATTTATCACATAATCACCAAATCATTTTCCCACACAACGGATAACCATTTGAAAAAAACATAAGATTCCATATAATATTATTATTGATAAATAAAATTATTTAGCTAAAAATAATTAGTCACAATAACCAGGAACTTCATGTAGCCCGGTGGTAGGCAATAAATCCCAGTCGCACTTTGGTTGTCGGTTCGATTCCCACAGCGTTGTTCGACATGATGGGTTGTCATAGGGTCTTCGTGTTGTCCTTTTTCAAAAACTATATTTTAAATCATTCCCAAATTGAGATAAATTCTTCAAAATAAACCTAACATAATTTGACCACAAATGTTATCTCATACCTCTCATTTTCATCCCAGAAATTAATAACCTATAATTTCCTCAAATTCAAGGATTATATAAACCCAAATGGTTATTTATCACTATATCTAGAAAAGAAAAGACACTTCTTCCTCAAATAGAATTTTCACATATCACATGTAGGGTTACGCATACAAGAGAAAAAACTTCCAAAGTAATCTCATCCACAAAGAGCACTAATACTTTTAGAGATTTCTACATCCATTTAGTTCCACATAGGTTATTCCTTGACCAAGAGGTTATCCAATAGAATAGTGCATTGACATGGTTAATGCCCAGGTCACCTACATTTATGGAAAATAACTATTAATGGATTCTTGGGATCATTTTAATTTCCTTCCATAGTACTCATCATTTTTTTCTACGAAATTCTTTACATTATGTCCTTCTTTCCCACACATAAATAACTTAATTATTCCACTGAGACACTTTCCTAGATTTTTACTTCCACATTTATTACATGATAGACATTGAGATGTCTTTTCTCCATGGTTTCCACTACTATAGATCTTATCATACACCGCCTTTATCTACTTTTTTATGTCTAGGAGTTGGTTAATATATACGTTGTTGATCATATTTTTTTAAAAACTGATTCGGATTGAACATGATATCTTTTGCGCTTATCAACATTCCATTTTAATGATCATTTCCTCTACTATTCCCACCTTGTACATCATGTTCAATGTTACTATGACTTTCTTGGAATCCATCCATTGAATAAAACTAGAAATCATTGTGTAAGTAATAATAGTCATAAAATCATTTAGAGAATATCATGAAACCATATTTTCAATCTAAAACACAGTAGGACTAACCAAAGTTATATATTCTCATATTATATTAAAATCCTTCCAATTAGTTTGTATGAGAAATGTGAATTATCATAAGCATATCCTCTGGAACTGTCATAACAAAGAGTACAACAAGTCTAGTTGTCGTTCACCAGTTCCCATTCGAGTCAAGCTCAAATCGGTGTTTTCAGGTTTTACCCCTACATACATTTGTGCTAGAGCCACATCTACATGATCATATCCAGACATGGATGTATTTCTTCTAAAACCCAAAAAATATTTCCACTACCAAAATATTTGGATGTTCTTCTATACTAAACTCCAAAGTCTATCTTAGGTTAATGGTCTCTAATAAGAGTTTTTGTAAATATGGTTTCCATGGTTTGTACGAAATTTTCTCTGATACCAACTGTAATGCCCCGAACCTAGTTACTCAGAGTCTGTCAATTATTACATATCATTGGAATGATCACAAGATATCAAGTCCCGGAAGAACTATTTGTTTATTAGCATTGGAAGTTCAAGATACATACATAAGTTTTACATTACATCATGAAATAAAGAAAAACAACATTGTGTCCCCTTTGAAAAAACTCATGTCCTATAGCCTATTACAATGGGTTATTCAAGATACACATCTTCACATCCTATGGTAAATAAAACATTGAATGGGGTGAGCTCAGATTCTCAGTAAGGATAACAATATAGTAGAATCTTTCATAAAGAAGCATAAACATTTAAGGCAATGTATGAGAATAAAACAAAATCCTTTTAAACATAAACTTCTGAAAAATATGGAAAATATAAATCAAATAATTACATTTAATTATTCACATTGATATTATACTAGTAAAATAATCACATGTAAAATCAATAGCTAATTTCTTAATGATTGGATGCGTAATGTCGGAAATCATAACCACATAGTCAAGGAATCGTGCCAAGACTACAAATAAATATTTTGTCAAGGACTTGTGCTGTGACACTAGTTTGTCTCATGAGACATGCATATGCATCAAGGATCCATATCGGGCTCCAACCATCACTTACTAAGTCAAATTAATTTTTCATATGAAAAGTTTTAAAAATAATATAAACCTTCATATTAAAACTAGCATACGAAATGTCAATAAATTAATCATAAACCATTAATGGTATAAAAATAGAACATATATAGTGAAACATAACTCATCCCATAAAATATGGATGATTGTATTATAATAAATCAACCTCAATCAAGAATAATTAAGTATATTGACATCGAAGAAAATAATCAGTAAAACAATTTGAGATAAATATCCCCTTTTCCATGAAAACATTTAAAAGTCTCACTATTTATCAAGAAGCTATTAAAAATGGAGTTTTGAATCAAATCGTCCCATACCACTTTGAAATTTTTAAAAGAAATTTTAATTTTAAAACATTCATGTCCATATAAATAAATCCATAAAATCATTTTTAAAACATGGACAATAATGAGAATGATTTAGATGAATAAATCCTTAAACAATTTAAAATGATATTTTATTTGGAGTTCCTAAACAAATGGGAGACACTAGAATAAATATAATTGAGGAATTAAAAACAATATAATATCATGAGAATAAAGGTATTCATGATATACTATTTCAAATTACTATATGTAAACCATATAGAAGTGAATTGGTGTATAACAATAAATAAGTCTCAATGGAGTATAAATTGAGAGGAAATCCTTTATAAAGACCATATCGTTTTGTTAAGGATAAGTCAATGAAATAATTATGTGTTAAAAATATAAATACACTTAATATTATTGGATATTTAGTTTAATTAAATCACAGGAAATTCACACATATTCTTGTAAAAACATCACCAATGACTTGGATGTTTAACTCAATAAATGAAAATTGAGTAAAGATTACTCTTATCATGTTCATATAAATGACATGAGAATTTGTCAATGGAGTGATTATGTGTATTGAAATTATATCCCCACAAAGGTGAGTGTAAAATAATACATAAATAAAAAAATATTTATTTCACACATAATCATGGAGTAAAATAATCAATAAATTTGTGTAAAACCTAATGAGTAGAAATTGATATTTGGAATTCCCATATCGGTTTGGTAACATACAAAACATAAACCCCATGAAATAATGATCATAAAATAAATATTTAAATACCCATAAATTAAATTATATTAAAAAACTAATACCATCTTGGGATAGTACATACACCATACTAAAGGATATATAGGTAATATAGCATGAATCTCATGGGAATAAGAAGTGAGATGAAAACCCCTAACCACATTGTAATCAATCGAGTCATAAGACCAAAACATAATTACCACCAAATGAATCGAATAATACCTTGAATATAAATAGAACCTTGATAATATATATTAAATGGAAGTACAAAATAAGCCACATGAAATAAATAAGTGGTGAACAATAGAAATCTCACAAAATTTAAAGTGAGATAAGAAACCTTTTACCTTGTACTTTTCCTTAGTTTAGGGTAATTTAACCTACTGTATAATGATGAAATAATTAGTATTAAATTATAAAATAACCATATACATAAATAAGATATTATATATGATCTTTTAGTGTTTATTTTTTAATATTATTTCAGTAGTATCATTGTTTCGGGTGTTAGATGATTCATTTTTATTTATATGTTTTGTTACGTATGTCATGTTTGTTATGGAATGTATGTATTTGAATCACATAAAGAATTATATTATGTTATTAAACATTATTTTTTAATCATAAAATGATATTTATTCCTGAATGGTTACGATGGAAAATTAATCTCATCGCGTTCTTGGAGACGGTAATCCGTATGTACGCAGGAGCGACAATACCATTCTATTAATGGTGAAATCTTATGTAATTGGATGTTATTTCATATATAACGAATCATTAACATGTTATATTTATTATTTACATCAATTATACTCATTATTATACCCATAAAAATAATTATGTGTTGAATAAAAAAACTACACCACAACGTGGAGACGGTAAGTCGTACGTACGCACCTATGGTGACTTTGTCATTCATGGGATGGATTGAATAATGAACATGATTATACTATATTTATAACAACATCATAGTATGTAAATGTTTCTAGAGTTATTATTTTTTTATGGAAACAACAAAGAAAGAAGAATTGGAAGAAGAAAAGAATATTGAAAGAGGTGATGAAATAATTACTTCTTCTTTGGGTTCTTCATTTTGATTTAATCAAAAGGGATCCTTATGATGTCTTTATGATCAAATTAAGGAATTTGGGTTGAATTAAGGTTAGTTGGGAGGATAGTTTAGTAAAGGTTTTCTGATTCAAATGTGTTTGAAGGTGTGATTTTGAGAGAAGGGGATGTACCCTTTTATAAGAGAGGTGAGTTTCACTTTTGAAAAAACACGAAATATTAATTTATTATACAGTCACATTCAGTTTATAATGGATCCAAAATGATTTATTTTGATGTAATGGTAGTTCTGGATCACAAATCTCTCAACCAATAGGTTTTATATAGGTTTGGGTCACCATATTAACCTTATATTTTAAATTGAAATATTGGTTAAATAGTAAAAATATTTACCACGACTCCTTGTATTTTTATATTATATGGTTTATAATATTACTATAAAATGTCAATATAACCACAAGTGGTTCATTAATAAAATATCTATTATTATATAAGTCCATTGGTAGAACATTATATTTTTATGACTATTATATCATCTGATAATATAGTATTTGTTTTAAAAACTCATTTCTGTCAATTTTGACATTATTTAGTATTTGGTTTTTGTGAACATCATAAAAATCATATTTCTTCGATAAAAATAAATTTAGTTAACAATAACATGTATTATTAACCAATAAAACTTGAATAATTCATCAAAATAATAAATTTAGTTTTATTTTAAAATATCCAATATCATTTAGTTTAATCTATCATTAATAAGGTAATTACTGCATCATCATTGTGTCATAAATAAATTACATTATTTAATGTCTAAAAATTATAAATAAACTACCATGATGTATGAAATATTTTTAGATATCTAATGAATATATATAGTTGAAATTATCTTATGTATAACCATATGTTAAAAAAGTGTTAGATATTAAAATCTGAATTTAACACTCTTAACTCTTCTTTAAATAAAATAATAATAAATGTCCTAATCTAAACCAAGTGGAAAAAATGATCATATTTTATTCCTAAGGTTGATTTTGGTCAAGATACACTTATCCAATAGAATTTTATCATGTGTTAGGGTAATTATAATATCATTTGTACATTTAATTATCCTATTTACTTTTAACCGTTGAAAATAAACTTCAAAAGTTACTATTCAGCAAATATTATTTTCATCTTATTGAACAAAATTTTACTTACTGATGTCAACCATGCCTCTCATATTTTTTAAATTTAAGTCATATAATCTTTAAAATTATGTTTTATGCAAATTTGCTAACATTCCTAGAAGGTGGGTAAAAGACAATAAAAAATTCAATAAAATTTTATACATCTAATTTTATTATAAAATGAATCCAATGAATTATATTGAACTAATATAGGTATTATGTATCTATATTGACTTAAATTAAAATTAAATAAATAAATATTTCAACAAAAAATATGTTTTTAAACAATAACATAGTATTTTTCACTATTCATCAAAATTTGAAAGTTTTTAGAAAAATACCAAAAATTTACACTAATCTAATTTTGATATTCTCAATCCAAAAATGATATTTCTTTTAAGAAATTAAAAACATTCAATTTGAATGAATTAATTTAAAATTAATTCCCGTTGTCAAAACCAGGAAGTGGGTTTTTAAGAAGTAAAAACTATTAAAAGATTGATATGTGTTTATATCCGGTTTAAAAGTAAAATTACTTATAATGACAAAAATTGGATTAAATGATATGAATATAATCTAATTATACTTAAAATCCATTCAAATTTATAATTTAACTATATAAATTATTTTGATTAAAAAAGTTGTTTTCAATTAAAATTTAATATCTTTCACTATTCATCAAAATATGAAAGTTTTCAGAAAACACCAAAAATTTATCCAAACTAAATTTTTATGTCTCGCTTATAAGAATATTATTTCATAAAATTATGTATAAAATTGTCAGATATAGGATTTAGAAAGGGTTTTCCATTAAATGTCCAAAAAATGGTATTTTTTGAAAAATACATCTTTTATCTAAAACATTGAATTTTCCCTTATATTATATCTATGAAACACAGAAGTAAATGCAAAAACTATATGGGACATATATAAAATTAAAATTTTGGTTCTTACAATTCATACCTGCTTTCTAAATGTATAGTTTGATAGGTCGTGGTGCGCTTGAACTCAGTTTGCGTACATCGCACACTGTTGTATTATCTAAAGAGAAGTGTATCGTGGAAGCATGGGTTGTTCCAATACAGCTTTAGTACGGCTAACAATGCTGTATATTTAGTGAAAATAGCATACAATGAAATCTTTTCACCACTCTTTAACTACTAATACAATTTTGGGCAATCACAAAGTTCATCTTGAATTGTCCTTGTCATTTCCTCAATTTGATCTTCATCATCATTAATATCTCTAATCACATCCTCAATATGATCATCTTCATTTTCCACTCTTGTAATCGTATCAGATAATCCATAAAACACAGTGCTATCCCAGCCACTTCCATCATTTTTTCCCCATGTTTATTCCAACATGTATAACATCGATCTATTCTTTGACAGATCAGGTGTTGTTCCGACTCCTCTGGACTAAGTTTCCTTGAATAACAACAGCGTAAACAAGGAAAAGGGATTTGAGAAGGGTCATATGCATGATATTTTGAAAACATTATAAACTCTTTCACACCATCATCATACTCATCTATCAACCGATTAGAATTCACCAATTCTTTATTCATATTCATCTTATTAGATAAAGTAATATAAATATTTAACAAAATAATTACACAAAAGATGTTCAACTAGGGTCATCATCCAACTATAATCAATGTAACTATCTATGGTAAACAATACCCTTACCTCTCTATGCATTACTCGTGACCAATGTATTGCACACCCATTTCCCAACCACCTGATCAGTGTAACTAGCTATGATAATCCCTTGAACTATAATGTTTTATTATCTCACATGTGATCTATATGCATTATTGTAAACTGGTTTTTTAGTGTTTCTATAGAAACATAATGCCTCTAGTCAATAAAATTGCTACTAAACTAATAGATTGTATATAACACCCCGAGATTTTATGAGAAGTATTACTTTTAATTTATTTGTTGTATTGTGTTGTATGCTACACCAAGATTATCTTACACAATACGCAACACAGTTTTAGCTTGCAGTATATGCAACACTATTCTTGGATCGTGTTACACACAATTTCATGTTCGGTTCATAGAAGTTATTCTAAGCAATATTGAGTGTATATATATATTCAATGTATAAATGAAATATGGTTGGATTCTGTTATATGAAAAAAAAAAGGAATCATGCACTACACACAACCCTCAATTGGCCTGCATTACACACAATCATGACCTTCCTCGATAGTTTGTGTTGTACGCAATACCGGGTTTCACTAAACAATGATATGTTATTAAAATATTATATAAACTGCCCATTATGAATAGTAATACCCACTTTTTAAAATTTTATAACTTTTATCTTTCAAAATGGATTTCATTTTCGGATTTAGAATATCGAAGTTAGCCTAGGGTAAAATTATGGTATTTTTCTTAAAACATTAAATTTTTGATGAATAGTGAAAACATTGGGTTACTATTTAAAAACTGACTTTTTATTTAAATAATTATTTATTTTATTTAAATTTATTTTAGGTCAAAATTGATACATAATACCTATATAAGTTCAATGTAATTCATTGGAGTCATTTTATAATAATTTTAGATATATAAACATTTTATTGAACTTTTCACCATCTTTTACCCACCTCCTAGGAGAATTTGAAAATTTACATAAAACATAATTTTACCACTTCTGTGAGTGGAATTTTTAAAATTCAAGAGACATAGTTAATATCAAGGAGTAAAATGTGGTTTAATAAGATAAAAATAATTTTTGATGAATAGTAACTTTTTACTTTTATTTACCACGGTTAAAAGTATATAGGGTAATTAAGGGTAAAAAGGATATTATTATTACCCTATAACATGTCATAATCCTATTGGATAAGTGTAATTAGAACCAAAAAAGCATTAGGAATAAAATATGAACCTATTTGGTCCACTTGGATTAGATTAGGACACTTATTATTATTTTATTTGAAGAAGAGTTAAAATTGTTAAAATCAAATATTAATAAGTAAAAAAATTTTAATATAGGGTTATAGATAAGTTAAATTATACTATAAATATTAATTATAAAGATAAAAAGATTTTATAACTAATGGTATATTATTTATATTTTTTAGACATTAAATAATATAATTTATTTATCACACAATGGTGATGTAGTAACTACCATATTAATGAAATATTAACATAATTGATATTATGAATACCCAAATAAATGTAATTAGAGTATTTTTATGAATTAACCTAATTTTACAGGTTAATATGACATGTTATTATTTATTTTATTAATTTTAATTGAACTTATCAAGCTGTTATGATTTTAAAAAATATCAATTACCAAATAGTGTCAAAATTGACATAAAATAGTTTTTAAAACAAATATTATATTATTAATTTTAATTTTATTCCTAAAAATCTAAGGTTCATCCAAATTAATTATATAAGGTTATATATATTAATAATCAACCACTTGGGGTTCTTTTGTCTGGTTATAGTATGTTTATTAACCATATAGTGTAAGAAAACAAGAAGACACGGTAAAAGTTAAATTATTTAACTTAGAGTTAAATCTAAATGATAAGGATAAAATAGTAACCTAAACTTATCTAAAACCTATTAGTTGAGATTATTTAGAACCATCCTCACTTTATCTTCTAAATAAATTAATTTTGAGCTATTATAAACCGAATATAACTTTATTATAAAACAATATTTTAAGTTTTTTCCTAAAGTGCCCTCTCCTCCCGTATAAAAGGGAACCTCCTACCTCTTCTCTTTACACAATTTTGAGCTTTCAAGATCGGCCAAACCCTGACCATTTCCCTTCTCAACTTCCTTAGAAATATTATAGAGGTTCTAGTCTCCTCAAAAGACCAAATCTAGTGCCTTAAGAGGAAGCATAAAAGAGGTGTATCGAATAAGAGGTAATCTCTTCTACCGATTCATTCACGTTTCTTTCTTCTTCAACTTCTTCTTCATTAGTTGTTTCATTATAAAGTAATTACATAAGTATAAATAATATAATGATATGTTATTATGAATATGAAACAACCACATTTCACCTTTTATCCATCCTACACAAAACGAAATCACCGCGTGTGCGTACTTACGGAATACTGTCTCCATGCCGTGGTGTAATCTGTTTTTCCACCACAACCTTTCTTGGATGGGTATGAGGGTGTAAAGAATAACTATATATAGTTATTATAACATTATACTTATTATGATATATTATATCATTCACTCCAATTCTATAAAATAATTATGGGAATGATATCATCTCTCGGACATACGTACGGACTACTGTCTCCACGAACGCGATGAGATTCATTTTCCATGATTAACCATTCAAGTATGATTGTAATGTATATATATAATAAATGATCATGAAAGATATTAAAAAATAATTATACTGGATTTATGTAAATATATGTTTCATTTACTTAATTCCATTCAATTCAATAAGGAAATGAAAACATCGTTCATGCGTACATACGGCTTACCGTCTCCAAGAACGGTGTATTTCATTCCATTTATCGATTTATCATATATATTTATATACTGAATATATATTATATATAAATCTTGTTTGAAATTATGGAATTATGTAAATCAGAATATAAGTAATAATATCAAGTACAACAAATCAAAACACGTACTATAAATGAAACGATTTTACCCAAAACGCAGCTTTAACATGGAATTTACAAAAGAACCGGTAATATAAAGTCATAAGTGAACCATATATAATAACATAACAATGAATATGATTCTTTATTAAGTCAAGGATATTATTTAATTAATTATACAAATGTTTTGGGTATGTACGAAGCATATGAGATTTATGGTAAGTGATAATTATTCCAATCTCATTCTTATCCGAGATTGTTTATTCGTAACTATTTACTAGGGTTATGTTTATAATCCAAGTTCATATGTTCTCAAAATGTTTTCATAAAATGTTTAACTTTCTTTCATGTATGTTTAAAGTCCTTTTTACCCATTTTTTACTTCTACTACATGGTATGTAAGGAATCATTCTTTCGTTTACCATACATGGTACTTTTTGACTTTTCCGGAAAAAGTTCAAGAAGAATGTTTTTTTAACTTATATGGCATGAACGGATTTTTACAGTTTTATAACGCCTTATTTTCATGAATCTTACTCAACAATATTTCATTACTATTTTCAAAAAAATCCTTTTCTTTTAAAATTTCATGGCATTTTGTGAAAAGAAAATGATTTTGAAGAAGAAAGGATATTTTCCTCAAGAATTCATTTCATGTGTTTTATCAAAACCATTTTCCATCTAAGATGACATTATTTTCATATGTGTATGTTTCAAGTATAATGTCTCTATGACTTACATGGTTTAACATTTCTTATGATGAAATGATATCCATTTGTTTTATATGGATTATGTTCGGATGGGATGATGTTTATGAAACCCATTTTATTCTTTAGGTTATGACGAATGATTTATTTTTATATTGTGGAACACATAAAAATGATCTCATTATGAGATGGTTGGGACCTATATCTCTCTCTAATTCATTGGGTAAAGATTTATATCTAATGAGATAGACATGGCTGGAACGATAAGTTAATCTGGTTCAGTGATATAGGAATGGAATGAGGAGTGAACTCAATTCAGTAAGGGACTTTGTCCACTAAGGAGGTCTTGGAAGCAATGCCTTGGATAAAATAGAAATCATATCAATATCATAATGGTTTTCCACAATTACATGTTTTATTCCCATGCTATTTTATTAGGATTCATGTTCCATTATGATCTATGCCTTACGTAATGCCATGTTATATGTCATTGCTCAAGATATTGATGTTTAAACATTATGTTCATTTTTTATGTTCAAATGTATATGGTTTTTTTATCTTCTCCATGCTAACCCTTACTAAGCATTTGATCTCACCCTTTATATGTTTTCTTTTCCCTAGGATATAAAGAATGGATTTAGGTAAGAAAAAAAAGGGAATATATTTATGGGAGATGTTGATGATTATTCACCATTATTATAATATTATGTTCCAAGTTTCCAAAGACACTAAACTACTATGGTCCTTGAGTGTTGGTTTTTATTATGTATTAAGTATTCCTCAAATGTAATGTAATATCCTTGTACCTCATGTTTGGGGTCTCTACAGTTGGTATCATTGTAATGGTTTAGTTAACCATTGGAAACTAGTATGAGAAAACTTTAGTGAAATCCCTAGAGATATTTCTAAGATATGTCTAGGGATGTCCCTAAGGTTAAGTGTAATTATAGGTTATATTCCTAGAATTATGGTAAAGATATTATAATTAAACCTAAGATGTTAGATATTGAAGGTACTCCCCATTTATTATGTTGTTTTCCCTAGAATGATTGTTTCCTCTCACACAATTCTTTTTGGGTTTTAGATGATGGATGGAACCCAAAGGAACCGTTTTGATCAATGTAATGGACAATGCAATGATTTTCCTCCTGAACAAACCAATGTTATGGGAGATGGAGTGAAAATTGTATTGTTATACTTACAAAAGGTATGAATCATTATGAACTTCCAAATGAGCAGAGAAGGGAAAAATATTCTATTTTGTCCTTCATGAGGAAATGTCCAACTTCTTTCAGTGGGTCTTCTAATCCACTTGTTACTAAACAATGGATCAGTACCATTGAAATGATATTTTCCATACTTCGCTATTCAGAACATGAAAAATTCATTCTAGCTATTTACTATTTAGAAGGTGAAGCAGACCAATGGTGGACTCTAATTAAGTATACGAGTCCCCGAGATGAAATGGAATCCATGGAATGGGATGAGATCAAGAACTTATTTTTCAATAAGTACTTCCCTCATATTCTTCAAACGAATATGGAAAAGGAGTTCCTTGAGCTTAAGAAAAAGGATGATGAATCAGTTGGTATATATGAAGAAAATTTTACAAGGCTTTCAAGGTATGCATCTATCTTTATTATCCAACCTGAAAGTAAAGTTGATCGATTCTTCAGTGGCTTAAAACCAAGTCTACGAAGGGCATTATCTATAAGGGACTTCATTAGCTATGAATAAATTGTATGTTGTGATATCAAGGTAGAACTGTAAGTTGTTGTTACATATCCATCTCATGGTTTTGACAAGAAACGAAAGATGGGGTTAAAGGAAAAAAATCAAAACAATGGTGAATAGAAGATGAATGTTTCTCTATGCTCAAACTGTGGAACGAAGCATCGTGGAGATTTCCTAAAAGGAACTAGAAAATGTTTTAAGTGTAGAAAAGAAGGTCATCGAGCAGTTGAGTATCGAAGTAATGGGAAAAATGTAGCTAATGATGTTAATAGAAAAAAGACTACAGAGAATGCTCCACCAACACTTCAATCCTTCAAGTGCAAGGAAATGGGGAATTATGCTAATAAATTCCCTAATCCAAGGGTTAATGATGATTGACGTGAGAAAAATCTTAAGGAAAAGGATAAAGGGAAGTCACATGCGATCACTATTTTTGATGTTGAGTAAGAAAATGATGTTGTGGAATGATTAAGTTTTTATGTAATGGGATTTCAAAATAGTATCATGGAATCTCATTTATGGTATCGTGGAATTTTAGAATATCTATGTATTGGTTTTCAATAATTATATGGTACCGGTAACCATGAAAAGTGATTCAAATATTTTGGAAAGCAGATGATATGTGCACAATTAAGGGATAAGGAGAAAATTAAATGTTTGATAGTATTCATGAGCTCATGACTCATATAAGGACAAAGTGATATCATTGTTTGAGTATATAGAAATTTTGGGATTTTGGTTTGTGGAAAGAGTTAACTTTTTACAACACTCATGTTTTCACTAAGGTTCTATAGTAATTCATGTTTCTATAGAATACATGATTAAGGTATTCACATGTTTGAAATGTGACCAAAAAGATATATTGTATGATATATGGGGGATAAATTATTGTATTCACATGCTTAGTAAATGACATTTCTAGTAATTCTTTTCTTTATACTATGAGATTGGATAGAAGTATTTTAGATAAGCCTAAAGGATGGAATTGATTAAGTTGGACATCAAATTGAATTGTTTAAGGCTAGAATTTTATTTTGATACTATTTCTATAATGTTATAATAGTGTATTTTTAGTAAAAGGACAACCAATAGGATAGGCGACAACCCATCACGTTGGACAAGGTTGTGGGAATCGAAACCACAACCGAAGTGTGACATGCCTTTATTGCCTTCCTCTGGACCACAGGAAGACCCTGGTTAGTATAAAATAGTTTTATTTTATTATGAAGTATGATAGATGAAGTATAAATCCATTTTTGGAATCATATAAGATTAACCTCACCATAGGTGGACATATGTATATTTGATAACTTTTGCTAACCTTTTGTTTGAGACAGATGGAATGATGTATCATTCTATCGCATGATTTTCTAACACTTCACGGAAAACGAATTCTACTTAATTTATTTAATAGATGTAGTGGAAATTGTTCAAGGCACGAGAAACGATGATATTGTACCAAAATCAAGTAAGTATTTCTTTTAAATCAAAAATTATTCAACATTTGGAAAATGATCTTGAAAACCAAAAAATGTTTTCATAGTGCCCTTATATATGATGAATCAGATGGTACCTTAGATCATCAAAAATTTATGGCTTTGTGATTGTTGTCTTTTTCATAGCCATGTCCTCTACCACTCTTCATCAGAAGTTGATGGTTATATTTCTCTTCCATATCCATATTTTCACGTATGTTCTCTTATGGGGAAACCCATTAATGAGTTAATTTGGGTATCGGTTATGTTTCTAATGTTCCTTTTTAAAATGATGATTTTATATTCCTTTTTACGATGTTGGTTTCTATGAAATAAACTTTCAAGTAGTAAATGATTTATAACCCCGACAAATTTTGAGGGCGAAATTCATTTTAAGCAGGGTAGAATGTAATACCCTGAAATTTTATGGGATGTATTCTTTTTAATTTATTTGTTATCTTGTGTTGTATGCCACACAAATATTATCTTGCTCCATACTCAACACTGTATTAGCTTGCAGTATACGCATCACTATTCTTGGATTGTGTTACACACAATTTCAAGTTTGATTGATAGAAGTTATTCTACGCAACATTGAGTGTATATATATATAGTCAATGTATAAATGAAATATGGTTGGATCAATTATATGCCACAAAAAAGGAATGTTGCACTACACGCAACCCTAACATGGCTTGCATGACACGTAATCGCAACCTTCCTCGATAGCGTGTGTTATACGCAATACCGGGTTTCACTAAACAATGATATGTTATTAAAATATTATATAAACTAGTTGTTATGAATAGTAATACCCACTTTTTTTAATTTTATAAATTTTATCCTTCAAAACGGACATAATTTTTGGATTTGGAATATTGAAATTAGCCTAGGGTAAAATTTTGGTATTTTTCTGAAAACATTCAATTTTTGATTAATAGTGAAAACACTAGGTTACTATTTAAAAACTGACTTTTTATTTAAAGACTTATTCATTTTATTTAAATTTATTTTAGTTCAAAATTGATAAATAATACCTATATAAGTTCAATTTAATTCATTGGAGTCATTTTATAATAATTTTAGATATATAAAAATTTTATTGAACTTTTCACCGTCCTTTACCCACCTCCTAGGAGAATTTGAAAATTTACATAATACATAATTTTACAGCTTCTGTGAGTGGAATTTATAAAATCCGAGAGACACAGTTAATATTAAGGAGTAAAATTTTGTTCAAAAATATAGAAATAATATTTTTTGAATAGTAACTTTTTTACTTTTATTTACCACGGTTAAAAGTAAATAGGGTAATTAAGGGTAAAAATGATATTATTATTACCCTAACACGTGTCCTAATTCTATTGGATAAGTTTAATTCGACCCAAAAAAACCTTAGGAATAAAATATGATCCTATTTGGTGCACTTGGAATAGATTAGGACACTTTTTATTATTTTATTTAAAGAAGAGTTAAAATAGTTAAAATCAAAGTTTAATAACTAATAACTTTTTAATATAGGGTTATACATAAGATAAATTAGACTATAAATATTCATTATAAAGTTAAAAATATTTCCTACATAAAATTGTTTTATTTATATTTTGTAGAAATTAAATAATTTAATTTATTTATGACACAATAATGATGTTGTAATTACCTTATTAATGAAATATTAACATATTTGATATTATGAATACCCAAATAAATGTAATTTGAGTCTTTTTATGAATTAAAAAAATGATCGGTTAAAATGACAAGTTAGTATTGATTTAATTAACACTTTTTGAACTAATCATGCAGTTTTTATTTTTACAAAAATCAATTACCCAATAGTGTCAAAATTGACATAAAATAGTTTTTAAAACAAATATTATATTATTAATTGTTATTTTATTCCTAAAAATATAAGGATTGGCCAAATGGCTTATATAAGGTTATATATATTAATGATGAACCACTTGGGGTTCGTTTGGCTTGTTATAGTATGTTTATTAAGGATATAGTGTAAGAAAACAAGAATACACAGTAAATGATAAATTATTTAACTTAAAGTTTAATCTAAAAGATAAGGATTTAATAGTAACCAAAACTTGTCTAAAACTTATTGGTTGATCTGATTTCTAAAAATCCCCACATTAGCTTCGAAATAAATTAATTCGGAGCTATTATAAACCGAATATGACTATATTATAAAATAATATTTTTAAATTTTTTCCTAAAGTGCCCCTCTCCTCCCTTTTAAATGGGAACCTCCTCCCTCTTCTCTTTACAAAATTTTGATCTTTCAAGCTCAAGAAATCCCTGCCCATATCCCATATCAACTACCCTATAAACATTATAGAGTTTTGGGTCTCCTCAAAAGAGCATCTCTAGTGCCTTAAGAGAAATCTTAAAAGAGATGTGTCGAAGAAGAGGTAATCTCTTCTATCGATTCTTTCATGTTTCTTTCTTCTTAAACTTCTTCTTATTTAGTTGTTTCATTATAAAGTAATAAAATAAGAATCACTAATATAATTATATGTTATTATAAATATGAAACAACCCCATTTATGCTTCTATCCATCCTATGGAAAACGAAATCACTGCGCGTGCATACGTACGGAATACCGTCTCCACGCCGTGGTGTAATCTGTTTTTCCACCACCACCTTACATGGATGGGTATAATCGTGTAAAGACTAAATATATATTTTTATTAGATAATCATACTAATTCGTATATATTATATCATTCACTCCAATTCTATTCAATAATTATGGGAATGATATCATCACTCGTGCGTAAGTACGGACTACCATCACCACAAACGCGATGAGATTCATTTTGCATGATTTACCATTAAAGAATGATTATAATGTATATATATATAATAAATAATCAAGAATGATATTAAATAATAATGATACTGTATTTACGTACATATATGTTTCATTTACTTAATTCCATTCAATTCAATAAGGAATCGAAAACAGCGTTCATGCGTACATACGACCTACCGTCTCCATGAACGTTGTATTTCATTCCATTTATCGATCTAACATATATATTTATATACTGAATATATATTATATATAAATCATGTTTTATATTTTGGAATTACGTAAATCATGATATATTTTATAATATCAAGAACAACAAATCGAAACACGTTTGATAAATGAAACGATTTTACCCAAAACGCTGCTTTAACATGGAATTTACAAATGAATGGGTAATATAAAGTCATAAGTGAACCATATATGATATCATAACAATGTATATGATTCTGTAATAAGTCAATGATAATATTTAACTAATAATATATGAGGATCGGATACATAATAAGCATATCATATTTAATGTAATGGATAATTATTCCAATCTCATTATTATCTGAGATTGTTTATTCGTAAGTATTTACTGGGGTTATGTTTATCATCCATGTCCATATATTCTCAAGGTAAGGGATAATTATTCCAATCTCATTCTTATTCGAGATTTTTTATTTGCAATTATTTACTGGGGTTATGTTTATCATCCATGTCCATATGTTTTCATAAAATGTTTACTTTTATTTCATGTATGTTTAAAGTCCTTTTTACCCATTTTTGACTTTTACTACATGGTATGTAAGGAATATTTCTTTTGTTCACCATACGAGGTACTTTTTGAATTTTCTACAAAAAGTACGAGAATAATGTTTATTTTAACTTATACGGCATGAAAGGTTTTTACGGTTTTATAAAGCATTATTTTCATGAAACTTACTCTACAAGATTTCATGACTATTTTCAACAAAATCATTTTCCTTTAAAATTGCATGAAATTTTGTGAAAAGAAAATGATTCTGAAGAAGAATGGATATTTTCCTCAAGAATTCATTTCAAGTGTTTTATCGAAACCATTTTCCATCTAAGATGACATTATTTTTATATATGAATGTTTCAATTATAATGTCTCTATGATTTACAAGGTTTCACTTTTCTTATGATGAAATGATATCCCTTTGTTTTATATGGATTATTTTATAATGGGAGGATGTTTATGAATCCCATTTTATTCATTAGGTTATGATAAATGATTTATGTTTATGTTTTGGCACACGTAAAAATGATTTCGTTATGAGATGGGTGGGACCTATATCTCCCTAAAATGCATTGGGTAAAGATTTATATCTCATGAGATAGACATGGATGGAACAGAAAGTTAATCCGGTTTAGTGATACAAGACTAGAATGAGGAGTGAACTCGATTCAGTAAGGGACTTTGTACACTAATATGGTCTTAGCAGCAATTCCTTGGCTACTATGGAAATCATATCAAGTGCTTAAGGGTTTTCCACAATTACATATTTTATTCCCATGCAATTTTATCATGATTGATGTTCTATTATGATCTTTGCCTTACGTACTGTCATGTTTTATGACATTGCTCAGGATATTGATGTTTAAACATTATGTTCATGTTTTTATGTTCAAATGTATATGGCTTGTTTTATTTTCTCCATGCTTACCTTTACTGAGCATTTGAGCTCACCCTTTATATGTTTTCTTTTCCCCAGGATATAAAGAAAGGTTTTAGGTAAAAAAAGGGAAAGATCTTTATGGGAGATGTTGAAGATCTTTCACCATGATTAGATGATTATGTTCTGAGTTTCCAAAGGCACTAAACTATTACGGTCCTTGAGTGTTGGTTTTTGTAATCTATTAAGTATTCTGAAAAAGTAATGTAATGTTCTTGTACGCCATGTTTGGGGTAACTACATGGTATGATTTTATACAGTGTTCTTTTTGGTGGAAGGATTCATTACATGTGTTTCTACGACTATTTTACTATGGTGTCCATAAAGTGCTTCATAGAGTCCTCTAGTGAAGTGATTTGTTATCATTCAATGGGATTTCACTAGTAAAAAAGTGGTTGTTCCATTGAAATGGGTAAATTTTGGATTGATATTCAATGGTGGATGTACTAAAACATGGAAAACAAATGGCATACCCCTCATTCCAACAACCGAAACACCGTACAAAACACACAATCATGCTCATAATCGCAATACCATAGAAACCAAACAATCATAATTTCATATTTTAAAAGGAATCCCTTATTCAATTTTGTTTGTTACTTATGGGGTTATCATAGAAGTTTTATCATCCTAGGGAATTCATTCTATTGTTAGTATACATAAATTACTAATTTTTATATTCAAATGTTCAATAGGAACCAACAAACATGCCATTCATTTACTGCAAAAACAATGGCCACTAATTGCCATGATTTTCAGTAGGGAATTTAACAAGTAAATTTCACAACATAACCATCAATATCAAATAGTAATAACATGAGAACAAGCGGAAGACATTGAGTAAAAGAAGTAAACTCACCGGGAAGGTTTCATTCAGCATACAGTAGAGGTGCATTCATGGCAGAGGAGAGGCGTGCAGTAGAGGAGATTCCCAATTGAAAAGGAAACATAAAATGAGAAATCACATCTTAAACAATTTTATTGGTAAATAGTGGGATTTTATTTTCCATCTAGGATATCTTATTCATGTTTATTTATTTTTTTCGTATCTACTATTTTCATAGATTTTCAACTTATAAATGAGACATTTTTTATTTTCTAGAGAAAGATCATTTTTTATTTACTCTAATTTAAGGGTTAAAGATTCCACATTAATTGAATTTTTTTCGAAGGGGATCATTACTATCCTGTAGGGATCATGAACACCTCTTAGGTTAGTGTGAAGTCAGTTTAGTTGTTGGTTATGATACCAGTATGGGCCGTATCATTACATTTACAATTGTAATTGACCCATGTCCACTTAAATATTGGATTGGGGGGGGGGGTTAGACACTAATATATATAGGGAATAAGAGATGTTAAAATTATCATAGTATCTCCAATACAAGTTATGAAAGATGAAACATTCATCAAGTGAGGGAGAACCACCCAAGAGGAGAGGAGTGGGCAGTTGGTGTAGCGTAGAGGGATTATAAACTTATGTTTTTTCAGAAATACTATGGTTATGCTTTTCTATCATATATCATGACTTATTATTGATGATTTATCACTATTTTGAATATATTTTACATGGATACATGTAGCCTAATTTACCTAAGGATGAATATCCTCCACTAACTCAATATTCTTTCAACCTCGCAAAAAAATTATCACCGTTTTAAAAATCATAATTAGTTATATTGTACTATTTCAATTATTTAACATGAATTGGGTGGGAAGATATATGAGACCGATTTGAAAGGTTTTTATTGGAAGAGATAATGAACAAGATGTTCACAATGGAAAAAACAATTATAGAGGTATAGGTTGAGGCCCGTGAACTTTTATCTCTAGGGAAATTAGAAAAGGATGTTGAGACCAACTCCCTACTAACGAAAACATGATCTACTTTGAAAATGAGGAAATCCAACAATACATTTCCCTTCAATAATTTTTGATGGATTCACTCTTTAGATGATTTTTTTTACAAAAGAGTAATATCTATTACCTTATACTTTTATAGAACAAACAATACATTGGCATAGTAAATGAGGAGAGTCGATGTTTGATCTCTAGTAGCGTCTCCTAATAAAAATATCACACCCAAGAATACTTTTAATGAATAATGTTATAAGTATGGAAAATAATATTCATAAGATAAATTCCAAACTATCATATATTGGATCTCCACTATTAGATAGAAAACAACACATGTCATAGTTTATCATTCAATTCCAAAAAAAATGAAATTATCCAATTATTGACTATAAAACATCTCCCATGATATCTTTAGATCCTCATAATCAATAATAAACATGATCCATCCATAATGAATAGCTATCAGAAAAAAGATAATAAACAAAGGAATCCAATGTTCCTTCATATAAACAATCAAAATAATAAAAGTCTAAAAATCCTCTAACCATATCACTATCTTTTAATTAGGGATATTTCCCTCAAAATTAAATAAGAACTAACGCTGAAACAGACCAAATGGATTCCTCCTATTGTTATCTTACTTAGGTTTTACCCTTATACAGTCTATTGAAGCTTCCTAAATCACCCCACCCTACTCAACCACAATTATTATCCTCCTACCATAAAACTGAATATCACAATGCATGAAACAATACATAAAATATTGGTAATGGTTTGAAACCACCAATATCAATGTGTAGAATGATGATTCAGCAGCTGGAGGAGGAGGAGGAGGAGGACACAGTGGTGATGAAGGATGAGGAGAAGCAGCGTTGTAGTGGTGGAGGGATCACAGTGGTGGAGGAGGAGAAGGCAGTGGCAGCGGAGGAGGAGGAGGACTGTTGTGGCGAATGAGGGATCGCAGCGGCGGTGTAGGAGAGGGAATCAGTGGAGGCGGCGGAGGAGGATAGTCATGGTGGTGGAGGAGGACAAGGCAACAGTGGAGGAGGAGTAGGAAGATGAGGAGTCACAGTGCAGGGTTTAGCTTCTGTGGAGGCTTGAATGTGTGCAATGGAGGAGGGTCCTATTATGGTTATTTTATAAAAAATGTTTGAATGTTTATAAGTTCTAGTTAAAAGTGCTAATTAATATAGGTTTTATTAGTGGTAAAATAAAATCACTGATAAAATATACCTTTATCAGCACTTTTTGAGCGCTGATAATGATATTCCATTATCATCACTAAAAAAGCGTTGATAAAGGACCTATTTCTCAGTGCTATTAACGACCTATTTATCTGATCTAAAATGTTTGTGCCGATAAATAGGTGTTTTATAAGCCCTAAAAAGTGATAATAAAACAAATATTTATCGGGGCTATAATTGCAGCGCTAATAAATACTTATTTTAGTAATCTTTTTTAATTAGATATATATATATATTAAAATGTATTATATATTTATAAATAAAATAAATATATTAAATATAAAAAATATAATAAATATAAATGAATTAATCTAATAAATATAACAAATCTTTAATAAACATTATTTTTTAATATAAATATAAAAATTTTATATAAATTAATAATAATAACTTTTTCCAGTGATAATAATATCATTGATAAATGTACACTTTATCAGCGATAAAAAAATTGCTGATAAAGGGTACACCTATATCAGTGCTTCTTTTAGCATTGATGAAGTCTAAATTTATCAGCTCTTTTGGCTAGCCCTAATAATGGACCACACCTTTATCAGTGCTTTCTACTTAGCACGGATAAAGGGTTTCACTTCCGTTGCCCTGTTTTGTGGTAGTGCCTAAAAAATAAAAAGGTATCTTCTATGGTTGATTCCCCAATGACTGTAATCCAGACTTACTGAAAACACATGAACTACTATCAAAATACCTTCTACCAACGATTCCATGATGGACACTTTATCATGCCTCAACTACAAAATAAATCATCTTTTGGATAACCACTACCTTCTTCATCACCTCCAGATATCTAGGGAATGTAAACTATGTGACTACAAACCTGGTCACTAGGTATTATTCCTCCCTTATATTTTTCACTATGGTCTCCTCATCTATAAAAACATACGAGGAAATGAATACGAGGTCTTTGAACCTAATCCCAATATCCCATACACTCATGATCCCCTACTAAAGAGGGAGAAACTCTATCCAGTTCTCTATCTCATTTGTCAATGAATGGAAATCCATATGAAACTCTCTATGAAATTGTTGCCACAAAACTTTTTCCTCATTTGGGTCACCAAGGTACAACATCCACTATAGATGTGAAACTCCCCAAAATATATTAAAATCTAAAGGAACCCTAAACTCATCTTGTTCCATGTTCAGGACAAAATAAATCTCATGATCCTCCATGTAGTGATTCATTGCTACACCTAAGACGCTCCCTCCATACCTTCACAAACGTATCCACTCAACGGCACAAACCACCCACTACCAAACCACATCCTCCTTTATCAGATCGACTCTTGGCTAAACAATCGGATAATACTACTAAACTGTGAGTACCCAATACTCTAATTGATGATGGATAGGATCCATTCCTAAAAGGAAAGGATATCATCTTAAACATGGTAACATTGAATTTTAAATAATCATATTTATTTCTTTCATTTTATTTCACAAAATAACCCAATTAAAATGTGGACACAGTCAATTGTGATTCATGTACCTCTATGAGGTCTCTATCCTATAAATAGTTCCACCTTACATGGTCTTTCAATAAGATCAAAATCATTGAATTGGATCACCAGAACCTTTAAATATCATGTCCTAGCAGGTCTCCCTAACCTATTTCACACACCAAGATCCAAAATAATTATTTCCCTACCAACCCTTGAAATCATCACCATTTATAACACCAAAATCCATATTAATTATCAACTATCACATCAGATGCCACTCCTTTACAACCCCCTCCAACCATGTATACATGAATAAATAGGGATAATGACCCCTAAGTCCCACCTCTAGTAGGAATCAGATTGGAAAACATCAATTAGGGTACAAAAATATCATATACGGGAGGAATTTCACTCTATTAATAAGAAACATTCAGTGGATAAGATAAATAAATATAAAACTAATCCATCAGATAATATGAATGTTAACCCAAAACCACCCCACAATGGATGACCAATAATAAACCAATACAAATAAAATTATCCAATATATTGTACCAAAATAGAAGCCTTTTAGCAGTGACTCTACATTTGCTCCAACCAAAAATAGAAATGTACAACTTTGTACACAACTTTGTCCTAGAAAACAATGAAATTTTTTATATATGTATGTTGAGAATAAAATTCATATCAAGTTGGTACACAACCAAAGTCTCAAATGTACATGTGAAAAGAACATGCTAATGAACTAGTAAAGAAACAATAGAACCAACAAGTACCTTAACTTTCCAAATAATCATCCTTGCCTCATAATAGATAACTCACCAAATCATGCATCCAATAAAATAATATAGATAAATTTTATGACAAACAAAGACACCCACATCTAGTTCCCCATGGATTTTACACTCTAATTCACCTATATTGAACGTTATGTGCTCCCATCCCTTCCATACATGTCACATCACAACAACATCACATCACATCTCTCTTGAAGAAACCTAGGACATCCCTGTTGTGGGTTTGGATGCATCCCTACCTATCTCACCCTCCTAAGGTCAATCATCATGTTTTTTCATCAAAAATCACCACACCACATTTTGCTTGAAGACACTTAGGTTATCACATCTCATCTCACAAGAAGACAGTAGGGTCATCACACCACATCTCATGACATAACCAAAGTAGTATGGTATCGTGATTGTGAATGAAATAAACCTTTTTCCAACCACCATTTAGACATGACCCCAACAACATATCACTTCACATTACTACATAATCACATCATGTATCTTTGGAAAACTTGTGGGCCAACAATTATTAGTAATCTCTAACAATAACCCATATCATCACTGCTACTCAAGGAAGAGTGGGGAACTGGAGGTAGCCATCCATCAATGTCACCACCATTGTAGATGTTCTAAAAAACACATGAAACCTAAAACCATTGAGATTTGGTAATTTTATCCAACTCGAGTTAGACACGTATAGAAATAACATTAATATACCTAATATATAGATAAAAAAAATATATTGAACCTATGTGTTTAAAATAAATGCACTAGCACACACCAAATCCCCACTTCTACAACACACACAAACCATTAAAACATGTAACAAAACTATATGCAACACATCTCACAACCACCACACAGGAAACACATTTCCACATTCATTTACTAAGAAACATAATTTAAATTTACATTTCCCAATCATTTTTTTAATTCCTTTAATAAATTTTACCATATATCTATTTCAATCCCAACATGTTTATTTACTATACTGTTTTGTTTTGTTTTGTCATTACAATTTATTCCATGGATAACTATCCCACAATCAAAACAATGGAATGCCAAAACTGAACCACCTCATAAAACCATTCCCACAATAAATAACATCCACCATCATTGTCGGGCCACACTATCAAAACTAACCGAACATAGTAACCACACATCACAAATTCCAACCACATCTTCTAATAAATCTTTTTTACAAAACAACCACACATCCCCACCACATATCCCAACCACACATCATCACCACTATACACTATAATGAATATAAAACACATAATAAAACATCACATATCACATTCATCCATGTAACCACCACATCGCATCTCTCACACATCACACAACCCTTCTGGTAACAAACACTACCTCAAATTTTCCTGAACCACACATGCAAACAAAAAAAAAGAAATAACACATAGTTAAAAATAAATCATATCTTATAAAATTTATTAATAGGCTTCCATGCCGTTAATTATTTATTTGGAATGGTTATTATAATGAAAAACACATTTCCTTGGAAAAATAGTTTATTAGCCAAAGGTATGTTCTTATGCTTTTAATCTGTGCATGATCACACAAAGATGCCATATATTTTATCACATCATATCATACATATTGAAAACAAGTCTTCTAAAAACTCTTATTTTCAACAAGGGATCATCCTGGAATAAACATATCAACTATCACATTAAAGCAACATAGACAAGCAATTACTCACCCTTTCCCAGAAATTAAAATTATTCCAATTAAATATCATATTATTCGAAACATTAATACACACCAAAAAGAAATAAAATAATTTAAATACCACAAATATATCATATAAGAGTGAGAAAAAGGATCCCTTTCCTCAAAGAAGATTTCTGATCTTACATCACACCGCATCGAAAAGAATGAACATCCCACAAACCACAACCATTCTAGAAACTATGGTGCAACCTGAACTACATAAAGGATTTACAAACAACTACACTAAAATGACCCCAAATTAAACACCACCACCATAGTGGATCCTCAGAAGAATATTTTATGGAGACATAGGTAAAAAATATGAAGGAACTCATCACTCATTCCAAAAGAGAATCCTACTGAAACCCAAGGATCAAAGTGAGGGAAGACAGGCTGGAAAGGCTCTCAAAATATCATAAGTTTCATACACAATGATATAGATACAAGTGTCTAAATGAGAGGATAATTGGCCAAACAATTTTTATAAATATCTTATGACATTCTAAATTTATAGAGTAAATTACATGTTTACATCATAAATTCCACAAACATGTATAACTTACACCATAAGACCAACTAGTGGTTCATAAACCCCGTTTCTACTAAACAACATGTCCCATATGTAAGTAATTAACCTATACCATAAATAAAATCTTTATAGAATAAATTCATTTTATAGTTTACCCATATTCACTAATACAATCCATAATACACCAGCTATAAAATTCATAAACCTTAGGATTATGATATAAAACTATATTTTTAGTGTAATCTTTCCTCCTGATGGACAACAATAGCTTCAACTAAAAAAACATCTTACAACCTTCTATCAACACTATCCAACCACAAAAACAACAATATAATTTCTTGGGAAGGCATAAAAACTTCTACACATATCATAATAAATCTTTCGATTATTTTTTATTCAAAATTTAGTAAGAAATTTAATCCTTTATATTACATTATACTTTCTTTTCAAGATTTCTTATGTTCAGCATTGCTTTGGGGAAATAATATAATATTATTTTCTTTAAAAATATCATATTTTTCTCCAATGGATATGAATTTGTTTAAATATTCAGATAATATTTCAACCCTTAGTGATTAAATTAATATCGAGAATGTTTTTTTAAATAAAACAGATCTTGTATCTTCCTTTAGATCAGGAATCTATTTCTTACATGTCTATGTTTTATAAAAAAATTAAACAAATTTATATTATAAACATAAATTATTTCTTAATGTTATTTAAAACTATCTTAAATCCTATTTTAAAAACAGAATTGAATTTTCTTAATGATTTCTTCATTAGTCACTTTTTACCCACTTTAAAAAAGTTCGAAAATAATGTTTATTTTTAATGTATACATCATGAATGAGTTTTACCACCTTCATGACCCTTATTTTATTTGAATATTCCTTTTTAATATTCCAAATATATTTTTAAATAGACTTATTTTCATAATATTTTTTTAAGATCTAGTTTTATAATTTATTTTCAAAATTAAAATGGGGAACAAATGACAAACCCCATTTTTGTTTCTAATAGTTTTTGAGGGTTAGGTTAAAAAGATACCATAAAAATTATTTTACTGAATTAATTATTATTTTCCAAAAATATTTTAATATAACCTAATTCTTTTCCATGGGTTAATCATGATACAAACATAATATGTTTACCTTATTTGAATTTTATGATGAAAAGAATTATCCAAGTACATTATTCATGTTCTGGTTCATTAATGTTAATTTATAATGATGGTTAGTCCTATTATAATCTATGTATAGGTGGTTTAATTATAAACTAATTAAGGCTATTTATGTTATGAATAAAGGATGTTTAGGTTTGTAATATCCCTCTAATGAATTGCGTAATAACGACATAGTTGTAAAAAATTAAATAACACCTAATAGAAGATATATTTAACTGGTTAACATGTTAATCTTAGTAGATCATGTATATTAACCAGGTAAGGTTGTCCTATCTGTAAGAGTTCTTTTAAATTTTCAATGATGATAATGATTTAAAATACCAACGAACATTATTTATGCTTTCTATGTGATTATAATGTTTCCTTTGATTGAGATTGGCATCACATAGACCTTTATTATTTATTATTATTACTCTTTTAATTGTTAATGATCTATGAAATGTTTCATGATTGAATATCTAGATATTTATGGGTATGAATTCTATTATGTTAGGTGAATTACATTCGATTATATCATAATACCCTTATGATCATATTATTCTCAAAGATGATATTCAATTATCAATGATTATGTTTGTACTTATTTATTTATTGAGCTCACCCTTATTATGTTTCCTTTTCCATGAGATATGATGAATGATGTAATTTTTTTTCTAATGATGGTTTCATCTATGATGAATTGTATGGAACATGTTAATGGATTATTATCAAATATGAAAAGATGGTTATAATGGAAAAAAATAATTTAAATTCATGGTTATTGTAATGTAAGTGTTTTTAGTAATTCCAAAAAACATTAATCCATAATGGTCCATGAACAACTAAAAAATTGTGTTTATCTACCTCTAATGATTTAACAGATCTTCCTTAAATTTTTATTAAAGACCCCTTTTTAGCACTAGAAAAATATTGGTTATAGGGAGGCTTTAACAATTCTTTTTTTAATGCTATAAAAGGGTGACTTTTACATTGATAAAATATGTACTCTTAAATGGTCCCTTTGTTAGTGCTTGTAAAAATGAATTGATAAACCACAACCAGCAATGTTAAAAAAGTTGTATAAAGTGGGGAATTTGTCCATTCTTTTTTAATTGTGTTGATAATGGTTATCAATCAAAAAATTAAATCATTTAAAATTATATTTTAATATATAAATGTATTTATACTGATAACTTTAAATTATATTTTTTAAGTATATCTATGATAATGATAAATAGTTAGTGACACTTAATTTATAAGATATTTAGGGAAAATGTCTTATAAAATTATTAATTTTTTTTACTAATTAATAATTTTCTAATTATTATAGAGTAATAGTTATTTGTTATCAATTTTGAGATAAAAAATAAAAATATTTATAAAAGAACTAAAATAGTTTAAAAATGTAAGTAAAACATCAAACTCCAAAAATTTTGATATGGGTGTTTGTTTGGGCACTACCACATATCAAATCGAAGCTTGTGACGGGATCTATGTCATTGAGGTCAGGGGGCTCCCCAATAACTTTTTTGAGTCTAAAAAGGCCCATAAGTCCTCCAAAATTGAGTTCTTAGTCGGGGTACCCTAATTTTTTTTACACTCAATATATTTTATTCCGCATTTAAGGGGGTCTTGTTTCATTTTTGTATGGATGACTAAATTTATTCCCAAGATTTACATTAGTATTGATATTATGGTTTTGAAATTTTATAATCTTTCACAATGTAGTTTAATTTATTGTCAAATATTTAAAAATATATACATATTTTTTATATACTCACACCTAAATATTTAATTATATAAATATATATTTTAATATATTTACATATAAAATATATTTCTTCATATAAAAAACTTATATAAATAAAAACTAATATCCACATTATTTAAAATAAAAAATTATGAATATTTATATACCAATTCAATTAATGTATATATATTTTTATATTTCTGTGTGTGTATTGACAAGAAGATAAATATTTATCTATATATTATTATATATGTATATGAATATTAATATATGATATATGTAAATAAATATAAATATAAATAAGTAGATTTATATATGTAGATATATATATATATGTATGTATATATTTTTAAACAGACACGAACACACAAACAGAAAAACATATTTTATATATGTATTAAACAATATACATATTAATATATATATATATGGATAAAAAATTAATGAAATATAAATTAATATATAGGTACATCATAAAAATTAACAAGATAATATATGGGAGTGAAAAAGGTTTTGGCATATGAGTTAGAGGTTTCATGTTTGAAAATCACTAGAGATAGGGGCACATGTGAGGTGGAATTATCTAAAATGCTCCTTTATGTGAGGGGGAACACTACTGATAAAAATGGGTGGGAAGGATTGATAAAGGGCTAGGAGGGAATAGGTTCCAACAAAAAACATTATCCCCAATTATAAGTGGGACCTTTATTTTCTGTTCTTTTGCGCTTATAAAAGGGGGCCTTTAACTGCGCTAATAAAAGTGCTGATAAATGTTTCATTTAACCATGCTAGAAAAAATATGATGAAGGCCCCCATTATCCGTAATTAAAAAGTGTTCATAAAGGCCCTCGTTACCATTAATTTTTTAATACTATTAAAGTGTTCCTTTAGTAGTGTGTTTTATGTGCGTGGTTAAATCCATCCCTTTAACATTTATCACATTATCACTGCTAGTAAATCCATTTTACTAGCACTATTAAAGTATGGATTTCTAATAGTGATGGGTTTATATGTGATCTAATATTTTTTTTTTCTAATTTTGTTTATTTTGAAGGACATAAATAGGAACATTTCGCGGTATCCAATCTAGAAATGTAAATATTGCGTTTTTTTTCACCGGTTCAGGATATATATGCTTTGGGATTTAATAGTTGGTTTAAAAGAAGGGTTTGGATAACTTTAAATATTATGATGCTTTTATGTGAATTTTTCTTATGATTTATGGATAATATCATTGTATTATAGGTTTATGCTAGATGATATATTTGAAGTTATTAAAACCAATTTGGAGGTTTTAAGTGCTTGGGTTTTATGGAGAATAATGTTATTTGGGGAGAAATATTATTATATTGAGTTACTTGAAACCCTTAGGATTAACGTGAATGATAATTTAAGAATAGTGATATTAAATTTTTCAGGATGTACTTTGAATTGTATGAGAAATAAATTTAGTCTAAAACATTATTTAATGTTATGGTTATTGAGGATAGAGATTTATTTATTTATGGATGATAAATATTGAACATCTGGTATTATTATTGAATTTTAGTGATTAATATATTATTATATCATATGAATGTTTATAAATTTTTTATATTATATTAATTTCAGATAAACTTTTGTTTTTTATTTATTAATAAATACATGATAAGTATATCTGTATCCTTTTATGGATTTTATGATCTTTTGGATGTCTATTTTAGTTCTTTAGCATGAAAAAATCATCTTTAAAAACTAATTATTTATAGAAAAAGATGATATTTTGGTGTAAATTTATTACATGATAGAATTATAATTTTCGAGTAATTATAAATCCTCATGTTATTATTTTTTATGGTAAAATAACTCCTCAACTCTCATAAATGAAAATTGAAACAAAAATATTGTCATATTACCTTAATTTAGGATGAATCAATAGTCATTTCTATACCTCAATTATTTTTTGTTTTATGTTCATTAAATTTATCATGATTATTAAATTTATTGTGATCAATGTTCTTTTTCACTCTCTATTTGAATTTAGAAATTCATTTTTCCTCTATGTACATATTTTTACTTCCCAGCAATGTTCCCCTATTTCACAGCCTAGTTACGTGTTATGTCAGATGATCTTCATTTTCTCTTTCACTTTTTAAGAGGATGTTTAATTAATCCTTTTTATGATGTAGGATTTTAAAAAAGGTATTTAAAATTAGAAAATCCTTTAGTAACAAACCCAATATTAAATTTATTTGACAAAATTATTCAATATAGGATAATGTAATACCTCAAAATTCTAAAAAGAACAGAATGTTTTATATTGAGTACGACGCGCATCCCTGAGCTTAAAATAACCATGAAATATTATTATTTAAATGTAATAGTTATAAAACAATCTTTAAATTGGAGGTTATTAATGGTATTAAAAATATTAGGGAATATAAATAAAATTCTCATACTCAGTACAAATTTATTTATTTATTCTTAATAAATAAGTACTGAAATATTTTTTAAAGACATTTATGATTCAAAACTATATTTTCTCAAAAAGATATTTATTGATTTTGATGAGTGAATATTATAATATATTTCTATAAATTTTAGGAATTTTATTTTATAAAAATAATATCTTAATTTAAATCATCATATCAAAATTATCTTACGAAGAAATTTAGGGATTTTTTTGAAAAGATTGATTTCTTAGTGAATAGAAAATAATACACCTTTTAGTATTCATTTTCATTAAAAATATCCACTATTAATTAAATTTTATATTAGATTAATTTTGTAATATTTTAGTTATAAACAATATAATTAATTATATAATAATAAAATTTATTATTTCTTCATTTTATAAGTACACTTTTTGGCTTTAAAACACATTTTTATAAAAAAGATTTTCATTGCATTTTATGAATTTATATTAAAAGTAATTTCTTCCAAATATAGGAAATAAATATAATAAAATATAATTCATATATTTATTGATAATGTTTATTTTTTTCTTATTATTTATTTTTTATATTTTCTGATGATGTTAAATTTATTGGTCAATAGTAAAAAAACACAATTTTTATAAGACATTGTCTTTTATGATATCATCAAGATATAAATATTATATATAAAATTTTAAAACATATTTAATGAATAATATATAATAATATACTAAAAATATCATAATAAAAAATAAATATGAACCAAATAATAATTTATTTTATGATAAATAAAAAAATCATATCTTCGTGTTGACATGGTGCTTACACAACACAAAAAAAGTAAAATTTTGTGTAATAATGAAAATCAAAGAGAAGGAAAAAAGTATTTCATTTATTATTTTAGTAAATATATACAATAAATGATTATTTTATTTTATATTATATATTTTTTAAATTATATAATAAGAATCATATCTGAATGATTGTACATATATCGTGTAGGGCTAGAAAAGTCAAAATATCATATTAAATAAGTTTTCATGACATATATGTTTGTAAATATAAATATTGGATTAATATAAAAGTTTATTTTTGAAATTTATTTATTTATTTTTATGATGGTAATTAATTTTTAATTTCTAATGATGTAATAATTAAGTTAAATTCCTACGCAACATCGATATGGTACCTGTGAAACCTATATAAAAATCAAGTACATTATTTTTAAAATAGAAAAAGTAATTTTCATGGAGTTATTTATAGTATCCATAAATTTTATATATAATATAACCTTTTATGGATTTTTAGAGGTTTATATTTTAATTACATTGTTTTCATGTTTTTTTCAAATTAAAATTAAATGAATAGTTTTAATAATGGAAGTAATGAAATTTTAACGTAAACAAAATTCTATTATACAACTTAAAATTTATTGAAATACAATAATCAACCTATTTAATGGTATATGGTTTAAAATATCAAAAAAAATTACATTTTATGTGTCTATTTCCCTTTATAGTCACTTTATTTACCCCTAATGTGTAAAAATATTGATTTCATGGAAATTGTTAAAGGGGTTAACAGGGGTTAAAACAAAGATATATGAGAAATAACATAACAAATTTAAAAAAAAAATTATGTGGGTTAATTTATAATCATAATCATACTATAATTTAATGATATAATTTTTTAACCAATAAAAATGAAAGTTAATTTATATTAATTTAGTTGTTCATTTAATTCTATGAGTAACCCTCCACACACTTATAAAAGGGAACATTCTCTCTTGTATTCTTCACACTATATAAAACATTTTTTTGAAAATAAATGACAAAATATCTTCATAAAATCAATACTCAGGATCAACCGGACTTATTTATGTAAGAATACCAACCTAATAAGGCTTAAGGTGGCAAGAAATAAAGGTTATCCAAAGAATAGGTACATCTTTTAACTAAATGTTTTAGTATTTTTAGTACACCTCCTTTAATTATTATAGAAATATATGAAATAATATCCCCTATATATTTCAAATGTTTAGATATTTTTTGTTAACGTGATAACCAATATCAATATTCTTCTTCCATCAAATTTGAAATGAATCTTTTTTTTGTACAGAGGACTACAACCCCGCAAACCGATGTCATTTAGTTTCCATCACCACCTCTGATGGATGGTTATAATGCTATATTTAATATATATATATATATGATAATAATTAAATTAATATCACTATTTTGAAACAATATATAATATTTTATCTTATAATTTCATCCATTAAAAAATAATAATACTGTCTTTGTGTACATGTGAATTACCACATCTGTGAAGCAATGTGATTTTTTTTGTAATAACCACATCACATGGAGAAAATATATAAGCTAATTTAATGAAAAATATGATATTTATGATATAATAATAATTATGGGAAGATAATATACCGATTGTCATCTCTCTATCATGTTCGTTGAAAAATTGAAATGTTACTAATGTGTTTGTATGACCTACTGTCTCTATGATTATGAAGTTGTTAAATTTTCATAATCATCTTTCATGGTTTGTTTTAATAGTATAATTGATTCATAAATTTTAATATTGTTTCATTATTATTATTAACGATTTTGGGAATAATATATCTTTGACCATGGTCCATATAGCAAAGTCATTTTTAAATTATGAATCTAACATCCTAAAACACCTGATGTGGACTTACCTGATTACGTACTTAAATATTTCATTAAATAAAACGAAATTAATGGCTTAATGATGATTTTTAGTCTTATAAAAGTTTTATAATAAACAAGATAATTGATATGTGTTTATTATATTGTATTTGAGGAAAAAATTTGTAATTTTGGAATCTAAGAATGAGATTTAATGTTAATTTATCTTCATTGAGGCATGTTTTAATATTAAGAACCTAAATTAATTTTTTGTTGTTTTATATGTTTCCTATTTTAAATGTTATATCATTAATCCTCCACAATTCATTATATTTTATGTTTCATTAATAATTATTTCATCCAACGGAATTTGATTCAAAATTTAGCATGTAATATGGGGTTTATAAACACAATTTACATTCATTAGGTTATACTTTGAATTCATTGACATTGTTTTCCCCTGATTATGGATGAATTGATATCTGAATTTTTTATTAAATATTAAAGAAATATATTTGGATTTAAAAATTTCCACATCATCACTTCATGAATTACATATGACTTTAAATTTTTTGATTATTAAAACGAGTTTTTTTGTCTCGATCTCATTTCCCTGAAACATTTCCCATTGAATGCACCATGATTTCCTTGTATGGTCTACTCACTACCTCATGAATTAATTTTAATATATTACAAAATTAAATTAATTTTAATTATAGATCCATATCATACTCTATATTTTAAATACTTTTTAATCAAAAGTCACCAAAGTGGTAGAGGCTTTATTTTTCAAATATCCTTTCCATTAGAGAATTTTATGTTCATTGTTCCTTTGGGAGAATCTTATAATATAATTATCATGAAAAAAATCTATTTTATTATATTCTGTATATGAAAGAGTTTTACATGGTAATATAACATTTTATCTATTATTCACTAGAGTAACATCAATAAATTTGTTTTTAACAAATATAGATCTTGTATTTTTTTAATAGAGGGGATCATTCTCTTCCATATACATATTTTCTCAAATGTTTTTAGGAATATATTCCTCCAAAAATAAATTTTTCCCAAATTTTAATTTAAATCAACTTTTATCTTTCTATTCAATGTTTTTAAAACTAAATTTCATAATTTTTTATTCATCGATCAGTTTTCATGCTCTTTAAAAAAATTTGAAAATAATGTTTATTTTTAATATTTAAATCATGAATGGGATTTCCTGCCATCATGAATATTTTTTTATTTTAATATTACTTTATAAATTTTCAACGTTATTCTAAACAGAAAAGTTTTTTACAATATTTTGTAATGTTATAGATTTTAAAAGTGATTTTCAAAAATAAATGTGTATTTTCCTTAAGAATGTCATTAATGATATTTTGATGGTATTTTTATGCACAAAAAACCCCCATTATTTTAATTATGATACAAAGTATAAATATTGTAATAATACCATCCTAATACATTCTGTGGTTAGATTATTATTTTTCAAAGATATTTTCTTGTAACCAATTCATTTTTCAAGTTTTAATCAAGGTATAAAAGGAATAATTGTTGTTTTAATTTATTGTATGTTAAAATAAATTATTTATGGGATTTATTCATGTTATTGTTTTTGGAAATTGTTATTAGTGATGAGTGGTTCTTTTGTAAACCATGTATGGGTGGGTCTATTATAAACTAGGGAATGTTGGTAATATTTTAAATCAAATTTGGTTGGGTCCATTATACCCCTCCAATGAATTTGGTAATGACGACAGAGTTGACCGAATATATGTAACTCCTAAAAGAAAACATAGTTAAATAGATTGTAGTATAATCCTAAGAGATTATGTGTATTAAATAGGTAATGTTATCCTATCTATAATGGGTCATTTAAGAGTTTTATAAATATAATTATCCAAGATACCAAAACCCTTTATTTTTTGCTTCATATTATTTAAAAATGTTTACATTGATCCAGATTGAAATCAAATGGCTCATGATTATTGATTCATATGAATTTTTCCTTTGTTAAAGAATTATGTTAGGTTTAGAGAATGAATATCCAAGAATTTATGGGTATGAATTCTTTAATTTTATTCACATTCACAAGGATTATGTCATCATAACCTTATTCAAATAAAATTATCACTAATTATAATCAGTTTTTAATGATTATATTTACACTTATTGGGAATCTGAGCCCACCCTTCTTATGTTTCATTTTAAATAGACAATAAAGAATGATATTATATGTTGTGTTTCTGGAATGGTATTAGTTTTGGATAATTTTATGTCATATGTTAAAGAATTATTTTTAAATAAGAAAATTGGTATTACAATAACATAATTTAAAGAAATGATGTTTTATGTAAGATTTTTTCCTAATTGTGTAGAACTCTAAACCTAAAAGTTGAATGGGTTTATAAGTGATACAATATTTTATTGCAATATTAAATGTTTTTATAGACAAAATTGGGTCATGTTTAGTTGAATAAAATCCATAAATGTAAGGATTATGTGTTTTTCACCAGATCATATAGTGTATTTGGGGTTTCTATAGATTTTATAATAGAAGGATATAGAAAACATTGAACTTTATAATTCTCCAATGTGAGGTTTTCTTAAGAGTTTTGGATACCATAATGAGATTATATGTTCATGTTTTATCATAAGTTCAATTTCATCAAAAATAATTTTTATGTTTTGGGTGATTGAAATTTAAGGTGATTAATTTTTATTTTGGTGAAACTTTATAGGGTTGAGGTATTCGGGACCCTCAAGTTTAACAAGAAGGATTATTTATGAAGAATGATATTTTTTATATGTGATGAATGGTATGATACTAAATTTGAGGTTAAGAGTTTATTTAATGTTATGGTAAATGAATATAAAATGTTATATATATATGGAATAATCTATTTTGATCCTTTGGTGTTTTTTTAAATTTTTTAAATTAATGAATTATTTTTGCGTATAAGGTTTTATAAATTTTTGATATTATCTTATATTATGATAAATTTTTCTGTATGGATTAGATTATAAAGATATTATGAATATATTATTATCCTTCTGTGTATTTTGGGATCAAGAAGAAGATGATTTTATTTCTTAAAATATGAACAATCCATCTTGAATACTCATTATTGGGGAAAAATATGATATTGTAGTGGAAATTTATTAAATAATGAAATTCTACTTTTCATGTATGTATATTTCCGTATTTTATTATGACTTTTGGTAAAGTAATTACTTGAATATAAAAAAATAATCATGAAATTGTTTTATCATATTAACTTTATTTCTGATGAATCAATTTTCCATTTCACAACTCATTGAATTATACTTTTGCGCTCATTAACAATCACATGATGATTCACATTCTTATGATCAATGTTCTATATTACTATACATCATTATATAGGCATTAATTTCTCAAAAATATATATATTTTTTTAATTATCACTAATTTTCAACTATTTTGATACCAATTTATGTGTTATTACAAATGACCTTCATATTTCCCTTACACTTTTTTCAAGAGGATGTTTTTTTAAAAAAATTTAAGATGTGGGATTTCAAAAAAATATTTTAAAATATAAAATCATTGATTATCATGACTGTGCTAAAATTTCATGGTTGAATTTTTTAAAAGGTTATATAATGTAATATCTCAATATTTTAAAAGAAAAATATGTTCGATAGCATATACAACACAGCACACCGAGTATAAATGAACAATGAAATATTAATATTTAAAAGTTATTGTTATACCTTTGTTGTTATATTGGAATGTATTAAAATGATTAACTAAATACTTAAATATATATATTGGTACTATTATAAATAAATATATTGATTAAATCTTTGTAAATATGCACTAAACTTTTCAGTAAGGTTATTATATGCATCAGAAATAATTTTTCCTAAAATTTAGTTGTTATTTCATTATATATGGGAATATAATAATTAATTAATGGGAATTATATAAATTTTATGTTAAAAAATGATATCATTTTTTAAATCACCATCTCAATGTTATTTAATTTTAAATTTTTGGATTTTTTCTGAAATGATTGAATTTTCAATTAATAGTGAAAAATAGAGTTTTTTTGTAAAATTATCATTTTTTTTCATTAATTACCAATTATAAATGAATTTGATATTAAATTTAAATAATGATCCTTTATATATAAGTATTCAATTTAATTATATAGTAATCACCGCTATAATTTATTTTAGTATAAGTTCATTATTTGGAAAATAACATATTTTTCTATAAAAAAATTCATTGTTTTATACACATTTATATTAAAATTATTTTCTTCCAGATATAGGATTTATAAGTTATTAAATTTATTTAATATTTGGACTCATAAGTTAATCATTTACATATTTTGATTTTTTTTCCTTAAGAAATTATATATATTGGTGAACAGAAAAAAAATTACAATATTTATGAAATAATTTATATTTTATTATATAACCAAGACATAAAAACGTTACAAAAATTTATTAAACTTTTGAAATGAATTATTTATATACTTATAATAAAAATATCATATTTATATACTTAAAAATACATAAATTATAATTTAAATGAAGATTAATATGAAATTCATTTTCAATACAAATATAGTTTTTACACAGCACTATAAAGGTCAACATTTTTGTGATAATTATAGCAATGGAGAATGAAAAAAGACATTAAATGTATTTTTTAATCAATATATTTTTATTAATGATGATTTAGATTGATATTTTCATTTGTGTTATATAATAATAATATTATCTAAATGCTTGTGAAATGATTAAAACGTAAAAATAATATATTTAATAAATATTCACAATATATATGTGAATACATATACTAATTTAATAAATATAAATTATTATTTTGAGAATAATTTATTTATTTTTATGATGGTAATTTATTATCGAATTTTAGTGAAAAAATCGTACATTTAATTCTTACGCAACACCAATAAATATGTTTACAATCCGTAAAAAATCAAGTAAACGATTTTTAAAACTCTAAAAATGATTTTTATGTGTGATTTATAGTGCAGAAAAGATTTTATAGATAAATTTAACATATTTTTAATTTTTTAATGGTCTAGATTTTAATTACTTTTCTATCACATTGTATTCAATCTCAATGTGAATAAATAGTTAAAAAACATGACATTAATGACATTTTAAAAATAAACACTACTTTAATAAATTATTTAAGATTTATCCAAATAATCTATTCATAAAACTAAATGGGATACAGTTTAAAAAACATCCATGGAATAGTTTTTTATCCTTTTCCTTTTATATTAATTTTTTTTAGCAGTAAAATTTAAAAAACATTGTTTTCAAGGAAATTGTCAAAGGGGTTAATTTGGGTTAAAATAAATAGATAAGGATAAAAAATAAGAAAATAATATCTAAGTTATATGGTATGAAATAATTTTGAATCATCTTCATCATATATTTGAATTATATAATTTCATATCAATTTTTCAATGATTATTAATTTATATTAATTTAATACTCTATAAATCCCTGAGTCACCCTTCCCTCGCCTAGAAAAGGGCACCCCTATCCTATTTTTATTTCACATAAATAAATATTTTATTAAACCAATATGTAACCAAATACATTCCCAAAATACATCCATGCATTATGGATTTCTTATTTTTGGTAGTATACCAACCTTTAAGGGTTTAACATGTAAAGAAAAAGTTTTTTTCTAAAGAAGCGGTATAGATTTCAACCAAATGTTTTAGTTTTAAAATTTTAATTAAAAAAATGAAATAAATAATTTAAGTATAAGGTATTAAACGTATAAAATATTATTAATAATTAAAATAAATGATATGAGATTAATATACATGATTTGAAGGATATATAACTTATGTTTGGACACAATGATTGGGATATCATCTTAATTTATCTTCATTTAGGTGTGTTTTAATTTAAGAACTTAATTTATATATATAGTGATTATATTTCCCCTTTTACATGTTATATAATTAATACTTCATAATTAATGCTATTTTATGTTTCGATTAAATTATTTCATCCAATGGGATCTAACATGAATTATTCTAGGTAATAGGGGAGTTCTTAACTCAATTTCCATTCATGGGTTATACTTCTACTTCATTTACATTGATATGACAGGATTATGTGTTTATTAATATCAAAATTCTTTATTATTTACTCAAAAAAATTATGGATTTAAATATGTGAACATCATAACTTCAAGGATTAATTATAACTTCATCAGTCATGATCTTTTCAAGGGTTTTTATCGTAATATCATTTTTGTGATATAAGTTTCATGTGGTGCATCTTGATTTCAATGTAAATTTTAATTAAATAATAATTAATTAATTTTAAATTAATAATTAATCGAATTCATGATATATATATATATCACACTGAATATTTAAATTATTTTTTATTCAAATTTTACTAAATTAGTAATGGTTGTATTTTATAATCTTCTTTGTTTTCGATATTTTTATATACAAGGATACTTTGGGGAAACCATATAATATTATTTTATTGGAAAAAATATCTATTATTATCCTCTAGATATTAAATTAGTTTACATGTTTAGTAACTATGTCATCCATTGTTATTTAATGGATCATCGTAAAATATGTTTTCAAATTATACAGATATTGTATCTTCCTTGAGATAAAAAAACACGCTCTTTTATATCCATGTTTTATAAAATATTTTAATAAATAATCCTATTAAAATAGAAATTATTTCAAATAGTTATTTTAAATGATATTTAAAATTATTTTAAATTTCATTAAAAATAAATTTATTTATTTATTCTGTATTGGTTTCTTTTGACTCTCTTTAAATATGTTGGAAAATAATTTTTATTTTCAATGTTAATTCCATGAATTAATGTTTCTATAATATTATCATATAATTTATGTCAATATTAGATCAAGATATTCCAGGGTTAATTTAAAATATATATATTTTGGTAAAGTTTCCTGAATTTTTTCATTTTAACAGTGATTTTCAAAATAATAAAGGTGTTTTCCTCAATAATTTTTTTAATTTCCTTTCTATTGTATTTATATTCATCAACATCGACAACCCTTTATTTTAATTATAATCCAATGGGGATATTTTGTAAATATAACTTTCTAATTATTCCTCATGTTGCATTATGATTGTTTCAAAGATATTTTCATTGAACCCATTTCTTTTCTAGGGTTAATAAATGTATAAAATAAATAATGGTTGTTTCTATATGATTTATAATTAAATGAAATCATAATATAATTTATTCATGTTGTGGTTCTTGTAAATTTTTTATGATGAAGGGTGGTTCTATTATAATTAATGTATGGGTGGTTTTTTATAAAATAAGGATGGGTGGTTATGTTATGAACCAATGATGGGTGGGTCCATTATTTTCATCTAATAAATTGGGTAATGATAGTGGAATAAATAGAATATAAGTAACTCCTAAGAGATGATAGTGTTAATTGGTGCACAGGTTACTCTTAAGTGATTATGGTTATTAATCATGTAAGGTTTTACCATCATTAGGGGTTATGGTATGAGTTCTATAAATATAAGGATCTAATATACAAACACATTTTATTTAGCATTTAAATTAGATTTTAATGTTTCTTAAGATTCAGGATGACATCACATGGATCATGTTTATTGATTCCTATGAATCTTGCCATTGTAAAAACATTATGACATGTTTCATGATTGGTGATCCATGTATTGATGGGTAAGAATTCTAATATTTTTATCTCATTCACATTGATTATTTCATTATAGACTTTTTCAAATATTATTCTCACTGGTGACATTCAATTATTAATTCATATGTTCACCCTTATTGAGCATTTTTGCTCACACTTCTTATGTTTCATTTTCCCCAAGTTATGAATAATGATGTAAAAAAATTTGGTTGGTTTTATGTGTTGAGAATTGTATTGGATATGTTAAATAATTATTGTGTCATGACCGGTCCCCCGGGGCCCGTGTCGTGACTACCCCAAGCCCGCCTTCCATGAGCTAGGGGCTGGCGACTAGCACCGGAAAGACATATCCCTAAAACCATAAAGGCATTGAATCTAATGATGTAAATTCACCCAAACCAAGCACAGAACAAGATACATGCACATGTTAAACTATATAGTAAACAGGGTGTGTACAGAAAGTAAAGGGGCTAGAATACATGACCAACTAGAAAGTAAAGTAAAACTGAAAAATAACAGCTTCTGTGAACACCCACCAAGGACCCTACCTAATGGGTAGGTACATATCTCAAATGGTCATACTTGAAAATCCTCTCATCTAATGTCCACCTCCAATCATCCACCTATCTAGTACCCTTGACCACGATCAGAATTGTCTGTCGTCTACACAAGACACAACAATGTGCGGGCGTAGCCCGTGTAGGGGTGAGTATAATGATAATCAGTAGGGTCCCCAATACCCTCATAGGTCTCATAGAGTTCCACAATGGATAAACCAAAAGGATAAAGTAATAGAAATAAACACTACATAGTTATATGCCCATTCATATACCTAAGTTATGAAGATATACTCATCTCACACAAGAGGGAAGAATACCACAAAGGATCTATAGGTACTAACCCCCACAATGACCCACACATGATCGATATGCACTTACCCACATAGGATCACTGAGCGCTGACCCACACATAATCTGACCCACACATGATTGATATGCGCCGACCCACGTAGGATCATTGAGAAATGACCCACATAGGATCTAACCCACATAGGAATGGTGTAGACCCACACAAGATCACTCTGTACTAACCTCTGTATGATCTGTCTCTAACCTCTGCCTCACTATCAGCCATTGGATTCCTACTAATAGCAAGTTTGGGGGAACCACACATCAATCCATCGGTCGTCCCTAAACCTCCATGAAGTTCCATGAGGAAGAATCCCAAAGGTTTGTCATGTCATAAGGGACCCAACGCAACAGCTGACACGTCAATAAGACGCCTGGTCTGTAAGTTATTTTTGTTTCTGCTCTGAGGGCCCTGTTGGACTCGGGGTTCGATCCAACCCCAATGTACTCCAACATTACCCAAAACTCAATTGAATTATACCAAAAGTAGATTATCGATCCAAGGATTATGGTGTCGCAGAAGGTTCATCAAACGGACGACCATTTCTCATGTTATGGCCAAAAGGTAAAAATGGATCCAGATGGGCCCGGGTTCGACCCGGTCAGACAGACTTGGCCTGGGCTGACCTGACCCAGTTTAGGTTAGGCCCAGTTGGCCTAGGCCGTGGCGGGCTTGGGCCGCTCGGCTGAGGTCTGGCCCAGCCTGCGAAGGGGGCCGCACGGCCCAGCCCGCTTGGTGCGACCCGTGGTAGGGTTGCCCGCCCTAGCCGACAATCAATGGGAATCCCCCCGACCATCTGTTTACCAGAACGGTCCAGTGGACCATTCAATCACCCTGATGGCACGCAAGACCACATGGCGGTCCTTCATGGTGTGTCGATACCGGTTGGTTCTCCTCCCAGCAGCGCGGATGCGCGCCACAGCTCCATCATGGTAGGTAGGATGTCGGCCGCCCTCCAACCTCCATCGCGGCCATGCAGCTGTCATCTCCAACTCCAACAGTGCAGACGGACGATGCCTCCTCGCCACGCAACAGTCCTAATTCCGGCCGCTGTCTTCTCACTGCGGCGGCCGATGGGTCACCGTCTCCTTCAGCAGTATGGTTGCGACGCCACTGTCATCATGGCCCATGAAGAACACATCAAACAAGAAGTATTAGAGAGGGATCCGGATGTATTTTTTTTCCCTCACCCTCTGCGTTAACCGATATCAAGTGGTTCATGAGGATGGAAACAACATGAAATACATGGAGAAAATTATAAACAAATCATTACCTTAATCATCTGTTGGAGATGTCTTGAAGAGGAAGATATGTTAGTTTAAGGGGATGCCATCGTTCATCGCTCCCACAACACGTTTCTGATCTGGGCTCATGCATCGTCCTCGTTCTTCATTGGTGGGTTGTTCCACATTGGAGGATTCACCATCTCAGGCCTCTTCTCCCTTTCTCCAATGGGAATTCAACCCTCAAAAATATTTAATTAAGTAACTCTTCATTAACATCTTGGTTCCTTAATTCAAGATTAATGTATCTTATTAATTAAGGAAGAAAGTGGTTACACAAATTGTGTAACCGAGCATTAATTACCAACATTAAATTCCCAAACACCCTTGTGTGGTCCCCAAATTTATGAATCAAAAGGGAGGTTTTTTAAAATAAAATAAAAGCTAATTATTTTATTTTATTATTTTTCAAACCCTCCTTTAAGAAAACAAAAAACTAACTCCTACCATTGACCTCCTGCAGTCGAGGTGAAGGTATCCTTATGCGAATATCGGCGATGTGAGTTCAACGGTATCCTCATATTTAAATTCCATGAACTAGTTCAACAGTTAAAAAATCTCACTCATGTGTTTATTGAACATACCTGGAAAAAAAGCTGATAAATTCCTTCTGGGCATACCGGGCATTAGAATCATGTGCCATCAATTATCACGGACTCTTAATATTCCCATATAATTAAAAAAATTACATTGGAAATTCAAGGTCTTTATCTTCTCCCTAACTTAAGGATTTGCATCCCCGAAAGCCAAAACATGATCTAGGGAAACAAGTGGGGTTACTAAGGAAAACTTTGAGCCTCCCACTCCCTTGTTCTTTCCTCATGGTTCTTGTGCTATGAGCATACGCGCACCAGAGTTATCAACCACCAACAAATGACGTAGTCCTGTCTATCCTCAATCTCCACTGGAAGCTCTGAAAATATCGCCCCATCATTGATGTCTAGCTCTCCCTTGTCCATGATGTGTGAAGGATCATTTATGTATCTCCTTAGTTGGGATACGTGGAAAACCTCATGCACCCGGTGCCACTGAGGTGGAAGAGATAAGGGGTAAGCCACCTCACCAACACTGCTGAGGACCTGAAAGGGTCTGATGAACCTCAGAGATAACTTATCGCCTCTACCAAATCTCTAAAAACATTGTCGTGGTGAGACCCGTTGAATGACATGGTCCCCATTCCTAAACTCCAGAGGTCTCTATCTCCTGTCAGCATTGGATTTCTTCCTACTTTTTATAGTCTTCATCTGCTACTGGATGATACGCACCTTATCCATTGTATCATGTACCATCTCTAGTCCCACAAGTGCTGACTCCCCTCGGTCAGTCCAACATAGAGGTGATCTGCAAGGTCGTCCGTACAATGCCTCGAAAGGTTCCATTCTGATAGTTCAGTGATAGCTGTTGTTGTATGTGAACTCCACCAAAGGAAATTGATCCTCCCAATAGCGGCTAAAATCTAGGATGGAAGCATGGAACATTTCCTCATGTTTCTAAATGGCCCACTCTGTCTGACCATCCTTCTGAGGATGGAAGGTGGTTCTTAACCAAATTTGTCTCCCAAATGCCTCCAGCAACACCTTTCATAGCCAGGATGTAAAATTAGCATCACAATCGGAGACAATCATAGATGGCACTCCCTAAAGCTTCCAAATCTCATGCATGTTGAGGTGTCCCAAGACCAATAAAATTCCCTACTCTCTGATAGGAACGAAGTGGGACAACATGGTGATTCAGTCAACAATCACCCATATGGAATCATGCCCCTTGGATGTGCATGGATGTTTGGTCAAAAATTACATGGAGAATTCATCCCACTTCCGCTCTAGAACCTCTATTGGATGAACTAATCCTAATAAAACATGATTCTCTACCTTCACTTGCTGACAATTGAAGCACCAAGAGACAAACTCTACAACTACTTTCTTAATTCCTGTTCACTAGTGCTAATGTCGGAGGTCTTGATACATCTTCTCAACTCCGAGATGTACCGCCTGAGGGGATGTATGGAACTCCCTCAACACTTCCTCTCATAGTACCAATGGTCCCTTAGTACACCCTCTGATGAGGATGAAGTGCTCCCCACCATCAGAAAATCCATCAATTGCCTATCCTATGGAAATTTGAGTATGTCGAACCTCGTAGTCAATGTCCCCAAGTTGTGACTCCTTGACTCATTAAAGGAGTGGAGGAGTGACTGTCAGAGACTGAATATAATATGCTCCATCTCAATCAACATAGGATTTTTTCCAAGCAGCTAGCTGCTCTGTTGCCTCACTCAGCCACTGTATACTAGATCTCATGCTGAGTGCATTTGCTACTACGTTCCCCTTCCCAAGGGTATAGACTATCTCGAAGTCATAATCATGGAGTAACTTAAGACAATGTCGATGTCTCATGTTTAGGTCAATCTAGGAGATATATACCTTAGACTCTTGTGATCATATTATACTGTAAAACATTCACCCATCAAGTAATGTCGTCACATCTTCAAGGTGAAGACCAATAATACTAAATACAGGTCATGGGTAGCGTAGTTCTGATCATGTTGTCTCAGATGTCTAGAAACATACATGATCAATTCTCTCTCCTGCATTAGGACACATCCATGTCTGGTCCGTGATACATTGCAGTAGACGATGTACCCAACACCCTCCTTTCGTAATCTCATGATGGGGTCACTCATGAGTCTCTACCTTATCTCCTGGAAACTCTGATTGCATCTATCAAACCACACTAAGGGTTTCCCCTTTTTCATCAATACTGATAAGGGTGCCACAAATCTTGAAAAGTGAGGCACAAACCTCTTGTAGTAACCAGCCACACCTAGTAAACTCCGCACCTCCGTCACACTCCTGGATGGCTCCCAAGACTGGACAACCTCAATATTCGATGGATCCACCACAACTCCAGCCTCCAAGATGATGTGTCCCAAGAAGTGGACATCTTTGGTCCATAACGGGAACTTCGAGAGTTCACTATAAAGCTAGTGCTCTTCGAGTGTGTCTAGAATTATCTGCAGATTTTAGGTATGATTTTCCACCATCGCTAGGTAAATCAAAATTTCATTGATGAATACTACAACAAAGCGATCGAGGTATGGCTGAAAGATCTTGTTCAGGAGTCCCATAAACACTATTGGGTCATTGGTCACACCGAATGGCATAACCAATAACTCGTAGTGGAAATACCAACATCTTAAGGTCATCTTCTACACATCCTCATCTCATACCCTGAGCTGGTGATAACCTGATATGAGGTCTATCGTCGAAAACCCCAGTTCTCCCTTCAGCTAGCCAAAGATATTGTCAATTCTCGGGAGTGGGAACATGTTCTTCAAGGTCACCTAGTTCAGGCGCTGATAGTCCACACAGAGTCTCAAACTCCCATCTGCCTTTTGGGTGAACAAAATTGGGGACGCCCAAGGAGAAACACTGGGCCAAATGAACCCCTTGCTCTACAAGTACTCTAGCTGTACTCGCAGCTCTCGAAGCTCCGCGGGAGCCATCCTATATGCAGGTGTAGATATCAGTGTCGTCCCGAGGTACAAGTCAATGGATAAGTCCACCTCTCTATGAGGAGGCAGACCCAGAACATCATCTGGGAAAACATCAGTGTACGGGTCCACCACTACAGGATACCTTGGATTCTGAACATCAACCACTATGAGGGTAAGTCTAATCAACTAATTTGTGATTGGCTACAACCTCCTCAAGGTATGTTCATATTACACTGCCAAGGTTCCCTTCTCATCAGTGAAGGAAAACCTCAGCCCTTCTGTGCAGACACACCACACTTTTCACCTAATACAGTCAATCTGATCATGGACTGTGGATAACCAGTCCATAAAAAAGATGACGTCGTAAGGCAACGACACTGCTACTATGAGATCTCAGCTAAAGCTATCACCTCCTAGAGTATGCTCACATTGTAATCACTAGTGTGTAATCATCGAATCCACTCCCACAGGAGTCTCTAACTGTAAAGAATGAGAAAATAGCTCCACCGGTATCTCCAAACTATGAATGAGGGTCATGGAAATAAAATAATGACTGGAACTAGTTTCTATAAGTACTCTAGCTATGGTGGAGTAGTCATAGATCTTACCTCAAATCATCTCTGGAGCACCATGGTCGTAGGCCTTAGCTGCCTAAAGCTGAGCTCGTCCCTGTCCACCTGCTCCCTATGGTCAGGGTGGAACTCTTAGTAGTGGTGGCGGTAGAACCTCGAATCGTCACCCACTGCTGGATGCACGACATGCTCCTCTTCCATGTACAAATCCTTCCTGCAGACCTCCTCGATCAAATCTTTGCATCTGCCCAGGCGGTACTTTGACCTTCTTCTGGTCATCCGTACGGTGGGTCGGGAAGTCACGAGCCATGTGACCCTGCCCGCCGCACGAGTAACATTGTATGATCCTCACCTGTTCTTCTCTGTCTCAGGAGCCCCGCACCACTGAACTTGTATCATACATTCATCCACCTAATCATATAGTCCTCCTATACCTTTGCATCATTTGCCTACTATCAGCTACTGATGACTCTGCTATGTGTCATCCGGTGGTGTTTCTCACTGTCAGTGACTGCTCATCTAGGAAGATATCTACTAAGAGTGTTCGCTCTGACAACCCTACCAGGGCCAGGATGCTGAGAGAAACCATCAAAGATCTAATCTCCAATTTGAGCCCATGTTCGAAGGTCTAGGCCCTGAATATAGGGTCATGCACCATGTTAGTGGAGTAGCGTGAGGTGTTGGTGAACCTCACTGAATACTGAGCCATGGTCATGCTACCCTACTGTAATTGGAGAAGCTCCTGTATATGCACTGAGCGTAAGGTTACATGAATAAACTCTGCCATGAAAAGGTTCTTGAAGTTCGCCCAGATGGGAGTCACCATGTAGTGAACCTGTTGCATCATGGTCTACCATCTGCCCGCTGCCGCCTGAAGAAGACTGGTAGCAAGGATCACCCTAAGATCAGTTGGTGTCCCTACTAGTCCGAAAAACTCTAACCAAAGCATCCTTCCAGTCCTCAACTGCCTGTGAATCCATCTCTCCTTAGAACCACTGTGGTCTCTGGTGTTGGAACTCATTTAACATGCTCAAGCCGCATACACCCTCTACTATTGGGGATGGTGGAATCAGCTACACAATGGGTAGTGGTGCTGCTGGTACACCACCCGACAGTACAACTACCATAAGGGGGCCTTGCACTGATGCCTCATTGCTCGGTGAGCTGTCATCACGTACTCTACTTGGAACCCTGGATGGCTGTCTGGATTGAGGTATCCTACAAAGAAATGGGTACTCCACAGTCATTAAGTTATACCTGTTGAGTAGACTTAAAGAGATAATAATGAAAATATTTCAAAACACACACAATCAGTGTTTCAATGTACTGAGTCGGAAATCAGAAGTCAGGGTTCTGGTCTATGGATACATCAGTCACCGCACCAACACTGGTCTACCCAAACCGATAACCACACTCATAAAACATAACAATATTGCTAATTAAAATATTGTAATCCTTGTTCTTAGGTTTAACTGACTCCTCTGATACCAATTTCTCACGACCTGTCCCCCGGGGCCCATGCCGTGACTAACCCAAGCCCTCCTTCCATAAGACTGGGGTTGGCCACTAGCACTAGAAAGGAATATCCCTAAAACTGGGAAGGCATTGCCTTTAAACCTCTAAACATTCCCGAACCAAGCACACAACAATATAAAATAACATGGTAAACTATAATATAAACAGGGTATGTACCAAAAGTAAAGGGAACCAAATACAAGCCCAACTAGAAAGTACAAGTAAAACTGAAAAAACAGCTCATGTGAACACCCGCCAAAGACCCTACCAGAAGGTTAGGTATATATATTGAATGGTCTTCCCTACAGATTGCCTCGTATAATTTCCACCTTCGATCAACCTCTACTCTGGTACCCTCGACGTCGATCAGCGATGCTCGTTGTCTGCACAAGACACAACAAGGTGAGGGCATAGCCCATGCATGGTTGAGTATAATGATACTCAGTAGAGACTTCGAGACCCTCATTGGTCTACTAGAGTTCCACAAAGAATAACACAAAGAATGAAGTGACACAAATCAAATATACTTATGTATATTCCCATACATATACCTATGTTATCCAAATATACTCATCTCACACAAGAGGGAAGAATACCACAAAGGTAACACCATTAAGGTAGAAGTACCACACAGGTAACACCATGAAGGTAGAAGTACCACACATGTAACACCATGAAGGTAGAAGTACCAGACAAGTAACAAAAAGAAGGTATAAGTACCACACATGTAACACCACAAAGATATATTACCATATAGGCACACCACAAAGGTAGGAGTACTACACAAGTAACACCGCGAAGGTAGAAGACTCAGCTCACACCAGGTAGAAGTGAATTATAGAAGTACAGATGATCAGTCATGAAGTTGGATCATTTTATTCTGTCAAGAGGTATTGAAGCAAATTATATGGAGTCTGACCCACAAATTATTGATAGGTACTAACCCCCACAATGACCCACATAGGATCTGACTCAAAAAGGATCGGTATGCACTAACCCACACAGGATCACTGAGCACTGACCCACACCAGATCTGACCCACACAAGATTTGACCAACACAGGATCGATAAGCGCTGAACCACAAAGGATTGCTAAGCAGTGACCCACAAACGATCTGACCCACACATGATTGGTGCTGACCTATACAGGATCGCTCTTTATTAACCTCCATATGACCTTTCTCCAACCTCTACCTCACCGCCAACCACTGGATTCCCGCTAATAGAACATTTGGGAGAACCGCCCCTCAATCCATATGTCATAACAAAACTGACACAAAGTTCCAAGAAAAAGTATCCCAAAGGTCTGTCATGTAATAAGGGACACAACGCAATAGACAGTGCGTCAATCGGACACCCAGTCTATAAGTTATTAGCGTTTCTGCTCCGAGGGCCCGGTTTGATTCGAGTTTCAATCCAGCCCGGCCATACTACAACATTATCCAAATCTTAGGCGGAGTATACAAAAAGTATTTTCTCAATCCATGTATTCTGGTGCTGCAGATGGTTCATCAAACGTACGCCTAGTTCTAATGTTACGGAAAAAATGGGGAAACTGGGTCCAGATGGGCTTGAGTCCGGTCCGAACGACCCGACCCAACCTAGTTCGGGTCCAGCCTACTTGGCCTAGGCTCTGGTGGGCCTTTCCCACTGTGCCAAGGTCCGGCCCGACCCGTTAAGTGGGCGGCCTACCCTAGCCCGTTGGGGTGCAGCCCGTGGTTGGGTGGCCCGTCCTGGCGGGGTCCGCCCTAGCCAACACCCGGGGGGAAAGCGCCCCCAGGTATACCGGAAACAGTCCAGTGGGCCGTTCGGTCACTCTTTTGGCATGCAGGACCACTTGGCGATCCCGCTCGGTGTGTCGTGGCTGGCCGGAACGGCTGGTCGGTTCTCCTCCTTGCGGTGTGGACGCGCGCCGCTGCTCCATCGCGGCTAGCCGTATACCAGCCGCCCTTTTACCTTCGTACAGCCATGTGGCCGCGGTCTCCAACTACGATGGCGTGAACACCCGATGCCACCACTTGATGAACGGGCAGCGCGGACACGCCCCACCCTACCTCCTCGCGGTCGGCCGATGTGGCATCCGCTGTCTTCTCACCGCTATGGTCAACAGGTCATGGTCTCCTTCGTTGGTATGGTTGTGACACCATTGTCATAATGGCCTGCAAAGAACACGTCGAACAAGAATTATTGCTGATGTATCAGGTCATGTTTTTTTGGACTGTACCATCCACATTAACTAATAGCAAGCAGTTCATGAGGATGGAAACAACGTGAAATCCATAAAGAAAATTATAAAAAAATATCTACCAAAATAGTACGTTTGATATGTCAATTTTAGAATGACGAGGTTGTTGAAGGGGATACCAGCATTTGTCACTCCCACAACACGTTTCCAATCCGGGCTCGTGCATCATCCTCATTCTTCTTTGGGGGGTGGTTCTTAGTTGGAGGATTCTCCAGCCTAGGCCTCCTCTCCCTTTCACCAATGGAAATAAAACCCTGAAGAAGAGTTAATAAAATAACTCTTAATTTACAAGTTGGGTCATTAATTGAAGATTAATGTATCCTATTAATTAAAGAGGAATGTGGTTAGATATTTTGTGTAACCAGGAATTTAATGCCCAACATTAAATTCCTGACCACCCTCATGTGGTCCCCACTTTTATTAATCGAATGGGAGGTTTTTAAAAATAAAATAAAAGTTATTTATTTTATTTTAATATTTTTCCAACCCTCCCATGAAAAACTAAAAAACTAACTCCTACCCTTGACCTACCACAGTCGAGATAAATATTTCTTTAAGCAAATATCGGCACTGTGAGTTCAACTAGGTCAGATTTAAATTCCGAGCACCGGTTCAAAAGGTACAAAATGCTTCTCATGCTTTTACTGAACTTACCCAAAAAAAAGTTCAAAAATTTATTCGAGGAACATCGGGCCTCGAAATCACGTGCCGTCAATTTTTGCGGACTTGTAATATTTCATTATAATTTAAAAAATACATGGAATTTTTTTTGTGTTTAAATATTATGAAATAATAAAATCTTGGTATTTTTGAGAAAAATCATCATTTGAAGACATGGGTATTATTATGTAAGAGTTTTTTTTAATTCTTTAAAACTCTAAACCTAAAGGGTCTTTGGATTTGTTAGTGATCATATATTTATGATTTATTTTTTATGATTCAAATGACCAAAAGTGGTTCATGTTTATCTGTATAAAATCTAATAATGTATAGACTATGTTATTAGCACTAGATTTGAGACTGCGGGTTCCAGGTAGTCACAATATTAATGACATTAATGTAAAAGTGAATGAATAGTTTCAAAAATGTCATTAATGATATTTTATAATAATAAAATTATAAAATTATTTAAATTCATTAAAGTCCTATATTCATAAAATTGTATGGGATATGGTTTAACACATCAACCAAGGTCCATTTATGGTCTCTTGTCATTTTATGTAATCACTCTTGACCCATAAAGAGTATAACACATTGATAATATTTTTTTTCCCAAAGGATTAATGAGAGTGTAAAACTAAAATATAAGGGAAAAAACATTACATAATCTGTTATAAATATTGTTAGAATAGATTATTTTAACTTATAAACATAATATATTTGAAATATATCAATTTTGAGTCAGTCGATTACAAATAATAATTTATATTAATATAATACATTATGTAAATACAAGAGTTCCCCTCAGGTAGCATATAAAGGGGAACCTATTATCATATCATTATAACTTATTCAGAGCCATCTATCTTAGCCAATAACTACCATAATTCCTTATTATCTTATTTCACCACATCTTATAGGCTCGTTTCATTCCAAAATACCATCCGTTCAAGGTTTAAGGTGTAATTCCAAAGGGGTTTATCAATGAAGTGTTATAACTATTAATATAGTGTTTTTAATTTTATTTATTTTTCTTCCGCAACTAATGATTTTTTCAACTATAAAATAGTTACAAAATTATTTCAAATATACTTAATTTTTATTATGATTATGTAAAAACCATTATTCAACTCCTTCTATCCCCTGGAAAGTGAAAACATAGCTCATGTTAACATACAACTTACCATATCAGTTTCACAATAAAATTAATAGTGATTTTTGTAATGATAGATTTAATAAATACATAGTTCATTAATGATATTATTATTATTATTTAATGTTGAATTATTTTTTACCTTTCTTCTATTCCATTCGTTAAAAATTGAAACAAAGTTTACACGTATGTATGGAAAGCTGTCTCCATGAATGATATATTTCATTTCACTATCACATATTTTAGGTATAACTATTCATATATAATGATAATATATGATGTTATAATCATTTTTAAATTTCTGTATATGATGGAACCATGATCTCTGTATATGGACTAGAACTGAAGAACATGCCCTTCTATAAAAACAAATAGTCAACACCTGGAAACAATGATTAAGATAAGGTATTATTAATAAATGGGTGTTAAAATGTTATAAGTTGATCATTATTGATATTATTTGTATATACATGATTCAATAATAGAGTAATACTCATTTTTTAATTTGGTATATAGAATTTTTGTTGTGCGAGGAACTTCGAGGTAAGGGATATATGATACACTCTCATTGTTTATTAGTGTTTTTTATGATCATGATTATAATGATGGAATTTTACAACCTATCTTATTAATATTTTCCATATAATTTTTCTCTCTTAAATCATTCACAAGACCCAAAAATATATTTTTACAGAAAACCAAATTTATTTGTCTGTTAGATCAAAAATCATTTTTATTTCATATCCATGTTTTTTCTAAAAAATTTTCAATGAATTTTTTTTATATTGTAATATTAATTTTTAAATTCATTTTTACCCATGATTTAGTATTTATAAAATGGTTTAAAAGGAATCTTTTTTATTTTTTCAAAATGAGTAACTTTTGACCTTTTACCGATTATGAGAAATGAATATTTTTTTAATATACATTACATAAAAAAAATTCCCTGGTCATTACCCTTCAATTATTTTATGCATCCTTTAAAATTTCCCATTTTTATTTCAAATAAACTTTTTCCATAATATTATTGGAAATTTTTTTATTTAAGGAATTGATTTCAAATTAAAAAGGTATATTTTCCTAAAAAATATTCCATATGATATTTTAAATGAATTTTCATTTAAGACGAGTCCCTTTGAGGTTAATTATGTATTACTAGGGATTTAATAAAATGATAACATCCTTATTATTTATGTAGATGGTTTATGATTATGATTATGATATTTTTATGAAACTGGTTTATTTTTCATGGGATATGTTATATTAGAATGTTGAAATTTTTATGAAACTTATGTCCTTTACAAATGTTAGGATATATAATGAATGAATTATGATCTTGTGGCACACATATGAATGGATTATAATTATGTGATGGGTGTGCCCGAAATTATACGTCATTCCAATGCATTGGGAAAGAATGGATATCACTTGAGATAATAAGTAATGGAATGGTGAGTGAGCCCAGTATATTAATAGCCATTATCCCCTATTATAGTCTTGGGTGTGAACCTTGAATATGGATATGATATAATGGGGAGTGAACTCAATACACTATTATAGTCTTGGTAGTGATACATGAAAAAGTAAATGAATTTCCATACTAATGTTTATACAAAAAAATTATGCCTTATGCCAATGTTATCATCACAGTAATCATGTTCTTCGATTCCTTTATAATTCATGTCTTATATACTATATGGATATATATCATGAGTAAATATTTTGATCTATGATGGGATGGGTATGGGTTTCAACTGTAAATCACTTGTTCTCACACACTTAAACTCATGTTATGTTTAGGTGGTCATTGATATCTCTCTTGTTTACCCTCAGATTGAAATTGAGCACACCCATTCCTTTATTTCAATAAGATCCCATCCTTTTTTAGGCTATACTCTTTTATATTTTTTTTTGGAGAAGATGGGTTTTCATTGTTTTAATTCACACAAAAAAATGTTTTATCAGTAAAATTTTGATAAATGCGTTATAGGCTTTAAATTCTAGTTAACATATCCGAATATTCAATTGAATATTTTTGATGTTTGACACTGAGTTATGGGTGAGATTCTGAGGCATGGAATGTCTCAGTGAAGACAGAATAAAAAATATATTAAATATAATACATTAAGCCCACACTTTTTATTCATAAGAATTGAATAACTCTAAAATGGTGGATCTTATAGAAAATCCGAGAACACTATTGTTTTTGGAACATGAGTTTTACCTTAGGAAGGCTATAAAATTTTTAAGCATTGGATGTTTGGATGGCTCACTCTTGAAAACAAATTTTTTAAATTTAATTATTTAATTATTTATTTTTTTGAATATTAAATAATTAATATATCACAAATGGTGAAACTAATAAGAAATATGAGACCACCATCATGTCCAGAATCGGGTGTTTGGCCTAGGTGGGGTATAACATTTTCATGCGTTGGATGTTTGGACACCTCACTCGTGAAAAGAACCATTTGATATATAATTAATTATTTAATACATTTTTTGAAAATTTAATAATTAATATCTCACATATGGTGTATCGTATGAGAAATGTGAGACCACCATTGTGTTCGGAATAAGGTGTTTACCCTAGGTGGGATATAACATTTGTAAATGATGGACATCTGGACACCTCTCACGCGGAAAAAACCTTTTTATATTTAATTAATTATTTAATCCGTTTTTTGAATAATAAATAATTAATATCGCAAAAATAATGCATTGTATAAGAAATCTAAAACCATTATTAGGTCCAGAAGGGGGTATAATGTTTATGCCCAATTGGGGTTTGTTGTTATTTTAATTTTTATATTAAATGCGAAATTTTATTTATTTAATAATTAATTGAAAATAAATGAAATAAAATGAATAAGTGTATTATTAATAAAAAATATTATTAATAATAAGTATATTATTAATGTTAAAGAAACTATTATTAATCATACTTGTATTATTATTATTTTTTTTGACAATTAAATTGAATGGAAAAGTACATGTGTAATTTAATATTTCTTTCATTTCAATAATAAACAAAATTTTATCATGTGTGAATAATTTTTATTGATCAATACAATAGCAGTTAAATTATTAGTCAATAATAATTAAATGCAAATGTGGAGTTAGTATTTAATTATTAACTATTATCAACAATTAATGAATATTTTTTGTGAATATTTACATGGGAAAAGATACTTTATAATAATTTTATTTCTTGATATATTATTATTATTATTATTATTAAATTGAGAAAATAATTGTTTTAAAACACTGTTTCAGACATAACATTTTTTATGGTGTTAGATTAACACACTATAAGTGGCAGCGTGACCCTAAAAATTGATGTTTCCATTTCAAGACCAATATTGAACATTTAATTCTAGTTCATGGAATAGGTCCATCAAACACCCAGTAATATGATGAGTTGATGCATAAATTTAATAAGAGATTTTAATAAATAGATGATTCAATTAATAAAAGGAACTAAAATAATTGTTCTTTAATGAGTTTTAAAAATATTTTAATGGAAAAATGTTACAACATTTACATGATGTAAAATAGGAATTCATGTCATGTAATACTGACACTTAGCATATTGAAAATCTATCTACAACATTGTCTAATCCTGAAGTCTTGCCTCACCTATAATATAGAGCTTCGGAACCATCTCTTCTTCATTAGAGAGACTCCATGGACTTCCTCCTTGGAATGAAACTCATCAGTGTACCTCCATCTTGGAACAAATCTACTCTCTGTACCAATATATTCCATCGAATACCCTCTATCCACCTCTTGGGTTTTGGATCGAAATCTTGTTCCTCACCGTGTTCATAAATGATCCGCATCAAATTAGTGTTTTTTGTTGGTGAGCATTCTTCATCACAGTTCTAGAGGTAGGTGGTTTAAATATCGAATCTCATTGTCGTTATTTTGATCTTGTGTATGCAAATTATATAATTAATACAGTTCTTTAGCAATAAATGTTCTTTAAGTTCTTAATTATTTAATTAATTTGGGTGAATTAAATAATGGTTGAAATGGGAAATTCTGGGTTTCACGGACAATTAGCTGTTGAATTAAATATGGTATTTTAATATCATAAATTGGTCAATTAATTGAGTAATTAGTAATTATATATTTATATTGTTAATTGAGATAATAATTTTTTAAAAAAATTTAAGTGATAATGGTATTATCATTTAAAATATTTAATAGTGGGGTTAATTAGTGGATAATCATATTTTGAATAAGATTTATTAATTATGGCCTTAAATAATGGAACTAGTGGATTAATTAATTGATAAATTAATTAATGTGAGAAATGTTGTTATTTAATTAGTTGAATTAAATAATGAAATTAAATTAATTGAAAAATTAATTAATAATGAAATGTGTTTATTTAATCAGTTAATAAAATAATGAAATTTATGGAAACAATTAAATGGTGAATTAGTTGAAGGTAGTGAGTGAAATTAATTAATTATGTAATTAACTAATAGAAATTCATGTGAACAATTAATTGGAAAATTCATTAGAGGGTTTGAGATAGATTAATAATTGTGGAATTAATTAATGGGAATGATTTGGATTAATTAGTTCGTCAATTAATTAATGGATGTAATGTTATGATTTCTTAGTTGGATTATTTAATCTGCTAATTTGTTAATAGGGATGGCTGTGATGGTGCAATTGAATGGTTTATATTAATTAATTGGTAAATTAATTATTGTGTGTTGATTTAAAATTGAAATGATAAGATTGAATAATTAATTGTTGAATTAATTATGGGGCCATGATATTAGTAAGTTGGATAATTAATTTTTTTAATTAATGATGGTAGATTGAAATAGATTATTCACAATAATTAATCATAGAATTAATTATGAGTTGTTGAGATTGTGAATGATATAATTAATTGTTGAATTAATTAATGGGAGAGATGTGAATAATTTATTAGTGAATTAATTAATATGAGAGGTATGGAAAATTAATTATGGAATTAATTAATGATAATCGGTTATTTTATTTAATTATCGAATTAACTAATGAGATTGAATTATTTAATTGATTAATTAATTAGTGATTTATAAATGGGGTGTTATACAAGATGATCTACTCACATGATAACTATATAAATGCCTGGTTGAAACTGAGTAATTATTTATGGAATTAAATATGGGTTATGGATGATACATTTTGAGATAATAAATTGTGGAATTAATTATGGTATTTTTTTATTTATTGAAATTAAATAATGAATTAATTAAAGGGATTGATGTACATAATTCATTATAAAATTAATTAAGGGTATTTATGGTAGAAATTAATTGTTCAATTAGTAATGGAATTGGGGGATAATTAATTATTGTGTTAATTATTGTATTATTTAATTAGAAATTATGAATAATTAATTTGTGAATTAATTATTGGATGTCGAGTTGTGAAATGATTAATTAAGTAGTGAATTAAATAACAGATTGGATGTAATTAATTAATTGTTGAATTAATTAATGGGGATATAATGACCAAATAATTGTTGAATTAATTGAATTGTTAGATATGATTAATTAATATATGAATTAATTAATAGAAATTTTTGTGAAATGGGAAATGATTATGATAATCATCGCATGCAGTAGCATATAGGATAATCAGGGTGTAAGAATGATATTTAAAAGAGAAGATCGAGGGAGCTTCTAATATTGTTTACTTAAGGACTATGTGAGATTAATGGGAAGAAGACTCAGAGAGCTTCTAATATTGTTTACTTATGGATCATGAGATCCTTCAGGGAAGAAGACTACGTGAGAATTATATTATTTGTCAAATGACTGTGTGAGCCTTCAAGGGGAAAGACCATAAGAGATTTTCTATTTTTCTTAAGAATTATTTATGCTTAGTTTTATATTAGTCATTCTAGACCCTTGAGGTTATAGCCCATAGATCACATTACCCATATCAAGCATATTTACATGTTTTTATGTATATGATAAATTCAATATGAATTTTGATAATGGTCGGTAACATGGACATTCCGATTTGTGATATTCCTTGGGGATATATCAGACTCCAGAGCAGGTCGAAGCAAGTATTGTGGTTCAGGTGTCTATGGGAACCCAGAGGTTTATGCAGTTAAATAAGTTATAATTGAATAAATGTAAACTGTTAATTTATCAATTTTTTATTCTATATACAACTACATACACTATTTGGACTGATTTTGTTTTAGACATCGTTGGTGGTGGCCTACTGAGTTGTACTCACACCCTACTCGGGCTGCCTGATCAGTACTTGAGTAGAGTTTTCATTTTCTGTACAAGTTAAATTAAAAGGTACTGATTTAGATGGATGAATTGGGATAGAGCATGGTGATGGTTCCATATGTGGTTTGGGACCCATAAGGGTTTTAATTGTGTGTTTGTTTTTCTAGTGTTAATTTTTACACTAGAGTCATGCATTACCATGGGGTGTTTTTCTTCTTTAGTTAAATATTGTATTTACTACTTGATAATCTTCTGATATTGCTATTTTTTGTCTTCATATATTTTTATGTTATTGTTTATTATTAATTTTTGAGTTTACTCTAATAAAATATGGTATATTATCCCCACAACTAACTTACCAGACCCCCAATAATAGTCGGTGTCATCTGGCATATGAGGAGGCACGCCTGAGGTAATGTGACTGACCGGCTCAGGGCACCATTGTGCGGTAGCCAGCCTCGTATAGAGGATGATTTTTTCTTCTTTTTTTTTTCTTACTAGTTTTAGGAATGGTATTCATGAGACTAGGAAGAGATAGGGCTTGGATATAAGCTCATGCATGGGAGTAGCTACTCCATGTACCGGAGATAACCCGAGTACCCAGAGGGGAAATTGTTGTTTTTTCTATTTATTGTTATAGTCGAATAATATTTCACCTTGGGTGACAAACTTGTTCTATAATATGGTTGTTGTTTCAGAAATTTTTTTGATATTGAATCGTGGTCTTTTATGGTACGAGAGTTCAGTCTGTATGCATCATTCTATGAAATCAGGATTATTTTGTGGCATGCATCAATATAGTTATTCACATGAATATATGATATGGATAAGTTGTCGAATGTGAGCTATTTTCCCTTATTTTTCAAATTCTAATGAAATTTCCCTAATATTAAATTGATAGAGATTATAAATTATGTAATATGAGAACAAATGTTTTTCTATTGAGAAACAAGAATAATAATAATTAGTAAACCATTTTTAACCGGACCTAGGTGTAGGGGGTTAAGGGTAGTTATAGCACCTCGATTATGACTAAGTGGTTGGAAAAAGGTATGAAACACTTTTTTTAATGGATTGGTGGTGGTAATCATTGACAAATTATTACCATACTTCTAATTAGTGAAGATCATGTCCCATACCTTGACATCACATCAGGTACATAGAGAAATATCTGGCTTTACCCTAAGCTAAATGAATTTGTCTTGGTTCGATATAGGGCCCCATGGAGGTTATGCTTATGAATTAATAAAAATTTAGAGATTTATAGTGTGAGGAACAACATCGAAATTTTATAGATGAGGTTATTAGGATTAACCATAGGTTAACAAAAACTATGGTTGTTGAGAAACATAAAATGAGGTGATAATGAAGCATCAAAGGTGGGTAGATTGTGAGAACCTGTTTTTTCTTAATGATTTATGGGAGTAAATCCTGAGGATTGGTTTTTATAATGTGGTGAAATTGTAATACCCCATCCTTTTCTAGGTAAGACTCTTTTAATGTTTTTTAGAGAAGATGGGTTTTCTTTTTTATATTTAAAAAAATGTTTTATCATATATTTTTTGATAAATGTGTTAAGGGCCTTAAATTCAATTTAACATATCTGAATATTCAATTGTATATTTTTGGTGTTTGATAATGAGTTAAGTGTGTGATTTCGAGGCCTGCAAAGGCTCTGTGAAGACTGAATGAAAAATATGTTAAATATAATATATTAATCTCACAAATTTTATTCAATATAATTTAATAACTCTAAAATGGTTCATCATATAAGAAATCTGAGACAACTGTTGTGTTTGAAACAGGATTTTTACACAAAGTGGGCTATAATATTTGTAAGTGTTGGACATTTGGATGCCTCCCTGGAAAAAATAAACATTTTATATTTAAATAATTATTTTATCCATTTTTTGAATATTAAATAATTAATATCTCTTAAATTTTTCATCGTATAAGAAATAGTTTACCACCTTTCTATTCAGAAAAATGAGTTTACCCTAGGCGGGGTATGACAATTGTAAGCGTTGGACGTTTGGACGTCTCGCTCGCCGAAAGAACCTTTTTATATTTACTTTTTTATTTATTACATTTTTTGAATATAAAATAATTAATATCTCACAAATGGTTCATCGTATTAGAAATATGACACCACTGTTATGTCTGAAATATTGTTTTTACCTTAGGGAGGGTATAACATTTGTATTTTTTGGATGTTTGAATTTTGACTCGGTAGGCTGTCCCTTGTCGCCGTCGAGCTCTACTTTTCTTTGAGTCACCTCGGATCTCCTATCTATCCTCCGTGGCTCGCTTGTGATGACAGTTTCATTTCATGGGGATGTTTCGTTCTTCATGGGCATGGCCGGCGTGGCCTTATCATAGTTTTTCGGCCTCTCTATGCTCTACCCCTTCTACTTTGGGTAGGGTTTCATCTAGTGGCATGGTGAAGCATGCTGTCAGTGTTCTAACTTCTCCTAGTGTGGGTCGGTGTACAGTTCTGTGCCTGCTGGGAGTGTGAGTGGCAGTTCGTGGAGACATATGGGTGAGCATGTGAATGTAGCGATAGGATCTTTCCTGGTTTGCATCAACGTTGAGTGGCTACCTTTGGGGATTGGTTTATTCCTCCTTGTTTTCCATTTTCCGTTTTACAATCTGGATTTTTGCTTCAATGTTTATACATTTTGTGATCTGGTTTGCCGTATACGTTGGATCCATGAATCTCAGATGTAATTTTTTTGATGTTGTAATCATGGAAGCCTTTGAGGTTGTTCTGGTTTGGGTGTTGTGGAATCACTGGTATTACAGTAGCAATATGGAAGATTTTCTCTGGGAACTCCTCAAGATAGTGGTTTTGATTTCGGTTTTATTTGTTACTATTTTGTGGCTTACGAAGTTGGTTAGATTGTTCTATTAAAGGGTAAAGGTTTTATGAATTTTTGTTTGACAGCAGCGACGTCTGGTGGGTGATTTCCGACGAAGTCTGAAGTAAGTATTAAAGGTGACGACGAAGTGGGTCATTGTCGAGGGTGTGGATCGAGGAGGCTTAGTAACCAAGGTTATGTGTCCCAAGGAGCCCAGGAATAGCCATGTGATTTGAATAATAGTGGACTTCATCATTGCTAGCTAATGATTTTGTGATCTGGTACTGTCTTGTATGGCACAGTTCCCGCTCACCCAAAAAGTGGTTTTGAATAATCAAATAAAAATGTAATTTTCAGTCAGCCAGTAATCTATAATATGAAAATTAAATAATTAATATCTCTCAAATGGTGCATTTTATGAGAAATATGAGACCATCATTGGGTATGGAATTGGGGGTCTAACCTAGTCATGGTAAATATTTTATGCACAATGGGGGATTGTTTTTATTTTAATTTTTATGTTAAATGATTAATTTTATTAATTGAATAATTTCTATGAAATTAATGAAATTAAATGAATAATTTTATTATTAATACAAAAGTTATTATTTATAATAATTTAATTATTACAAATAAGAAGAATATTATTAATAATAATTGTATTATTATTATTATTATTTGTCAAAGTGAAAGGAAAAGTACATGTGTAATTAAATATTTTCTTCAGTGAAATTATAAACGTCTTTTCACCATGAGTGAATAATTCTTATTGATCAATTCAATAATATTGACATTATTATTCAATAATAAATAAATTAAAATGGGGAGATAATATTAAACTTTTATCTATTATCAAAATTTAATGAATATTGGTGGAGAAACATTAAATGTTGAAAGATATTTTATAATCATTTTCTTTATTGTTGTTGTTAATATTATTATTAAATTGAGAAAATAATTTTTTTCAAAAGACTATGTAAGTCATAACTTTTCCTTATAGTGTCAGATAGACACACCGTAGTTGGAATCATGACCCGAAAAATAGAGTTGGGCATTTCCAGACCAACATTGAATATTTAATTCAGTCTCATGGTACAGGTCCATGAAACACCTAATAAGATGATGAGTTGACACATGAAATTAATGAGAGAGTTTAATGAATTAGTGATGAAATTAATAAATGGAACTGAATTAATAGTTCATTAAAGAGTTGTGATGAGATTTTAATATAAAAATGTTAGAACATTTAAATGATGTGAAATGGGGATTCACCTCGTGTTATACTGACACTCAGTATATTAAAAACATGTCTTCGGTATTTCATAAATCTACAGACTCGCCCCATCTCCAAGATTTGGAACACTTTCTTCTTCAGCACGAAGCCTCCATGGACCTCCTTCTTGTATTAAAATTTATCAGCGCACCTCCATCTGGGACCAAATAATATACATGAACCACTATCTTTGATCAAATACCCTCTATGCACCCCCCGAGTTTCAGATCAATATCATGTTATTTTCTGCATTCATAATTTATCTGCTTCAAATTAGAGTTTTTCGTTGTAGAGTTTTTGTCATCATTGTTCTTTAGTTAGGTGGTTTAAAACATAAATACCATAGTTTTTATTTTGATTGTGTGTATGAAAATTGAATCATTGTTACGGTTCTTTAGAAATAGATATTCTTGATATTCTTGATTATTTTATTAATTTGGTTGAATTAAATAATGATAGAAATGTGAAATTGTGGGTTTTAGGGATAATTAATTATAGAATTAAATATTGGTTTTAAATATAATAAATAGAGGATAATTAATTGAGCAAATAATTATGTGATATTAATATTGTTAATTGAGAAAATAATTTTTGGATAAAATTGTTAAGTGATAATGGTATTATCTTTTCAAATAATAAATGGTGGTGTTAATTATAGGATAATAATATTTTGAATAAAAATTAATTAATTATTAAATTAATGAATGGAACATGTGGATTATTTAATAGATAAATAAATTAATGTGGAAATGTTTTTATTTATTTCATTGATTTAAAATAATGAGACTAAATTAATTGAGAAATTAATTATTAAATAAATGGGTTCATTTAATTATTGAATTAAATACTAAAATTTATAGAAGAAATTACTTCCTGAATTAATTGAAGGTAATTAGCTAAAATAATTGATTGTGGAATTAATTAATAGAAATGCATGTGAAAAATAAATTAGAAATTTAATTGAAGGGTTTGAGTTAGGTTAATTAATTGTGAAATTAAATAATGGGAAGGATTTGGGCTAATTAATTGGTATATTAATTAATGGATATAATTTTATGATTTATTAGTTGGATTAATTAATATATTGATTAATTAATGTGGATTGATTGTGATGGTGCAATTGAAGGAATTAGATTAATTAATTGATAAATTAATTAATGTCGATTGATGGATTATTAAAATGATAAGAAATAATAATTAATTATTAAATTAATTATGGGGAAATGATATTGGTAAGTTGGATAATTAATTGTTTAATTAATGATGGGAGATTTAAATAGATGATTTGAGATAATTAACAATAGAATCAACTATGATTTGTTGAGATTCTGAATGAGATAATTAATTGTTGAATTAATTAATGGGAGTGATGAGAATAAGTAATTTTTGAATTAATTAATGGGAAAGGTATGGTTAATTAATTTTTGAATTAATTAATTTTAAATGGTTGATTTTAATTATTTATCGAATTATTTAATGGGATTGAATTAGTTAATTTATTAATTAATTAATGATTTATAAATGGGGTGTTAGACATGATGATCTACTCCAATGACAATGATAAAATTGCATGGTTTAACTAAGTAATTAATTATGGAATTTATTATGGGATATGGATGATACATTTTGAGATAATTACTTGTGGAATTAATAATGGTATTTTTTGTTTATGGAAATTAAATAATGAATTAATTAGTGGGATTGATGTACTTAATTAATTATGATATTATTTACAAGTATTTATGGGAAAAAATAATTTTTTAATTAATAATGGTATTGGGAGATAATTAATGATTGAGTTAATTATAGAATTATAGAATTAAAAATTGTGAATAGTTAATTTGTGAATTAATTATTAGATGTCGAGTTGTGAAAGGACTAATTAAATGGTTAATTAATTAATGGAATTGATGTAGTTAATTAATTTTTGGATTAATTAACAGAGATGGAATGACCAATTAATTGATGAATTAATTGTAGGGTTAGATATGATTAATTAATTTCTAAATTAAGTAATGGAAAGTTTGGTGAAATGGGAAATGATTGTGAAAATGATGGCAAAGAGTAGCACATGGGATAACTCGAGTGTGAGAGTGATATTTAAAGGATAAGACCGATGGAGCTTCACAATTGTTTTACTTAAGGATTATGTGATCCTTATGGGAAGAACACTGAGAGAGCATCTTTAATTGTTTACTTAAGGAACGTTAGATCCTTATGGGAAGAATACTATGTGAGTTTCTTATTATTTGTTGAAGGATTGTGTGAGCCTTTGAGGGGAAAGACCATGATAGCTTTCCTATTTTTCCTATGAAGCTTTTATGCTTTATTTTTTCATTACTCACTATTGACCATTGTGGTTAGAGCCCATAGTGCACATTTCCCAAGTTAGACATATTCTAATGTTTTATGTGTTTGATAAATGAAATATAAATTATGATACTAATTGGTAACCTAGACACTCAGATTTCTGGTATCCCTTGAGGGGAAATTAGACTCTAGTGCAGGCCAAAGCAAGTATTATGGTTTGGGTGTCCACAGGAACCTGAAGGTTTATGCGGCTAAATAATAGATAATTGAAGAAATGTAAATTATTTAAATTATTAATTGTATTTATTCTATATACAACTCTATACACTATTATTGAATGGTCTTGTTTTATTCATCATTGGTGGTGGACTACTGAGTTGTACTCACACCCTACTCAGGCTGCCTGATTAGTACCCGAGTATACAATTGGTTTTCTGGACAGGTAAATGAAAAAGTCCCTGATTTAGATGGTTTAATTGGGATGGAGTATGTGAGGGGACTGGACATGGTTCAAGCTCCCCATGGCAGTCATTAATGTCTTTATTTTTCTAGTATTTATTTTTACACATGATACATGCATTATCATGTCACGTTTTTCCTCTTTTGATGAATATCGTGTTTACTGATTGATGATATTATGATATAGGTATTATTTTTCTTTATATATGATTCTGCAATTTTTTATTATTTCTACAATTGTTTCCTCAGAAAAAATAGGGTATATTCTCCCCACAACTGACTTACAAGACCCTTGCTGCTAGTCAGCAGCATCTAGAATACAAAGAGGTGTGCCTGAGGTCATGTGAGTGACCAGCTTGTGGCACTATTCTGTGGCACTCAGATCAGGATGTTATAAATTCCGTTCCCCATGTTATAAATAAACGTTTATTGTATTATATGCCTAATAAATATTTGATTCATTAAGATCTTAGTTGTAGATGAGTTTGATCTCTTATAAAAATTGTTCTTTATATTTCCATGTTTCCAAATACACTAAACCAATTTCATTTTGGTGTGAACCATATTGTAATATATTTAATATCCATTTAATTATTTGTAATATTTTTTATTAAAATTAGAGGTTGCTATATTTTGATGGATTTTAATTTAAAGTTGACATTCTGGTATGTTGTGTAAAAATGAGTTCTCAAAAATAGAGTTCTTAGAAAAAAATCATGATTTAAGACATATTTAAATCAGTGACTGGGTTTATGATGTTTTTTTAAAAGATGTATTTTTGAGAAAATTTCATTGGGATTTTGATTATATGATATCTTAAATGAAAATTACATAATATGAATCTTTTTTTTAAATTAGACGTTTTTTTTGAATAAAATGGATTTCTAAAGATTAATTTTTTCTTTTTTAATTTTTTTTAAAATATATAATTGTTAATAATTTTTTTGAATACGTTTTATTATGTAATGGAAAACGTGGATAACTAATTTAAAGGTTTGGGATGCCACAAATATGTAGTATGAAATAATAATGATGGAGTGATTATTATTGAGGGTTTTATAGTCCTAATTTTAAATTATATATGTTTTAAAAATATTCAACCAAGAAGGATCCAAGGAGGACATGAGTATTAAGAAAAAGTGAATACACCTACAGATCATCAAATTTCGAATGTGATTTTGTAATATATCCATTGTATTAGAAATGGTTCTAATCAGTATAGTCAAAGGGAGCACTATCAAGCCTCAGACATTATAAAGTAACATGTATATTAATTTACAGGCCATAATGGTCTATATAAAGTTTAGGGGTGGATGGAGAAGATAAATATCACCTTTCCATTATTGATAGAACCAGTTACCGATAAGGCTGAATTTCATTTATGTTTTTTAGAAGAAAATTCTTGGATGTTTTGGGAATTAATAAAGTAAGTGGGGATAAAAAAATATTCGTAATCAAAATGTTTTTACAAAGTAATAAATGACCATCAATTCTGATAAGAGTTAATCACGAATAAAATTTTTTATTTTTTTTATTTTGACTAACCGGACATGTCTATTATACAGTATGTGTCTAACCTTACATGTATTGGGAAGTCTGTGCTAGATTTTGTGATGAATGAAAATCTTAAGTCTTAGAGGTTTTAGATGATTCTAAGATAGTAGATAAGTTCCTAAATTATTCTATTTAAAATAACCACTTATTTCAATGTGGTTATCATGAAATATTTTAAAAAAGAAAATATCATAGATTCTCAAAATGATATTTCATTTATCCCTCATCGTGGTGGGGGAATACTTTTAGTTTTCATAATAAAAAGGGGAAATACATATAATGGAATCTCCAAGATTCATCTTATACCTTATCCTAGAAAAAGATTACACTTGAGGTTTTCAATAAATGTGATTTGGGGAATCTGTATTTTAAGAGTTGATCCCCACCAAATCTATGTTTCAATTATGGGAAGGTGGGCCACTTGAAAAACTATTTTTGGGAATTCTCATAAGCATGTAGTGGGGGAGAATCAAAGCAATTGTAAGGATAAAAATTAAATATTTATTGGGTAAATTAGTTTGAATCAAGGAATCATGATATAGTTATAATACCTCATAAAGAATAATTTTCATCACCTCATTATAATGAAGGTAATATATTTTTCATTTAGTAAGAAGGAGATATGGAATAGGTTGAAATGAGAACCTCTACAGTTGATGGCACAATTATTATTTATTCTATAATTATTTATTATTTATTTAATAGGCGATGAAATAATTCATTTATCATTACATAATATATTGATTAATATTTTCTAATAGTATATTTGATGTCATATTCTCTGAATATTTATACTATACTATGTGAAAAGTTGGGAAAATTATTTATTGTCTATATTACTCGTTTATAATAAACACATATAAAAATAATGGTATTTACAACTAGTTATGATAGAAAACTAGTATTTAATTCTCAAAAATTCCATTAAAGAGTGGATTCTAGGCTCAGATTGACAATTATAATCAAACAATTATTTTTAAAACATTAGATATGACCATTAACACTTTTAAAGAAGAGTGTTGAATTCAAGATAGTGTAGTGGATTAAATAGAAATAGAGGTGGGATATATTTCATTTTAATTTTTATGTTTGGTACTAATATCAATAGATAATATTAAATTATGTCTAATTTTTATTATATTAAATCCATATCCAAATTTTTTCTTAGAAAACTTTTCTATAATTCCACTAATAAGGGATGTGGAATTCTAGATTAACCTACTTCCAAGAACAAGAAATTTTTATTTTCCTTTATATTATATAGATCTAGTAAATTTTAATGAGTTTAAGGTTTAACAATAATATATATATATGTATATATCATATATGTAACATCTATTGTTTTTAAAATGGAAATACTTTGTTCGATAGCGTACATGATATGCCATATCGAACTTAAACGAATAGATAAATATTATTATTTAAATGTCTACATTAAACTAGATTATTGAAAAGTGGGAATGGACAATATTAAATAAATTATGAAAATATGGTTTACAAATTTCTATATAGTTAATTCATTGGTGACTAATTAATTATAAATTAATGTAAAACCCTTTTTAAAATACAAGGGAATGTTTTTCTGAAATAACTATTAAAACATGCATAAATGTGTTTTACACTAATAATTATTAAAATAAATCTTGTGGAATTATATGAATTTAATGTATATATATATATAATATTCAATATAATGTTTAAAATTAACATTATATGATTCCTATATATGATATATGAAAAAAATCCAATCTTAGGCATAAAAGAATTATTTTTTAAAAAATGAAGTTTTGCTACATTTTGATAGAGAACCTATTTTAAATCTAATTTTTGAGACTTTTATAAGTTACATTTTACAAAATAAACTTAGTTTTTAAAATTTTAGTATCAAAATTTACTTTGGTTGTTTTTTTGTTATTTTTCTGATATGATTTATTTTTTTGATGAATAGTGAAAATTATTGCATTTTATTTGAAAGCTTCTTATTCATATAATTTATTTATATAGTTAAATTATATTTTAAATTGATTTTAGAGTATAATTAATTTAATTATATAATAATAAAACTAATTTATGTCATTTTAGTCAATTTGACATTGAAATTGGTTATAAACACATTTCAAACTTTTTAACATTTCACTTTAAAACCCCAATTTTTTGTCTGGAAGATTAATTTTAAGTCTAATTCAGAAAATTTTGTGAATTGAATAATGTAAAATGGTATTAATAATAGGAATAAAAAGTTTAAAAATAGGTTTAATGTTCACTTTTATTTATATTCATTAAATTTTTTTCGGGTAAAAAATTATTTACTAATGTTTAGGAAATAAATAAAACAAGTTAAAGCTAAAAACTGAATAGGATTAAAATACCTAAAAAGTAAATAATTTAAATGTTTTTTGATATTTCAATGACCCTATATATCCTACCAAATATTATCTTACTTCCAAAGTCATTGAGTTTAATTCCACATCAAAATAGGTGTATATAAATATAGAATATTCACTATTTAATCACATAAAACAACCTCTCCTAAAGTATAAATACCACCCCATTTAGACCCCAAAATCCATGTATCTTGTTAAATATATGATCAATCATATCTTCCTCAATTTCTCCATTTCCATGTACTTATCTTCTATCTAAAAGACAAAATCCAATGTCCTAAATGGTATCTCAATGAGGTGATATTCAAGAGGTTATTTTCCCCAAGTATCTCTCTTAATTTCTTATCTTTTTCTAATTTCTCCCCACCTCCTTCATCCAAAAAAATGAATGATAAATCCAGAATCACTAATATACTATATTTTATTGTTTCTAATTCAATATCTCATAATAATTTAATTTCTTATCTTTACTTATTCAATGGAATGAAATTATTGTCCATGTTATGCTAGTTAATTTCCACCATAATCAATTTTTTGGTTCATTTTTCATTATCACCTTCATGGATGGTATTAAAAATAATTTTATTGTCAAAAAATGTTTTATTATTTATTTTATAACACATTAAAAATTTATGTAACTAATTCATACACATTATAATAAAGAAAATTAAACAAGTCCATGGTGTTTGGAAGAAACTGGGAAAAATAATCTAAATGTTTATAATTAAAACTTTATCTAATGAATCATCCTCATGTAAGAAATTAAAATAATATATGGGACCATATATAAATATTGAGATAAATTAATACTATTAAATTCAACTTCTATAGTTTTAATCTCATATGAAAATAAGATCCATAATTTTTCACAAATGAATCAATCAGGAAACTATGAAACAAACACACCTAAAACAATAAAAATAAATAAATAATATTAATTAATTAGTCATAATATGTAATAAAATCATTATATAATGTACAAAAAAATTTAATGTAGTTATTAAATTCCTTAATAACCTTCTTTAAACCGTTATACATAAGGTTTTAACACATTTCATGTAAGTCGAATATGAGTTTAGGGAATTTCTAACCTAATTTTCATTAATTGGGTTAAACTTCTACTTCATGATTTTGTCACGATAATCTTAAGTGTGAAATTAAATTTTATGTATTATTTTGTATTTAGTTTTGTTGTGGTTTATATTAGATACACATATTCTATTCTATTGATTAATTTCAACTTCTATGATATGATATTTGAAAGATATTTCATCTCAACCTCCATTCATTGAGGCATTTCAGGATGATCTGCACCTCTATTATTTTATACTTTTTATTTATAGATATTGTGATATTTCATATCCATATATTATCTATAATAATTTTATTTAATTTTTTGGTAATTATATTATTTCATGTATATTATGATTTAATTTTTCAAAGAGGTATGGGATACTTTGAAAGTTTCTTGATTTAATTATCATATATTTTACTCAAGGTAAATATTCTTGATTTTAATTTACATATTTATATATGTGGATATAAAATTAATATAAAATAAATTTTATTTCAATTTTTAAATTTTTTAAATTTCTCAAAAAGAAATGTATTTACATATTTTTATACAGAACCTTTGACAAACGACACAAAAAGATCCATTCTTAACATATATTGAGACAATGACTTTTCTATTGTCCTGAAAATAATGTTTTTTTCATATTCCTTTGAAATATTTCCCTTTTCAATAAATGATAAACCGTATTTATACTTTTAGGCATTTTTTATTGAAAATGGATTTTCAATAAAAATGCAATTTTGGTATTGAAAATGGTTTCTTGAAAGAAAATCGTATTTTAATCCATATATATTTTTATATGGGATTAATTGAGTTTTTCAAGGTGTTTTATAATGAAAGTGTTTTATTAATGATATGGTAATTGAGAAATATATGAAACATCTATGATCAATATAAATTAAATGAAGGTTTGAGCCCCACTATAGTTCAAGGGTGAGCCTCATATGGCTTATATGAAGGATTGAGCCCATTATTGCTCACGAGTGAGCCTGATATAGCTTATAAGAAAGAATGAGACCCATAATAGCACAAGGGTGATACCAATAAATCTTATATGACAGTTGATCTCCATTTTTGATATCCAATTAATAGGTTAATAATAATAGTAGATGTTTTTTTCACAGTTAATGAAATTGAATGGGTTTCAAATCATTTTAAGTATATGATGCTCTAACTCGCCTAAATTAGTTTTATTTCATCATTTTCATTTTAATGATTTTATTTGAGAAAACAAATATGTGTGTTCTTCATGTGAATTTTTTTATTTCATTCACTTAAATAAGATTAAATAATTATTCATGTTTTTCACAAAACTAATGGTTTTATAACTTTGTTATGTCTCTTCTAAGATTTGTGTGGTTATCCTATGTTTTGAAATGGTTTTTATAGGTTTAAAGGATGAGTAGGTACAAGGATGAGTGAAAAATGAGAATTATGGTGTTATAGATAGAAGCAGTGTTTTATTTTAAGTTGTTTTATTTAGTGAACAAATGGATACTGAGTATATGTATCCACTTCAAATGTATGGGTTTTCTTTATAAGAATCATTTCAAATTATCAAAAACATTAAAGTGAAATGATCATAGACTATGAATTCTATTGAAAGGACACTAGAATATGTAATATTTAGGTATGGGGCCTTATATTTGGTATAAAATGATGGTTTATACAACTTTATAGGTTAATATAGATTTAATACCATTCCGATATAAGATTTTACTTTATAATTAAGTTGAAATGATGTAAATTTTAAAGATTTCCTTATTTCTTCATGCATAATATGACTTTTTAGAGTGGTTTTTTTGTAGATGAAATATGAATGTTGTAATGGGAAGGCATCGAGAGGAAAAAAACCTTTCATATCAACATTATGAGGTTGTTGGAATCAAAATTAAATAGTTTTTTGCTATGATGGATCAGTGGACACATGCTATTAATTGCGGTGGCATCCATGCATTAGATAATCTAGATCAAGAACAAAAGAAAATATATTAGTTGCATGACATTTTATCAGGAAACAACCCCTATAATTCATTGGATCATATGACCTATTGGTATTCCAAGGATGGATCAATTTTTGGAGAAGATATTTGTTGTCATGGGATGTTCAGAACATAAAATGAAAACTCTTTCCAACTATCTTTTTGAAGGTAAAGCTGATTGATGGCGGTCATCGGTTAAGAATACTTGAGGGGAAAATGATATTCATTCAATGGAATGGGTAATATTTAAGGATATTTTACATGAGGAATATTTCCCCAAGTTTGTTTGTCTTAGGATGGAGAATGAATTATTGGAATTTAGATAAATTATTATGATACAATTGCCACATATTAAGAAAACTTCACAAGATTAGCCAGGTATCTTCCAGATTATAATCCATGCATTTAAATTAAAATTAATATATTTTACTCAAGATTGAAATAATGTTTACAAAGATCTTGGGCATCCCAAAAATTTAATATTTATGAAAGAAGGGTTCATAGTTATAAGAAAATTCAAACCTAGTTTACTAACCCATAAATGTCATGAGATGATATGTGTAAGATATGGTTAAGGAGGCAAAAAATAGACAAGCAACCAACTATGAATACTTGAGCTAAGCCTAAAACATGATCCAAGTGTGGTAAAATTCCCATTGGGGAATCTATGTTAAGATTTGGGATGTTTTACTAGTGTGATGTGTTTTCTAAAACGGTTCATGATGTTATGGAAATTAATCTTGAAGAATCCAATAATGAGATAATGAAAAGAAGACAAAAGTAAGATGCTTTAGCTATAATTAGTTGGGACATTTTGTGAATATGTGTTTGAAGAAAGTTAATTAGGGTGGATATAATCATGATCCAAAGAAATATTTCTGGGAAAATATTTTTCTAATTATTTAGTTGATGTTGATACACATGGTGAAGTGATGGAATCTCTATAGAGTCTGGTATTTTTTGACTGATAAAGATAAGATCATAGTTGTAGACACACCTTCTAAGGTTTTAAGTGATGTAATAAAAATTTATTAAGGACAATTCAATGATATTATTTCAGGGATTATGTTTATGTAAGAATTTTGTTTAATTTTAAGTATGACATTAATTTTGGAAATTAGTTTTAAGGTATTGATAAACTTTAGGTTTTGTGTGATCTTTGATGATTAATTTTATTCATTAGGATGTACATCATTGTTTGGAAATATTATGTGGATGAAATTGTTATTATATAATATAAATATATTAATTAAATATATCGCATTATGTTCAAAAATAGTAAAAAAATTCCACAACTCTAAGAAATTTTTTTTAATGAAAAATATTACATTTTTACTTTTCTTACTAAGAAATCAATGACCTTTAATCAATTATATATTTATGGTTTTGTGATGGTTAACATTCTTCTAACAATGTTTTATATCACTCTGCGACAAAATGTGGTGGTTTTTTTCTCTTCCATATCCACATATTCATATATGTAACTTGATTATGAGTCATCTCAGGTGACCACTGTACTTCCCTTTTTTTATTTTAAATTAAAATATTCATTAATCCTTTTTCTGATGTGGGATTTCAATAAAAGAATTTTGAAAAGTCAAACCCCTAGTTTTAGAACCCAAATTAAAAACTGTGTTAGAGAAATTTTTAATGGTGGGATACTATAACATCTAGAGTTTTTAAAACATAAATACTATTTTGTATAGCATACATGATACAACACATCAAACATAAACGAACAGACAAATAATATCATTTAAATGACACCATTAAATTTTTCATTACAATAGTTGGAATGAAAAATATTTACTAAATTATAAAAATACGGTTTACAAACAAATATATATAGTTAATTATTTTGTGACTGATTAATTAAAATTAATGTGAAATCCTTTTTAAAATAAAAGGAAATGTTTTTTTGATAAACAATTTAAATGTGCACAATTCTATCTTGTAGTAATAAATTATAAAATCAGTCCTTTTTTATTTTGTGAATATGATACATAGAATATTCAATTTAATTTTTAAAATTTATCTTATGTTTTTTCTATATATGATATATGCATGAATATAATTTTAGGCATAAAAGTAGTATTTTTAAAAAAAATCAGTATTTTTCCATTTAATGAATGATCTATTTTAAATATAGTTTTTGACTCCTTTTGAAGTTATATTTGACAATATAAAACAATTATTTGAAATATTAGTATCAAAATACACTATGGTTGATGTTTTGGTATTTTTCCAAAAAAATCCTTCTCTTGGTGAATAGTGAAAAATACTATATTTTATTTCAAAACTGGTTATTCGTATAATTTATTTATATAATTAAATTATATTTCATATTGGTTTTAAATATTTATTACTTAAATTATACATCCATAAAACATATTTATTCCATTTGAGTCAATTTCACATTGATATTAGTTATAATAATATTTTAAACTTTTGAACGTTTCACTTTAAACACATGTTTTTTTGTCTATAGGATTAATTTTAAATTAATTTTATGAAATTATGTGAATTGAATTAGGTAAATTGGATTACATACTTTTATTAATAAGTTTAAAATTATTGTTTTAAGGTAAATTTATTTTTTCTGAATAAAAAGGATTCCATGGAAAAAAATTATTTATGACGATATAGGTAAAAAATAAAGCATGTTAAAATTAAAAAGGCTAAAGGCTTAAAATACCAAAATACTACAACATTTAAATGGTGTTTGATCTGTGAAGAAAACCTATAAAAATTACAAAATATTAATTTCCAACCAATATCATTTAATCTAATTCCACTTCACAATGTTTGCCTTTAAATATTAAATATTTATTACTTAATCACATAAACCCACCTCTCCTCAAGTATAAATATCAGCCCTCACAACCCCATTTTGACCCAAAAATCCTTGTTGCTCATAAAATCTCTTCCCAAACCTCTCGTAATAAATATTCCCAAGTCCATGTGCTTCTTATATCACACAAATTCCACATCCATGTTCCTAAAGGGTCTCTCAAAATATTAATATTCAAGAGGTAGTTTTCCCAAAGTACATATATTAATTTCTTTTCTTTTCCTACTTTCTCCTCACCACCTTCACACATATATACATGATATGTGTATAATATTTTATATTCTTTATTTTTATTTTTATAATTTAATATTTCATACCCATTTCATTTATCATCTCCTCTAATTCAAATAAATGAAATTATATTCCATGTTCAGCCAGTTAATCACCTCCATAAATAATGTTTTTGTTCATTTTTCATTTCCATATTTGTAGATAAACATAAAACTATTTTTATGGTTAAATATGATTTTAATATTTATATTATTACTTATATAAAATTATATAACTAATATATAATCATTGTAGTAAATTAAATGAAACTAGATCACAATGTTCCAAAAAACCCTCCAAAATAAACTAAATGTTTATCATTATCCCATTCTCTAATGAATCTTCCTAGGGTAAGAAATAAAATTTATATCTTGGACCATTTATACATATAGTGTTAAATCATTACTATTTAATTATACTTAAATTTTTTTAATCTCAATTTAAAATAACATTCTCAATTTTTTACAAATGAATTGATCATGAAACTATGAAACAAACACACCTAAAAGCATGAAAATAAGGAAATATTATTAATTAATGGATCAAAATAATTTCTAAAATCATCATATAAGTTGCTATTAATATTAATATAGTTATTTATTGAGTTAATAACATTTTTTAAACCATTATACAGGTGCTTTGAATAGATGTTATGGAATTTGAACGTGGGGTTAGAGAACATCTTAACCCAATTTCCATTCTTTGGGTTAAAATTATACTTCTCGATTATGTCATGATAATATTATGTGTGAAATTAATTTTGAATATATTATTATTTATTAAAACTTTTTTATTTGGATTTATATCATATACACATATTCAATTCATTTGATTAATTTCTACTTCCATTAAATGATATTTGCAAAGGATTTTGTCTGAGTCTCCATTCATTAGGGTATTTCTTGATGATATGCACCTTTATTATTTTATAATGTATATATAAAAGTAATATGACATTTAATATACATATTTTATCTATGTTAATATTATTTATTGTTTTGTTAAATTTATTATTTCATAGTGATTCTGATTTAAATGTTCAATGTGGCATGGGACAATTTGAATATTTAAAGTTTTCATTATTCAAATATTTTTCTCAATGTCAATATTCCTGATATTATTTTGAGTAATTATTTATATGGATATAAAATTAATATATAACACATTTTATGCCTATTTTTTATTTCATTAAATTTTTTTTAAAAAGGAATATTTTTAGGTTTTTATATACAGATTATGTGACAAATGACAAAAAGAATGTTCCACTTATATCATATACGGCAATAATGACTATTCTTCCACTATGGAAATTTTTTTATTATCATTTTACTTTACAATATTTCATGTTTAACTTAATGAAGAAATATTTATTTATTTATAGGTGTTTTGGTATTGAATTTTTTTTCAATGTAGATGGTGTTCTGGTATTAAAAATGGGTTCTTTAATGAAATGGGTATTTCTATCTAGAAGTGTTTTCATATAGGATTAAAATATTTTTAAAAGTGTTTTATGATGCATTTTTTATTAATGACATGTTACGTGAGTATTATATAAAATAAGTGATCATATTATAGCTTATATGAAGGGTTTTTCACCATTATAACTTACTCTTGAGCCCATCACAGCTTATAAGAAGGTTTGAGACCAATTATAGTTCACGTGTGAGCTCGTTATAGCTTATACAAAGAGATGTTTTGTATTATTTCTCACGAGTGAGCATGATATAGCTTACAAAAGGGTGATCTCCATTATAGATCTCAAATTAATCAGGTAATAATATTATTGGATGTTAGTCATGTTGTTATTCAAATTGAAAGTATTATAAAAGGGTTTTATAGACATGATTCTCCAAGTCACCTAAAAAAGTTTTAATTGATTTATTTTTTTTCTTATATTTTTTTAAAAAAACCAATGTTTTTTATTCATTTAAAAATGTTTTGGTTCATTCACTGAAACACATGACTAATGGATTTCATTATTTTTATGTCATTTACTATGATTTTTGAGCTCATCCCATGATATAATTTTTTCTAGGTTAAATGATAAGTAGGTACAAGAATGATGAAATGATGAGAATTTTGATGTAATATAAAGAAACCATGTTTTATTTTAGAATTATTTATTTGGTGAAAAAGGGATTATGAGTAAAATTTTCTACTTGCTACATATGGGTTTACATTGTAATATTTTTTTTAATTATCTATAACTCTAAACTAAAAATACTCTTGAATAAGAATTATAGTTAAAAATAATACAATGTGTAATATTTAAGGTCTGGGCCTTACAAAATGAATTTTATTATAATTAATGATACTCTTTGCACATCAATAGTACAATTTTCCAGAAAATATGATTATAGTTTTTATCTATGAATTGATTATCAGAAGATAAACCCAGTGACCTTAAAGAATATATATAACTGACCCTAAATTGATGAACTTTTCAACCAATTAAAGGGATCTAAATTGTATTATACGGTATACATTTAGAAATAATATCATTAAAAAATGGTATAAGAAGACGTTATTCTAAAAATATAATTTTTATATCATTATAGCCTTTATTATTTTTTAGTTATACATTCTAGAGTCACCAATGTACCAAATATCTTTTTGAATTCAAAAACCAAGACATCAAAAAATTTAAGAAAACTTTTTGGAGGTATATTTTGATTATATTATATTATAGACATTGATGGAGGTGAATTATTCAAATCACCTAAGTATTGTCTTGGAACCATTATGAATTTATATGAACTATACTATATTTTATAAAATAATATTGTTTATTAAAGAAGTGAAATTTATTATTCATGTTATTTTAGTTCACGGTAAGAAGGTATAAGTAGTGATATCAGGGGAAATACAAGAGAAAATATTTCAGATATTAAGTTTTATAGTTTTCTAAAGATATTATCAAATATTCATCTATAGCATTTTTGAGGTGATCATTTCAATTATTATATTTTATTTATAAAGAAGTGAACTGTGATTATAATTACAATTATTGGGATTTTTTTAGAATTAAATAAGAATAATAGTTCAGAACCTATCATTATTTTTCCAGAATTGGGAGTTACATTTCATTATATTGTAATGATTATATATTAGGCTTGGGATAAATTATAAAATAGTTAATCAGGATCATGGAATATAGTTAAAATAAACTAAGGCCCATAAAAACAGTTATCATTTGGAATGATCAATATTTAGATGTCATTTTTCACACTTTGAAAACATTTATACACTACGTTTTGATGAAACATTTCATGTATATGATAATTATAAGAAATTGAAAAACATGTTTCCATAATTTGATCTGAAATAGAGGTAATGTAGGTGTATAGAGTATCCTTCAAATTTTTATTTTGAGATTATTTACACATAAAGAAAAATTAAATTTCATTGTATATTCATTATGTATAAATAATAATGTCCAAGTAGAATAGGAATCGAGAGAACATTGATATAAATGGGGTTTCTTAGTATACATTCACATAGATATGGAATAAATGATGGGTATTGTGTTTCTCTATATTCATAATGGGACATCCATTTTAAAAAACTATGTAAAAAATTTAAAAAATTAGATGAATAGTGTAGGAGTATTATTAAATATATATATGGTGGGGAGAACACTAGTGAATGGGAAATTGTATCATCATTAGCACTAAATTCAAAAGATTGGATGGTAGTTCTAGAAGAATTAGCTAAATGAGTTTCAAAAACTTTTCAACATTAAATTTGGGAAGTGCATCCTAAAGATACCAAAATGTGTCATGAAATTAAAAAAAATATGGTCATTAATAATGAATATGTACATTATGTAATTTTTCTAATGTTTTAATTATTAATAAATAACGGTAGATTATTAAAAATAGTAAGGTTGTTACAACCTTTGGTTATTAAAACATGGTAGTTGGAGGATACTTTAATTGATTTCATGATGTAATTAGCAAGATCATGATAGAAACATAATAATGTTATGTTATTTAATGTTTTTATTATGAGATCACCCCATTTCATAATTATTTCATAAACAAATTAATATATGAACTCTGAAAATTTTATAAGGAAAACTTTTTTAGGATTCATGAAATTCAAAAGTATATTATCTTAGATAGGGGTCAATGATTTATATCTAGATTATATAAGGGGATCCAAAATGATATAGGAATAAAGAAAACAATTATTATATCTTATCACCATAAAATATATGGAATGATTATGTCCATTATTAAAATTATAGAAGATATAATTCATCCTTGTGCTACTTTTCGTATGTAGAGATTTTTTATAAGGACAGACATCACTTAATAACTAATATAGTACCTTTTAAATTACTATATATTTTTCCATGTTAGTAAACATTAAATTGTGTTAAGATAGATAAAAATATTATTTTTTGAACTATATTGGTACATTACATAATATACTGAGTTAAATTAATTCAAATTGAATGGTTTCTTCTCAGAGTTGAAAACAGACTTTTTCGATCAATGAAAATAACCATAAATTATTAATGTTTGGGATGTTTTAATTTTATATGTGTCAGTAATTTTGGGAAACAAAACATTAAGGAAACAATTAAAATTAATTCCATTGTATGTGTGACCTTTTGAAATCATATAATATATTAGTGAAATGGAAAATTATTGGGCATTATGACAACGTCGTATAGAAATTCATAATAATTTTTAGGTTTATAAAATTTGTGAAGTAAATGTTTAATGATTCTCATGTCAAGACTTGAAAAGATATTAATCTAGAACTTGATATATATTTAATGCAGAAAGCAATTTAGATTATGGACTAAATAGAAAAGATTCTAAATGGTTGTTTTATTACTACGGGGCGAGTTTAATGAAAATAGGGATAAATTCATGAGGATACATCTGAATAATCTCATATCGAGAATATTTGGCTGGAATATTTTTGATATTGAATCTACCCATTATGTTTTCAGGGATGAAAAGTTATATGGTGTAGAAAATTATAGAATTTTTTTTTGAGTTGTTTAATCGAGTTAATATTTTCCATGGTTTATTTATATAAATTTTATTCATGGATATATGACTACTAATTTTTTAATAATAAATAATTATCTAAATCATGTGATTATAAGGATAATTTATTTTTTTTAATTGAATAAATGATTATTAGGATTTAATTATATATATTTAAATATTCACATGATATCATTGATAGTATTGTGAAGGGTATAAATAATTAATTTCGATGATTTTTTACATTTAAAATAGATATATTATGGGACTAATGTTCACATAAGTTATGGGATTTATGACATTCAATTAAGAAATGTTAGAAAAAAATTTATTTATTGGGTTTAATGTTATAGTTTTCATAAGGTGTAGTAATCCCATTTAAGACATCATTGTGATATTTTCCATGGATTATAGAAAAAAGAGTGGGGTGTTTAATTTGTATAATTTAAATTGGTGTAATTTATTAGAGTGGTTATATATATAATAGAAAAATTTAATGAGGATTTGGTGTGATTAAATTATATTATTCATGGTAGATTAATTGATTGTTTGATAAGTGTAATTATATATATGAGGGTAGAAAATTTTTCTATCTATTTCTATGAGACCTCTCATTAATTTGATATAACATTAGAATTCCGATTGATAGTTGGATAGAGAGGATCATAAGAAAAATTGGAAATTGATGAATTAATGTATATAGAATTAGTTGTTTTTTATATTTTATTTGAGTTATTTAAGGTTTATGAAATAGATTATGTGATATGAAAATCCCATTATTTATGCTCTTTGAAATAAAAAATTTTAGAGGGTTTTATTGATGATCTACTGGATCAAAGCCAAATTGGCATTGGTTTTATCCCACACACAGGTAATTTTGTCTTTTGGTAATACTCATTCTACACATAATAACCATAGAGTTACACACATTCCTACCAAATATAATTTAGATCATCAAATATACTAGGGGCTTGTACTCTTAAACATATATATTTAGAGTGTTATGCCAATATGGAATGGTATATCCCAAATTCCCTTGAAGCATAGAGTAGTATCCTCTTACACATGAATCAATATTTTTAAAGAATTCATGTTTGAGACCATGATGGTATGTAATAGGTTTTGGTTGAGGCCTTGATGAAAAGTATTAGTATATTGATAATTTCTTTAAAAATTCCATGATGGTAAGATTAAGATGTCTGGAATAATTCATTCCATCACTATAAAATTAATTACTATTATCCATGTGAAAGTTTATATTATTATCTATTGATATATTTCAGACTCATATTACTATATATATTGATTTATTTTATTATCATCTATTATTTTAATATTATTTTTTCCCTGTTTATTTTATGATAGATCTTAATGTATGCTTCCTTTATTGATTTTTTGTACTCTCCATTATTATGTATCAATTTTATGGGATTTTAATAATATCAATACATATAATATATATAGAAGTGTATTATGGGTGGAATTTTTTGGTGATGTTTAAGGCTTATTATAGAAAAATTAAATGTATTTATATTTGGAAAAATAACCATTGGGTGAGAAAGATATGGCTTTGGTGAAAAAATGTTTTTTTTATTATTCTTATAAGGTTCTAAACTGAAAACGGTATTGGGTATATAAGTGACTCAATATTAGTTGTTGTTATTGAAATTTTGGTTGCTTTTGTTGGTATCAAGTTTAGTATATGAAGAGTATGTTTTTCACACCAAATATAGGAGTGTGCGTCTAGAGAATATTGGCCTATATTAGTACAAGTATCAGATAACATTAGAGATTAGTTTTTTATTAGTTAAACGAATATTTAAAATAAAAAAATATCATAAATGTTTAAAAAGTTTATGTTTAATCATAGTATTAATGGAATAGATACCCTTTTAAAGGTATATGTAACTAGATATTAAGGAGATTAAAGATATTTTGGGAGATTTTTATTAGAATGCATGATTAATATAGATATAACCCTCAGAAAATTTAGTTCATGTTTAATATAGAAATTTTATTATAAATTTTTAGGTAATAATTTGAAGGTATGGATAAAAGTGGGTTATTATGTGAATTAATTAGTGGTAATTATTATTAATTGAGGATAAATATGGTTAGCATATTTTTTCGGAATGTATGGATAACATTTAGGATTGAAAGTTAATATGACGAAAAAGTGACTCAACGAGATGTTTACCATAATTTAAGATTATGTTATATATTTTATAGTTTATAATTAAATGATTTTATTTGAAAAATAAATATTGAGTTGATTTTTTTGAATAATATATGGTTTGTTTGTTTAAATATGATTCAAATTGGATTGGGGTTGATTAAAAAATTTCTATAATTATATAATTTTATTTCATGTGTTTTTCATATTGTAAGGAAGCTAATTTAATGATTATTGTTGTTTTAAATAATTTATTTAAAATTTATGTTTATTTTTAACGAATATTGGATTTAATCTTCTGTGATTTGGGTTTCACATTTTTCTGGAATATCTTGAATTTTTTTTGGTTTATTTATTTGTGGAAATATTTTATGTTTATCTTTGGTTATTAATATTTGAGATTTATATATTAATTTATTATATTTTCATATAATCATTTATTGATATTTCATTATACATTATCTTTACTTATGTTGATCAATTTTTTGGTTTTAGTAAATTACTATAGAACTGAAGAATTAATTTTTGTCCCTTTTCATTGATCATATGATTCTTTATAAGATAATTTTAGTTCTTATTTAATGAAAAGTTTATAATTTTTATTTATCCTTTATTGTATTATATGAGGTAGAGGAGGAAAAATACAAAAAACACAACTAAAGAAATAAATTTTGCTTATATAATTAATAGAAATCAAGTAAATATATTTTATCATATTCACAATGTCAATGGTAAAATAATTAATCAATATTAAGTAAGAGGAATATAAATATATCTAGTCATGTGTGGAAAATATTGATCAACTATCAATATTTTTTTCAAAACCTACTAACAATAATCATTTATAAAATGTTACATATGTGGTTTTAGAAATATTTAATTAAAAAATATAAATATTTCATGTTGAAACATGGGAATTATTTGTCCACAAAATATTTACAAATAAGATTATACCTATGTCAAGATACGGTCCTTATAAATATAAAAAAATAATTATTATGTTGACATAATTTATTTATGATGGGGGAGGATGTAACACTTTGAGATTTTAAAATATATTCTCTTATAGATAAAACCATTTTTTGATAAATTAAGATAACTGAAACATATAGATAAGTTGAAATAAACTTTATTAAAAACAAATGTATCCATTATTAAATTATGTATATAAAATTATGAAATAAATAAATTAACATTCGTTTGTTATTAATATGAATTAATGTTAATAACACTTAACAATTAAAATGTTCATTCTCTATAAAAGAAAAATTTATTTATAAATTATATGTTCTTTTAAAATAAAACTTTTAAATTTCAAAAAATTTAATATAATAAAAGTAAATTCATTGTTTTGATAAATCAGGAAAAAGATATTTTATTATGAATTTATACATGTTATCTGAAGTGGTAGATTTTTGGGTAAATCGTGAAAAATAATATCATTTTTAAGACGTCGTAGTGAAATAATAATGAATTAAATGTTTATAAAACTACTGTTTATACACCAAACATTTTCTAAATTATTAAAATAAAAAATTATAAATTTTATTTAAGAATTTAAAAACTATTTTTGTAACACCGAAGGTGAATAAAGAATATGACATTTTTATTTTTATCCATATTTGTGAATAAAATATTAATATGACTTTAAAGGGGATGCTATGCTCAATGGCGTACCCAACACGCAACAACGAGTTTCTTGGGAATCTTACGTTGCACTCTAATAATAAAATAATATTATTTTAAATGGTAGTTAACATGTAGCCATTGTATTGGCGGGAATGGATATAAAGAACTAAAATATGATTATATATGTTTTTAAATGTTTTTACATTTATCCAATAAACGATAAAGGCTTAAAATACGGAAAGAATTCAATTTTAGGCGTATATGCCCTAGTTTTCACTAAAGGCTCACTTATCACCTTTTGATGGCGAACCATCATTAAATATAGTTTTGTTCACTCTTAAACATTCTATTGGACCAAATAAAACTCTTCTTAAGAATCGGGACATCAAAATTTACTTTGTGTAAATTTTTGGTATCTTTCCGATAATGTTCATTTTTTTAATGAATAGTGTAAAATATTGTATTTTAATTCAAAACCACTTTTTAATATAATTTATTTATATGATTATATTATCTTTTGAATTGGTTTTAAAGTGAAATTAGAAAATATTTTTACCATTAAATCCAATAGTGGTCGTTGGAATTAATTTCACTTTGAAAACAGACTTAAACTAGTGTCAATCTTTTGATACTTATTGTTTCATAAAAACACGCTATTTGCTCTGACAGCGGTAATTAATTATTAAAATTAATTAATGTGACTTATATGTTTTTAATTTTGTAAAATAGGCTTCATTTTTGAATTCGGAATATCAAATATAGCTTAGGGTGAATTTTTGGGATTTTTGTGAAAAACTTCAATTTTTGATGAATAGTGAAACCACTAAGTGGCACTTATAAAAACTGATTTTTTCCGTTTAAATGAAATTTTGCCATCTTTGTGTTTTGAATTTCAAAAATCCTACATACATGGTTGTCATTAATAAGTAAAATTTGGTTCAATGGGATAAAAATAATTTTTTGGTGAATAGTAACTTATTAAGTTTTTAATCACGATTAGAGGTATTTAGTGTGGTTTAAGGTAAAAATAATGTTTTAATAAAATGAAATGAACTTGAAACATGTCCTAACCTAATTGGATGTGTCATGGACGACCAATACAACCGATGGGTCAACTTGGTGACCCCATGAAGCCACTTTGGTTGGAAAATGACATTAATATCTTTTTATTTAAAGTTAAAGTAAAAATGAGACAAACATGAAATGTTTTACTAAAACAATTTTTACAAGGAGTTATAAAAATAATATTTTTGACTATAAATATTCATTAGAAATCTAAAAATATTTCCTACATTATAGTATTTTTTTTATAATTTTTAGACATTATATAAATTAAATTATTTATGACATCATGAGGATGCAGCGATGACCTCATTATTTAACGATTTAAATACAATGGAATGATAATGTAATATCTAAGACCTACACATTTACAAAACCTATTGGATGAGTGGATTTCGAACCCTTATCACCTTATCCTCGAAACACATCAATGTGAGACCTCTTAAATCCGAATACCATTTTAAAATAAAGTGACTTTTCTTTACCTTCCAAGAGTGCCCCTCCTCTCCTCTTATAAAAGGCCCCCACCTATACCTCCTTACCCACACTCCTAAAGCCTTTGGCTCGGCCAACCTCTGCCCATTTTGTCTCTCCACTTCCCTCTCTTACTCCTTGAAGCCTCACTTTGGGCAGAAGTCTTCCCAAGGAATCATTTTAGCTCAAACCAAAGGGAGTTACCCGATTTTAAGGTAATGTCTTCACTTGAGTCCTTTTGTTTTATTTTGCCTCTCCAACCCCCTAAACTCTTTTTATTCATTTATTTTGTAACAAATCCAGTCACTTCAATATACTAGGATGTTGTTATAAGAATTATTCTAGCTACACGTACACACACCTACATTTAATGGTTAAAGAACATACTGTTTCCATGGATGGCGAATTTCTGCCTCACAAAACGATGATTGTTCAACACTCATATAACACCTTCAAAGGTGGCCATTAAGATATGACTATATTTATATATGATATATAACATGTTTATGTTTTACCTAAGATTCTGTATTTTTCTTTTGTGACATACCTTTATGGTCTCCATTGTGGGTAAACACGATAATTTCATTTTAGGAAGTGCGGTCTACCGCCCCCTCAAACTGATGTGATTCGTTAATGCCATATGTGGGATATATAAAGGATGGATTTAAAGTTATTATATATGATTTTATACTGGAATTATAATATACCTCTATATAATTATTATTTCTTTCCATTAATATATGAGACAGAAATGAAAGTAGCGTTCATGCGTACGCACGGCTTACCGTCTCCATGAACGGTGCATTTCATTTCTTATCCACAAATGTAATGTACTATTATAAGTACATATTTATAATGTATATATATATATAATATAATTCTGGAATTAAAATATACAAACCTACCATTTAGTTTTAATTCCATTAATATGACAATGAAATGAAAGTAGCGTTCATGCGTACGTACGGCTTACCGTCTCCATGAACGGTGCATTTCATTTTTACCTCTAAATGATTATGTAATATTATAAATACATGTATATGATGGCTATATATGATATATATGATATCCAAATCATGAATATCATTCTGGATATAATGAACCATTGACCACATGAACAAAATGTAATTGTAAGAAGTTCACTTTCGACTTAAGAACCAAATATTGACAAAACAAACATTATTTACTTAAATGATTACATAATGTTTATAAAATGTAAATAAGTGATATAAAATGAATAATGAACTTGAAAATGTTATTAAGAAAAAATAAATTAACTCAAGTTTATTATTCAAGATGTTAAAGAACGATCGAGTCAAGTCGAACCCGAGGTAAGGGATCATACTCCTCTCTTTCTTTTTAAGTACACTCTTTTATGTCATTCCTTTTAAAGATCATATTTCTTGTTATTGGGATGTTCTTTTTTAATACTATTACTGTAATTTTTATTTTCATATGATGAGAGACCATATTATCTCTCATCAATACATTTTGGATGTTTTGAGTGGCGCCGTTAGGCTGCCGAATTTTCGTAAGAGATCTAACCTCTCTCATTCTCTTTAAGTACTCTCCTTCATGTCACTTCTTTTAAGCTCCTCTTTTTTATTATGGGGGATGTTATTTTATATTACTCTTGATGTACATTTTATTTTAATGTGATGAGATACCCTATTTGATCTCATCAATCCATTTTTGGAAGTTTTAAGTGGCGTCGTTAGGCTGTCGAGTGTTCGTAAGGGATTTTTCATCTCACTCTTATTCCCGTGAGATTTATGCTGCATTTTCCACAATTTCCTTTGAGTGGTTTATGTACAGCCCATTATTACACTCATTTTGTAATATAATTCCATTTATGGGTATTTACATATTCATTGTATGACACTTCTTCAATGGGGTGTACTTTTCGAAAGTTACCGAAGTCGGTAAGGGAACATTTCACCCTCCTCTTTTTAAAAGAATTCTTTTGTTATGTCTTTTAATTCACATACTATTATGTTGGGATATGTTCTTTTATATCCTTATTGATGTAAATTTTATGTCCAAGTGATGAGATTCCCTTTTTATCTCTCATCAACTCATTTTCTGAATTTTGAAGTGATGTCGTTAGGCTGTCAAATTTTTGCAAGGGAACTTCTTAACCCAATTTCGATTTCTTTGGGTTCAACATGTAGTTATTGAATATGTCATAATTTTGAATATGTGTGAATGAACTATTATTGTTTTACACTTAATATCCACTTATATTTGGTGTATTAGTTTGTCACACATAATTATGTAATTGATTTATCCTTAATCCAAGGATATCGTCTTTGTGAGGGACTTCGTCTCAATCTCCTTTCATTGTGGCATATGTCGTTTTATACACAACATTCTTTCATACGGTGTATAAACCCCTTTGACTTTTACTTTTATACAAAAGGAATCTTTTTCTACGAAGTGTTTTACAAAACGACAAAAAGTAATGTTTCTTTAACATACGCGGTGACAAAGACCTTTTCCGTCGCCGCGAGTATTATTTGGTCTTTGGCTTCCTCAACAAGCCGTGATGTTTTTAAAATGAAATAAATACCACATACTCTTTTATGTATTTTGGTATTGAAAGTGGTTTTTATAATTTATTTATTAGGTCAATATATTTGAGTGATATATTGTGATCAATGTGTGGAAATGTTTTCTTTCCATTATGTTCGTTTTATGTCTTATGATTTTATAATGGTAATAGGATATTTAACGGGTGGTTACGTGATAAACCATATGACGGGTGGTTCCGTGAATACCAGGATAGGTGGTTACGTTATAACCTCCAATGCATTGGGTATGGATGTCGGCCGTATGGCTATTCCATTAAGTATGTATGGAATTTGGTGGAATGTCTATTCCATTAAGTGATATGTGTGGGAGTAGACCTTATGGTTATTCCACTTAAGTATATTTATGTCCCAAGTTACCTTTATATGTTATGTGATATTTATATGGGTTTTATGGTAATCTTTTGGTTACAGAAGGGTAAGTAATTAACATTTATTCAGCAAAGAGTTTTTACTACTTTGAAAAGGTGAAAAGTATTACTTTGATAAAGTATACATGGTTTACTTGTTGTTTTGAAAAAACTAACAGTTTTCATTCTTTATGTATCCCTTACTGAGCTTTTTATGCTCATCCCAAGTTTTTGAAATGTTTTTCACAGGACTTAGTGTGGAATAGGGTCAAGGATGGGTTCAAGGGAAAGTCATGCTACCTAAAACATGGAACTAGACATGTTTCTTTTTAAGAGTTTTTATTTTATGGAAATTTTAGTAGAAGCGTCTACTTTGTAATCTTTTGAGATGTAATTGTTATGTCCTAATTCTCTAAACTCTAAAACTGAAAAGATCCTCAATGTGAATTACTCATTTAATTCAATATTAAGAAAGGTTTAAGGCTGGGGCCTTATAGTTGGTATCAAAGGTCAGTTTAGAAAACTTTAGAGGTTAAAGTATTCTTTAAGCATAAGTGAAATTACCATAATGGTTAGGATTTCAGAAAGAGTCATAGTTTTTAGATAAAGTGAATGAGTAAGTATATCTTCATCATTAGTACATGATGGTTCTGTTGATATAATCACACTGACATTTCTATTTTTAGTGAAATGATGGATCTAGCAAGCACCAAAGAGACAATAGGTTTGAAGGAAACTGTGGTGGTTCTCTGATTAAGAGACTGGATGAAATGGGGGATTCAATGAGGAATCTCATGGTTGTTCTAAACCAACTATCAAGGAGTCATGATCAACCACTTAAACCTTGGTATGTTCTATAATGCATCATGTACGAGATGACCAAATCAGTGTGGAAGTTTAGGTAATAATTATAAAGGTAACCATTAGAGTTTATATGATCCTTACTTTTGAGTTAATTATGGGTTATTATATGATATGCTGGAAAATGAAAGGCAGGAGATAAACATGAGGTTAAAATATATAATGATCATTTTTTATGATTTTTTCTCTTTTTGGGGAATTATTTAATAATTATATAGTTTTGGAAAAAGGACAACACGCAGACCATGTGACAATCCATCGCGTCGGAAAAAGCTATGGGAATCGAACCCACAACCAAAGTGTGACTGGTATTTATTGCCTACCACTGGACTACGTGAAGTCCCTGGTTAGTTTGACTGATTCTTTTTAGTTATATGATTATATGAATTAATAGTAAGTTGATTTTGGGTTATTTATGAAAATGATTAACCTATCATGGAGGATATGTTATTAGGTTAATTACTTTTCAATACGAGACTTTAGGAGCAACGGATGTTGTTTGGAGATAAATGTTACGATTTAACTTGGAAGACTATGTGGAAAAATCTTTCAAATATTTTGGTTTCAATCTTAGATTTTTTTACTTTGAAGAATTTTATGGACAAATTGGTTATCGAATGGTCCTCGTTGAACTTTGGTTTTTGTTGGACAAATTTTGAGATTAAGAATAGATTTTCTTTTTATAAAGGGTTATCCTTTTATGGATTATCTGATCTTGTAGTAACCTTTTTGGTTTTAGTTTTGGTTAAGGTTTGAAGGCATGGGAAATGTATAGTTCTTTTTTGTGGATTAGGTGCTCCTCTATAAGTTTTTTATAGTACTCTTAATGCAAACAAGTCTTCCTAAATACTCGTCTTTTGGAGAAAGTATGATTCTGTGTGAGAAATCCAGTAAAAGTTGAAAGTCAACATGACAAGTAAGTATGTTTCCTTATGTTTTATTTAAGCTCCAAAATAAATTCCTCAATAAAAAGTAACTAAAAAAAATGTTGTCAATTAACTTTTCCTACTGGGGAACCCAACACCGTTTAACCCATCACAAGTTTGTGATTTTCTTATTGTTAACGTTCTCTTAAACATGTTTTCTATCACTCTCCATCAGAACATAACCCTATGTTTTCTCCTCCATGTACATGTTTTCCTATATGGAATCCTAGTATGGGTTAACTCAGGTGACCTCTATACTTATCTTTCTTTATTTTAAAGTGATTGTTTTACCGACTCTTGTTTCGATGTGGGAATTTCAATGAAGTTTCCGAGCCCAATTTTAAAATTGCGAGGACGCAATTCCCAAAAGGGGGGAAGGATGTAACACCCCAGGTGAATAAAGAATATGAAATTTTTATTTTTATCCATATTTGTGAATAAAATATTAATATGACTTTAAAGGGGACGTTATGCTCGATGGCGTACCCAACACGCAACAACGAGTTTCTTGGGAATCTTACGTTGCACTCTAATAATAAAATAATATTATTTTAAATGGTAGTTAACATGTAGCTATTTTATTGGTGGGAATGGATATAAATAACTAAAATATGATTATATATGATTTTAAATGTTTTTACATTTATCCAATAAATGATAAAGGCTTAAAATACGGAAAGAATTCAATTTTAGGCGTATATGCCCTAGTTTTCACTAATGTCTCACTTATCGCCTTTTGATGGAGAACCGTCATTAAATATAGTTTTGTTCACTCTTAAACATTCTATTGGAACAAATAAAACTCTTCTTATGAATCGGGACATCAAAATTTACTTTGTGTAAATTTTTGGTATCTTTCCGATAAAGTTCAATTTTTTAATGAATAGTGTAAAATGTTGTATTTTAATTCAAAACCACTTTTTAATATAATTTATTCATATGATTAGATTATATTTTGAGTTGGTTTTAAAGTGAAATTAGAATATATTTTTACCATTAAATCCAATAGTGGTCGTTGGAATTAATTTCACCTTGAAAACAGACTTAAACTAGTGTCAATCTTTTGATACTTATTGTTTCATAAAAACACGCTATTTGCTCTGATAGTGGGAATTAATTATTAAATTAATTAATGTGACTTATATATTTTGAATTTTTTAAAATAGGCTTCATTTTTGAATTCGGAATATCAAATATAGCTTAGGGTGAATTTTTGGGATTTTTCTGAAAAACTTCAATTTTTGATGAATAGTGAAACCACTAAGTGGCACTTATAAAAACTGATTTATCCATTTAAATGAAATTTTGCCATCTTTGTGTTTTGAATTTCAAAAATCCGACATACATGGTTGTCATTAAGAACTAAAATGTGGTTCAATGGGATAAAAATATTTTTTCGGTGAATAGTAACTTATTAAGTTTTTAATCGCGATTAGAGGTATTTAGTGTGGTTTAAGGTAAAAATAGTGTTTTAATAATATGAAATGAACTTGAAACATGTCCTAAACTCATTGGATGTGTCATGGTAGACCAAGACAACCCATGGGTCAACTTGGGGACCCCATGAAGCCACTTTGGTTGGAAAATGACATTAATATCTTTTTATTTAAAGTTAAAGTAAAAATGAGACAAACATGAAATGTTTTACTAAAAATATTGTTACAAGGGGTTATACAAATCAGATTTTTGTCTATAAATATTAATTGGAAAGATTAGAATATTTCCTACATTATAGTATTTTTTTTATAAGTTTTAGACATTATATAAATTAAATTATTTATGACATCATGATGATACAGCGATGACCTCATTATTTAACGATTTAAATAAAATGGAAAGATAATGTAATATCTAAGACCTAAACATGTCCAAAACCTATTGTATGAGTGGATTTCGAACCCTTATCACCTTATCCTCGAAACACATCAATGTGGGACGTTTTAAATCCGAATACCATTTTAAAATAAAGTGACTTTTCTTTACCTTCCAAGAGTGACCCTCCTCTCCTCTTATAAAAGGCCACCACCTCTACCTCCTTACCCAAACTCCCAAAGCCTTTTCCTCGGCCAAACTCTACCCATTTTGTCTCTCCACTTCCCTCTATTACTCATTGAATCCTCACGTTGGGCAGAAGTCTTCCCAAGGAAGCCTTTGAGCTCAAACCAAAGGGAGTTACCCGATTTTAAGGTAATGTCTTCACTTGAGTCCTTTTGTTTTATTTTGCCACTCAAACCCCCTAAACCCTTTTTATTCATTTATTTTGTAACAAATCCAGTATATTCAATATACTAGTATGTTTTTATAAGATGTATTTGAGCTACACTTACACACACCTACATCTAATGGTTAAAGAACATACTGTTTCCGTGGATGGCGAATTTCTGCCTCACGAAACGATGATTTTTCAACACTCATATAACACCTTAAAAGGTTGAAATTAAGAAGTCACTATATTTATATATGATATATAATATGTTTATGTTTTACCTAAGATTCTGTATTTTTATTTTTTGGCATTCCTTTATGGTCTATATTGTGGGTAAACACGATAATTTCATTTTAGGAAGTGCGGACTACCGCCCCCTCAAAGTGATGTGATTCGTTAATGCCATATGTGGGACGTATAAAGGATGGATTTAAAGTTATTATATATGATTTTATACTGGAATTATAATATAACTCTATATAATTATTATTTCTTTCCATTAATACATGAGACAGAAATGAAAGTAGCGTTCATGCGTACACACGACTTACCGTCTCCATGAACGGTGCATTTCACTTCTTATAGCCAAATGTAATGTACTATTATAAGTACATATTTATAGTGGATATATATATATAATATAATTATCGAATTAAAATATACATACCTCTCATTTAGTTTTAATTCCATTAATATGACAAAGCAATGAAAGTAGCGTTCATGCGTACGTACGGCTTACCGTCTCCATGAACGGTGCATTTCATTTTTTACCTCTAAATGATTATATAATATTATAAATACATGTATATGATGGATATATATGATATATATGATATCCAAATCATGAATATAATTCTGGATATAATGAACCATTGACCACACGAATAACATGTAATTTTAAGAAGTTCACTTTCTACTTAAGAACCAAATATCGACAAAACAAACATTATTTACTTAAATGATTACATAATGTTTCTAAAATGTAAATAAGTGATATAAAAGGAATAATGAACTTTAAAAGGTTCTTAAGAAAATATAAATTAACTCAAGTTTATTATTCAGGACGTTAAAGAATGATCGAGTCATGTCGGACCCGAGGTAAGGGATCTTACTCCTCTCTTTCTTTTTAAGTACACTCTTTTATGTCATTCCTTTTAAAGCTCATATTTATTTTTATTGGGATGTTCTTTTATATTACTCTTACTGTAATTTTTATTTTCATATGATGAGATACCCTATTCTCTCTCATCAATCCATTTTGGATGTTTTGAGTGGCGCTGTTAGGCTGCCGAATTTCCGTAAGAGATCTAACCTCTCTCTTTCTCTTTAAGTACTCTCCTTTATGTCACTTATTTTAAGCTCCTCTTTGTTATGATTGGGGATGTTCTTTTATATTCCTATTGCTGTAAATTTTATTGTAATGTGATGAGATACCCTACTTGATCTCATCAATCCATTTTTGGAAGTTTTAAGTGGCGCCGTTAGGCTTGCGAGTGTTCGTAAGGGATTTTTCATCTCACTCTTATTCCCGTGAGATTTATGCTAAATTTGCCACAATTTACATTGAGTGGTTTATGTACTGCCCATTATTACACTCCTTTTTTAATATAATTCCATTTATGGGTATTTACATATTCATTGTATTATACTTCTTCAATGGGGTGTACTTTTCGAAAGTTACCCAAGTCGGTAATGGAACCTTTCACCCTCCTCTTTTTAAAAGACTTCTTTTGTTATGTCTATTAATTCACATACTATTATGTTGGGATATGTTATTATATATCCTTATTGACTTAAATTTTAGTTCCAAGTGATGATATTCTCTTTTTATCGCTCATCAACTCATTTTCTGAATTTTGAAGTGATGTCGTTAGGCTGTCAAATGTTTTTCAAGGGAACTTCTTAACCCAATTTTGATTTCTTTGGCTTCAACATGTAGTTATTGAATATGTAATCATTTTGAATATGTGTGAATGAACTATTACTGTTTTACACTTAATATTCACTTATATTTGGTGTATTAGTTTGTCACACATAATTATGTAATTGATTTATCCTTAATCCAAGGATATCGTCTTTGTGAGGGACTTCGTCTCAATCTCCTTTAATTGAGGCATATGTCGTTTTATACACAACATTCTTTCATACGGTGTATAAACCCCTTTGACTTTTACTTTTATACAAAAGGAATCTTTTTCTACGAAGTGTTTTACAAAACGACAAAAAGGAATGTTTCTTTAACGTACGCGGTGACAACGACCTTTTCCGCCGCTGCGAGTATTATTTGTTATTTGGCTTCCTCAACAAGCCGTGATGTTTTTAAAATGAAATAAATACCACATAATTTTTTATGTATTTTGGTATTGAAAGTGGTTTTTATAATTTATTTGTTAGGTCAATATATTTGTGTGATATATTGTGATCAAAGTGTGGAAATGTTTTCTTTCCATTATATTTGTTTTAGGTCTTATGATTTCATAATGGTAATTGGACATTTAACGGGTGGTTACGTGATAAACCATATGACGGGTGGTGCCGTGAATACCAAGACGGGTGGTTACGTTATAACCTCCAATGCATTGGGTATGGAAGTCGGCCGTATGGCTATTCCATTAAGTATGTATGGAAGTTGGCCGAATGGCTATTCCATTAAGTGATATGTGTGGGAGTAGACCTTATGGTTATTCCACTTAAGTATGTTTATGTCCAAAGTAACCTTTATATGTTATGTGATATTTATATGGGTTTTATGGTAATATTTTGGTTACAGAAGGGTAAGTAATTAACTTTTATTCAACGAAGAGTTTTTACTACTTCGAAAAGGTGAAAATTATTACTTTGATAAAGTATACATGGTTTACTTGTTGTTTTGAAAAAACTAACAGTTTTCATTCTTTGTGTATCCCTTACTGAGCTTTTTATGCTCATCCCAAGTTTTTGAATTTTTTTTCACATGACTTAGCGTGGAATAGGGTCAAGGATGGGTTCAAAGGAAAGTCATGCTACCTAAAACATGGAACTAGACATGTTTCTTTTTAAGAGTTTTTATTTTATGGAAATTTTAGTAGAAGCGTCTACATTGTAATCCTTTGAGATGTAATAGTTATGATCTAATTATCTAAAACTCTAAACTTGAAAAGATCCTCAATGTGAATTACTCATTTAATTCAATATTAAGTACGGTTTAAGGCTGGGGCCTTATAATTTTAGAAATTTTAAAACCTAGGTGGTGATTTATTCTAATACAATAACTATTCTAATCATTTTCATTTACTAAGTACTTACAAGTTTAAATATTGTTTTTGATTGTTCTTAAATTCCCAAAACTATCCTTTTTTAACTAATTAACCAATTAATATCATGATTATAATTTTTATATATTATTTTTGTGTAAATCAATTTTTATGGTTAAAAGACATTTTCACTTAAAACGTTTTTTCAATACATTTTTTTACTTATAATATAATTGATTTTCACCAGATCTAAAAATGTAATATTTTAAAATTGATTCACTATGTAAAATCATCATAATAAAATTATTTAATTATTTCCCTTTTATTTTTAGGTATAATTAATATTTATCACAGTAAAAAAAATTCACAGGAGTAAGGGTTAAAAGGTCTTACAGGGTAAATAAACTAAGATATACTGATTGAAACATAGCTTAAACATCTAGGAATTATATTTTATTATTGTATTTATTGACCCTATTATCATATAATTTAAAATTATTCAATCTAGTTCCACTTTACTTGGTGAATGGAATTTATAGTTTTATAAAGATAATATTACATACAAAAGTACCACCCCTCTCACTTATAAAATTACCTCTACTCTCCTCACTTCTCATCACAGTTTGGAAAAATTAAATCAAACAATATCTACCCAAATAACTTTTAAACACCATTATCCAGAACTTATAGGTTCAATTCTTACCCAAATACCAACCAAATAAGAATTAAGGGGAGATACAAAGGAGATTTCTAAAAAAGACATAATCATATTAACTATGTTCATTCTAGTTTCTTTATTAATTATTCACCTCAAGATAAAAAAAAATTAAATAATAACATAAATATAATTAATTTATGAAATTGTTACCATTTTAATGTAACAACCTTGATATACCTCTATTCCATCTATTGGAAATTGAATATGTTTCTCATGCGTATGTACAAACTACAGCCTCTAAGAATGGGACTTTTTATTTTACAAAATCACCCTAAATGGAAGGATATATAAGATATATTTAATTACTAAATATTTTATTTATAACATAATTATGATTATGTAAATATAAACGTTTATCAATATTCCTTCCCTCTCATTCATTAGAAAATGAAGAAAAAAAATTCATGTGTTTCTAAAAACTATTACCAATATTTCATTTTCCTTCACCACATAATTTTGGTGGATATATAAATAGATTTAACAAATAAAAAAATATTTTTTAAACTTATTATGATTTATGGATTGTTCTATGTTAATTTTTATTCTCTAATAATATCAATTAAATTATAGAATCGAAATTTCTAAATAAATTATAACGTTAATATTTCTAGGTGAATCATTTCCATAAGTTCCTTGATGTAACAATAGAACCATATAACTATATAAATAATATAATATTAAAATTTATAAACACTTTTTTAATGATGAAACCATGAATAAATTTCAAGGACCAAAATTTCAAAATCAAAACATATATGGATAACTAAATAGTTAGCACCGAAATATTGATTTTAAAAATGAATTATTAGTGAGTAATAATAAATTATTAGTGGATAGAATTTAGTAAGTTAAATAAATATATGGTTTTAATATATATTTATAAAAAATATAAATTTATTATTTATACTATATAGAATGTGTCCGACCCAGCAGGAATCCTTGGTAAGGGTTTATTATCTCAAATCATCTTCTTTTAGATATGTTTCAAATTATGAACCCAGTTTTGGGTATATGGATCGTGTAATTTCGATTTTGAATACTTAATAATTATTATATTTTTATTAAAATTAATAAAATATCCATTTCATGTTATCTCTTTCAGGAGGTTATAATTCAACTGTTATGACACCCGAAAGCATTCGTTATTGAATATTCAATTTCTTAAGACCTTATTATATTGCAAGACATTTTTTGTTTTATATGTTGTATTTATTTCACCTTCACATATAAAATAATGTTAATATTTTTATTAATGTTATTTATTGTTTGATTTTATGTTTTCAAATTAGATTTATTTGGATACAGAAGTTATAAAATAGTAATAGATTATGTTCCAATATAACTTTTAATCATGATTATTTATGCCTGAATCTACATTATGGGAATTATATAATCCATGTAATAAGGCTGGTACTTATATAATAATCTTTTATCTTCCAAGAGTTAAATAGTTAAACTCTTTATTAATATATAATGAAATAAATGGTATTTATATAAACTAATGAATCTATACTAAGGGAATAATAACTTGACCATTGCAATTGTAATGTGGCCAATAAGAATTGAAATCTAGACATTAGAATAATAAACCCACCTAGGAAATTATAAATAATATTTAGGTTTCTCATTAATTAAAATTTAACATATTTGTATCTTGTAAAAAGTAAATAAATGTTTTAGAAATGATATAATAAGTGTTGGTATTTTTTGTGAAACGTAAATTTTTATTTAAAGTTTTATAATTTATAAAATGATTTAAAAAAAATTATTTATTTATAAAATATTCATAAATAATATTATATTTTATCCTAATTATAATATTAATTATTGAGACCTTAATTAAATTTTCAATGTGTCCGAAAATCAGCTATAATATTAAAATCAGTATTTTTAGAATAAATGTTGATTTTAATTAAAATTTTAATTTCTCATATATAAAAATTATTTCTCAAAAAATGGAGTCCTATTTTGAATTAAAAACATCAAAAAATGTTTAGGGTGAGTTTATGGGTTTTTATCTGAAGTAGTTGAATTTTTTTATGAATAGTGAAATACCGTAATTTACTATATTTAACATTTTTGGTTAAATACATGTGTTATTTAGTAATTGATGATGCAGAAAACCATAATTTAGAACTCACATGTCTTATTTACTAAACTTAGTCACAATAATCTAAACTATTGTTATTCTATATCCAAAATAATATACAAATGAATAAAATAATCAAAACACTCCTCCCCTCTCCCAATAAATAACACCCCTCACCACCCCTTCTCTTCAAATCTCCAAATACATTTAACTTGTCTAAATTATACCCAATTAACTTACTAAGCCTATTACCCCACCTCCAAGACCTTATGGTATCACCTAATGTCCAAAACCTATTTCTTAGTGGATATTCTCAAGGAGATGTCACTGAAGAGTTAAAATCATCCTTTCTCTTTTAAATTATTTCTTTATTTACTTCTTTAAAACATATCCTCACCTTACCTATATAGAATATAATGATAAATCCAGTATTATATACATAAATTTTTTTATTATATTTATGTAATATACATTGTTAAAATTAGTCTCTTATCCTCTTATTCTAAAAAATGAAAACATCGTCCATGACATATAGATTCACAACCTTATTGGATCGCAGGTTTCAATTATTCTTTACCACATTAATTGATGGCCAAAAATCATAATTTTAATTAAATAATATTATGTTATGTGTATTATTACTTTTAAAATTTTATAGTTCTAGTTTATATACATAATAATTAAATAATATGAAACTAGTTTGTGATGGTCGGAAAAACTATAAAAAACCAAATATTTAACATTAATGTTTTATGTAATGAATCATTATCATATCAGAAATAATGATATATGCGATAATTTATAATTATAGATTTATATTAATTCTATTTTATTCCACTTCATGAGTTTTTCTTCAATTTCATAAGAACTCCCACAATTATTGTTAAGGGAAATAATTGTAAAACCATAAAATGAACACTCCCAGAATGATGAAATTGAACTCTGTAACTCATCCAAATGACCATAAATAATACTAATAAAATTATCATAAATCCAATAAATTAATAATAGGTTTTTTATTTATAAATTAATTAACCTAATAGGTTTCAGCATGTGAAGCATGCTTTCGGAAAAAAAGTAAGATAATTTTTTTAAAATATACTCTTTTAAAGATATCACACTTTTTATTAAATAAATGTTTTCGTACTTATGAGGAATAATAATATTTTTTCAATTTCACTATTACATATTGATTTTATGTTTACTTTATAAGTTCAAAATTTTATTTTCATTTAAAATGTTTTCATTTATAACTATGTGGTTTCATAAAATTGAAAAGAGATTTCAAAATAAAAATATTATTTTCCTCTATAATGTTTCTATTAGGAAATATTTATTTGTTATGATCATGTTATGGTTTATGGGAATTTTAATTATTATGGTTGGTAATATTATAAAATAATTCTGATTGATCCAATAATATATCTACAATTCATTGGGTAATGCGATAGAGTTAACCAGATAGGTTTCTCCTAAGAAATTATTGGAATATACTGTGATGGTTATTCCATGTGTAACCATGATGGTTACTCCCTATGTATCCATGAGAGATAAATTATATATAAGAGTGACATGAAAATGATACCACAATTTATGTTTTATGATTTATGCATTTAATATATGGTTTTATACGAAATTGATGATTTCGCATGGGAGGATGAAGATTTTATGTTTATATGTAAAATTTATAGCATTATGAACATTTATTTATTCATGAACTAATGCATTCATTCATTAGTTTTATGTCCATTAATTATATGTTTTTTCTCATACACTGTTTTATAATATTTTTAATGGTTTTTTGGATATTTTAACAAAATTAATAATATATTTTTAATGTCCTGAAGTTTTTTATCAAAATAAATTATGTTTTATTTCAAAAGTTTCGTATTGTGAAAAAATGGATATTGAATAGAACTAGATAGTTATTAATATTTGAGATTCTATGTATGAGGTTATTATATAATTATCTAAATCTATAAAACTAAAATATTAATGGGAATGCATAGAAGTGATTTCTAGTAGAATTAACTTTTTTATATAATTTTTGAGGTTGGGTCCTTATAGTTGGTATGAGTGAAAGTTTTTCTATACTTAGGGGTTAGGGAAATATTTATAGAAGAACCGTAAATGTTTTTCACATTATGATTATGTTAAAATGATATATCTATTAAATATTACCATGTTTCTTCATCAAATATATGTCTCTTTACAATGGTTTTAAATAGATGAAGTAGAAAGTTGAATTAAGAAGGAACTAATAGGATGATATCCTTTCAAATATGAAACAATGAATGGTGGGACTTGAAACCATGAAGATTGTGATAGTAATGGATCTTATAAATGAGTTACAAATGGTGGAGGAATCCATGCATGATAGTTTCTAGATCGTCCATATAAGAATCTGTCACTGGTGTTTCATATTGAAATCAAACACCCTTTGAAATTTAGTGTATCCTTAGACCCAGTGAAAATTGAAGTGTGGGATAAAACCCGATAAAACATTTTCAATGTCATAGGGTGTTCAGACCATCAAAAGGACATTCTTACTATTTATTTATTTAAAGGCGAATCTGACCAGCTGTGGTCAATTTTCTAGAATATCAAGGTTAGTGAGGAGATGTATAGTTTTGAAGGTGAATAATTAAAAAACATTTTCCTTTAGAAATATTTTCCTAATGTGAGTTGGCGTAGGATAGAAAAACAATTCTTGAAATTGGGATATGATGAGGATTTGGTGCTTGCTTGTGAATAAAACTTCAGTAGACTGGAAAGGTATAGTCCAAATTTTGACTGGGATCATGATTATAAAATCAATATTTTTTAACCAATATGAATCCAAAATATTGAAGTTCATTGGATTCTCATTAATTCAAAAGAAATTAAAAACATTTTAGTTGTACATAGAAGGTGGAAATGGAGTTTGTGGATGATAAAGTATTCTATGAAAAATAACATAAAAATATGTTCAGGTGGACAAAAAAATGAAAGAATACCTCAAAGAAGTTTTATTCTATGACAACAAGGTTTCCAATCTGTGAAAATTATGGGAAAAACCGGGTATTGAATTTTAAAGTCTTGTATGTGTATTTGATGTGGTAGGTTTAGGAATATGGCTCATAATTGCAATGGAAAATATCATGGAAGTTGTAGGAATAATTTTGATATATAGATAGTAAAATATTTTAATTATAATGAGATGGGTCATTATTAATATTATTCTATGAAGAGGAACCAGAATTATGTGAAGCATCAAGCCTATAAGCGGAAATGTTTGGTAAAATCCTTTGAAATTACTTTTTTATATTTTTTTGTCTACTGAATTAGTATCAGGTATATTTTTTACTTATATTTTTCTAATGTCTTGTTTTATTTGTGTCAATATATTCTTTCATATCTAATAAATTTTCTATTAAATTAGAAATTTCACCTCAATAATTGAAGCTATAACTTATATTAAAGAATCCTAGGGGAAATATTATGGGAAAAAATTAAAAACATCATCTCAATGTTTGGGGAATGAATTTTCTTGAAAACATTGTGGTCTTTCCCCAGGTATAATTAGATGTTATTCTGGGTATGGATTATCTTTCTATTTTCCATGGTAAGAATGATTTTATAGCTAAAGTTGTTATAATTCGAAAAGTGTTTTTGTTTATATACAATAATGAATCTATACCATTGATAAAATATTATCAAGTTGAGAAAATATTAAAATATTGAAATCAAATTTATCATGAACAAATTGTTGAAACAATGAAACTATTCATATTAATGATATTCTAGTGGAAAATGAGTTTCTAAATGTCTTTACTAGTGACTGTCTAGGTATTATAAATTTTTGGGAGGTTAAGTTTACTGTTTATTTAGTCTCTAATTCTAAACCTATTTATAAACCGCCTTATTGAATGCCTCAATTATTACTTATAGAATTGAAAAATATGTTTTAGGAGATGCTAGATAAATGTTTTATTTTTTAGAGTACTTCACCTTGGTGTGCTTTTGTTTTATTTGTTAAAAATAAATATGGTTCTATGAGGCTTTGTGTTGATTTATGTCATTGAATAACATCACTCTTAATAATATATATCATTTAACTTTTATAGATGTCTTGTCTGATCATCTTCAAGGATCCTGATATTCTTCCATGATTGACATGAGATTTGGATACCATTAGTTTTTTAAGGGGGATTATATTGTGTAAATAAAATTTTTTACTAGATATTGGCATTATGAGTGTGTTGTTATATCATTTGGTTGGAAAAATTCACATACTGTATTTATGGATATTATAAAAAGAATCGTCCATGAATATTTGGACATGTTTTTTAATGTTTTTATTGATATTTTTTTGGTTTATTCAAAATGTTTTTTGGACCATGAAAAAATATAAGGATTGTTTTCTAACCACTAAAATAAATTAAGTTATATGGGAAATTTAGATAATTTGATTTTTGGATAAAAAAGATTATTCATCTTGGGAATATTATAAATAAGTATGGAATAATAGTTTACACTACCAAAAATTTTGTTTCTGAATGTAAAAGACCTAAAAATGTTACTAAGAATCATATATTTATTTTATTAGTAGTGTATTATTAACAGTTTATTAGAAAAAATCATGTTTATCTAAGATGTTATCTAAGTCAACATAAAACGAGGTTAAATTTATTTGGATAGAAGAATGTGACTTCATTTTTCAAACACATAAAATAATATTCTTGAATGATCTATTTTTGGACCTACATCCAAAAATGGATCATTTTCATCTATAATATTGATTCTTTAAAGAGACCTGGTTTTGGTCTGATGTAGAATGATCATGTATTTTATTATGCTTCACAGAAACTGAAACCTCATTAGTAAAATTATCCCACACATGATTTAGAATTTTCAACTATGGTTTTCACTTTAAAAATTTTGAGACATCATCGTTATGGATAAAATTATGAAATATATACTGGTAAAAAATGTTTCAAGTATATATTCACACAGAATGAATTGAGAAAGAGGAATAGAATATGAATAAAAATAATTAAGGATTAGGATTTCAGGATCAATTACCATCCAAGTTATGAAAACATATTTTTGGATTCCTTATGTTGAAAAATAATGATACATTAACCATGTCAGAATTGGAAAATGACCCATTGGTTAGTTATTTTATGAATTTTGGATTGGAAGTTGTTGGTGTAGGAAATTCCTCAATTTCTTTTAGGTTTCAATTCGGTTATCTCTATCCAATAGAGTTAAGAATGAATGGATGGAAGTCTGTGAGTTATAAAAAATATGAATTGGTTAAAAAGGGTGAGTTTCTAGAATTTAACATTGATAAAAATTGTGTTTTTATATTTGGGAAGAGATTATGTGTTTGTTATGGTTCCCAATTTAAGAAAATTTTATTTTTTGAAACTCATACTTCTCAGTATACAGTTAATCCTAGAATCACAAATATTTATAGAGACCGTCAGAAGTATTACTATTGGGATTGAATAAAAAGAGATATTAATTATGGAATAATGACTTTTTTACATGTCAACATGTAAAGGAAGAACAAAAAATACAAAAGGGGATGCATATGACTTTCCCAGTACTAGATTGTAAATGGAAAAATATATCCACGGATTTCATAATTGGATTAAAAAAACTTCTCAAGGTAATAATATGATTTCGGTTATTGTTGATCAATTGAATAAATATTCACATTTTTATCCTATTAAAGATAATATGTATTTATATCATATTTTAGGACTTTACCTCAAAGAGATAGTCAGCTTAAATATATTTCCTGTCAATATTTTATCTTATTATGATCTCAAGATCACTTATAACCCTTGGAATGTAATTTATAATTCATTCTAACCTAAATTAAATTTCATCACTACTTTTCATACTAAATGTGAATGAAATTCAGAGTGAAAAATTTAGACACTGGAGGATATTCATTGAGATTTTTCAATGAATTACCAAGGAACTTGGAATCAACATATTTTGTTGTTTGAGTTTTCTTATAACAATGGTTTTCATTCCAGAATACAGATGATTCCCCTTGAAGAATTATATTTAAAGTGGTGTTGAAATCCAACATTTTAGGATCTATTTGGTGAAGGAATTTGTTTGGATGAGAATTGGTAGATGAAATGGCATATAATGTTTAGCAGATTTAGTGACACTTGAGGATAGCTCAGAGAAGGTAGAAAAGTTGTGTGTTAAACTAGAGGAAGGATCTTTCTTTTGAGGTTGGTGATATGGCCTTTCTCAAATTGTTACCATTGATAAGTGTGATGCATTTTGGTAAGAAGTGGAATTTGAGTCCATGGTTCATTGGACCTTGTAAAATCATTGAACAATATTGATCATTTTCCTACCAATTGGGATTTCATCAGATTTGTTCTTATGAACACAATGTTTTTCATGTTTCGTTGTTAAGAAATTATGTGTCAGATTCATCTCATGTTCTGAGACATAAGATTGTTCAGTTAAAATATAACCATTCATACAAGTAAAATCATGGTCAGATTGTTGATTGAGGAGAACATGTAATGTGAAATAAGGTAATTCACAGGGTTAATGTTTTGTGGAGAAACTACATAGATGAAGAAGAAACGTTTGAATATGAAGATGATAGGAGGGAAAGGTATCCACATTTGTTTAATATGTGAATAAATTATGAGGATAAAATTTTCAAAATATGGGGATAATGTAACAACTGAAGTACATATATCATATTTTTTAATTCTAGAACTAAATATTTAAATTCCTTATAAATTTATAATAAAATAAGTGGTATTTATAGAAATTAAGGAATCTATACTTATGGAATAGTAACCAGACCATTGGAATAGTTATTTGGACATTAAGAATAGTAATCTATAGATTATAATGGTGACGTCATATATGAAACTATAAATATAATTTAGCAATCTCATTAATGAAAATATAATATATTTATAAAAGTGTAAGAAAATAAATATTTTAAAATGATAAATTACGTGTTGGTATATTTTTGTAATGTAAATGTTTATTTAGAGTTTTATATTTAGTATAAATATTAAAATGAAAATTTATTTTAATAAAATAGATTCATAAATAAATATATTTTATCATAACTATAAGATAATTTTGTGATACATGAATTAATTTTTCCAAGTTTCATAAAATCAGTTATAATATTAAAATCAGTATTCTTAGAATTAATGATGATTTTAATGAAATATTAAATTTATCAGATTGATAAAATTATTTTCAAAAAATGGATTTAAATTTTTTAATGTTTCACATCAAAAAAACTGTTAGGGTGAATTTTTTGGATTTTTTTGAAATAGTTGAATTTTGTGAATAGTGAAATATGGTAATTTATGGTATTTAACATTATATGTTAAATTGATGAATTTTAGAGTCATGAATAATGTAAGAAAACTTTATTTCAATATTTCATGCACTATTTACTATACTTATTCATAATAATCCACAATTTTTATCGTCTTGAGCAAAAATATTAAACAAATGAATAAAATAATCAGAAACATCCCTCTCATCTCCCTATAAATACCACCCCTTATACTAACATATCCAAAGCCTTATAGCATTTCTATATTCTTCAAATTAAATTTCCAAGACTCTTCCACACTTCTAAGACCTACTAGTATCACCCAGGAACCAAAACCTAGTTCCTTAAAAAGGTTCTCAAGGAGACGATATTCAATATGTACAATCCTCCTTCTTTCTCATTTAATTTTTTTTATTTCTTTCATTATTTCTTTCTACCTTATCCTCACCTTACCAATCCAAAATATCATGATAACTATTGTATTATCCACACATTATAATTATTTTTCTTTTAAATAAATATCATTCATAAAAACTCTTCTCTTCTCCTCTTATTATACAAAAATGAAAACATTTCCTGTGATATGTCGATGCACCGCCTTCATGGATGCTGAGTTTTCATTTTCCTTTACCAACATGAAATATTTTTAAAAAAAAATTATTATGGTAATTTCAAGTTTATATATTTATATTATAACCATTTAATTCACAAGATATAATTTATAAAAATAATAATTTAATCAAATTAAACTAGTTTGTGATGGTCGAAAAAACTGCAAAAAACAAACAAAAAATTTATTCTCAATATTTTAACAACTAAAACTTCCTCATATAAAAAATAAAAATTACATATGGGATTATTAGAATTTATTGAAACATATTAATACCATTTATTTTTAGTTCAGTAGTTTTTCTCCAATTTTAATGAAACTCCAATAATTATACTCATGGGAACTGGCCACAAAACCTTAAAATTGACACTCCCAATACTAGAAATCTAAACTATATAACCCATCCAAATGGAAATAAAAAAACATAAAAAAATAACAAATAAAATAAATTATGAATGGTTTCTAGTTTTAGAAATTAATTAATCTAATTTTATTATCCAATATGTTAAGTACAAGTGCAGAATGTTTTTCGCACATAAGGCGAGGGACATTCTTTTTCAAATTTCTATTTTCAAGTTACAACTATTTTTAGGAAAGAAATTATTTTTTACTTATACATAATAATAATATATTTCCTATTTCCTGATGAATTATTTATTTGATGTTTCATTTACATGTTTACAACATTATTTTCAAATGAATTGTTTTCATTTAAATGCGTGTGGCTTTATAGAAATGAAATGTGATTTCAAATTGAAAGAATTATTTTCCATAAGCAGGTTTCTATTAGATAAAATTTTTGTGTTATGATCATCTAATGGTTCTTAGTTATTTATATGATGGTGTGTGGTCCTATGATAATGCTAAGGTAGGTGAGCCCATTATATCTCTCCAATGTATTGGGTAAAGGGATAAATTAAACCGGTTTGGTTTCTCCTAAGAGATTATGGAAATATACAAAGATGGTTATTCCATGTGTATCCGAGAGAGAGATACATTATATGTGAGAGTGGTATGAAAATTATACAAGATGTTACCTTTTATTATTTATTTATGACTTATATGGTTTTATAGGAAACATATGATTTGAAAAGTTAAGCTAATAAACTAATGTTTTTTTGTAAAAGTTATAAATTTTTTAAAATGTTTTAATTCATGGACTAATGGTTTCTTTATTCTTTTTTATGTCTCTTAATAAGACATTTTTTCCCATCCCATGTTTTAAAAAAATCACAGGGTTATTGGATGGGTAAAACAAATGAATAATTCAAGTTTATAGTTAAATATTTTTTCTTACAAAATAATCATGTTTTATTTTACAAGTTTCATATTTCAAAAAAATTAATATTGAGTAGAAGTGTTTACATTGTAATATTTTATTTTCCATATAAGAGGTTATGAATTAATTATCTAAAAATTTAATCCTAAAAGTTTTTTGGGAATGTATGAATGTGAATTCTAACTGAATTAACTAGATAATATAATGTTTAATTAGGGGTCATTACACTTCTTATCTCTAAAAACCATCTATTTTCTTAACCTTTTATGATTTATTTTTTTCTGTTATTATTTGTATATTTCCTATTTTTGGTACTCAAAACCACTTATATAATTTTAATAATAAAATTTAACCTTGTTCTTATTTTTGATTGGTAACCATTAATTTTTATATCCATGTTCTCTATTTTATAAATAGAATATTATATTTTTGTACTTAAATGATTTATAATGCCAGATTACTAAAACTTGAACATTCCTTTCAGTAGTTTAATACCAGTACTTTTAACATTTTCCATAACATCCACTTTTTTATTTCATTGTAAAATTATGAAAAGGCCACTTTTGAGACATTTTATACATGAGTTAATTTTATCACCATCATGACCATTATTTATTATTTATCTTCCTTTCTATATTATCATGATTTTAAAAAGTAAAATATTTTCCAATTATTCTATAAATATTGTGTTTTTTATATTTAAATAAAAGGATATTATTTTATTTAATTTTTTTAAAAATGTTTTTTTATCCAAATTCCTTATATTTTTTATCTTTAACTCCACAATTTCATATTTATATATATTGTGTTTTAAAGATTAAATTATTGTCAATTATTGTAAAAATAATGGTTCAACTTATTCTTGAAATCTCATTAACAGAGTTTTGAATATGGATTTTAACATTTATTTTTAAACAATGATATGAAATCATTAAAGGGAAACTTCTTATAAAATATTCATTTCTATTTTCCTCTATATTTTCCAAAGGACTTTTTCTTACTACAGATCCATCTTTTCAGTGGAATTGATGTTCTATTTAATCCCCTTATTCTTTATTATAATGAATATATTCAAAAAATATTTCAATTTTATTTAAACTATACACCAATTACTTTATACATAGTGAATTTATGGAATATTACTCAGAACATTATTCCATAGACTTGTGAAATTTTTATATTTCATGTTCTTTATTCAATATGGTTATTTATTGAATATTAAAAAATAATTATTAGGTGCTAAATTATTCATTAAATTTTTTGGAATTTATTAGACATATATTAGTGATGTGTGGGGTTGGTTATCTATGGGAATGTTTTTATTATTATCCAGGAATGTATTTCATGCTCATGTGGTTAGTTATGTGGAATTATTTGATTGTAATTTATTTTTTTCTTATTATTCAATATCCATTTATTCTATCGTATCACTCGATGTACACTACCCATACTCATCATTTGAAGTTACATATTTTTTTTCCATTTCAGCAAGTTATGAAAAATATTTTTGCATATGATATATCCGTAAGTGTATCTTTTGTGAATAATTTTCTGAGATATGTTGAATATTTATTATGAAATATAGTAATCTAGTTATACTGGGAAATATTTCAATTGTGTTAGAAATATATTGTTTTGGCTAAGTAATGTTGTTTTTAATTATATAAATCTATAAACCTAAATGTTCTTAGGTATGTATGTGACTCAATATTAATTATTATTACCACATCTTATTGAAAGATAAATTTAGTTTTCTCGTGTTTGTATTAAAACTATCAGTTGTAGAGTTTGTTTTTTCCATAAAATACATGAGTTAAAGTCTATTGAATCTCAATAACACATTACATTAATGATCTATCATAGATAGGGTTTGTTTATAATCATATATATGAATTAATAATGTTTACAAAACCATTTGAATTACAATATGATTGACTATTTCAGTGACAATTACCTTTGTTTTTGAAAGGTGTAAAAAATCATATTGGTCCTAGTTTAATGCAATAGAAAATGTAATGAAATTATGTTAATTCAAAATGTAATGGCTTCATCACAAAGTTTAAATGAATATTATACTGATAGATGATAATGAACCATGATATTTAATATTGTGGATAGCGTGTTTTTAGTGTTTGACTGCGGTTGGGATATTAATGTTTGTAGAATCTAAGGAAAATTATTTCCAGGGTATGTGGTACCATTAAAATTATATAATGGATTAGTGAAGTGTTTTATCAGTTTATAATACCATAATATTATATGAAAATTCATTATTTTTGTTATGATTCCAAATTTTAGAAAATATTTTTCTAATGAGTCTCATGTCTTTAATTGGTAAGAGGTTGAGCTAGAACCGGATGTATATTATAATAAATAACCAATTTGAAATGTGTACTCTATTGAAATGATTCTTGGGGGATTTATTATTCCTTTGGAGTGAATTTTTTGGTAACATATATTTATTCAAGAGGATTAATGGGAAATAGAATCTCATAAATTTTGAGGGCGCCAAATATTTTAAATATTAAATCTACTTAGTGCCTTTTTAGGGTTAAAAATTCTTATAGTGGGTAGAAATATAACCCATATTTTTAAATTTATATAATATGGAAAATATTTTATTAAGATTATATATATAAGAGTGTATTCCATGGAAAATGATTCAAATTTGTTTGTCTTAATAATAATGTAATGTTAAATTTATATGATTTTGTGAGTCATTAACTTTTTTTATTTGGAAGGCTAATTTCTAGGAGTTAATTAAATTGATATAAATCCTGACATAATGTAATGGTTTTTGTTATAGGGCATAAAAAATTAATTTAAAGGAATTAATTGGTAGAATTTTTTTGACATGTTAAATAGATATATTATGCGATTAATTTTGACATGTAATTTATGATGGTTAATGAAGTGGAGATAAAAATTATTGTTATTGATTAATTTTTAGGGTTGATGTATCCTGTAAATTAATTAGCCTTTTTAAGATTATATTCATATATTATTAATTGATTTTTTTAGGGGTTAATTTTTATAATTTAAATGTGATTCATTTATAAGATAGATTATTTAAAGAATTGGGACTTTTAAGTTTTTTATTAATCACTAAATATGATTCTCCAGAGTTGGTTAATTGAGATTTAGATAAGAGGGTCTATAAATAAAAGGCCTAAAATTAATTTTCTTTCTATATGAGAGAACTTTAATTAGTTTCAGATAATGATGGAATTTGGATAGTTAGGTGGATGGAAGGTGATTTGAAGTAGAGGGGTCATTTGGGGAATTGCAGTGTTTTGAATGAGTTGTTCTATGTTGTGACGTCCTGGATCGGGCTGCCCCTCAACTCGAGCCCCAAGCCCAGTTGGCCACATGACCCCTGGCTCGTCTCCCTATATGACAGGGGCTGCAGACTAGCAGCGGCAGTGTAATGGTAAATCAGTGGGGAGATTGTACCCCCATGTCAGAGTACACAGCGGTATAGTAGCAAGTGATTAAATTTCTGAAGCACAACTGATGGATAAATAGGAGAAAAAGGGAAACATACAAACCAAACAATAGAAATTAGCCAAACCTTGATAAATATAAAAAAGCCACATAGGAAGTGTCTAATACAAAATGGATGCATGGAATTCCAATACAATGGAAATAGATGGCAAACATGCTATACAGTAATACAAAAAGGGAACAAATAACAAAAGTAGTCCATGATAATCTCTAGCCAAGATCAGTCCTATGCTATGGAACTACAGCTATGACATATACGTATCAACAACTTGAAGCAGGGCCCTTGCCCTTACTAGTACCTGCAGCAGCAAAGTCTACACGGGTGGCAATGGTCGCCCGGGTAGGGTGTGAGACAAGCCTCAGTAGGCCACCACCAACGGTGTCTACGTGTTATCTAAATAGGTGTTCACAAGGTAAACAGTGTGAAATAGACTGCAAGTAAGTAAAGAAAAGTAAATAACCAACCCTCCCACTTTGGTTCTGAAAGGAAACCTGGCGGGTCTACCTGCTTCAACTCATAGCTGGTAATATAAACAAATCACCAAGGTGTAAGTACATCGATACAGGATATCACTGGCATGAGGTAAACATGCCTCTCGTCCATGATTCTCACGTATTTAATAAAAATCACTGGAATGAGGTATGAATTCCTCTCATCCACAGGCATTGTATCTGGCATGGGGAAGAATGTCTCCCACCTAAAAAGGTTATATGGGCACAAGGTATGAATGCTTGCCATCCCATTACACAAAGATTCAGCTGGAACGGGGTAAGAATGCCTCCCGCCCACACATGGAAATTCATTTGGCATGGGGTATGAATCCCTCTCGCCCACACATGGGTTATCACAAGCATGTCAACACAATATGGCATAACCATTTACGTCACAATATATAAGGAAATCCCTCATATCATATCACATTAACAAAACATGGCATTTCCATATTATAATAAAACATAATCACATATCAAGGAAACATACATTTCAATTCATTCAAGGGGTTCAGGATATCTCATCCTAAACAAACTCTAACCAAGTCATTTCATTATCCTAACATGGAAAATGCATTTTCAAGACATATCGTTAAGGACTAAAGGTGAAAAATGGCCAAATATCAAGACATATCACCTATGGTTGACCACTCCCGGTCCACACCTCATCTAAACACCCTAACAAGGTTAGATTCATCAATCTCATACCACACACGTCATTTACACATGAAGAAGTCAATATAAATAAAGGGTTCAGCGAAAGACAAACCAAGACATGACGATATAAACTCAAAATGGAGAAAAAACAAAATGGGAACCACGTGACCACTTACCTTAGAGCTGTAGGCGTAGGCTCACCAGATATCAACCTCAGATTCGTCGTAGGTTGGAAGAGATCTAAGTTTCAGTCTAAAGCCTTGAAAATATATCTTATGAGCCTATGGTAGTATAACACAGTGGACACCAAGATTCACCAATGAAAGAAGGGAGCCTGAGGTAAGCCTTACCGAGGGTGATCGAACGCCTTCGACGGATTGAGAATCGGATTCCGGAAGAAGAATCCACCAAGAAATTAGAGGGAGGAGGGTTTTGGAACTCAAAAGAGGGATCCCCTGGTTCTGTCCGCTGTAAGAGGGAAAAAGAAAGGCTTAAGGATTTAAAATATATTTAAGGGAAAAATAGTAATTTTCACCCATAACAGGGTTGCACGGTTTAGGCACACGGTTTACCCAAATCGTGCGCAAAACATGTGCACCTCACTGCCTCCTAGACAAAATCTGCATGGCCATGTGGCCTGGTCCACATGGTTGTGCACCCCTGCATGTGCCCCTATCTGCAGTCACACGGTTTATCCCAAACTGTGCACAGACTGTGCGCAGGCCGTGCGCCACTGCCTGTATGATCATTTCTCAAACTCCCGGGCTCTGAACCAACTCCAAACACTCCCCGGACCTTCTTTAGGATGTTACACACATTAAACAAGCTTAAATGAATGATTTTAATGAAAAAATAATGATCTGAAACTTTTCCAAAGAGTCGGGCCATTACAACCTCCCCTCCTAAAAGAATCTCATCCCCGAGTTTTCCATCCGAGGGTACTGAGGTGTCATCCACTAAAATCTCTAGCCATTGAGAGCTTATATCAGCCTCCCTCTCCCAGGTCACATCCTGTACCCAGCCGTGCAAACATAGCACCTGTACAAGAGGAACAGATCTGCCACGGAATGTCTTCACACTCCGGTCAACGATTCGCATCGAATAATCTGTGAAGGAAGCATCCATATCCAGTTCAACCTCATTTGGCTGAAAAAATGAGTCGGATCTGAAAAGTACCGACGTAGCTGAGATACATGAAAAACATCGTGCATGGCCTGATATCTCTGCAGAAGTGGAAGGTGGTAAGCAACTAGTCCGATCAGCTTCATCACCTCAAAGGGTCATACGAACATTGGTGAAAGCTTATCCTACTTCAGTATACATCATTTCCCTAACCTGGGTGAGACCTTCAAGGAGACCTAGTTCCCAACCTCGAACTCAAGAGGTCACCTGTGCTTGTTTGTATAGGACTTCTGTCTATACTGAGTTGTCTGCATACCCTTCCTAATAAGTTGTATCTGCTCTGTAGTCTCCTGCACAAGACGTGGTCCTAGAACAGCTGTCTCCCCCGCTTCAAGCAAACACAAAGGTGAGCGACAAGGCCTAACATATAAGGCTTCATAGGGAGCCATCTCAATGGTATCCTGGAAGCTATTGTTATAACTGAAATTGATAAGAGTAATTTGTTTCCCCCATGAACCTCCAAATCAAGAACACATGCATGTAACATATCCTCTAGTACCTGTATTTTCCACTCGATCTATCTGTCAGTCTATGGGTGATCGGACAGGCTCAAAAGTACCTACGTACCCAAGGCCTTCTGTAAACCCTTCCAAAACCAAGATGTAAAACGAGGATCTCTATCTGAGACAATGGAACGAGGTGCTCCATGAAGGTGCACTATTTCCTTAACATACAGTCTTCACAAGTCATCAAACGTGTAGGTCTCCTGCACAGGTAATAAATGTGCGACCTTCGTCAGACAGTCGATGATAACCCATACTGCATCATTGCCATGAGGTGACCTGGGTAAACTAGTTACAAAATACATAGACACATCATACCATTTCCACTATAGAAAGGACAACGGCTGTAAAATCCATGCTAGACACCGATCTTCCGCCATCACCTGCTGACATGTGGAACAACACGTGACAAAACTGGAAATCTGCCACTATATGTTAGGCCACCAGTACTGTCGTTGCAAATCATGATACATTTTGGTGATGACTGGGTGAACTTCCCATGCTAAGGCATGGAAATCCCTCATCATCTCCTCTCTAATGTCTACTGGGACCCATACACACCCACAAAATAATGAAGTATCACCTTCATCCATGGTCCAATCTGTAGAGGCATCATCAGTGACACTTTCTTGTAGAACAAGGCCTTTTGGATTTAATAACTATCTTTCCCGGACCCGTTCCAAAAGAGTAGATGTCACCACTAAGGCTGAGAGACCATTTGGCCCTAACCCTCTTGAACCCCAACATGCATCTCCAAAAATAGGGCCATCAGTTTCGACTTCACATTAGATTTCCGAACCACTTGTGACTGATTTTTCCGACTCATCGCATCGGCTAATGAATTTCCTTTCCCTAGAGTGTAGGACAGTTCAAAATCAAAGGATTATAGGTACTCAACCCACCTGCGTTGCCTGAGATTTAGATCCCACTGAGTGAAGATATATTTGAGACTATTGTGGTCAGTGAGCACCACAAAATGAACTCCTAGAAAATAGTGTCTCCAAAAACATAAGGCATGTACAACCATTGTGATCTTGAGGTCATGTCTCAGATAATTACATTCATGATCCTTTAACTGATGAGAACCTTACACAATGACTTTCTCATCTTTCATGAAGATAGCTCCAAGCCCGATACCTGATGTGTCACAAAAAATCATATAATCTCTTCCTGGCTCCGACAGGATCATTATCGGTGCTAAATTTAGTATGCCCTTCTGTTCCTGAAAAGCTACTTCACAAGGTTCTAACCAATCGAATGTTACCCCCTTTTTGGTCAAATCTATAAGTAGTGATGCTAGGTGTGAAAATTCCTAAATGAACTGCCTATAATATCCATCAATCCCCAAGAAACTCTTGATATCAAAGACGTTCTTGGGATGCTCCCATGAAATTACAGCACTCACCTTCTAAGGGTCAACTGAAACTCCAGACTCAGAAATAATGTTACCAAGGAAGTGAACCTTATTTATCCAAAAGTGGCATTTATTGAGCTTAGCATAAAGATGATGCTCTCTTAGTGTATTCAGCATGATCTCAAGATGGTTTACATAGTCGTGTCTCGAGCATGAATAGACTAAGATATCATCCACAAATACAACCACAAAAGAATCATGGTAAGGGTGAAAATTTTGATTTATAAGATCCATAAACACTTCGAGTGCATTCGTAAGCCCAAACGCCTTGACTAGGTAATCATAGAGACCATACCTACTCTTGAACGACGTGCGAGGTATGTCTGAAGACCTAACAGGCACCTAGTGATAGCCCGACCTCAAATCTATCTCTGAAAACACCTTTGTTCCTTGGAGCTGGTCGAAGAGGTCTTCAATTCGAGGAAAAAGATACTGATTCTTAATAGTCAGCTGATTTAACTTATGATAATCCATGAAAGACGAAGGGTACCATCTTCCTTCTTGGAAAAGAGAACCAGTGATCCCCATGGAGAAGTCTTGAGACGTATAAAACCTTTTGCATCGAGGTCCCACTGCTGAATCTTGAGCTCCATAAGTTCCATAGGTTCCATCCTATAAGGAGGAATGGTCACTGGTGTTGCACCTGGTATAAGCTCAATAGTAAATTCAACCTCTCACACAAGAGGTATACTAGTGAAATCATCAGGAAAGACATCACTGAAATGCTCCACCACAGGTGGATAAATAGAGGGTTGGAACCCTAGGTCATAAAGATATAGACTAGAAAACTGTGCCATGACACCACCTCAACAAGGGTGTTCCAGTCCAACTCGTGTATCACTAAGATCCCATTCTCCCTTATGCATAAGTGTTTCGCCCTCTGGTGACGTAGACGCCACCCTCCGACGATAGCAGTCAATCCGGACTCTATCGGTAACTAACCAGTCCGTCTTGATTATTACATCAAAACATGTCATATAGAGAACATAAAGGTTCCATGTGAAAAGGTAACCACCCACCTTGAGGGGACAATTCTGACAAAGATGAACTCCCTCTGAATGGACACCAAATGGGGTATCTAATGTGATTATAACATGATATGACTCAACATCGATGCCCAAAATTCCAATAAAAACCTCCGATAAAAAAGTGTGAGAAATCCTTGTGTCAAAAAAATAGATACTAACGTATAGGAAACTAGAATCCCACCTCTTACAGTAGATGGTACGGTATACTGCTCTTGTGTCATAGGTTCGACTACATATAATTGGCCGGTACCACGACCCTGATTAACAGCCTAGCTACCCTGAGCAGACTCGCCCTGCTGGGGCTGAGAGTCATACACCTAATTACCACTACCTCGACTGTCGCCACGGCCTAATTAGACGGTGGTATTCCTGCCACCTGACCGACTTGATCCTTCCGATCCAACACCAGATCGTGGAGTAGGTATAGATCCCTACTCACTAGGCCCTAGGAGAATAGTCCTGCAGAAATGGTGGAGATGACCCAACCTACCACTACCCTTGTACTCCACTAGATTTTGCGTACAATGCCTCCTCATATGTCATCACACCCCACATTGGTGAAAGATAGGAGTACCACCTGAGAAAAGGGTCTGACCACTACAAACACCACAAGAGTCCTCAAAACGCCACTTCTTCCCAAAAGAAGATCCAATAGAACCCTTAGGTGTCGATCCTCCCTGGTTCACACTATCTTATTCTATCAAATTCCTCTCTGTGATCAAAGCCTGATTGAAAATCTATAAAATGGTCGTCAAACTGAACTCGTTAACCTGTGACCTGATGGCGTAACACAACCCCTCCTCAAAACTCTTAGCGGTCGTGAGATCATCAGCAGCTAGTGTAGGAGAAAAACGCTGTAACTCAGTGAACCAGGAGGAATATTTAATGACTATCATGGTCCCTTGCTGTAAATTCATAAAATCCCTAGCTTTGTCTGACCTCAAAGTCGAGGGAAAGAAATAATCATTGAAGACGGTCTAGAAATCAGTGTAGATCATATCTCTCTACTGTCCTGACTGGGTGATTACATCCCACCACCTCCTAGATGAACCACATATCATATAAGCAGCGAGCTTGACCCTTTACTCTGGAGGCGTATCTAGGTGCCCGAAGATGGTTAGAATAGCTTCCAACCCGAACTCTGCCGCAAGTATTCCACAATCTCTTGTAAATGAAGGAGTATGCTGTGACTGAAACTCGCGGGTCAACTTTTCCATACTTGGGGAGGTCGTACTCCATCTTCCATACTCTGCATCATATATAGGGAACCCTCACAGAGCTGGGCATCAGTGCCCATCTCAGGAATATAAAGATGAGCCACATGTGGCTCGATAGGAAGATCAACTGGCGAATCAAGGCCCTTTACCTCAGGAATGTGATCTTCACCACCTTCAACGCATGCGACTCAAGATTGTCTCAACGACATAGTGATACAATGCCAAATGAACGTCTCAAAAGAAGAAACCAACAAATTTAAAGGTTGAACTCTAGAAGCTAGGATATGTACTAAGCCTTCCTACCTCTAAGTCACTTATCCACACCCATAGAAATTCTTAGTATAAAATGCAACTGAACAAATTTAACTTAATCCAGTGACATGGCATTTTCCAGCCCATAAGGGCCCATACTTCTCGTGAACTGAAAGATAAAACACACTTGTATGTCATCTCTCATTTACTTGTGCTAATCATGCATTTGAATTCCATTTAAAGAAAATGAATGGTTTAGTTGGAATGTAATTTCCCAATCCATACGGGCCCAAACACCTTATGAACCAAAGAGTGACACCCACCAAACTACATCCGTCCTCATTTCACAACATACTATAAGGGTTAACACAGTTTCACAGATATTAACAAGGCGTGAAAATAACCAACAGGAAATGCTCACTAAAAATTTAAACAACGCATGGAAAGATGCATGGCCTAATCATATTATATATATCGTGATGAATGTTCTAATGCAGAACCCTCATTTTAGTAGGACGAACCATGAAATCCAAATTCCAACATTGAAAATCTAAATAACATCACAAAACATGTGAAGCACCCAACGGTGAAATGGTATCAACAGTAAAGCGAAAAATCAATAACACCATAATTTGGATAACTTGGTATTTTCCCCGAACATGGGTTCACGATGCCCAAGCACGACTTATAACTAAGTCCCTATGGGTTACCATTCTCCAAGTCTATCATCTCCAAATAGTAGAGCAAGAAAGAAAAACTCCTCTGATACCACTTTGTGACATCCTGGACCTGGCTGCCCCTCAACCCGAGCCCTGAGCTCGGTTGGCCACATGACCCCTGGATTGTCTCCCCATATGCCAGGGGCTGCCAACTAGCAGCAGAGGTGTAATGGTAAGTCAATGGGGAGACGGTACCCCCATGTCAGAGTACAGAGCGGTATAGCAGCAAGTGATTAAATAGAGGAAGCACAACAAATGGATAAATAGTATAAAAAGAGAAACATACAAACCAAATAACAAAAATAAGGAAAACCTTAATAAATATACAAAATCCAAAAAGGCAGTGTCCGATACAAAATGGATGCATGGCATGCCGATACAATGGAAATAGATGGAAAACATGCTATATAGTAATACAAAAAGATAACAAAGAACAAAATTAGTCCACGATCATCTCTAGACAAGCTCAGTCCTCTACTCTAGAACTCTAGATAGGACATATATGTATCAACAACCTGAAGCAGGGCCCTTTCCCTTACTAGTACCTGCAGCAGCAAAGTATACACGGGTGCCAACAGCCGCCCAGGTAGGGTGTGGGACATGTCTCAGTAGGCCACCACCAACGGTGTCTACGTGTAATCCAAATAGGTGTTTTCAAGGTAAACAGTGTTCAATAGACTGCAATTATGTAATGAAAAGTAAATAACCAACCCTCCCGCTCAGGTTCCGAAAAAAAACCTAGTAGGTCTACATGCTTCATCTCATATATGGTAGTATAAACAAATCACCAGTGTGTAAGTACATCGATACAGGTTATCACTTGCACGAGCTAAACATGCCTTTCATCCATGCTTCTCACGTAGGTAATAATCATCACTGGCAAAAGGTATGAATTCCTCTCATCCACAAGCACTATAGCTGGTGTGGGGAAGAATGCCTCCCACCCATAAAGGTTATATGGGCACAAGGTATGAATGCCTCCCATCCCATTACACAAATATTTAGCTGGCACAGGGTGAGAATGCCTCATGCCCACATATAGATATTCATCTGGCATGGGGTATGAATGCCTCCCGCCCACACACAGGTTATCACAAGCTTGTCAACACAATATGGAATAACCATTCACATCCCAATATATAAGGCAATCCATCTTATATCATATCACATTAACAAAACATGTCATTTCCATCTTATAACAACACATAATCACTTCTCAATGAAATATACATTTCAATTCATTCATGGGCTTCATTATATCTCATCCTAGAAAACCCTTAACCAAGTCATCTCATTTTCCTAACATGGAAAATGCCCTTTCAAGACATATCGTTAAGGTCTAAAGGTGAAAAAAGGGCCAAATCTCAAGGCATATCACCTATGATTCACCACTCCTAGTTCACACCTCATCTAAACACCCTAACATGGTTAGATTAATTATTCTCATACCACACGGGTTATTTAGACATGAAAATTTCAATATAAATAAAGGGTTCAGTGAATGAAAAACCAAGAAATGATGATATAAACTCAAAACGGTGAAAACCCAAAATAGAAACCATGTGGCCACCTACCTTAGAGTTGTAGGCATAGGCTCACCTACTATCGACCATAGATTCAAATTATGTTGGAAGAGATCTGAGTTCCAGTCCAAAGCCCTGAAAATAGGGTTTATGAGCCTGCGGTAAGATAACACAATAGACACCATGATTCACCGAGGAAAGAAGGGTGCATGAGGTAAGCCTTACTAAGGGTGATCCAACACCTTCAATGGATCGAGAATCGGATAATGGATGAAGAATCCACCAAGAAATTAGAGGGAGGAGGGTTTTGGAGCTCAAAATAGGGCACCCCTGGTTCTTTCCACTGGAATATGGAAAAAGAAAGGATTAAGGCCTTAAAAGATATTTAAGGGAAAATGGTAATTTTCACCCAGAACAGGGTCGCACAGTTTAGGCGCATGGTTTACCCAAACCATGGGCAAACTGTGCGCACCTAACTACCTCCGAGACAAAAGTTGTATAGTCATGTGGCCCGGTACACACTGTCATGCGCCCCTACAGGTGCCCCTGTCTGCAGCTGCACAGTTTATCCCAAACCGTGCGCAGGCCATGCGCCACTACCTGTAAGCCCATTTCTCAAACTCTCGGACTCCGAACCAACCTCAGACACTACCCGGACCTTCCTTAGGATGTTACACACATTATAAAATCTTAAAGGAATGATTTTAAAGAAAAACTAATGATCCTTACCTTTTCCAAAGAGTCAAGTTTTTACAAATGTATTTTATTTGAGATATATAATTTTTTAATGATATATGTACCATGAAACTAATATTTATAGGTTTTATTATATGGGTAATTAAAGAGTGATTCTAATACATTTTAATAATATTTTGAAAAATTAGAAAATGGTTCATTCCACAAAAAAGTAGTTTTCCCTTTAGAATCTTCTATTTATACATGAAAACTGGAGAGTTAAATGAGGAAATTTGAAATAAAACATGGTTTTGGAAAATTATTGTGCTTGTAAACTCATGAATAGAAAGTCAAATGGGTATACACTTATTGGACACAATACAAGTTAAATTATATATAATCAGATATTTGTGACCTTTTATTAATGAATTGAGATTTATATAGAATTTTTTTGGTGGCACATATTGGTTTGTATTTAATGTGTCATCAATTTGAGATACATTTATGAGAAAACATTAAATATCATAATGATAGGTAGATTAAATAAAATATATGGTATGGTTAATTCATTTATAGTTGATTTATTGATTATAATCTTTTATTATTTTTCTACAAATGATTTTTTTAAAACATGATTTTTCTTATCAATGAATATTTTATAAACTCCTTTGTGGACATACTTTATAGAAGTTTTTTTATCTTAAAATGTTTAAATGTGTTTTATTTGATATTATTTTACTGTGTGAGTGTGTGAAAATGGTTTTACTAGGACCTATTTTAAAAATATATAATATAATACTAAGGAAACATGCGGAAATTATAGAGTGTATTATGGTGAGAGATGGTTATATGGTGAACACTTATTCTTTGTCATGTTAAAGAAAAGGGATTAGTGATATATGTGTGAACAAGTGATGCCTTAGTTTAAATAAAATAATTATTATTTGATAATATATAACATGAAATTGTATATGTTATTTTATTCCTTAGAATGAGTCAGTTCTTTAAGATAAATTAATATACCAATGATATTAAACGAATGAATAATTTTTGGTATTTTGGTGAAAATGGATGGTTTTAAAAAAAGAAATTATTTAAAATAATATTTTTTAGGAGATATAAAATTATGGTCTAATTTTTTGGGGTTTCATTATTTTTTGAAAATAGTTTTGGAACTGTGATTCTTTGATATCATTGATTTTAATTACTTTTAGTAAATTAGTGTTTTTTATAAAACTGTTTCAAATTATCCGTATATATTAAAATTTCATTTGTTGAATTTACTCATGCATGGATATTAATCATAGTTTTTGGAAATATTTTTGATTTTATACTCACCCCCTTCATATGAACATTGGAGGACATATAAACATGATTGGTTATGAAGAAAGTAAAGAAAATGTAACATACATTTTTAGTGGAGATTCATTTTCCCCATTTGGATACATGGAAGGAAGAATTTGTGGTGTGGGAAATAGATTCATTTTTTTTAAATAGAGTCAACACATGTCATTGAAATTTTATTATAGATAATATAAAACACACTCTACATTCAATATGGGTTCAAATGATTTAATAAATATTTTTCATATTTTACCTGAATTATTTATTATTTTAGGTTTTTTTCTTAAAGGTAAACTCATTAATAAATAATTTACTTTATTCCTCAAAACAAATTTATAGCCTCTATAAATATAAGGAATGAACTTGAGGCCATGTTCTAGTTCAGTATGGGTCAATTGATTTTGGTCCTCATACATGATCATTATACTGAATGGAATACTTCTAATAAATGATATCCTGAATTTAGAGTAGGATTATTTATAAAATTATTCTTAGTGAAAGATATGGGATAAGGTTCATATATAGATAGTATGCAGATCTATAAAATTATTTCAAATTGTATATTTTTTTTGTCAAGAATAAAATATTGGTAAGGTGTTGAAGAGTATTATTATAAGGGATTGAATTGTTCTTGAACCCTTACATAATCATTCAATGGGTGTTGATGGTGTTTGGGGATTTCTTCTAGCATTGTATCTATTTGAGAGGGTCTACTTCAATTTTGATTTATTGTTTTTTGTAATTTTAGTATTTTTTTTGGTTTTTAACCATATATATTAGTTTATTATAGGATAACCCTTACATTTTACCCCAATATAATAAAACTATTTATTTTTTCCATAGTCTAAGATAAACCTTATGTTTTTTTCATTTGTTATGAAATGAGAGTTATGATCCCCTAAAAAAGTATTATTATGTTTTGAATTATATATAAAATTTTCAAACCTAAGTGTCTTATCAGTAAATGTAAATGTCATTCCAATAAATTATAACAGTCTTTTCCATGGAGTGTAAAATTTTTACCCCTAGGGTAAGAGTCATTCCTTTTACAATTATCTACTAGACTCCCTAGGTTAATCTTATATATTGCTTAAGAGTCTTATTCTTTGTTTTATTTTCAATGCCTTTATGGAGTTACCCTTGTATATTAATCAAGAGTCTTCCTTTAATGATTTTCCATATTTTATAGGATACCCTAAATAACATTTTCTGATTTATAATGGAATATTAAATTATAAAACACAATAAATTGGGGGTTATAAAACTTATAATAAATTCCTTCACCCAAAAAAGACATGTGTCTTGTTTTAATGAATTTAATTTTTAAAACCCATTTATTAATTAAAACAATAATAATATAATATCAATTACTTAAATAAAATCCCTTATTATACAATAAAATTAGTTTATTTTTTATGTAATTTAATGACACTATATAATTTTAGTTATGTTATGCGTCTTTCATTTTTTGTATCAAACTTTTTTGGTAAGTGGTTTAGTTTTAAAAGGAAACCACTCAGGTAGATCACATTTACTATTTCGTGCACTTTTCAATTTTTAATATCAATTTTCCTATAATCTGTTTCAACTTTTATGATTAATTCAATATCTTAGATGATCGATAAGCTACCATTTGAATATAGTGAGTTCCATTTTTCTAGTCTCAATCCTTAGCTTTGAGAGATCATATGTTTCAATCTAAACAGGAGTTCTCTGGTGACATTTTGTTCAGGTGATCCTATCCTCCTTTTTTAGGCTAGTGTGAAACGAGTTATCAAGGCTCCTCATTTAGTTAAGGGGTTCATAATTAATCATTTTTTCCATTTAAATTTGGTTTAATCATGCTTTAGCTTCCAATCGGTAAATATTACTAGTCATCCATTGATGATAAAAATTTGGAATTTTTTAAGAGATAATTGGATTATTTTCAAATATTAAACTCATGATATCATTTCTTGATATTTTATGGATAGTCTGATTTATTATTTTTTGACTCCCTTATTATTTCTCGCATGTATAATGATTTTAAAATTGAGTAAGAATCTTAAATTTGGATAAATAATGAATATTATTATTTAATTTATGATATTGTTCTTCTAAAAATTGTATATGATTATAATTATTTATTTTAGAATATTTTTAGAATATTTTTAGAATATTTTTTATGCTTTTTAGAACACTTAAAATATGATTCATAACTATATAAATAACGTATAACAAGTCATTATAAATAATCTTGTAAAGTTAAATGTTGTTTCTATAATCAATTAACAAGTGGTCAAATGTGTTCAGACCTTACTAACATTATATTTCATGGTTTAATAGTATATTATTAATTTCTATTTGATAAATTCATACTATTTAAATTATTTTTTCTACCATATAAATGTATATAGAACCATTGTTGGGAATTTTAAATTAAAACCTTGTATGGCTAGTTATAATCTATTGGTTTTTGTTATGTTGGCATAGTTTTTTTAACTTATTTCAATGGATGATGTATAATTTAAATTATAAGGAATGTTGGTGATGATAATTCTAGATTGATAGATTGGGTTGAGAGAATTATTTCATTTTCTTATAATTTGTGAAAAAATATTAATTATTTAATGATTTATTCTTATGAACCATTCCCCCCTTTAAATATATTTCTAGATATTGGAATGTGTCCTAATTTACATAATTATGGAATGTCATTAAAATGATAAATTAATTTAAAAGAGATTAGTTCAAATTTGAAATGATATTGATATCATATTATTAAATATAGATTGAAAAAATGTTTAAAAGAGTATTGATATAGACTTAATATTTAATTTAAGGTCTATGGTTTATTGGTTAATATTCGTATTAATATGGGATGACAATTAAATGAAATTAAATTGTGTTTAATTAATTAATGTTTTAAAAATTAATAGATCATTTTTTATTGTATGATTATTACATTACAAATAATTATTAATGGAAGTTGGGACATAATTTTTGAAATTGTATTTAAAATGAGCCTAGGGTTACTCCCTTTCCCCTAGAATGGTTTTGTGTTGTATTTATAATTGCGTTCTATTATTTATTATACTCCACCACTTGAGTTAATTGAGGAGGTCGATGCCCATATTTGGCCATTGGTTTCAGGTGTTTTGAAATATCTACATCATTGAAGTTATAGATAGATAACTACTCCCCCACACCACTGTCCCTTATAGGTGAAGACTTAGAATGTGGGAATATAAGATAAATCGTGTCTTAAGGTGATGTAATGTGTACCTATATGGGTTGTAATAGCTTTTAATTATTTTACACATCTATATATGAGTTATAACGGCTTAAGGTTATAGAATATGCTTGTATTAAATCTGTATTTGTTGATGGGATATGATAGATTTTGGTATATTATATATTTATGTATGGTTTTTTTTGACATAGTTATTTTTATATGATTAGGGGGATGTTATGGGTTATATTTTTGGTATATTTTCATGGATGGGAATCATTACTTATGAAGTCTATGGAAGGTCTATGACATATGTCATTCGAGTTTTAGGATACCAATTCAGTGGAAAATTTATTTTGGTGTGACCTTATCTCATAAATTATTTTGATATTATTCTACTTCTATATGTTACCAATTAAGCGATCCTAGTGAGGTTGGGATATAGTTTACCTCGTTTGGTGATGAGTTAGTTTCCCAATTTATTTATTTGTGATTTAGTATGATTCTACCATATTTTCATGAGAGGTTCCAAGAGAATCCTAATTGGTGTAATTTTAAGTATAATCCAATATATATATATATATATATATATATATAATGTCTAAAATATGCTAATAGTGAACATGCTAGACATTAGTAGCTCATTGGGATATTTTGAGGGGTATATGGTGTTTGAGGTAACTGTTGTAGTATTTGTTATGGTATGTTTTCCTTTTGGGTTGAATTATATTTAATCAAAAATATATAGATATTATTTTTTTATTATTATGGATTATAGTTTTAACATTCTAATTTTTTTTAATATTATGCTTCATCGCTTTCTTAACACGCAACAACAATCATTCATAAAATAGTGATATATTATTAATATATTTTTTTAAATGTGACAGTTATCACCAAATGGTTTGATTTGTGTTTATGAATAGTATTAAATAATTATTAAAAATATTTATAATTTTTTTTATAATTTATTGATTAATAACAAATAAGAACTCATTTTTTTAGGGAAGTTATTTTGTGTTTAAAAATTGTATTTTCTTCAAAAATGATTCTATTTAATTTAGTGCATGGGAATTATAATTAATTTATTCCAAATTTAATAATTTAATATAATAATATGAATACCATTTTTTAAATAGTCATATAAAAATAATGTTAGGGGGAAAATTATATATTTTTTGGAATAATTGATTTTTTAGGGAATAGGAAAAAATACAGATTTTTCCAATACTGTAATTTATTTTCATTAAATGAAGTTATTGAAAAGTACCACTCTATTTTTAGATTTTTACATAAAGTGATAGATGATATATTTTATTTATAATATTTTTATTAATTCCATTTGATCTAGAAATATTTTTATTTTTGAGATAAGTAAATTTTCATGCTTCAAAATACATATTTCTATAATCAAATTGTCGGGTTTTACGCATTACGATTAAAATTGATTTCTTCCAATTATATAGATTAAATATATAAAAATTGATACCATCTTTTTAATTGTGAAGTGAAAAAATTATAGAATATTTTGCTTTAATTTATTCCATTATAAAGAGTAAGTGTGGTATATATTTTTCACCTTGGTAATGTGAAATGGGTATAATATGGATAAACTTTTTAAATTAGGTCTCCAAATCAACTCAGAACATACCCTTATATCATTTTATTGAAAAAATGTGACCACAACCTTTCTTAATTAGAATATTTGAAATTTTAGAGTCATTTTTCCTCGAAAAGTGCATTTATTGTATTTTAAGTGTAGAAAATTCAAAAATGTCAGACTCTTAATTTTAATTTCTTTTATATGTTCACATAATGATGAGAATTTTTTAAGAATTAGTAGAAATGTTTTTTTATAAACATGAATAAATTATTATTATGATTTTAATTTAATTTTAATTTATATTAATGATATTATCACCTTAAACACTTGTAAAATATTGACACAGTACATGTTCCAGTAAAAGAGAAAACAAATTAAATGATATTAAAAAACAAAAAGTAACAATTTTTGTATTACTAATATTGTGAAAAAAATATTATAGTTAATAATAATTTATAATTTATTGTAAAATATTTTGTATTTGAATTTTTTAATCTTTCTGTTTTTAAAATCAAATTAAATTAATAGTGTTAAAATCACATTAATGATATTTTATGAATATTATTGTTTAATTAGTTTTTTAAAAAAAATAAATACATAAAAGAAGAAATTTAGTTTCATAAATGGTCAAAAATTTCTTCTATTAACATTTATGATCAATTTTTTTACCATATAAGTAAAATTATATGCCTTTAATATTGAAAATTTTATTACCATAGTTAGGATTAAAAATAGTTATTGAAGGGGTTAAACCAAAAGGTAGAGGTTAAAATGGAAAAAAAAATTAGTTTACACCATTTTTTATTTTTATTTCAACACTTTGTTTACCACCTTATAATTTGTGTAATTTGGATGTAATACTTCAGATAGGTGACTTAAAAATAATTTTAATCATTGAAAATTTAAAAGTGTGTCACTCACCTCAATTATAAAAGGACACTATTCCCTTCTCTTTTGACTGAATGGCCTGAAGGCAATCATTATTTTTATTTTTGATAATACACCTTTCAAGGGGTGAGGTGGAACCCTTACAAGGTACAATGGCTTACGACAATTACATGACCCATAGGTCTTAGAGATAATCACCTAGACAAGACAACTTGTAACTGCTCCTCCCTAGCATATGTCATGATGATTAGCACTCCACATTCACATGGTTGGTCAACTATTTGTGATATGTAATGCTATATAGGCCTAGTTCCGATAGAAAATCCATACCCTCTCAATCTTCTAATTCCGGTTATCTCTACTCTAGTGAATGTTCCTGCCTTGAATCATCATCTGGAGCCTTATCCCTTGTTTTATAAATAGTACGTCTGTATAATCATGTGTGCTGATGGACTAGGGGTGCCCCTAAGGCCTTAATTTGGCCTGAATCCCTTGAGAGACAAATGGCCCGAAGGCCTTGGAGGGCCCGAAGACCTTACAGGACATGAGGACCAAAATGGTGGCCCAGAGGCCCAAATGGATTAACAGTTCTAGCTGCTACAGTTCTCAACAGTACCAGCTACACTACCTACTACAGTACTACTACAGTGCCTACTATAGTGTCTCAGAAATATGTCTCCACCTGGATTTTATCTCAGGTCTCTTTAATCCACTTTTTGAGTCCTCACCAACCGGGTTGAGGTTCATGTGCCTTCCTTTCTTTCCATTACACACCATTGAGCCAAATAACATGACCAAAACCTACCAATTTACCTTATCAACCTCTCTAAACATTAATTAGAGTTTTTTTATTCATTAACGTCTATTACAAGGTTTATTAAAAAGGAATCTAAAGGATACCTACCAAAGAAGTGGTAATAATCTTTGCTGACTCTTTTAAGTTTATTTCATATTCTACTTCCAATAAAATTATGTTAGCCATCCTAAAATAAAAACTCAAGTATCCTAAATATAATGAGATTTATTATGGTTATTTTTCAACCGTTTCGTCCCATTTTCCATCCAATAAAAAATGAATTCATCGCTCATGCGTACGTATGACTTACCATCTAATGGTTATGGTGTAATTCATTTTTCATCACCCCATTATATAGATGGTTATAAAGATTGAAATAATTGTTAAATATTATATTTATGACATATTTCTATTTCTGTAAATATAATATATCATTTACATTATTAAATTAAATCTGTAGGAAAATGAAAATGTCACAAGTGTGTACAACTGGGCTACCATGGTAGTGAAGTAATGTGATCCATTTTTCATTTATTATTTACATGAATGGTAATATGGATATCATTAGTGAATAAATATGATATATTTGATATAATAATGATTATATTGAGACATATTATTATTTAACATTCTTTCTTTCCATCCTTAAAAAGGTTAAAATAGTGTATATGAGTTCGTACGACGTACTATCTCCAGGAATTATGTCATTCGTTTTTTATCTCTCTATTAAAGAATGATTATAAATATCTATATAATTAATATATATGATATTTATATCATGATTATAATTATTTATATGATTTAACCATGATCATCTTAAAATAACTAGATGTTTCGAACAAAAACAATGTATAAAATGAAACATATAATGCCTAAAAATGAAGAATTTAAAGGAATTTTGAGTAAATTGAAGTTGGAATATTATAAGTTGATAACATTCGAAATTATAGATATTAATAAGGTTCTAGAATAAATTAATAAAAAATTTAAATCCATTATAAATGAGGATAAATCACATTTAAAAAATTGGGAGATTGAGGTAAGGTGTTTCTTAACTCAATTTACAATAATTTGGTTAAAGATATACTTTATTAAACAATATATTACATGGTTATGTGTGAAATGTCCTATGATTGTAATATGTTTTATTTATTTCTGTTTTATGTGGATTTAATTTTTCTCACATAATCACTTTATTTAATAATTCTCATTTTATGGATATTATATTTGTAATGGATTTCTTCTCAATTTACACTCCATTAAGACATGTCTGGTATTATGAAAATATCTATTTTTATGTCATGTATATACTACCCCATTGAGTTATTTAACATGAATATAAATGTATTCATGATGATTAATTTTTAAATTCAATATTTAAACATCAAGGGGTTATAATTTAACTGTTACTAAAGAGGTAATAATTTATATTACAATCTCATTTTTTGGGGATTTCCTTTATTTTAATTTAATTAATCATATAATATATAAAATCCATCTATTTTATTATTATATATGTGTATTTATGGAGAATCTATTTTTTATTCCCACATTTCCCCTCTTTAGAACTTAAATAATTTAACGATAATTTTGAAATAAAATCTAATTTTATTTCTATTTTTGATCTGGTATATTTTTCATCCAGGTCTATATTATTCATAATTAACTTTAAAAAGTCTTTTTTATTTACTCAAATTATTTATTTGGGTCATTCTTTATTATCTTTGATATTTTAAAATTTCTAAATAGAATTTTTCAATTGTCTCCCATAAAGGCCATTTTCGACATTCTTTATAAACATTCAAGAGAAATGTTTTCCCTTTGATATGTGAGATGTTTGTGTAATTTCCCACCCATATAACTATTTAATGATATTTAAATTTTTCTAAATGATTTAAATTGTATTATAAATAAAACTCCTTACTAAAAACATATTTTTATTTTCTTCTTACATCTTCTTTTATTCTCTAAAATAAATGAATTTATCATAAAAACTATATTTCTAATGAATTAATCTCTTCTTAATTTTGTAACCATTAATATTTTCTTGTAAGATTCACTTTCTTGTGATCCTTTTTCATTATAAATTATATATATCTTAAATATAAAAATTCATTGTATCAAATATATTCTAATTTCAAAAATGTTATACCATCTCTACGTACAGTGATTTAAAATGAATGTAATTTTATTATTGGGGATATATTTATATCCCATATTATTTTATTAATACAAATATTATTTGATAAGGAATATTTTTTAGGAATCAAATTGATCATTAAATATATAACAAATGTATTGAAAATGTTGCGATGGGTCCACCCTAATTATAAATAACCCCTTGATGCATCAACAAGTCTCATGAGATAAACCATTTGGCTAGCCTTATTAAATGGTTTTTTGGTGTATACCAACATATTGATTAAACATTCATAAAACAAGGACATAATGATAAATATATCATGATGTGTGATACCAAGAAATATTCTATTAATAATTTCCATTATTGATAATTTATTTATAATTATCAATGATCTTATAGTATTGATATTATACATTGATGGATTTCATTCACATGTTATGGATTAAATGATAATTGTTTTTAGTTTTGTACCTTTCCATATTGATTAACCTTATTTACTCATGATACATATCACTGTATGTAACCCTTAATAAGAATCTAATGTCCCCCTTTAATTGTTTTCCTTTCCCCTGGATATAAATAATTAGTTTTTAATGATTTCAAAGATACAAAATATTTTCCATCATAGTGTTTTATAATTTATTTCCAAACTATAAATGTAAATTGTGTAAGTATCTTGTTCTTCAATACTGATAGAAAATCCAGTCACTTTGTATGTGATCACTTTTAAATTTTTTCAACATAATGATGTAACAATGGTTTTTGGGTTAATTAATCTAGGGTTGTCACATAATTTGTGGTTCACTTGTAATTTCAAATTAAATTAATAGCAATTCTTCCCATATGTTTATTTTGTTTTTCATTGGTTGGATTCACTAACCTATGTCCTATTGGAGCCAAGTTTCAAGGTTCATACCTTTATTCACAATTATCCCCGGTGGGGTACCCGTGGGGCTAGTTAATGACAAAGTAGTATCATATATTTTGGACAATGGATATGATAGAGATTAAGGACATGCAATGGTAAAGAATGCATGGGTTGGAAAGGAAATAGTTTCATTTAAACATAGTATATGATGTTAGAAAGGTATACTGGCCAGTAAATTGTATTTTAGGTCCCCCTATGATCTAACATGATTACTATAAGTTTTCTAATCGTTCTAATAAAATTGACGATACTACTAGGGTGGAGACATAGGATAGGATCATGAATCATGATAATTAGGGAATGTGTTTGAATTGGGAAGATAATATGAATTAGGGTGACTAATAATTAGTTAATTTTATTTATTTATATTATAGGTTTATAAATTCCTTGGAGTTTTCTATTGTATATGTATGGATCCAGTTTGGTGTCCCTACCAGGATCACATTTGAGATGTTTTTCGGGATATTCCAATAGATCACAAAAGAGTTGTAGTTGATAAAATAGTATATTTAGAGGAAGATGATTCAAGGTTTTCTATTTCAAGGCTAATAGATATATGAGGGATCTATTTCTAATCTAGAGACTAAAGATTGGTTGAAACAAGTGTAAATTTCATTTAGTTAGAAACATTCTTAGAAAGATAACTTGATCTCGTTTTGTGAAAATATATTTTGAGTAGTTTCTCATCTATAGAAGATTTTATATTCAGGTGATCATAAATAGTTATAAGTTTTAATGAGATAAGGTTAAAAATTATATTTAGGCAGATTTCCTCTCTTTGGTGGTGAGGGTGGTGCACTAGAAGCAGATGATTTCCTTCCTCTAAGAGTGTTCTTGAATATAAAAGTTCTATATTCATTTCAAGAACCTTATTCATTATGCTTTAGACATTATACGCAATGTGGGGTCTATATTAAAGAATTTCTAGGAAACATTATTTCTGAATATCCAGCATCCATTCACCCAATTTTCATTATCAATGTTTCCTAAAGATATGGTGGAGGAGGAGGTTATCGAGTGGACGTTATCTTAAACTAGGCATTTACTAGAGTGAAGTTATCATGAATCTACATAGAGAAGATCTATAGTCAGGGGTACTCAGTTTCCTAGATAGTCAATTTTTTAAAAATAAAGGGGTCAATTTCATCCTCCATCTCACTTCACATGATTTGGTAGTTTTAGAAACCAATCAAGGACACTAGATGTGGATAATTTTTTCATAGGACGTATTAGAAATTAGTAGATAGAGTTTTAGACCTTATATGGTTATCATCATAGAGAAGGCGGTCTACTACAAGTTCATCCATTATAAAATTATCCTATGAGGTAGAAATATATGCAAGGTTCTCTGGATGATGGTCAACAATAAGAAGATTGAGTGGTAATAGGGAAATATCATAATGTACCTCTTTCTCAAAGTGAAGAGTGCAGTCATGGAAGTGGACTCTATCATGTCTAGAGAGGTCATGGATCAAGATATGGTTATATGCATACACTTGTATTCTTAGTACAGAGGATCCATATGTCATGTGAGTTATAATTTATATATGTTCTACTTTGGTATCTTTTTGTTTGACTTGAGATCTATGCACTATTTCATTACACCTATTCTATTCTGCCTCTGGTACATATCAAGGATAAGATTCCAGTTCTATCGGAAATGGCTATGATATATAGAATATGAGTTAGATTGTATGATTTCTGTAGATATTTTGAGCAGATATTTGGGTATCATCTCTCTTTAATAGATTTCTTATGTCTATAGATACAATTTTATGATGTTATTCTTGTCATGGACTAGCTATATTTGGAAAGTGATTCAATTATTTACTTCAAGAAGTGGGTTATATTATATAATAATGATGGATATCATTCCATTTTCATTAGTGAGAGAAACCATTAAATGAGTTTGAGGCATGTCGAGTCATTAATCCTTTATAACTGAGAAGATGGTGATTTTTTGAATGGTCAAAACTGTACTGTTTCCCATGGTTATAGAATTTTATTATAATGTATTTATTGAAGAGATTTTAAAACTTCCCCATCAATGATATATCTAGTTTGAGATAGAGTTATAGTCTTGTGAATCTTTAATATCAATGCCTCTATATAGGATAGTGTCGTCTGATTTTCGATAATTCTGGATTGGAATTAATGATCTATTGTGATTAGTTTTTCTTCACCCCAGTGTTTCACTTTTGGTGCTATGGTATTTTTCATGAAAAAGGTTCATAGAATTATGCTACTATGTATCAATTATCATCAGTTGAACCAGGTGACCGCGATGAACTATTACTGCTTCTGTGGATTAGTGATCTATTTGTCTAGCTAGATAGAACAATATAGCTCTTGAAGAATGATTTAATTTTAGGAAAAAAATATTTTGTGAAGTAAAAACGTTATTCTATGGACTGCATTGAATTTTCATTATAGACAATATGATTTCATGATAATTCCATTTAGTGTTACAAACATTCCAACTATGTCCATGGGACGTATGAACTCTATGTTTTTTGATTTCCTGGACATTTTTTGTAGTTATCATTGATAAAATACTTATGTATTCTTAGTGAAAGGAGAAGCATATTGAAATGTTTTGGGTAATTTTTTAGGTTCTCTAGCATCATTTATTGTTTTGAAAGATCTAAAAGTTTATGTTTTTTGATTATGAGCTACATTTCATGGGAAATATCATGTACCAATAAATAATATTTGTGGATAAATTAAATATTAATGTGTTTTTTCAATTATAGCCTCCCAAAATGTTTTGGAGGATCATATTTTTCTTGTACTTACAGGCTATTACAAAAGATTCATTCAAAAATTCTCTTAGATTGTGACTATATTTACATTCTTATACCATAAGGATTAAAAGTATGTATGAATTTAGCCGTTCTAATAAACTTATGATTATTTGAATGAGAAGGTAGTCAGTTCCCTTATTTTCCATTTTTCTAATGAATGTGTTATGTTTTTGGTTTATTTTTAAACATTATTCTTTTTATTGGGATGCATTTTGATTTTGTAAAGATTATTTAGCTTATATCTTTTATAGAGACAATGTCGCATTATCCTAAACATGATACCCATGAAATATCTCTTATTAAATTCATGTTTTCATTGACATTTTGGTGACTCTATATCACCAGCAATAAATTTTTTGTCTTCACAGATCCCAAGATTCCATGATATATCCTCTCCCATTGTGATTTGAGCTTGAAATAATGAAAGTATAAATAATTATTATAATTTAATAATTTCCTAATTACAAATACATCATGGAAAGTAAGTGTTGTTGATTTGATGATAATATTTAATTCACATGGAGTAATTTTTTAATAGTTTGGAGATACTTGGTGAGTGATCGAGGATCTTAAAACATTACACCTTGAAATGAAGAAAGTTGACTATTGAGGGTGCCTCAACCAGATGATGGTGTAGCCACCTTTGGTGAAGAATGTGGATGAATCATATTTGGGGGATTATAATATGAAAGTTTGGTGGAATTGTGTTGATTATGAGGATTTACCTAAAGGATATTCTAATGATGATTAACATTGGGTTTTCTTCTAGGGATGGATCTTTATTCCATTAGCAATGGGCGAGGTGGTTCATCATGATTTTTATAGATTAACATTAGTTATACCTCCTAGTGTGGAAAATATATACCAATTATCAGGGAGTAATATTTGTGTTATTGTATGAAGAAAACCATTATAGAGTTTTAATGTTGATTTTTTTCGTCTATAAGGTAAAGGATGATCATCGTGTTCCTAGAGAAAATTTTCATCCTTTTCATGTTCCATAGTGGAACTAGGAGGGACATATTGATATATTTAATCACCAGTATATCTTGATCCTATGGTGGATATGATTTTATCTATGTTATAATGGTACACTTGATGATTTTGGCTCAGTTCTATGTGATTAAGGAGTTAGGATCAGTGTATTTCATGGTGATGTTGTATTTAGAGGATATTGTGAGGATCCATGGGTTTCTAAAGATGATATTCTATAATAATAATCCATATTTGAGATCACAAGTGTATAGAGGTCTCTAATATTATTTTTTCTCATAGATATGCCTGAATATAGATTTTCATCAATATAATGATGGTTAGATTGATCTGGATATCCAAACATTAGAAGATATATTTTGTAAAAGTGTTTCAGATTTTAAAGACTCATGGGTAAAGAAACATTCCTTAGTCTTTTTTGATTATAATAACAATTATAACTCAAACATAATTATATATCTATTAAATTAAATGCATATTCGACCATGATATATTCATATCATAGAATTACCTAAATTCACACTAGAATTAGTGAAGAATATAGCAGAGTGGGTGTAGGTGATTCCCAAAAAGATGATGGATGCCATGGATCATTAGAAGCTCTATGTTAATAATATGAGTATTCATTTAGATTTTTACATTACCAATCATTTCTTTTTGAAGGTATCCCCTCTTTATGAGTATTTATGGTTTGTTCATGGGAGTAATCTTTCATGATGATTTATTTATCCTTTCATGTTGTTGGAGCATGTTTGTGTGATTTTACATTAGTTATCTCCAGACGTATATATTTAAGGGATCAATAATATTTTCCATATTTCATGTTTTATTGGTTATCAACATGATGACCCTCATTTTATTAACATTATTTATCTTTGTGTTTAATGTTATCCTTTGTTTAAGGAGTAACCTATTGAGTTTTAGGAATACTGGCAGAAGGTGTTGTGTGGGAATGTTATTCATTTGGATCATGTATTATGGATCATAGTGGTTTTGAAGAGTTCACTATAGAACATGAGTTTTAGATGCATACTCAATGTCTCTCTATTTTGACAATATATGAAGCTTTATTATTTTTTCTTTTATATTATGACCTTAAATGTTCATCTATTATATAGAGACCTCTATTTTATTGGTTTAACATGGGTTGTTTTACTATCTGTTTTTCTAGTTTTCTTTCTCATGTTTGGCTTTGATTATCATGGATGAAAATTACTTCATAAGTATCCAATATAAGGTATGGATTATTCTTGAACCCTTTATTTTTCATTTATTCTTTTTTGAGGTATTATATGGATGTTTTATGGTATCATGGGGGTTTTTGACCATTTAAGTAAATTTTAATTTAATTTTTATGTGATTTTTGGTTTTTATGTTATAGAATATTTTTTGGCTAAGAATAGGATAACCCGTAAGTTATTTCCTAATTTTTGATGACCCTTACATATTACCCCAGTCTATGATAATGCTTAGAGTTTTCCCTAACCTATAAAATGACCCTTACCTTTCCCTCTAGAAATGAAACATTAATTTTGAAGAGATATTTGAATGTTCAAATGTAGGATTATATTCAATAAATATAATTGTAATTACTATGAATCATGATAGTTATTCTTGTAAAGAGTAAGATTTATTGTTCCCCATTGTAATATTTAATCTTTTTTTAGTTCTTCAGGACACTCCTTGTGTTATTCTTACTTATCTTGTACGATTCTGTTCCTCAAATTATTTTCTAGGAATGTTTGGTGTTTCTCTTATATATGGCCATGATATTTCCCTTTAGTGATTTTACACATTTTCAATAGATATGCCAAATCATATTTTATAATTTATCATTTAATTTTAAATTATAAATTCAATTAAATTAGTGTTTTCAAAATAAAAAATGAAATCGTTTTACCCTATATCCCTATGTCATTTAAAAAAATTAAATTCTAAATAGGATATATTAATTAAAATGAAGGGAATTTAATATAAGTTATTAAAATGATACCCCTATTATACTTCCGTATTTGTTCTATGTTTTTTTCTGGAATTTAAATTCCATACATCAGGGTATTTATGCACTACCTCCTTCCTTATTTGTAGGAAGATTATGTGGTAATGATTTAGTTTAATATGGAAACCACTCAAGTGGATCATTTTGACTATTTAAAATTTAATATTTCATTAATATTATGGTAACTTTCATCATTATTGAAAATCATGTTTCCCTCAAGACCTTGGATGATCAATGAGCTAGTCAATCTAGTTCCCTTTGACTAGTCTCATCCATTATCAAAATGAGATCATCAATTGTGATATATATATAAGTACCCTCATGATATTATAGTCTTGTTAGCCTCTCCCTCTTCTATTATACTCTTTTGTAATGAGTTATCGAATCTTTTCATTAGGGTAGAGGATTCATAACACCTCTTTTATTCTATGTAAATATTGTTCAGTCGGGATTTAGTTTCCTTTTGATAGATAGCATTGATCAACATAAGAACAAAATATTATTTTATTTTTTTTAAATATATAATGGTATTTTCTTCATGAGAACGTTTTAGTCATAATATTTGATATCTAGTGTGATTTATTCTGAATTTGTTTTGAAATTATTTCTTGTATTTCTAAAGAATTAAAAATTTAATAAGAATATAAATATGGTTAAATATGGGAGATTGTGAATGAATTGAATATATTTTTCCCATATATTTATTAATATTATAAATTTTATTTTGAGACTATTATTAGAATAGTTTAAATTTTTTTATCACTTTTACAATATGATTCATGCGTACTAAAATCATTTCATAATGAATCGATATAAATAAATTTGTAAAGTAAAGTTGTGTTTCTAGAATTAATTATCCAAATTATGAATATCTTCAAACCCTATTTTGATAATATTTAATAATTGAAAAGTAGAATATTAATTTCTCTTAGATAAATTCTTATTGTTAGAAATATATTTTCTTCCATATAGATGTATATATTACCCTTGTTGTTATTTTTAAATGAGAACCTAATTTGGTTGGTTTGAATGGAAACGATTCGGTGATGTTGATATTATTTAGGAGCTATTGGATTATTGTTGTTGATGATAGATAGTGTGGATTTTGTGGGATGGTGATAATGATGATAGAAAATGGATGGCTTGGGTTAAGATCCCTATTATATTTTCATAAGATTTTGTGATGATTGTTAATTTCTTAATTATTCTTTCTTATTATTCTTTCCCTATTGGGAATATACTTATAAATATGGGAATTTGTCTTAGTTCCTAGAATTATAGAGTGTTAATTAAATGATGAATTAATTGAAAATGGGTGGTTAAATTATTAAAATATTATTAAATAATATTATTTAATATATATTGAGTAAAATATTAAAGGAGTAGGGATATGAGTTTAATATACTATTTAATCACCTTGGTTTATTGGTTAATATCAATGTTATGAAAGTATGGTTTGGAAATATTATTAAATTAATTGAAACTTATTTAAGTTTCATGAAGAAATTGAACCTTATTACATGTATGCTTATTGTGTTCCTAGTCCATAGTAGTATAAATTAGGTCTTCATGGTGGGAAATGGATTTAGAATGTGTCTTGGGTTACATAGTTTCTACTAAAATGGTTTTTTGTTATATAATTCATTCCGTTCTATTATTTACGACACTCTAGTTATTGAGTCTATTAGAGAGATCGAATAATATACATAACCTTGGGTTATACCTTTTTTTCCATTATTTCAGTTGTTATGGATGCATATGGTTGAATACTCCCCATACCTGGCTCTATATTCTAGATTTAGACATAGTGTGTGTACATTTCCATGCTATGTAGCTTAACGTTTCTGGATGTCTACAAGTATGGGTTGTAATGGGTCATAATTATAATATACTTGTATGTGAATGTTTTGGTGGCTTAAGGTTATATAATATACTTGAATTATATGTGTATTTACACATGATCTATAATGTATTTAGGTATAGTTTTTATTTAAAAATAGATGTGATGGATCTGAACCTAACAACTTGATTATGGGGATGTGATGGGATGGGTTTTTTGGAATATTTGAATGGATGTATGGAATTAATTGTGGAGGGAATATGAGAACCTAGATATTTTTAATTGGGGATTTTGGGAAAGTAGTTCAGTGGGAATGTTGTATCAGGTTACCATTCTTACATATATACATCTAATATTACATTTCTTTTGTGTGTTGCATAGTGACCAAGATTTGGTGAAGTTGGAATATATTTAACCTAATTATGTAGTGATTTGGATTCTCTATTTATTCACTATGGATTTAGTTTTCAACTTCTAAATTTTCAAGAGTTATTTTATGGAGTATCCCATAGAGTATACTTTTATTCTCACCCATCTATATATATGTGTGGGGGGGGGTTGTGTTTGTGTGTGTGTTTCTGTTTAAACATATATGCGGGAGTGTCGATGATGTAGTTTTACTTTACATGGACATGGTAGTTATTTGAGGGGTAACTATGGTTAGAGGTCATTATTGTATGATTTTGGTGGTATATGTTCCTTTAGTGATTCATTATATATCATTTCATGTACTGTTTTTTATATATGGATTTTATTGGTGGATTATTTATCAAAGATTATGAATTTGGGGGAAATTCCTTCCATATGTGTATGTTGTACACCCTTGGTGTTAGTCACGAACTCCCGGCCTATTGGAGGTGTGCTTCAAGGGCCACACTCATCTTTACTATCAAACTAGTTCATGTGTCAATGGGGTCAGGTCATGACATTTATCATGAGAAATATCAAATATTTGTTTTTGTCAATATTACATGGAAATAATTTTCTTAATGTGTTGTGTGTATCTTTATATATAGATAAAGAATGAATGAGTGTTCATTCCTGGAAAATAGGATTTATTATATATAGAATACGTTTTACAAGAACTGAATTATTTCATACTTTAAACATAATATTTTTGTATAAATAAAATCATGGATTGATCCATTGGGGCATGGTTAATATATCAATATCTTATTGAGAATGTATAAGAATGTATTTTTAATTATTTTTTATATGGAAGATCTTATTGTAAAAAGATACATTGATATTAGATTTCATAAAAATAATTATATTCAATATCTCAATCATGGGTTATGTTCTACCTAAATAGTCGAGCAGTGAGATAGAATAGTTTCAAAAATTTTTTTTTTGATAATTATATAATTAATTATGAATATATAGAAACATTATATACTGTGAAATATGTTTTTGGATAAAAGATTATATTTTTTTAATGAGTTCTTATTTGTAGATTAATGAACCTCACAGGTTCCATTATAACAAAAATTGGGATATCACTCTGACTAAGGAACTCCAATATGACCAAAAATAAAAACCATTACTTTGTAAATAGGGGGAATGTAAAAAATTTTCATTTATCTACTGGTAATAATTTTTTTATATGTTCAATAAAATTATATGAATATAATGTATATGACATAAAGATAAATTTACTACCAAAGAATCCATAATATAGAGCTTAAGGATAAATTTATAATGTATCCTCAACCTCAATTCTGAGAGTTTGTTGGTTCCAAAATAGTTTTGTGTGCATACGATGAAACTAGAGACAATGCTTCACCCAATGTAGTCTTTCTTTATGTAATGAACTCACACACCATACCTATTTGGTTTCATTGGCTATAAATCAAAGTTTTGGTTCATTTATTGATTTCATATTCATTGATCAAGTTTAATAAATTATCTAATGGAATGTAAGATCTGGGTTCCTTATTAAGTAACTTAACACTCAAAATATGTTTGATGTAATTTATTTAATAAAGGTAATCAGGATATATATATATATATATAATGGGATAGGATCCCATAAATTAGGGTAAACTTTTTTCCTGAATGGTCATACAATACTAACCTATCAAAATAGACAATTCGTCATCCATAATGATGGAACTAGAACCCTTTAGAATTTATAGAATTATCATGTTGAGAATTATTATTCACGGTATTATATAATTTCTATAGTGGTAGGAATCTTATTATACTGAAAGCTATGTTTTATGTTATATTGTTTTATCAATTACTATATTAAGAAACATCAATATATTATTGGGAGTTGATGCTGGAAGAAGTGAAATCGCTGCTGCTTTAGTGGGAATAGGTTCACATAGAAGTGATGGTGATAAAATGAAAACCATGTCCATATAAATTTGGTATACTCTGAGTGAATATAATTTGGACACATGAACTATCTTGGGAGATATTCATAATTCTAATGAATCCTCTACTGTGGATGATGAATGTAATAGAATAATTATAGTACAAAATTTTTCCCACATAAAGGAAGTGTTAATGGAATAAGAAGAGTTTGGAAATGATGGAAGGTTGGAAATTAAAAGATTCAAGTGAATATGACCTAATGTATTGTGCGATCCAAGAAGTTGAATTAAAGTAGGTTCCATGTTTTAGTTTCCTTCGAAATCATGGGCATAAATTTGGGGAGGAAAAATATTTTTACGTAAACCATTAAGATTCATGATATTGAATAAATATAAAAGTTTCATGGAATCATTTATGTCTTATTGGGTCATGAATCAACATTTGTTTGATCAGGAAGCATAGTCTAATGAATCTCATAAATGTATTTACATTATAAGTGATATAGAAATTATGAAATTGAGGTGAGAATGGATTTCCCGATATGAATTTTAAAATATAGTCATTCAAATATTGTATTTTAAGTTATGATAAAAAAGATATAAGTATTTTTTGGAAGGATTATTGAGATGGAGGAGATATTTAATGAATTAATTTGATTTCATAAGCATAATGAGATTTTACGATCATGGGAGTAAAATACACTTGAATTGAAAGAAGTGTTTTTTATCATCATCCTGAGTTTGGTTGTGTCTTTAGAAAGTTGTATTGAAGAATATACCATTTGATCAAATGAGTTCTATATTGATATGAAATTGTAGGTGATCTGTTCAGGAAATGAACATGAGTCTTGAGGTGGTAGGAAAAATGGATGACTCTATTTTTCAGAGTCTATTTAGTGAAAACAAATTATAAATAGAACACATATAAAAACATTTGTAGTGATAAATATTTACTAAGAGACAATACCTAGGGAAAAAATTCAAATGGAAGTTATGTCACATGATCCTAACCACACATATGGATACAGGATCAAAGTCACAAAAGTGGAGTGTGTAAGGAAGAAAAAAGGGGTAACAAATAAGCAATTTGTGATTATGAGTTACGATATCAAATCAATTTTACTAGAGATTCATGATCTTAACTAGAAGAATATGTTACACAATCCTAGTTTTGTACCTAGATTTATGAAAACATGGAATTTTTATGGAGTATTGCATGTGAGTACACACAATGAGATACAAACCTAGGCATTACAAATAAATAGTATCACCCATGGATTTATAGGAATGGGTAACTCATTATAGTGTTATACAACCATGGTTTATGATCTGGACATGTTATATGCCTATGAGTATCATTTTCATATCCATATTCTGAAGAATATGAATAAAGAAGAGGTTTCCAGTACCACATTTTGGTTGAATAATAAGAGAGCGAAAAATATAATTACCACATGGAATTATCTTTATCTGGAGAAGATGATCATTACATTATATACTAATAAATGAAAAACTACATTTATCCTCACTCATTAGGATTAAATCATCTAGAAGATGATTATGATGTAAAAAGACTAACTTCCTCAAATTGAGTTATCCTCATCTGAACTTGATGAAAATAGATAGATGCATAAAGGAGTGAAAGATATAATATATTTTGATATATTGATGTAATCATAGTCTTTTTTTAAAAAAAATTAAGTCGTTCTTATTTATTATATGTTGATGAGTCATTTAAGTATATAAACTATCAAATATATTCACTCAAAGTAGTGTGTAGATGTAAATAAGAGGTAGTGATCCTTGGGTGAGGGGTGATTGAACCCCAAAAATTGTAGAGGTAGTCCCCCATGCCTGGAGTGACATTGGATGAAACATTGTATGCACAAAAGTAACTAATATTAGAGGATTCCAGTGCATTTAAACATCATTGGGGTATTCTCCATAGATGTATCCCATTGTGGTAGACCAAGTAAAATCTATGTATTTTGTTCATGATTTAATTTCCTATTTTTTGTGTTTTGGTTACTATTCTTATAAGAGTAATAGGTTAAAATTAGTTCCTACCAACATGGTTAAAATATCTTAAAAGAGATTTAAGCGTATTGAAGAAAAATATTAATTCAACATTCACCCCCCCACCCTCAGCGTGTCTATATATGTAATAAATTGTATCATCGGGAGGATATATTTTGTTAAAACTTAAAAATATTATTGGATTTTTTATGCTTAAGGATTCTATGTTGAAGCCAAAAATTTTCATAGAAGAAAACTTTAATATTTTTCATAAAGGAATTTTCATATTTATATAAGATTTTATTAAATATGTTATAATGTATATCAGAATAGATTTTGATTTTGAAAGCATAGTGAGTTAAGGGGTAATTATTTAATGGAGAAGATTTTAAATAGATATTTTTGAACAATTTTTATATGAAAAACACTCATTGTTCAACTGCTTATGATATTTCAAAGACACAAGAATCCATTTAGAGAAACACTTTAAAAAAGATTCTACAATTGATCTATTCATGGATCTGAATCAAAGATATGAAAATTAGAGGAATAATATTGATAAATCTAAAAAATAGTAATATAATTGAAAACTATAAAATTAAAGACTCCCAATATAAATAAGGCATGAAATAATGCTATTTTGGAATATTAGATTAAACTATTAGTATTTTTCTAGCATTTCATAGGCTTGATGTCATAAAAATAGCACCACTTCCACCGAAATATCAACCATGAAATGATAACATGAGGTGTGCTTTTTAATAGAGATGTTCAATATGTGCAAATAATGGAGAAATTTAAACATATAATAGATATAATGAATCAAGGAAGGAACAATAATCCACAAAGACATTCTAAAATCCTATAAAATATAATGATATACTATATACTATAATATAGTATATTACTCTAGACAATAGGTTTATAATATTGGAGGAAAACATATACCTCAAAAAAAAGTTGTACCAAGAACCAACAAAGTTACATGTACATAAAAACTATTAAAAAGAATTTTAAAAAGTCTGGATGAAAAATTTAGAAGAAACATCGGTTGTGAGTAATAAAGATTTACACATTATGATGGGCTAACCATAGCAGGAAAAGGAAATTTTTTTTGTTATGACTATATGAAGGGAGATATATGAATTAAAACTTAGAGGTTTCGGAATTCATGAAAAAAAGGTGAAAAAAGAGGAATCTTGACCAGACGACATTTTTTTTATCAATAATTAAAACTTGTACTCATTGGTTTAATCACAAATCCAAAAGTAACCACTAAAATCTATGCACAAAAAGAAGACTAATCATGTTCTTGAAAAATAAATGACTACATGGATAGGGAAGTTAAATTTATCTAATAATCTATAAAAATTGTATATATATTAATTTTATTTATAAAATGTTTTGAAAAAGAATAATTCATAAAAGTGGATTTTAAATAACACATCCTTAATGAAAAAAAAAGATTCCTTTCAAAGAAGAATAAAAATATGTTCTTGGAAGAGAACCAAAATTCATGGTTTGGTCTTTCCTGAACAACCAAATTATGAAATTTATATTCAATACAAATTTATTTATTAAACCGTTTAAAATAAACACTCAATTATTTTTAAAGTCATCTTATTCTAGAAAAATTATATTTTCTTCAACAATTATTTTCATTGAATTTTGTGAGAAAATAATTAAATTAATTTAAAAAAATTATAAATTTTATTGTAAAAAATTAATATAATTCATTAAATTATAATTTCAACATTAACACAGGGTAAAATGTCTGGATTTTTTATAAAATATTTATTTTTTTAAATAGAGAAGAAATACATATTTCTTTAAAACTAATAATTACTTACATTGAACAAAACACATAATATTTTTAATTGGATCCTAAATTAATATAATTATCCTTTAGTTGTAAATAGTATAATTAATTACTCATGAATCAACACTTTATTTAATCTTGGTAAAAATGTACTTTTTGACATAAAAAGACATTTTCGGTATTTTTCATCTTGCATTATGGGATAGTTATAAAGACATATTTTTGACATATATAGATTTATATTTTAAAGATAGACTCCATATTTAGAATCATAAAAATTAATATTATTTAATAAGGTTAACATAATTCTTTATCATAATGAATAGTAAAAATACTAAAAATTTGTCTTCATGGTAAAAGGGTAAATTAGGATAACATTGGTCAAAAAAGTTATAAAGTCTCAATTTTTAATATTCAATATTATTGGATGAATTTATTTAAAATATTTATCCTTAGGCTCGGTATTTATTTGTTAATGGGAATCTTGTTCATGAAATATACCAATATTTTATTTTAATTAACGAAAAACACAAAAAGTATTCCACATTCTTTTAAATATCACTTATGTGTTCAAAAATGGAAAAAGAAACTTGTGGATGAATATTAATGGTTATTTTTCATAAAATTAAATTATTAAATTATTTTTTTATTTATAAATTTTTAATGATTTAATTACATTAAATGCTTATGGAACACCCATACAATATTTATTTAATCAAAAGAAAAAAATAAATGATTTTAGAAATTTAAAAGTATATTAATTTGAATTAATTACGTTTCTAAACATATTTTGTAGAAGATTATAACATCATTTGAGTGTTTAAAAGGTTTATATTTTAATTCTTTATTTTCATGATGTTTTTAATGTCAAATTAAATGAATTGTTTCAAATAGAAAATTTATAATAATTTAAAATAAATAATTTTTTATAAGAAAATGTAAAAATCATAAAAACTTATGTTATTCTATTAAATATTAATAAGATTTATAATATCATGCAAGGATAATTTATTTTTTATTTTTCATTTTAGGGAAACATTCTTGACCCCTAAAGGAGAAAAAATTAATATCATGGTAATCTTTATAAATTTTAAACCTAGGTTAAAAAAAATAAGGGTAAAAACATCATCTAAGATTATAAATTTTTACTATATGAGATTATTTAGAATAATACATATAACTTATTAATTATTATCAATTTTTATCAATTTGAATATGAGAAATAATTTATATTAATATAAAAATTTAAGAAATTCCAAGAGTGATCATCCCCTCCCTTATAAAAGGGAACCACTTCTCATATTTTCTTTACACATAAAAAAAATCTAGGCTCCTAAAATCCATACTGAAATATCATCCATTGATCTATATTGACATCCTAAGGGACTTTATTTGATCATAAAACCAAACTCAGAAAGCTTTTGATGTAAATATTAAGAGGTTTTCTAAAAAAGAATAATAGTTCTTGATCAAGCATTTTTTGTTTACATACTCTTCTACCTCTATAAAAATATTATTAAAACAATATTATATTTAAAATAGTATATATTATATATTAAATATTTATTATATTAATGTAATAATCGATATCCATCTCCTCCACCATTAAATGGGATGTGAAAGCATTGTTCGTCTGTACAATGGACTACCACCTCGCAAATCGATATAATTGGTTTTTAAACACCACCTTCCAAGGATGGATATAATTATGGATTTAATGTATATGTATTATTTTAATGAAAAATATTTACTTTTATATAATTAATATACATCCTATTTTTTTAACATTTCATTCACTAAAAAATGATAATGTGACTTGTGTGTGCGTGTGGACTACCACATCCACAAAGTGATGAGATTTGTTAATCATCGTCAAATAAAATAGATGGTATATATAATTATATATAATGAAATAATATGTTATTTCTGATATAATTATCATTATTTAAGTAAAAAATAATACTTACCTTATTTCCATTATTATTAAAAAATGGAAATTATACTCATGGGAACATATGGCATACCACCTCCATGATTGTAATGTAGTTAACTTTTCATAACCATATTTATGGTTGGTTTTAAAAGTGTAATTTTTTTTAAAAAATGTTATTTATATAATTATTATTATTCCATTTATTATGCAATAATTAAATATTTTACCATAGTCATCCTACCAAAGTCATTTTGGAAATATGAACCGAATATCATCAAATAATCTATTATCATCTTAATTAATAAAATAATTGAATATAACCTGTAAATAAATAAAATAAAAGGAATCAAAAAATGAAAAAAATTATTAAAAAATTACAAAATTTATATACTCTTATTATATAGGAAGATAAATAATGTGTGTGATGACTCAGACCACTCACAATGGATTTAATCTCAATTTCCACTCAATTAAGACATATTTGGTATTATGTACCTATTTACTTTTTTATGGTGTTTACACTAAAAATATAAGTTATTTAAAATGAATATATATTTAGTAATTAATATTAATGATTCAATTCTTAGTAGTTATTTCTTTAACAATCCCTATTTTGAACCAGATCGAAATACTAAAGGAATTTGAGTTTTTGGGTTTACTGAGGAGACTATTTTTAAAACTGATATTCAAAATTAAACTAACTAAGTTGGAAAACATCAAGGTGATGTTTTTGGACTTTTAAAAATTCATAAGATGTTTGTAGGGCGTCTGGTCTAATTCTAGGAGAATTGGACCTAGAACAAACAAACATTGAAGGACCTACAGAGGATGCACAATTTGTATGAAACTGTGTGGCCCGTACTAGGAAACCATGAAGCCTTATACTGGTGAGGTAGGGGTGTTTCATATAGGCTATTCATTTTTACCAAACTATGTCCTTACCAAGCATATTTTATGTTTTATTATGTACCTCAATACTGTTCATCTCATGGTTTTCATATAGTCGGGCTAGCCGTGCGGGAAAATCCAAGCCGGAAAAACAATGTGAGGGGAGTTTCTTAAATAGGGGGTGTTACATGGATGGCGCATGGTTTTCTAAAAAATGCATTTTTTTTGTTTTGAATAAATTGTTTTAAGTTAAAAAATTTAAGAAAACACTTAAGTTACCCCTTTCCCTTTACCTGAGTCACGTGAACACCAGTCACCCTTCCTCTAGAGGCGTGACACACCCCTACCCTCTCAGATCCTCTTTACCCACCAATTTTGTTTGGTCTCATCATGAAATCTATTTTATTCTAGGAGTTACAGATCTGTGGTTTCTTCTCTACTATATCCTTCCCCCCTCTCTATCTCTTGGTAAGGTGGGGTCAAACCCTAGTGTTTTAGGTTGATCCTGTTTTTTGTTTTCCTTCGATGTTAGGTTATACGAAGGGTCCCTCGGGGTGTCTTCTTCCATATTTTATCATCCTCCACTAAAGGAGAAGCAGATTTTTTCGTATTCAGGTTTCCACCACTATCCTAGGTAAGGGTATACATTTGTTGTTTTCTTTTTCACCATTATTTTAGGGTCCTCTGGGGGTTTTTCATCCCTAATAATTATTTGTTAAACGTTCGGAGCTCCATGAAGGCATAAACACACTCTATAGGTATATATGTATATATATACATATACATCCTTTATGTACATATTCCCTCACGGAGAGGGGAATATGTACATTGGGTCAAGGGATGAATATATATATATATATATATATTATTGTAAGAGATTGAAAGTGAGGAGTTGTCATCGTCAATGTTGTCAAGTGGCATGTGATCGGCTTGGTCTCCTTTTCAGTCGTAGGATCACTATCCTTGCCTCCTTTAATTCAAGAATTTCGTAAAATGCCTCTAGCTTCCTGCTTAATTCTAATTTGTTATATTGAATTGAAATTCTGGAATAAGATGCATGGTTACAATGCTAAATGATTTCAGTCATAAATAATGTCATTATTTTATAATAAAACCCCTCCAACGGAGGTGTGTTGCCTTCAAGCTAAAATGTACTAGTTAGGATTTTACGCTTTCTTTAATTATTTCATTTGTATTTCCTTATGTCTTTATTATATTTTTGGATATATGGAATGATAGAGCCTACCCCTTTTTAATTATATGAATTGAATTGTCATGTTCCATTAGAATAAGTGGCATGTCTAGGACATGACCTCTAATGACATTACAAAATAGGGTTTCTTTCTTAAATGGTTAATGAAATGAGGCACCATCTAATTAATTGGACCAACATTTAAATTAAATTATTATTTCATGTTTAGGAAAATTTAATGGGTTAAGTTAAATTATCCTATTTGAATGGAATGGAAATTTTTCGATGATAGCTTCACTTTTTAATGAAATGGATCAATGGATTTATGAATGAGATTGTTTCAAGGGATGGCTCGGGCTTCCCTTGCTAATGTTTTATAAAACAGAATAATAGAAAATGACATTCCTAGTTTCAAATGAACTTGATTAGAGTATGGTGAACCCATTCCATAGTACATTTTTTGTGAAAGTGATAAAATGTGAAATTGGATGCCATGAATGAATTAAACATGGTTAATGAAACATGAGAGTTTTTTCCTTATCTGTTGTGTGTACACATTAACATGTCATGATAATGTTTTAATTGAAAATTTTACTATGTGTTTCATTAGTTATAAATTTGATAATGTCTACATATATATGAATTAAATTGTCTAATGAGATTCACAAGATATTAATGCCTCATAAATTATATATTCTAAATGATTAAGCCATGTAGGTTGTAGAGACAAGGGACCATGAGATCTTTTTAGGTAAGGATGACAGTGAGAGATTCCCTATAGATTTCCAAGGGACTGTGAGTGCCCTTAGGAAGGACGACAGTGTGAGCATCCCAGAAGGAACAAGGGGATTGACCACAATAGCTCCCCTAGTGATAGATGACAGTGGATTATGTCTTGGTCATTCCAGCACGTGTATCCCAAGAGGCCATGAGAGCTCATAGAGTTAGACCAGGGGTTAGACCATGAGAGATTTCCCTAGTATTGGATGTATGTGGGTTACATATTGTTCCTTCCCAACATATATTAATATATTTATAAATAATATATATATATATATAGACACACATAGATATATATATATATATATATATATATGGTGACATGTTCAGATAGATTTTTTGGATATTAGTCGTGGTAGGTATTATCATCTGATGTCCCTTAATAACGTGGATATGTGTTTGTTTACTTATTTACTATTCTTCACTATTTCTTTATACCTATAAAACATCAAATAAATATTTCACTATCTGGATTGGGATAGACATCATGGATTCTGGCCTACGAATAATTATATCTGACACCCTGCTTGGGATGCCATTACACTAGAATACCTGAGTAGACCTTTCTTGTTTGTTGGACTATTGAATTTGGTTTATTGCTTGTTTTTTGGTTCTTATACCTTGATTTTTGAGGAAAGGATTGAGCTTGAGCTCAGGAATCTCTTGGGAATCACCTTTCGGATTTTTGTTTTTTCATTATTTTATTCATGTATTGTTACGAATTGTAAAGTGTGTTATATATTTATTGTATTTTCATATGTATCATAATCCACCATTCATGTTTTGTATAAAATTGAATTTTCCACTTTTGTTTATTTATAGAAAATATAACTTCCACTACTTTTTCATTCACATTTAATAATTCTTCTACTTTTTATTATTATTTAATCTATTGTAATGTTGTGAAACTTTGATAAGGGGGTACAGTCTCCCCACTGTACCATTAATAGACCCTCCTTTCTAGTTAGTAGCCTTTATCATAGGGGGATGTGCTCTTAAAGACATGTGACCTACTAGTCCGACCACCGTCTTAGTAGTTATCCTATTCGGGATGTTACAAAGTTGTATTTTATGTATTTTTTCCATTTTTCTTACTATTTTGGGCTATTAGACAAGAGAAAAAGAATGTGTTGGTTCTTAGTTAAAATTCATGATTGTGATTGAACACCCCACCTATGGAAAATAACCGAGTGTCCACGGTAGGGATTGTTGTCCATGTTTTTTGTTTTTAAATTTTATATTATTTCACCTTAAGTGAATGTAGTACATTCTGCTGGTTATCAGATAATGGAATTTCTAGTATTTTTTTTCTTTTGATTGATATGGAATGGTTGTTTCATTGCATGTGTCATATAAGAACATAAGAAATTCACATTTCATGTATAGTGCCATGTCGTGTAGTTACATTTTAGTTTTCCTATTGAATTTAATTTTCTACCATTAAAGTATGGAATGACTTGTATTTATTATAATTACTATTTATATTTCATGTTTCAGTGATATATTTAGCATGCTATCATGATACCATGCTACATTTTTACAAGAATGTTGGACATGTATCATTATTTTGTGTATATTATAATGCTTTTGTGCTTACTTCATATGATAACATGTTGTGTTTAGTTGTTTTTTGATTAGTTGAGTTGGAAAAAATTTATTGGTTGTGATTATGATGGGATCCCATTTTTAGTTGTAAGGTGTATAGGATCCTTCAGACTAGGAAAAGGTAACCCATGTATTCAAACCCTTGTAAAAGAATAATGTGTTCTAATGGTAATATAAATTGTTTTTGAAGAGACCCCAAACATGATATACCTGGACATTACATTACTTTTGTGAAATACTTAATACATAACAAAAACCAACACTCAAGGATCGTAATAGTTTAGTGTCTTTGGAAACTCAGAACATAATCTTATAATCATGGTGAAAGATCTTTAACATCCCCCATAAAGATCTTCCCCTTTTGTTTTCTTACCTAAAACCATTATTTATATTCTGGGTAAAATAAAACATATAAAGGGTGAGCTCAAATGCTCAGTAATGGTAATCATAGTGAAAATAAAACAAACCATATACATTTGAACATAAAAACATGAACATAATGCTTAAACATCAAAATCATGAGCAATGACATAAAACATGGCAGTACATAAGGCATAGATCATAATGGATCATCAATCATGATAAAATAGAATGGGAATAAAGCATTTAATTGTGGCAACCATTAATAACATGATATGATTTCCATAGTTGCCAAGGCATTGCTGCCAACACCATCTTAGTGGAGAAAGTCCCTTTCTGAATTGAGTTCACTCCTCATTCCAGTCTTGTAACACTAAACTGGATTAACTTACCATTCCAGACATGTCTATCTCATGAGATATGAATCTTTACACAATTCATTGGAGGGATATATAGGTCTCACTCATCTTATAGTGAAATCATTTTTACGTGTTCCATAACATAAACATAAATCATTCATCATAACCCAATGAAACAAATGGGATTCAAAAACATCATCACATAATCCATAAAACAAATTGATATCATTTCGTCATAAAAAAATTGAAACCATGTAAATCATAGAGACATTATACTTGAAACATACACATATGAAAAAAGAGTCATATTAGATGGAAAATATTTTTGACAAAACACATGAAATGAATTCTTGAGGGAAATATCCTTTCTTATTCAAAATCAATTTCTTTTCACAAAATGCCATTAAATTTTAAAAGAAAATGATTTTGTTGAAAATATTCATGAAATATTATAGAGTAAGCTTCTTTAAAATAAGGATTTATGAAACTGTGAAAATCCGTTCATTCTGTATAAGTTACAAATAATATTCTCCTCGTACTTTTTTCAAAAAAGTTAAAAAGTTCCTCATAAGGTAAAAAAGCAAATATTCCTTCCATAACATGTGGAAAAAGTCAAAAATGTGTAAAAAGGACTTTAAAAATACATGATAACATTTTTAGAAAATAGGTACATGGATGATAATAATAACCCCAGAAAATACTTATGAATAAACAATCACGGATAAGAATGAGATTGGAATAATTATCCCTTACCTTAGGTCTGATATGCTTCGTACATATCCTAACCTCCTGTATAATGATTTAAATAATGTCATTTACTTCTTAAAGAATCATATTCATTGTTATGATATCATATATGGTTCACTTATGACTTTATATTACTCGTTCTTTTGTAAATTTCATGTTAAAGCAGCATTTTGTGTAAAACGTTTTTTTATCGTACATGTCTGGACTTGTTGTTCTAGATATTATGAATAATTATATCAAGATTTAATTACTTAAAGAATTTAATTCATGATTTATATATCATATATATTCAGTATATATATATAACAGATAGATAAATGAAATGAAATACACCGTTTATGGAGACGGTAGGCCGTACGTACGCATGAATGCTGTTTTCTTTTCCTTATTGACTTGAATGGAAGTAAGTAGATAAAATATATAAATATATACATAAATCAATTATCTTTATCATATAATATATTTTATTATTATTCATTATATATACTTTATAATCATTCTTGAGTGGTTAACATGGAGAATGAATCTCATCGAGTCGTGGAGACGGTAATCTGTACGTACGCACGAGCGATGATATCGTCCCCATAATTATTGAATTGAATTGAAGTGGATGATATAATATCTCAGAATAATTATGATGTTATAATAATCATATATAGTTATTCTTTACACCATTATACCCATCCAAGTAAGGTGGTGGTGGAAAAACTGATTACACCAGGGCATGGAGACGGTATTCCGTACGTAAGCACGCACGGTGGTTTTGTTTTCCATAGGATGGATAGAAGGTGAAATAGGGTTGATTCATATTTATAATAACATATTAGTATATTATTAATAATGATGTTATTACTTTATTTTGAAACAACTAAATAAGAGGAAGTAGAAGAATAAATAAAATTGAAAGAGTCGGTAGAAGAGATTACCTCTTCCTCGATGCACCTCCTTTAAACTTCTTCCTAGGGCACTAGAGTCAGTCTTTTGAGAAGAACAAAACTTCTATGATGTAAATATATAGGTTTAGAAGAGTAATTGGCAGGTTTTGGATGAGCTTCAAGGCTCTAAAGGGTGTGAAGAGAAGAGGGAAGGGGTGCCCTTTTTATAAGGGAGGAGAGGGGCACCTTAGGAAAACTTAAAATATTATTTTATAATAAAGTCATATTTGGATTTTAATAGCTACAAATTATTTTATTTCAAAGATATGGTGGTTATGGGTCGAAATACTCTCAACCAATAGGTTTTAGACATGTTTAGGTTACTATTTTATCCTTATCATTTAGATTTAACTCTAAGTTAAATAATTTAACTTTTACCATGTCTTTTTTTTCTTACGCTATATGGTTAATAAACTTACAAAAACAAGATAAACTAACCCAAGTGGTTCATTATTAATATATATATATATATCCTTATCTAATTCATTTGGTAGAACCTTAGATTTTTAGGAATATAATAACAATTAATACTATAATATTATTTTTAAAAACTATTTTATGTCAATTTTGACACTATTTGGTACTTGTTTTTTGTGAAAGTCATAACAACATGATTAGTTTGAAAAATATTTAATTAAATAAATACTAACAAGTAATATTAACCTAGAAAATTAGTGGAATTCATAAAAAATTACATTTATTTGGGTATTTATAACATCAATTATGTTAATATTTCATTAATAAGTAATTACTGCATCATCATTGTGTCATAAATAAATTAAATTATTTAATGTCTAAAAATTGTAAATAAAATACCATTATGTAGGAAATCGTCTTATCTCTCTAAGGAATATTTATAGTCGAATTTATCTTATGTATAACCATATATTAAAAATGTTTTAGTTATTAAACTTTGATTTTAACTCTTTTAACTCTTCTTTAATTAAAATAATAATAAATGTCCTAATCTAATCCAGGTGGACCTAAAGGGTAATATTTTATCTCTAAGGTTTTTTTGGTCGAACTATACTTATACAATATAATTAGGACATGTTTTAGGGTAATAATAATATCATTTTTACCCTTAATTACCCAATTTACTTTTAACCATGGTAAATAAAAGTAAGAAGTTACTATTCAAAAAAAATTATTTTTATCTTATTGAACCACATTTTACTCCTTGGTATTAACCATATCTCTCGAATTTTCGAAATTATACTCATAGAAGAGGTAAAATTATGTTTTATATAAATTTTCAAATTCTCCTAAGAGGTGGGTAAAAGACGGTGAGAAGTTAAATAAAATTTTTATATATCTAAAATTGTTATAAAATGAATCAAATGAATTACATTGAACTTATATAGGTATTATGTATCAATTTTGACAAAAAAAGAAATTTAAATAAAATAAATAATAATTTAAATAAAATTTCGGTTTTTAAATAGTAACATAGTGTTTTCACTCTTCATAAACAATTGATAGTTTTCAGAAAAATACCAAAACTTCACCCAAGGCTAATTTCGATATTACGAATCCAAAAATGAAGTCCATTTTGAATGATAAAATTTATAAAATTTCGAAAAGTGGGTATTACTATACATAACAGCTAGTTCTTAATAATATTATAATAATATCTCATTTAGTGACACTTGGTATTATGTACAACACACGATGTCGTTGAAGGTCACGATTATGTGTAATGCAAGACAAGTCAGGGATGCGTGTAGTGAAAGATCCATTTGGTGTTGCGTATAACATAATAAAAACTTATTTCATTTATACATTAAAAAAATCTATACATAATGTTGCGTTGAATAATTTCCACTAAATGAACTTGAATTTGTGTGTAACACGAGCCAAGAATAGTGTTGCGTATACAACAAGCTAATACTGTGTTGCGTATAGTACAAGCTAATCTTGGTGTAGTGTATAATTAAAGAAATCAAATAAATTAAAAATAATATATCTCATAAAATCTCGGTGTGTTACATTCTACACCCCTTAAAATTAATTTCACCCTCGAAATTCGTCATGGTTATAAATGGTTTACTACTTAAAAGTTTCTTTCATAGAAAGCCACATCGTAAAAAAGAATACTAAAACTTCATTTTAAAAAGGGATGTTAGAATCATAATAGTCACCCAAACTAACATAGCATTGGGTTTCCACATAGGTTAACATAGGTGAAAATATGGATATGGAAGAGAAATATAACCATCAACTTCTCATGAAGAGTGGTAAAGGACATGGCTATGAAAAGGCTAATAATCACAAAGCCATAAATTTGGGATGATCTAAGGTACCATATGATTCATCAGATATGAGGGCACTAGGACAACATTTTTTGTTTTGAAGATCATTTCCCTATTTTTGATAAATTAAACGAAATACTTACATGATTTTGGTACAATCTCACTGTTGTTCATTCCTTGAACAATTTAAACTTCATCCCTTTATGAAATGAAGTTGAATTTGTTATTCATGAAGTGTTAGCAGATCATGTGATAGAATGATAGGTCATTCAGTATGTCTGAAACAAAAGGTTAGAAAAAGTTATCAAATATACATTAGTCCATCTAGGGTGAGGTTAATCGTATATGATTCCAAAAATGGACTTATACTTCATCTATCATACCGCTTAATAAAATAAAACTAGTTTATACAAACTAGGGACTTCCTGTAGGCCAGTGGTAGGCGATAAAGGCCAGTCGCACTTCAGTTGTGGGTTCGATTCCCACAACCTTGTCCGACGCGACAGGTTGTCTCCCGTCCTATGGGTTGTCCTTTTTAGATAACTATACTATTATAACATCCTATCAATAATATTGAAAAAACATTCTAACCTTAAACAATACTAACTTATGTCCATCATAATCCATTCCAATCTTTAGGCTTATCGAAAATACATCTTTCCAAACTCATAGTATAAAGAAAACAATTACTAGAAATGTCAACAAAAAAGCATTTGAATACCATCATTTATCCCCATATATCATATGATATATCATGTTGGTTAAATAATAAACATGTGAATACCTTAATCATGTATTCTCTTGAAAAATGAATACTCATTGAACCTTAGTGAAAACATGAATGTGGTCAAAAGTTAACTCTTTCCACATACCAAAATCCCAAAATTTCTATATACTCAAACCATGATATCACTTTGTACTTATATCAGTCCTGAGCTCATTAATACTATCAAACATTTCATTATCTCTTTATCCCTTCTTTATGTGCATATTAGGTGCTTTCCAAAAATATTTGAATAACCTTTCATGGTTACCGGTACTATTCAACATATACTATCAAAAACATAAGGAAAAACAATAGGGTAACAATCATTAGATGTCTCATTATTCCATAGTACCGTGAGATTACTTATACAACATTACTCTTGATAAACAAGTAATCATTCCACTGCATTTTTAAACAATTGACGGATCATGAACAATTATTTCATCTCACATATCATTTGTAGTCTCTTCATTATCATCAACATAAATACTACCCATACGACCATGATTATTCCCTTCATGAGACATTCCCTTAGGGAATTGGTTAGCATAGTGTTCGTACATTCCACATTTAAAACTTTTAATCATTTTTGATGTCGTAGAAATACTATTATCCTTGTCCATGGTGTTAACTGAACCTTTTCCATTGCACTTACTAGCTTTGTGTCCTTCCATTCCACACCCAAAGCATCTACCAGTTCCTTTGAAACATTCTCCTTGATTCCTCTTCCAACATGATTTACATGAGGGAAATTGAACTTTCATTCCCCTGTGATCATCATGAAACTCCATCATTCTCTTATTAGATGAGTCGGGATACTTACCAATGTTGAGATTGTTTATCATATTTTGAGATTTCTGATTAGGCATAATAATGATGTTTTGAATTCCAAATCCCATTTCATTTGGTTGCTCATGAAAAATATCATTCCATTATCCATCATATCCTCCATTATCGTGAATCTTCCTGTTTCCGGCCATTTTCTAAAACCCAAAAAGAACAGTATGAGAGGCAAAAATAATGCTAGGAAAACAACATAATAAAGGGGGAGTACCTTCAAAATCTAACATCTTATGTTTAATTCTAAGATCATTACTGTAATTCTAGAACTATAACCTATACTTATACTTATCATTTGGAACATCCCAAGACATACCTTAGAAATATCTCTTTGGATCTCACTAAAGTTTTCACATCCTAGTTTCCAAAGGTTAACTAAACCCTTCCACTGATACCAACTGTTGAGACACAAGCTTCATGTACATTGACATTACATTACCTTTACGGAATTCTTAATATATAAAAAAACCAACACTCAAGGATCATAATATTTTAGTGTCATTGGAAACTCGAAACATAATATTCTAATCATGGTGAATGATCTTCAACATCTCCCATAAAGATCTTCCCCTTTTATTTTTTTACCTAAAACATTTCTTTACATCTTACAGAAAAGAAAACATATAAAGGGTGAGCTAAAATTCTTAGTAAGGGTAGGCATGGATAAAATAAAACAAACCATATACATTTGAACATAAAAACATGAATATAATGTTTAAACATCAAAATATTGAGCAATGACATAAAACATGGCAGTACGTAAGGCATATATCATAATGGATCATCAATCATGATAAAATAGCATGGGAATAAAGAATGTAATTGTGGAAAACATTAATCACATGATATGATTTCCATTGTTTCCAAGGCATTGCTGCCAAGACTATCTTAGTGGACAAAGTCCCTTTCTGAATCGAGTTCACTCCTCGTTCCAGTCCTGTAACGCTGAACCCGATTAACTTACCATTCCAGCCATGTCTATCTCATGAGATATAAATCATTACCCAATGCATTTGAGGGAGATATAGGTCCCACCCATCTCATAGTGAAATCATTCTTACGTGTGCCACAACATAAACATAAATCATTCATCATAACCCAAAGAATAAAATGGGTTTCATAAACATCATCCCATCATCACATAATCCATATAAAACAAATGGATGTCATTTCATCATAGGAAAAGTGAATCCATGTAAATAATAAAGACATTATACTAGAAACATACACATATGAAATAAAGTCATATTACATGTAAAATAGTTTTGATAAAACACTTGAAAAGAATTCTTGAGGGAAATATCCTTTCTTCTTCAAAATCATTTTCTTTTTACAAAATGCCATGATATTTTAAATGAAAAGGATTTTGTTTAAAATATTCCTGAAATATTGTAGAGTAATATTCTTTAAAATAAGGATTTATGAAATCGTAAAAATCTGTTCATGTTGTATAATTTAAAAATAATATTCTCCTCGTACTTTTTTCAGAAATGTTAAAAAGGTCCTCATATTTAAAAAAAATAAAGATTCCTTCCATAACATGTGGTTAAAGTCAAAAATGGGTAAAAAGGACTTTAAACATAAATGAAATTGTTTTTAGAAAATAGGGACATGGATGATAATAATAACTACAGTAAATACTTATGAATAAACAATCCCGAATAAGAATGAAATTGGTAAAATTAACCCTTACCTTAGGTCTGATATGCTTCGTACGTATCCAAACCTCCTGTATAGTGATTTAAATAATGTCATTTACTTATTAAAAATAATATTCATTATTATGATATCATATATGGTTCACTTATGACTTTATATTACCCATTATTTTGTAAATTTCATGTTAAAGCAGTGTTTTGGGTAAAACGTTTTATTTATCGTACGTGTTTGGACTTGTTGTTCTTGATATTATTACTACTTATATGATGATTTAATTACTTCCAGTATGTAAATAATTATTTATATATCATATATATTCAGTATATATATATATAACAGATAGATAAATAAAATTAAATACACCGTTCATGGAAATGGTAGGTCGTACAAATGCATGAATGTTGTTTTCTTTTCCTTATTGACTTCAATGGAAATAAGTAGATGAATTATATATATATATATATACAGAAATACAAAAGCTTTATCATGTCATATATTTTATTATTATTCATTATATATACATTATAATCATTCTTGAGTGGTTAACATGGAGAATGAATCTCATCGCGTTGTTGAGATGGTAATCCGTACGCATGCATGAGCGATTATATCATTCCCAGAATTATTGAATTGAATTGAAGTGGATGATATAATATCTTAGAATTAGAATGATTTTATAATAATCATATATAGTTATTCTTTACCCAATTATACCTATCCAAGTAAGGAGGTGGTTGAAAAACTGATTACACCACGGCGTGGAAACGGTATTCCATACGTACGCACGCACGGTGATTTCATTTTTCGTAGGATGCATAGAAGGTGAAATAGGGTTGTTCATATTTATAATAACATATCAGTATATAGTTAATACGTATTTTATTAATTTATAATGAAACTACTAAAGAAGATGAAGTAGAAGAAGAAATAAAATTGAAAGAGTCGGTAGAATAGATTACCTCTTCCTCGACGCACCTCCTTTAAACTTCTTTTTAAGGCACTAGAGATAGTCTTTTGAGAATACCAGAACCTCTATGATATAACTAGAGAGGTTGAGAAGAGGAATTAGCAGGGTTTGGCTGAGCTTCAAGGCTCAAAAGGTTGTGAAGGAAGAGGGAATGGGTGCCCTTTTTATAAGGGAGGAGAGGGGCACCTTAGGAAAACATAAAATATTATTTTATAATAAAGTCATATTTGGTCTTTAATAGCTCCAAATTGATTTATTTCGAAGCTAAGGTTGGGATGGGTCAAAATCCTCTCAAATAATAGGTTTTATACATGTTTAGGTTACTATTTTATCCTTAACATTTAGATTTAACTCCAAGTTAAATGATTTATCTTTTACCGTGTCTTTTTGTTTTCTTACACTATATGGTTAATAAACTTACTATAACAAGCCAAACGAACCCCAAGTATTTTAACTCTTCATTAAATAAAATAATAATATATAAATGTCCTAATATAATCTAAGTGGACCTAAAGGGTAATATTTTATCCTTAAGGTTTTTTTGGTCGAACTACACTTATCCAATAGAATTAGGACATGTTTTAGGGTAATAATAATATCATTTTTACCCTTAATTACCCTATTTACTTTTAACCGTGTTAAATAAAAGTAAACAGTTACTATTAAAAAGTAATAATTTTTATCTTATTGAACCACATTTTACTCCTTGATATTAACCATGTCTCTCGGATTTTTGAAATTCCACTCACAGAAGCGGTAAAATTAAGTTTTAGGTAAATTTTCAAATTCTCCTTGGAGGTGGGTAAAAGAGGGTGAAAACTTCAATTAAATTTTTATATATCTAAAATTATTATAAAATCACTCAAATGAATTACATTGAACTTATATATATATTATATATCAATTTTTAACTAATATAAATTTATATAGAATAAATAATTATTTAAATAGAAAGTTAGTTTTCAAATAGTAACCCAGTGTTTTCACTATTCAGCAAAAATTGAATGTTTTTAGAAAAATACAAAAACTTCACCCTATGCTAATTTCTATATTATGAATCCAAAAAGGAAGTCCATTTTGAATGATAAAATTTATAAAATTTCAATAAGTGGGTATTACTATTTATAACGGCTACTTAAAATTAATATTATAATAATATCTCATTTAATGAAACATGGTATTGCGTACAACACATGCTATCATGGAAGGTTGTGATTGCGTGTAATGTAAGACAAGTCAGGGCTGCATGTAGTGAAAGCTCTGTTTGGTGTTTTGTATAACATAATCAAAACTTATTTCATTTATACATTAAACAAAATCTATTCTTAATGTTGCATAGAATAATTCCCACAAAAGGAACTTGAATTTGTGTGTAACACGAGCCAAGAATAGTGTTGTGTATACTACAGGCTAATAAAATGTTTCGTATAGTAAAAGATAATCTTTGTGTAGTGTATAATATAAGAAATAAAAGAAATTAAAAATAATATATCCCATAAAATCTTGGGGGGTTACAGGTTTTGACTCTAGGGATCCAAATTCCAAAACCTTAAAGAGTATGGGAACTTTTTAGGTTGGTTGGTATCCACCCATATAGTTGGAAAGATTTTTTTTGACTTTTAAAATATGAATTTAATTTTTTTTGGATTATTGGTAGCCAATTTTCAATCCATGAAGTTTATGGACGCTTCACGAATTTGGAAATGGAAACTCATGTTGTCAAACTTCTGTATGAGACTATTTTATATTATAAAATGATTATAAATGTAGAAGGTTGTGTAATTTATAATTAGAATTTAATGTGTTAATTTCTAAATTCCCAACTAGACCCAAGTAAGTCCTTTCAGTCATGCATCTTGTGAGGTGACCCATTTGGGTTTTTAAAACTTTAATATTCAAGCAACTTCTTTTCGAATTCTTTCTAGAGAACCCAGGTTGCCTCAATGGGACACTCATAGGTTTACTTACATTTTTAAAAAGAATTTTCTGATAAATTGACTAATAAGTATAGGATTTTGAATAAGTGTATACTTTTTTAAAAATTAAGATTGTTGATACTTTCCTTCTTTTCATGGACGTGTTAGTTGAATCTTTTAAATGGTTAAATATTCAATGTGAATAAATTAAAAGATCTTGGAAACCGAACCTATAGTGGTGTCTGCTATTTATCCCTTGAGTAAGGGTATTTTAGGTTCTTATTGAGTTTCCTTGGAATGTAACTATAGGTTTTCTTGTAGGATTTATCCTATTTATAAATGGATCAAATATTAGTCTCTTGATCATAGTGACTATTGTGGGGGACCTAGAGATAGGTTGATGTTTTTTGCTTCATAAGGAGCTATCCCATGTTCAGTAGCACCATTGAGTTTTATATTCCCTTCTAAATCATGTGAGATATCTGACGTTTGGTGTCGTTTAGGTGTCATTGTCACTTTTTGGTCTCTTGAATTCTAAATTAAACCCTTTTTTAGATGGGTGGTCACTATGTTTTTGGCCTTTGATATGGGATTATTCATCTATCAATGCTCATTTTCATAAGTTAGAACATTCCTCGGGCATGTTTGGTCATTTCATAGGTCACTTGAACCTTTATTCTTAGTGATGGACATCTAGGATAAAGTTCATATAAATAAATATGGTTTCGGGTTAAATCCCTTTTGTTGTTGCATATAGTCTCAGGTCATCTCCATGTAGAGTGACCTCAGAGTTAAGGAATAAAATTTTCCCAATTCTCAGGATAGAGTATATAAAAGTCAGGTGTTTTGAAATTCCATTCATGATGGTTTTGGTTTTCAGTCTCAATGATTTGACGTTGTGATCATGGATTTTAGTCGAACCACATATTTTTTATGGTGTTTTGATCTAGCACACTTATGAGTTGACTGTCTTCTTTTATCTTAATGACTAGGACACTCCTAAGGTAAGCATATTCAAGCCAGTTTTGTTAAATATGTGTCATTAAATGTAGAAGGAACATAACAAAATAGGACCATTTTTAAATGGTTATATTTTTCTTGAATTCCTTTGAGGTTTGTGAGATTTAAATTATGTCAGTTCTTTCATAGTAGCATGACTTTGATCTCGTTTATTTTGTATGAAAACTCTAGAAAACACCATTTTTCATGGTTTCTTTCAGTAGTAATGTTTGAATTATCACAAAATCTATCATAGCATGAAGGAATCGTGTTCTCAGTTAATATTGATGTTTAGGTATGTGAAGATAAGTTTCTTTTTAGAAGTTAACCAGTTGTAGTTTAAATATTATATTTCTTGGGGTTTGGTTGAGTTTGACTGAAAACCATTTCATCCCTCTTAGTTTATTTTACTTAGCAACGTGCATGATTCATATCATTCTGGCATTCTAGATACACTAAGTGAGTGTCAGTATTGTGTTGTAAAGTTGTTTTAAAATCTAATTAAATTTTTTGGATAACTCTTTTGGTGTTGCATGCTAGATGTGTGGTTTACATGGTGGTTTGGTCAGGAAAGTCAACGTAATTTGGTTATGTACTTCATTGGATGTGTTCATGGTTAATGTAAAATTCATTGGGAGAAGTCATCGTGGTTCAGTTAGAGAAGTGTTGGTCATCTAATCTGTGTGTCGTCTCGAATTGTCATTCAATGTGGCTCGACTTGTTGTCCCTGTTTTTTGTTACGATCAATGGACTACCACTACTGGCATGTCACTAAGTGTAGTTGTGTTTTATATGTGTTATCCAAGGCAATTCATGAACATTTGACTCTACTTGGGCTTTATGGTCAATGGGGATCAGTCATTTTAACCATTTTGGTAATCATGTGAGAAGCATCATTATAACACAAAGAGGTGTGCTTGTAATGAAATTCAAAAGGTGGGTTGAAACATGGTTTGGAATCAGCCTCTTAACATTAATACCTAAGGTGGAAAGTGCCTTTTTACAAATGATAAAAGGGATAAATACATGATCGTGTCTTTAATTAAAAAGGCTCATGTAAGTGTCTTCATGGTTTTTATATTTAAAAATAATCTTTGTCTAGATTTTTGATAAATTAAGGGCCAATGCTTCTGAAAGGATTCAAGGTCTTTTGGATATTCGAAAATGCAACATGACCATTGGAATGAAGCTTAATAATCCTTTTAGGTCAGGTTTTGTCTAGTTTTTTCTCCAATTCTTCTCAAGGAAGCGATGTTCTAAGGTGGGATGGTCATAATGATCCGTGTTTTGAACTAGATATAAATTCCATGGGAATATGATCTTTTGTGTTTACTGAGAGACCCGTTATTAAAGTCACGATTTAGAATGGAACTTAGAGATTTGGATCACATCATAGTGATATTTTTGGACTTGGTTGAACGCCAAATAAGTTTCCCAGGTGTCTCAAGGTGTTTCGGGAGCATCGAACAAAGAAAAAAATAACATTGAAGAACCTATAGAGGGTGCATAGTTTCCTTAAAACCATGTGGCCTACATCAGGAAGTTGTACAACCTTATCTAAGAGATATAAGGCCTCTTTCATGGGATACTTATAGTATTCCTAACCATGTACATAGCCTGCATGGTTGTTGACATCAGGAAGTCCCTTGAAACTATTCATCGCACGGTTTTTGCGCAGTTAGGATAACCATGTGGGAAAAACATTGATAGGGGAGTTTCTTAAGCAGTGGATACTACATGGTTGGTGTATATTTTAGAAAACCTTGTGGCCTAAATCGTACGGCGTGTGTGTTTTAAATAAATTATTAAGATTAAAAATTAAAAAACAAAAATAAAATAAAACACATAAGTGACCCCTCTCCACTAACCCAAGTCACACAAAAACCTCTCCTCCTTCTGCTTCAGGAGTGACAAACCCCTCCATGTCATCTTCTCTTTGCACACTAACTATTTTTGGATTCATCATAAAAACTATTAAATTCCCTAAATTATGGATCTCTGGTTCCTTCTACTCCCTTTCTTTGGTCGTTTTCTTTCTCTCTCTCTCTCTCTCTCTCTTTGTAAAGTGTTGTTGAACCCTAGGGTTTTACATAATCCAATTTTCAGTTTTCCTTAAATGTTAGGTTATGTATTGGCTCCCTCATGTTATATTATTTGGATATTTTTTCATCCACCACTAAAGGAAAAGCATATTTGGTCTGATTTGGTTTTCCACCACTGTCCGGGGTAGGGCTTTACATCCACTGTTTTCTTTCACAATTTTATTTTAGGTTCCTTTGCTGATTTATGGTCCCTAATAATTATTTTCAGTGCCTTTGGAGCTCCTTGAAGGCATGAACACTCAATATAGGTATGAATGTATATATATATATATATACATCCTCCTTGTACATATTCCATCATTATGAAGGGAATATGTATATTAGATTGAGGGATGTAAACACACACACACACACACACACATATATATATATATATGATTGAAAGGTTATAAAAGTGAGGAGTTTTCATCATCAAAGTCATCAAGTGGCTAGTGATCATCATGGTCTCCTTTTTAACTGTAGGATCCCTATTTGTTCTCCCTTTAATTCAAGAATTCTTTAAATTTCCCTTAGTTTCCTACTTAATTCTAAAATATTATATGGAATTACATTTCTGGAATAAGATGTTTGTTTATGATTCTAAATTATTTTCCTCATAAATAATTTCATGATATTATAATAAAACCCCTCCAAAGGAGGTGCACTATCTTCAATCTAAAATGTATTTATTAGGATTTTACGCTTTCATAAGATATTTATTTCATATTTCATTATTACTTCATGATAGTCTTGGATTTATGGAATGATATAGCATACCGCTTCTGAATAATATGAATTGAATTATCATGTTTTGTTAGAATAAGTGTAATTTTTAGGACACAAACCCTAATGAAATTACAAAGTAGAGTTTCTTACTTAAACGGTAAAAGAATCATGGAACCTTCTAAGTGCATGGTCCAACTTATAAATTAAATCAGTTTTCCATGATTAAGAAAATTGAATGGATTAAGATAAAAGATCCTAGTTTAGTTTAAGGGAAAATGTGAGATGATAGATTCCCTTTTTAATGAAACTAGTCAATGGTTTTATATGAGAGATAGTTTCATGGGACGGAATAGCCTTACCCTCTATCATGTTTAATAAAAAGTTATAATATGAAATGACATGCCTAGTTTCAAGTGAACTTGATTATAGAATGGGTAACCCATGACGTAGTTCATGATTTGTGTAAATTATAAAATTTTAAAAGGGATTACTTGAACGAATTGGACATGGTTGAAAGAACATTAGAGGTTTTGCCTTTGTGTTCTTTATATACTTGAACATGCCTTGATAATTTTTTAATTGAAATGCTTATGATGTGTTTCCTTAAGTATAAATGTGAATATTGCTACTAATACATGAATGAAATGAGATAATTAGATTCATTAGAGGTTAATTCCTCATGGATTATATATTATAAATGATTATTCCATGCAAACTAGGGAGCCAAGGGACCCTGATATCCCATTCAGTAAGGAAGATGGTCAGAGTATCCTTGTGAGTTTCCAAGGGACCATGAGATCCCATGGGAGGGATGACAGTGTGGGTTTCCCTCCAAGAGCAAGGGGGTCTACCATGAATGATCTGCTAGTGATATATGACATTGGGTTACATCTCGATCCTTTTAGCATGTATATCCCAAGAGACCATGAGAGCTCTTGGAGTTTGACTAGGGGTTAGACCGTGAGATATTTCCCTGGTATTGGATATCTATGGGTTACTTCCTAGTCCATTCCAATATATAAAAATGTATGTATAAATATACTATATATATATATATATATTTACATATATATATATATATTTACATGCTTAGGCTTATTTTTTTGGCTATGAGCCAAAGCACATATTGTCATTAGGTGTCCCTAAAGAACATTGATGGGTGGTTGTTTACATAGTTAATATTATTTAAAAATTATATATAACTGAAAACTATGAAATATATATTAATCTATCTAGATTGGTATAAAGACTGTGGGTACCGGCCTATTGAGATTTATATCTCACACCCTAGTCGGGCTACCATTGAACTTGGGTAACCAAGTAGATCATTCTTGTTCATAGATCTATGAACCGTGGTTGATTTCTTGTTGTTATGTTCATTTAAATATAGTTATGAGAAAAGGTTTAAGCTAGAGCTTAAGGTTCTCTTAGAGATCCCATTGGGGCTTTTAGTTATTTTCATTATTTGATTCATGTATTTTTCTGAATTGTAAAGCATATTGTTTGTTAATTTTTTTCACTTCTGTATCATTGTCCACCATGAATGATTTGTATAAAATGTAATTGGCTACTTATTTTTATTTATATAAAATTTGTCATCCACTGCCTTTTTATTTCTATTTACTACTTCTGCTATTTTCTATTATCCATTATTCTATTATACTATTGCACAACTGTAATAAGGGAATATATTCTCCCCATCATACCATTAGTAGACCCTAACAACTAGTCCATAGCCTATGTCATATATGGAGACATGCTTGAGGTCATTTGAACCACTAGTCCATCCACCATCTTAGTGGTGATTTGGGATAAGATGTTACAATTTATATAGAATTGTTTAAAAAATGAAATTATTTCTATTTTAGATCGAGTATATTTTTCTTCCATGACCAAATTTTTCAATTTTTTTTACAAATTTCCTTTTATTAATCAAATGATTTGTTAATGAAATTATATGATATCCTTGACTATCTGTGTAGATTAAATATATATTTTTAATCTTTTCTTCTACAAGGGTCATTTTCAACCTTTTTATAAAAATTACAAAGGAATGTTTTCTTTTTAACTGACATGGTGCTAACAGACATTCCCATTGTCAAAACCATATTACTCCCTTTGTCTTATTATATAAGATATAAATTATTTTTTAAATGAAAAATAATGAAAAAAAATTAATAGTTTTATTTCTATTTTCTTTTATTCTTTGGAAGTATTTATTTTACAACAAAATCAACTATTATGATATTAATATCTCATATCATGATTAATTTTGTGAACATTAACTTTATATGGAAACATTGAATTCCTTGTGATCATTGGACGTCAAATTTATATTAAATATCCATGTTATTTGTTTTATTAATCTTTTTATTTCCTAAACCATATATCATTTTGTCATATGAATTTTTATTACTAAATTTATTTAATTAGATGGGTAAAACATTAATAATCTATATTATTTACTCAATAATGAATTTTTTTGATAAGGAATATGGTTTATGAATTGAACTAATCATTCAATATTTGAGGAATGAATTAGAAATATAGTTATGGCTGGGTCTTGGTTATAGATATCCCCTCAATTCATCAATTGGTCTTATGAGAAAAAATATTAAAATGCAATTAAATGGGATTCTACTATATACCTAACCATCAATGAAAAAATGTTGGTTAAATGCATTGGAGCTATAGATATTATGATGACTAAAATCATGATGTCCAATATTTATAATTTAACTTATTAAGAAGTTGATTATCATTTTCCATGATATTTATGTGTTGATATTATCCATTGAATAATTTTATTCTTGGGTTATTGATTAAATAGAATGTATTTATAATTATTTACCATTCCATATTTATTTTTATTGATTCCTGGTAGGTTATATTGTACGTACACTTACTAAGTATCTGATCTCACTATTTATTTTTTTCCCTAGGATGTAAAGATGGATATTATTAACAATATTAATGATAAAGAAATAATTTATTCTATTCATTTTCTGTTTCAAATGTTATATGGGAATAATGTATGTATCTATATTTCCAAGATTTCTAAATTGATCTATCCTTCGGGGTGAGACCCTTTTTGTATTATACCAATGTAAAAATAGAGACTATGGCTTAGGGTTACTAGATTTAGGGTGTCATAGTTGGTATAAATAGAATTTTAGTGGGAGATATGAGAACTATGTTTAAAAAAAACATATCTAACCTGATAATTATTATACCCCTTAATTGTATATGATAATGTTTACCATTAGAGTTATTTTTTTATAGATCAATACTTATTATGATTACGAGATAAATTAGCATGTTCTGTTATTTAATGATGGTTCCTAATGGATGAAAGGTAATTAATACCCATATATAATTTAGATAATTCCATGTTGTGAAAGACAATATGATTATTATTGGAACAGAACAACTCATGTACATTTTAGGGCATCTTAATAAAGGTATGATCAATAAACATTCCAAAATAGAGCTACCTGTTTTTTCATGGCGTTATTCTCATGTGTCGGATCACGACATTCAATATAATTCATAAAATTTTAATATAACTACTAATCCATTTATAGTTGAAAAATAGATTAAGTCTCTTGTAAATACATTACATGCTTTGGGATGTATGAATGTGAAAATGTTATTTTGGAATTGTATTGATTGAATGGAGATGTAGATCAATAGTGGTTATTGATCCAAAACACTAAAGAGGCTGAAGAAATAGAAAGTCTAGAATGGAGAACATTGAATGTGATTTTATATATCTGATACTTCCCTTATGAATAAAGATTTTAAATATATAGAAAGTCACTCATAATAAATTATGTTGAAGAGGAATGTTTTTTTGAGTATGAGGATAAATTTATAAAATTTTAGAGGAATTATATGGGATACATGCATAATATATAAATAAATATTTATTATTTCATTTATGGTATTAAGATAAGCCTCCAAAGGGTAATAGTTTCTCAAATTGTTTAATGTTGTGATGATATATTATCAACTTCCATTAAATAGAGAATGAATTATCTTGATCCAAAAGATTTAAGGTAAATTAAGATAAAAAGATGTCGTAAGAGCACCATAAAAAATAGAAAAAATTAAATAAATGATTAAAACAGTAAAATTTCAATCATGTGAAAATTTTGGAAATAAATATCTTAGAAAATGAATCAATAGTATTGTAGTTTGTTTTAAGTTTAGATAAAAGGGTCACCCTGAAAATTAGTTTGAGGAAAATTAATATACCACTTTTTTAGGTGCATTAACTATAATGAAATTGGGTATTATTAAATCCACAATCACATGTGTCATGGGACTATAGTATATAAGATGCTAGGGGAGATGGCCATGATTTAGTGATCATTTCATTATAGTTTTATGTTCCAAATGATGTGGTGTATGGTACATTAATCATAGCAGAAAATTTTGAAAACTATTTATTTCATTATGGATCTTCACACTATTTTTTATCAATCATGATTACTAAGAGAATATAATTTTTTCTAAGAACCTTAAAAAGAGAATTGTCAATCAGAACTCCTAGTGTAAATCTCATTAAAATAAGGATGTGTCAATAATTTCCATTTATGACACACAAATATTCTCTATTTGCTGACTTTATCACTATACTAATGGATTATTTTTATATAATCCTTGGTATGGGCTAGCATTAAAAATATAATCCACAATTTCATTGAAAATAGAAAGAAATTATGATTCATGATAAAGATGTTTAATTCCTTATCTTTATATAGGAGACATCATCATATGATTCATGTCATAACCCACCCCCAATAGCTCATTGGAATGATATTGTTGGGGCAGAAGAGTAGACAAAACCTATGGATAGAAAAGGTAATATTAAAAATGAGGATATATATTATATAGTAATATATTGTTATATTTTCAGAGTAATTACCCGAACATCCATTAGAAATTAAAATTGGTTTTTCCATTTATTACATCCTGAATGAATCTCATATATCCAGCACTCTCTATAGGATGGACAAAGATAAATTAGTGGATTTAAAGAAAAAAATATGAGATTAATGTGGAAAAGATTTTATATTCCCTACTACATCACCTTGGGGATCCCAGGTTCTTTTTATTAGGTGTAAATGTATATCAATGAGGCTATGCATTGAATATAGATAAATTAGTGCTATTATGATAAATAATAAGAATCATCTCCTACTCATTGATGATTTATTTGATCAAAATCCTAGAGGTAAATATTTTTTAAAGATTAACCTTCATTTTTGTTATCATCAAATGATATTATGGAAATAATATATTCTAAATATATAATTTCATACAATGCATGGAAATTATGAATTTATACATACGCCATAAGGATTGACTAATTCATGATATGTTTTTATGGATCTAATTAAAAAAGTATTCAAGGAATATATGGATAATTTATTGTATTTATTTATGATATTGTAGTGTAAACTAAAAGATATGAGAATCATAAGAATCATTTGTAAATTATTCTTGATACTCTTAAAATAAAACTGTTCTATGGTAATTTTAGCACATGTGAATTTTAGATTTAGAAAGTTTCTTTTCATTGCCATATAGTCACTAATAATGGAATATTTGTTGATCATATGATAATAAAGGGTGTCAACGAATGGCTTTCAGCAATAAAAAAACTGTGGTATGTTACTTCATTGGATTGGATGGTTACTATCAGTGATTTTTTCAAAAAAAAAATGATTCGATAACATGATAACCAAGGTTACATGTAAATGGGTTAAGGAATGTGAAGAATGATTTGAATAAATAAAGAATATATTAGTTAATTATCCATTTTTTTACTCTTATATATAGAAAGGATGGATTTGTGATATATAGTGATGCATTGAATAGGAGACCCTAATGTTTCCTTATAAAAGCTGATAAAGTTATTTCATATGCATCATGGATGTTAAAAGATACATAAGCAGAACAATCCAACTTCGGATGTTTTTTTTGATACATAATATTTTCTTTGAATATATAGATTAATTATCTCCACAAAAAAGATATAAGATATACATAGATCATTAGAGGATCACATAAATATTTTCAAAGATATTGCTCAACATGAGGAAAATTTGATGGATAGAGCTGCCTATGGATTATGATTCCTCGATGCACTATCACCCAGGGAAAGAAAATATGGCTTCTGATACATTGAGATGGAATGATCATGGATTCAAAACCAGAATTAGGATTTATAGGGATATTATGTTCAAGGATATAGTAAATATGGATCTAGGAATTATTAAGGAAGGTGAAATATCACTCCATTTCAAATGATTTCGAAACCATCTTTATTAGAAAAGATAAACATTTCTCAACCTGATGATGATAATTTTTATAAGAAGATTAAATACACGAATAATGGAAAATTATGAGACTTTGAATTTGAAGGTGTCATTATAGAATATTAAATTTGTCTATTAAAAATTTATATACCTACGATGAAAAAGGTATTTTTAGTTAACGGCCATATCTTTAATTTCTCTACACACCATGGTAGTACTAAGATATATAGTGATATCAAAGAACATTTTTGGTGGGATGACATGAAATGGAAAATTATTGATTATATATCTAGATGATTGGTTTTTCAATAGGTTAAACTTGTGTGACAACATCCTATAGAGTTTATACAGCCTCTATCTCTTCTTATATAGAAATGGGATGACATTATTATGGACTTGGTCACTGGATTGCCAAAGTCCCATCAAATGAATTATGAAATATGGTTTATTATTGATGTCCTTAAAAAATTTACACATTTATTAATTATAAGATAAGATTCACCCCTTTATCACCTTTAAAAGATATATATTTATGAATTTATTATACTTCATAGAGAACATATTTCAATTGTTTATAGTCCAAATGTAAATTTTTTATTCAAAGAAAATAGATGATAAAAGGTATCCATGGCCCAAAATAGCATGACAAATAATAGAAAAGACTAAGGGGGTCTAAAATGGTAGAGACTAGGGGAATCACCTCTGATAATATCTACCCCTTCCAAATTCAAACTATTAATATTATGAAAGTCCAATAATTCATCCCCAATAATTTCCACTAAAGATAAGTAGTCTTCCACCTTCTTTCCCTCCCCCTAGGTATGAGTTACCTTGATATTATCCCCCATAATAACACGACATTTTCAAATGGTGTAAATAATATACCAAGGAACCATGCCCATATCATTAAGGGAATTGTGCCAAAGCATCGAGTATGTTTCTACTTACCTGATGTCCAATCCTCTCTCCCTACAAATTTTTAGACCATTGAACATGGCCGTGGATTTTTATTGAAGGGATGAACCCTAAACAAGCTTGATTTAGAAGGCTAGGGTGACTGACCTACTGTCATCACTCACAACCCCACCACCACAAAGGCTACTTGAAACCCAGGACCCATCAATGTTAAGCTTCAACCCCACTAAAGGGGGCCTCCATCATACCCATTTTCCCAGGCAATTGATGTTCTCTTGAGGGGAGTGGTGAGGACCAGTAATGAAGTTCTACCATAACAGAGCCTCCCTCCAGTTATCCAGATCCCTTACCATGTCGATGAGCGGGCTTTTACCCTTTAATATAATCAGGCATCCAGTCAAGACTACCCCGTCATGGATCCACTTATTACGCACTTGCCACGTGGACCTGCACCACGCCTGGAAGATTATTTTACAAGATACCTCTCCATACCACCATCACCCATTCCATGATACAACTGATTAAGGAAGGGATAACTAGTAATGCTTGGAGTGGATATAGATGCAAATTCCCCAAAAAACCCTATACCTCATGATCCCACTCAATTCCAAAAAACAAATGGCCCGAGATCTCCACCTTATGCTCCTTAAAACAAAAAAATCTAGAAACCAAGAATACACTGAAATACATAACGTTATCATCCATGGGAAGTGCTCTATTCCTGATCCTCCATTCAAGGAATTTAAACATGGTGGGTATACTCTTGTCCCAAAGGAGAACATTCCATACCACCCCTAGATCCTGCGTGAATATTGTCTGATAATAGTCCCACATCGTGAATTGGATAGAGGAGGTTGGAGTGAAAGCACACATATCTAGTTCCAAGTAAAGCTCAATAATCTTACACAGATCATGTTGGATGTTATTCATGATAGCCTTGATAAACATCAAGTACTGGAAGGAATCCTTGAATGATATATTAGTGCCTGGAAAAAATGTGTAACTGATGATCTCCCCACTATAGTTGTGATTCTAGAACAAAACTTCACCTCTACTGATGGTCCAATGGGAATGGAGCTTGAGAGAATCAATGATGGGCCTAATCTCATTCCAAAATAGAGAAGAACATTCTTTCGATGAAACCTGATCTCCTATAGAATTACCATTCATTGTGTACCCCCATATGGTTTGGTTCTCCAAAACCTCCCATACTATCATATAATGCATGCAAAATATGGTGTCCTGGAAGCATCTAACATTAATCCCACCCTCGGAAACCGATCGAGCCATATTCTTCCATGAAACCCAATACCTCATGCCCTAATATTTGGGGACCCAATTGAATTGATCCATAATTTTATCAATTTTTTTTATGAAATCTTTAGGAACCATGACTAAATAAACCACATGAATCATGTGGCCAATGGAACACTATTCACCAATGCTATTCTGCCATCGAAAGATAGAAATGTATTTTTCCAATTAAGAACCCAATCATTGATTCTGGTAATGAGAGGATCAAAATTGAAGATTCAAATTCTTCTTGAAGATAAAGGGTCCCCAGGTATTCCATAGTAAACTCCCCTCTTTGCATTTTCAAAATGTGGCTCACAGTAGCGATATGGCTCGAAGGGCAGTTTCATGGAATGTAAAAACTACTTTTTTATTTGTTAAAACTATGGTAATTTCAATGTAAATAGGTGTCCAGTTTATTGATCAAGATTTTCCAAGATCTACTAACAGCATTCATAAAAATCTTAGTATCATCTTCTAACATCAAATGGAACACCATTGGTGACCCTTTTCATCAATGATACATATGGATATATATATTTCATAGGCTTCTGTGGATGAGATGATTTAGGACATCCTAGGCGGTGATAAAGATACTCAGGGAAAGAGGGTCCCCATGAAAAAGACCCCAGGTATCCATAAAAAAGCCTTGGGACTTTCCCATAAATGATGCTGTAAGCCAAGAGGATCTAAAATATATGAAAATAATGTAAATATTCCAAGGATAAAATCACATACCTTCCAAAACTCTATTGATGAATATCAATTCTAAAAAATCATAGGCTTATTTCATGTGGATATTGATGACTCTGTCAGCACTATTAGTTTGGAGATTGATATCCCTGATCATTTTCTAAGCCAAGAAAATAGCCCCATGGATGGATCTCCCCTTCACAAAACCATGTTCTTACATAGAGATCCTCTTGGGTAGATAAGTGGATATCCTATAGTTGATAATACTTGTGAGAATCTTGTATGGTATGTTGCAGAGGGTTATAGGATGAAAATGGAATAAGGATGTATGTTTTTTGGTCTTGGGGATGACAACAAGGGTAGTGGCACTTAAAACATGAGTCAGATTACGTCCCAAAAAGAAAGCCCTAATATTCACTATCAAATTAGTTTTAACAATATCTTATGAGGCTCTGTAAAAGGAGGATGGAAACCCATCCGGAATGGCCACACTATCATGATTTAAATTCATCATAGCATCAAAGACCACTTTCTCCTAAGGAAGGGACAACATACCATCGTTAACTTGGGGAGAAACACTTCTAGGGATAACATCAAAGAGATCGATAGGTTCACTTGGATATCCCCAAAGAAAGTTCATGTTAGGGAATATGAGAAGATCTACAAAGTGTGAGTTAGATGGGGCACCAAAAACATCCATGTCATCAGTGAAGGACCCACCTTCCAGCCTGATATTCATTTTATCAAACCTTCCCCTCTATTTGATGGAACCGTGGAAATTATAAGTATTCTTATCCTAATTATTAACCTACTTGGTCATTTATTTCTCCCTAAAAAGGATATCTTACTTCACTAACAAGTCTGTTAGGATGCCTTTTTTACCAACAAGATCCTCAAAAACATGATCATCCAAAACTTCTTCCAGATTTATTTTTAATGTGATCAATATCCTGCATGGTGTCATATAAGTCCCTTTATAGTGGAAGAAGATCTCGCGGCCACACTTGTATCTTACTCTTGACATGCCTCAATTTGTTATGAAAATAAATCCACATGTTCCCATGGATAGGATTTCTCTAGGTCATTCTAACCATGCCATGGAAAGCTGGAGTGTGGACCCACAACCCAGAAAACCTAGAGCTCACGCAATTATCATTCCAAGATGAGAGATAGATTATAAGTGGGTAATGGTCTGAAATTCCATGACTAATATGAAAAAATCTCCTGTCAGCATACATGGAAAGAGCTTGCATGTTGGACAAGCATATGTCAAGGAGGCTCCATGATATATAGCTACCTCTTTGGCTGTTACACCACATAATGTTATCACCTGAATACCCAAGATCCACAAGACTTTTTCAAGCTATGATTTGGTTGGATTCTATACTGGGCCTTCTAGTGTAAGGAAATCTCCCCTTCCTCTCATCTAGGTCCTCCATGACATTAATGTCACCACCCACAAGCCTTGGGAGATTACCCAGGTCGAACAAGATTAGATCATTCTATACGATCACCATTTTTTGGGGATCATAGCTCCTATAAATGAAAGAAACAATAAGGAATGGATTCCATGGGTAACCCTAACAATGATGAAATGATCTCCCTCCCTAACTAGATCTACCTTGTAGGTCCTGTTCAAGAAGATCCATATGTTCCTATTACTAGGATCTTCATGAATGAATCCCGACATCTTGAGTTTTCTAGAAAATTCACCAATCTTACTAGGGTGTTTTTGTGCTCGAGAATACCTACCAGTGCAATCTTATTCATACTAACCTTGGAATCCACCAAGTCCATTTTAACTCAGGCTCTAATACCCTGGGCATTCTATATAAGGATTGTAATAAATGATCAAAAAGGGTTTTGGTATTGGATCCAGAACATGTAGCCTTTTCAATGTTTGATTGCAGACTCACATTTAAGCTTTTGGAATGATACCTAGTACAAAATCTATTTCTCTTAGACAAGAGATCAACTAGGGATGAGGGGGTGGATATGATTAGACAACCATTCATGCTTTCCCAAAGAGAATGTCTATATGCACCCTTCACTATCTGAACTCTGGAATGCATTGTCTTTATCCTAACCTAGATAGTGTTATGAGGAAGGGGTAGAAAGAGGTTGAACTATTGGTGACCCCAAAGAAGGAGTTTGAACTATTGGTGACCCAGAGAAGAAGGAACGAAACCCAACTTTCCCTCATAGCCACCAGAAGATCCCAAAGAAGAAGGAAGTAAACAAAACATGCCCTCAATGAATCCAAAAGGACCTGCATGGTTAGTTTTCACCAACATGAGAAGACCGCGAGTTCGAGGAACCCACAGAAGATATCCAAGCTACTAATCCCAGAAATCCTCAAGCCAATATTAACCATGGAAACAATTCCACCAACCTGAACCTGAGGCACCCATCTAGGAAAGAGATTAAATATATCCCGACATGCCCCTCGCTCATCTAGCATCTAATTATGGAGAATCACCAGTGTAAGACTACCATACAGAAAACCATGATTCTGGAACACCCCCTGAGGCCCTCTTGGGGAAGATTCCATAAGAAGGGTAGGATTGATATTCATGTTCCATTCAAACTGTGCACTCCCACGATGACCTTCCATCCGGAGATGATGACACACGTGCAAGGAATTACACTAAGGCATAAAAAGGGAGAAAATGTAGGAATATAGGATACAAAATAACTTGATTATAGTAAAATGAATCCTGCACCCAAAGAGAAATATTCTCTGGTACTAGGTGAGAGAGATCCAGTTCCACACAATGATGAGCCACCGAGGTATCTGTACTAGACCTGGTTCTTGAATCCAAGCAAAGAAAAATGCCAAGGGGGTCACCAATAACCTTTATAAAGCCTTTGTTGTTAAAAGGGAGTGAAATACTAGGGAGGTTAACCCAAACTACCACTGATGGTATTTCGTTTCCCCTTTGCACATGCAAAGAGTATATCATGAAGCTGAAGGACCACTGACCAACGAAGTGTAGAGATTGACACCAGGCCTAGATGAAGTCCTCCTTGGAGCCCAAGACAAGATAGAATGATGAAGAATGAATCGAGGATATCTGAGTCAGACGGTTGAGAACCCATGGCCCCACAAATCATGGGAAAATTGGAAGGGGAGACTTTGAGGGACCAAATTGAGAAATCCAAATCCACTTCAGATACACTAATGCCTCCATGAACGGACCCAAGGAATATAAAGGCTGATTCAGGATCCATCATGAGCCACCAGTGAATGATCCATAGAGATCTACGAGAAGCAGTCCTAGGAGGAAGAAGATTAATCACCACAAAGACCATCCCGAACAGAGAGGCTAGGGGATCCAGGACCTAGGAGTGAGGGAAGAACAGGAAGGACATGAGTCTGAGACCCACCCAACACCCAAGAGGAAGATGTATTTGGGGAATAGAGCAGAAATTCTGACAGCGGTGACCCCGACGCAGGAGCCAGAGAGGAAGAATCAGGGAAAGTTCATGGAATGAAGGTCACCGGGAATGAATGAAGCAACAGATGAATGGAGGAGGAGGGAGGAATGTTTGAGGATGGAGAAATGGTCAAGATTATTTGAAAATCCAAAGGCACGTGAAGAGCATTATTTATGAGACCCATTTTGTCCTTCATCGATCCAAATTTGTCTAGTCCATATCCACGTTTTACATCATAATTATGGAAAATTAATCAAAAGGCTCTTAATAGATATATTTATTTGTGAACCACCTTCCATCCTAGTTATCCTAAAAGGATTATAGCAACATTATAATACATGTTGAGGTCATTATCACTTGAGATCTTTTGAGACCAAGTTGTATGGAAGTTGTTTCTAAAAGATGGATGAAGATTGAAATGAATGTGTTTCTATTTTTTTCAAATAAGAAAGAAACAGATGAAATAAATCACCTGACTTTGTAAAATATGGTGATCAGACTCACAAATCATAATGATACAATCTAACAAAAAGTGATTGATAAATTATATTGGCTTGAGAAAAATTTATCTAGGTAAAAAGGTTCATCAGACTCACCTTAGGTCTGGAATAGAGTTTCGATCATAATGAGAAGGTGTTTTTTAGTTGAATGGATACAATGATAATTTTATGATTCAATACTGATCATGGATTTCTCATAAATTAATTGTTTGTTGATAAACTTGTGACAAAAACTTATAAAGGAAATGGGTAGAACAGGTGATACCAATCAGATTGAGGTTTGGATTGGGAAAATAATGATGTTCATGGAATAATGTTAATTTATTATACTTTTATATGAAATTTATATAATTTTATTCTGATACTAAATGTTTTAAAACTCATTAAGAAGTAATGATACCCAAAAAAATTGTGGGATAATAATGTTTCTAATGTCAAAGTGTTCCGGTTTGAGTTCATCAGTGTGAGAACACCGGATGTAGAATTTTATTAATGCTGAGATTGTTTCTTGAAACATAAGAAGATGAATATAATGACCTAGGTTTATAATAACTGGATAGAACATCACTTTATATAAATATTTCATACATTACAAAAATACATTCCTAAGGAATGTAATTGTTTTGTGTCTTTGGAAACTTGGAAACAAAATCATATATCCTGGTGAAAGATCATAAACATCTCTTTTAATGATTTCCATCTTTATTACTTATACCTAAAACCATTCTTTATAACATGTGGAAAGGAAATATAAAAAATGGGTGAGCCTATATACTCAGTATGGGTAAACAAGAAAGATATATAAGAATAAACATGAACATAGTGGTATGAGAATGTTATCATAACATTATGAGATCATAACCCTAATATCAAAGATTATATACACAAGTTATGGTATAAATCTTGGACTTTCTTAAGACATGAATCATAAGTAAATAATTATAATGAGTAATGAAATTGTAACCGAGTAATAAAGAATAGGGTTTGTGAAATACATAGAAGAATAAACAAAATAATCATGGTTTTCTACCAAGACCATTATAATATGTTATTCTTGGGATATGGCCAGAGTACCTGCTTAAAGATTTGGATAAACACCAAGCTACCCTCTTTCTTTTTTTCCTAGGCTATAACCCATGTACCTTCTTATTTTTGGGCTTTTCCTACAACCTGTGTACCCTCTTTAACTTAGTATTGGGCTATAATCCATGTACCTTATTGTTTTTGGGTTGGGATAAAACCCTTTTACCCTATTTAATTTAGTCTTGGGATACAACCCATGTACATACTTATTTTTGGTATTTGGATACAACTGGGTACCCTCATTCTATTTATTTTTGGCTATAACCTATGTAAAATCCTTTTCTTTGGGATTGGGCTACAACCTATGTATCCATTGAGCTCATATACAACTTATCATTTTCCAATTAATTGGAGGGAGATACAGGTCTCATCAATCACATGATGAAATCATACATGCTTGTAAAAAAACAATTCATCATATCATGACCCACGAAAAGAGGTTGTTTTCATAAACCTAAAATCATAGCCCATGAAATGAAATGGGTATCATTAAAAATTCATCACATCATAACCTATGGAAAAGTGATAGGTTTCATAATCAATTCAGCAAAGCATAACTTGTGATGAGAAGCAGGTTTCAAAAGAACATAACCCGTTGAAGTGAAATGGTTGACATAATAATTATTCCATCAAAACATTAACTATTAAAGAATAAATGTGAATGGAACAATTCTATAATTTATTATAAGGTCGTTTTTAACATCAAAAGATGTCGTATTAGATGTAAAACAATTCAAAATATATTTTGAAAAATTTTATTGATGAAAATGTCCTTTATTATTTGAAAGAGTTTTTTAAAACCATAAAAACTTTTTGAAAACAAATTTCATTGAATGTACGTTGAAAAACTATAATAAATTCCTTAAATCATTTTGAAAACCTTTTTCCTTAAAAACATCTAAATGAAGATTGAAAACATTATTAAAACCTTTTTCCTTCAGAACTTATTAAATAAGCTTCATAACATTTAAAAACCCTTTTTCTTTCAAAACTTATAAAATAAGCTCCATAACATTTTAAAAACCTTTTTCATTGAAAAAACTTTTTAATACTATAAATAAATATTTAAAATGTTTTGAAAACCATTTAATTTAGGATTATTCAAAATATTATAAAGAAATCATGAAAACATTTTGAAAAACATTTCATTAAAAATAACTTTGAAAACTTATAAATAAATCATTTGAACCCAAAAAAAATTTAAATTTCTTTTTACTGGAAAATTATCATCAAATATTATTCGAAAACATGGTTTCGAAATAAAACATATTTTTGACCAATTAAATAGATGAGGTATGATTTTTCTTAAAAACTTTTTATCTATTATCTTAAGTACCAAAGAGTAGAAAACTTGTACTAATACACTGATATATCTTGAATAAACAGGGGAGAAATAAGCTCATGATTATTCTTGAGAGATGGATCTTACTATTTCGTCAAAAATAATCATAATCATTATTAATATTGAAAATCTATGAGATTGTTTCAGTAAAAACTTAACACTTGTTTACTTGGGATAAAAAATCATCATAAAATTAAATTAAATTAAATGAAGCATAAAATATCCTGAAAATAATTATATTCATGATATGACATTTAAACTATGAGAATATACTCCTGGTTAAAGAAAATATGTGCATAACAATACATGTGTCTCAAAAAATTCAATTTGAGATGAAACTACTTTACTAATTTGGTATCTTTTGAAACACTAACCCAATGAAATAAAGATAATATACTGTGTATAAAAATAACCATAAATTTAATTATAATATAAATATAATACATTAATTTTCAATACATATACCTCACAAAATAAATGGGTGGTGAATAAAGAATTTATCTCATAGAAATAAAAAAATAAAATGAAATTCTCTTACCTTGTGTCTTGACTGTCATCATTGTCATTCAAACCAACTATATAATAAATATAATTTTTTTATAAATGTATTACAGAACCATATTATTATATATAATACCATATTTGGTTTTATTACTACCTTATATTACATTCTTATTAACCATCTTATGTTAAGGATTCACTTTCAATAATATTCAATTCGTTCTTCGTATGTGTCTTAATTTTTTATATCATTGGTCCTTGTAATTGTATACAGATTCCAGAATGTAAACCATGATTTAAATATCATTTATATCTATTATAATATAATAAAATATGTAAAATATAAACAATAAATGGAATAAACCATTCATGGAGATAGTAAGTCATAGGTATGAATGAATGTTGTTTCCATTTTTATTTTAATATTAAAACAATGAAATAAAATGAAATGTATATAAATTTGTATATAATATAATTATAGAAGAATTATAATTTTATATATATAATATAATTTTACTGAATTCATCTTTAATACATTTCATGAAGTGTTTCAATGAATCACTTAGCTTTGAGGGGAAATAGTCCACACTTCCTCAAACAAAATTATCATTTTAACGCAAAATTAAGAGTAAAAAGATATGGGTAGTAAAAGGATTACATAATATTAAATAAATAATATAAACAATATATAATATATAAGAATATCTACCATCATAATGTTGTCCATGATATGTGGGAAGTAAAATTGAATAATCATCATTTTGCGGGGAGAACGTTCGACGTACACAAATACAATATGTTCATTACCCATTAGATTGAGGTGTGTGTAAGTGTAGGTCTAAGGATTTTTATAAAAACATACTAGGGTATTGATGATACTTTATTAGTTATAAAATCATATAATAAAAATAGTGGATGGGGTGGAGAAGGAAATAAATGAAAGATTCTTAGTAGAAGGTGTTTCCTCTTAATCCAATAACTCCTTTTTGTTTATGCCAAAGGTCTTCCCTAGATGAATTTCTACCAAAAGGAATGATTCAAGGAGTAAGGGAGGTATTTTTGGATATTTATTGGGAATATTGTATCTGAATAAATGTTTTTTTGTAGTTGTGAAGTTGAGAGAGAGGTTGTGGCCTTTTATAGGATAGAAGGAGGGGAACTCTTGTAACTATTTGAAGAGAGATTTACACCCAAGTTTTTCATGTTGAATATTGATTCAATAATGATCCAATGTCACTTAAAAATAGTATAGGGTCAATATATGTCCATAAAACAGGTTTTGGTAATGTTTATAGGACATTTTGTCCCCTATGATTAAGGTTTAGTCTTTAATTAAACTTAATTTGATCTTAATCGATGTGATTAATTTTAATCACTTTTACTAATCATTCAAGAAAAAAATTAAGTTTATATTATTAGAATAAAAATTTTATACTAATTAAAATTGTTTATGATGGTTATTTGAGATTAAATCCACAGAATTTGAAAAATTATGATTAATTCTAATCCCACAGACGAGACAAAATTACGGGTTTTTAAAGTAGAAAGAAGATCAAATGTTTTTTAAGTTTATTTATTTAATTTCAAAGTGAAATTGATTATAATTACCTAAATTTAAATAATAGATTTATAATTGATAAATTTTTACCTTATAAAAAAATAAAATATAGTTTAACATTAATAAATATTTAAATGAGAAGGCTGTTTTTAACTAAAAATAGTATTTTTCAATATTCATCAAAAATGAAGTTTCTCAGAAAAATCCTAGAAAATCACCCTATACAAATTTTGGAATTATAAATTAACAAATATATTTTATTTTATAAAATAAAATTTTAATATATTCTAAAAATATTTTAGTTATTTTCATAGAAGGACATGAAATGTAATTTATATGAGAATATAGTATTTTTAAACATATAAGGTCTTTACCAAAAATTATATCTTCTGTTATCCATATGTTTTATTTATATGAAACTATTATAAAAAATATTTTAAAATTTTTAATACTATTTAAATTACTGTGATTAACAGCTTGGTTATAATTATATCATTTAAATAATTATAACTATAAAATGATTTTTCGTAGAACCATCAGTGATGTGCATAATGTACGCCAAGTCGGTGTTGCATATAACATACACCAAGTCATGGATTCTTGTAACATATGATAAGTCAATGTTTTGGGTGAAATTATTTTTTAACAGAGTTTTTTAATATATATATATATAACTATTTCTAGTGTCATGTGAAATAAAAAATTTAAAAATGTAAATTAATTTGAAAAACAATTACAAAATCATGGGGTGTTACATTATACACCCCATAAATTTAATTTCACCTAGAAATTCATCTAGGCTATCATTGTATTAATACATAAAAGTTTTGTTCATATAAACCCACATCCTAATATTGAATACTAAAACATCATTAAAAGGGAATGTTAGAAATATCGTTGTTTCCCAAAGTAGTATACAACTAGGTTTTCAAAAAAGATAACATAGGTGGGAAGTGAAAACACATACGTGGAAGAAATATATAACTATCATGTTTTGATGGAGTGTGATAGAGAACAAGGTCCGGAGAAATTGAAAAATCATAAATCCCTAAATATGTGATGAATAAGGGACCATCTGATTCCTTGAAAATAGATGAACTATGATAAATTTTTTGGTTTCAAGATAATTTTTCATAAATTTCAAGAATTTTCATAAAAATATTTACTAGTATGATTTCAGGAAAACATCACCCTTTGTTTTTCTTGATCCTATTCACTGCATTCATCCAAATATGTGGTGAATTTTTCATTCCCTAAGCACTAATATTTCATAAGATCCATGATATTCCATCCTAACTGTCTTCAGTTATCATCAACACCATGTTTTTATAACAGGTTATCCAATATTACTAAATCCTATAATGGTAATATAATACATTGTTCTAACAAACATCAATCAAATTTTAACTTAATCATTCCATATATGGTTAACCATTAAACCCTTCTAAAAGAAAAAATCCGAATCAATAGAAATAATGTCAAGAAATTAGCTTAACATTAATACCCCATGTGTCATCACATACCAAACATATAAATACCATCATTATATATTCTCTTCTAAACATGTTCATAATTTAAATTTCCATAAATCCTTATTTAAAAAAACATTCATTAAAAAGAAAATTCACCCATTATTCCTTAACTAGGATCTCAGCTTAAAAATAATTTCTATCAGATGTAGGGTTTATCCTTGTAAATCTAGAAAATCAACATGATTATATTAATCTAAATTTCATTTAGAGAAATATAATAAATGATTACACTCATAAAAAGTTCCTCTAATGGATCAAAAATATTTTCCTAGATCTTATTTTTATTTAATCTCCTAATAAATTCTCCAATATGGAGTTTGATATTTATCATAGATCACCTGATCCATTGTGATTTCATATGCTTTCCCTTTGTCCTTTTTCTTTAGAGGTTGTCAACATTGATCACAATTATTAATCCATAGATTTGGGAATGTTTGTGGGAGATGCCCAAAATACATGTAGTTGAAACTATGAATTATGGGAGGTGCATCTTGAGGATATTTCTCATTATTCACATCATTATATAAATTGTTCTTACCAATTAGACATTCAGTCACTCGATTTCATTCCTTTCCACAGTTAAAACATTTACTACTCTCATTAAGGAAATTCCCACCATGCTTATTTACACCCATACAACACAAAGGAAAGATCATCTTATTTTCTCTAATGGGTTTGTTTTCATTTTAGCTTCATTTTCATCTTCTTGTTAAAACCATGATATTGATATATAACTACAACCTCCATTTAAACATTGATTACATAATTCACAATCTCTTAATATATTCCAATGTATCTTATTTCCAACACATTTTTTGATACTTTGCATTAATCCACTAAAGAACCTATCAACATTAATTTCTATTTAGATAATAATTAAATAAGCATACATTGCATGTCTTCTGAAATTAGCCTCATTGCATGTCTTCTAAAATTAGCCACATATGTACTGATTGATTCATCATCCTTTTGTTTCAACTTAAGGAACTCCTTTTCCATATTCCTAAGAAGAACGTGAAGAATGTACTTATTGAATAATAAATCCTTGATCTCATTCCAATCCATGGATTAAATTTCATCTTGAATCATTGTATTCTTGATTAGATTCCACCATTCGTATACTTCACCATCTAACTGATACACATCTAGAAAAAGTACTTACTCGAGTACTATAATAGTTTAGTGTCTTTGAAAAAATGAAAAACATACTATTCTATCCTTGTGAAATATCTTCAACATCCCCCACAAATATCTACACCTTTAATAATTCAACCAAAAACCATTCTTTATAACATGGGGAAAGAAAACATAAATAGGGGTGAGCTCAAAAGCTCAATACAGGTAAACAAGGGATACATGTAGTCATAAACATGAACATAGGGGTATGAGAATGTGTTCGTAACATTAGGATATAATAACCCTCATATCAAAGAACATAAACATGAGTATGGGATAAATCATAGTTTTTCATAAGACTTGAATCATAAGAAAATAAACATCATGATCTCTGAAATTGTAACAGAGGAATAAATCATAAATTTGGTGTCTTATATAAAAGAATATAAAATTTTATGTCAATGATACCTACAAATAACTTTATAATGTTTTAGGATTGGACTACAAATTATGTACCTGCTTCAGGATTTGGATAGAAACCTGTGTACCCTCATTATTTTATGCTTGGGCTACAACCCATGTGTCCTCTTCTTTTACGGCTTGGGGTACAACCTATATACCCTATTTCTTTTAGTATTGAGATACAAACCATGTAACTTTATGTTTTAGGGTTGGGGCTACAACCTGTGTACCTTAATTCAGTTATGCATGGGATACAACACAAGTACCTTCTTTTTCTCAGGCATTAGATACAACCTATGTACCATTTGAGCTAATATAAAACATATCGTTACCTATTTAATTATAGGTAAATATCGGTCCCACCCATCACATAATGAAATCATACATACTTGTTACAAAAAAAATTCATTATATCATGAATCACGAAAATAGGTTGGTTTTATAAACATAAAATCATAACCCATGAAATGAAATAAACATCATTAACATTTATTCCCATCATAACATATGGAAAAGAGATCTGTTTCATAATAATTTCATCAAATCATACCTTGTAAAGAGAAGTGGGTTTCAAAAGCACATAACCTGTGGGAGTGAAATAGGTATCATAAGAATTATTCCACCAAAAACATAAACTGTACAAGAATGAATAGGAAGGGAATCATTGGAAAATTTACTATAAGGTCATGATTAATATCAATTGATGTCATCTTAGACGTAAAATAACATTGAAATATATTTCGAAACCAATAATTCAGGAAAACATCCTTTCTTCTTTGAAAAAGTTATTTTGACGAATAAAACCTTTTTAAATCCATTTTCTTTTAAAATACATTTAAACAATAAAATGAAGGCTTGAAATGATTTTAAAAAAACTTTTCTTGAAAAACTTGTATAAGAAGCAAGAAAACATTTTGATGTCCTTTTTCCTTGAAAACATATAAAATAAGAATAAAAAAATTAAAAAAATTCATTGAAAAAACTTTCAAAACATATAAGTAAATCCTAAAAATGTTTTGATACCAATTTCCTTGAAGATAACTCATAAAATTATAATGAAATCCTGAAAACGTTTTGAAAACCATTCTTTCGAAAATAATATTGAAAAAGTATAAATAAATATTTGAAAATCATAAAACACTTTAAAGATAATTTATCTATGAAAATGGACTAAAAATATCATTTCAAAAAACAATTGAAAACATTATTGAAAACATTATTAAAAACATTTTTGAAAACATTGTTTTTAAATAAAACATATTTCCAACCGAAGAGAGATATACAGTCATATATTTCATAAAAACATTTTCTTAATATCTAATATACCAATGACTGGAATATGGTACTAATAAATTGGTATATCTTGAATAAATATAGTATATCTATGATCATTAGTGTTATTGGGAGATGAATCATAAGAATTCATCAAAATAAGAATAAAATTTAAAAATCTTGATAAGTGTTGGCTTTTTTTAAATAAACTATTACCACTTGGTTACCCGAGATCATAATATTTTTGTATGAAAATGAAATTACATAAAGCATAAAATATGATAAAAGCAATGAGATTAATGATATAAAATGTCAATTTAAATCATATACACCTTGTTAAATATCATTGGTACATACCATAACATGTTTCTCAATGAAGGAAATTTGAGACAAACCTACTTTATTGGTTTGATAACTTTTGAAATATTATCCCCACAAAATAATGATCATATAATGTATACATAAATACAAATAAATTTTACTATAATAAAAATATTATACATTAATGGGAAGTACATATTCCACACAAAATAAATGCGTGGTGAATAAATAATTTATCTCACGAAAATAAAAATTCAAATGAAATTCCTTTACCTTGTGTCTTGAATCACATAGTACTCATTCAAGAAACCTATATAATAAATATAAATTTATTACAAATTTCTTAAATAATCATATTTTTTAATATAATACCACGTATGTTGTTATTATGACCTTATATTACCCTCTTGTCAAGTATCCTATGTTAAGGTTTCACTTTTGAAAATATTCGCTTTATTCTTTGCATGTGTCTTAATTTGTTATATCATTGGTCCTTATACTTATATCATGATTATAGAATTTAAAAAATGATAGAAATATAATTTTAGTTTATTATATTGTAATATATTATATAATTTAGTAGAACTAAATGAAATACATCGTGTGTGGAGACAGTAAGTTGTACGTACGCATGAACGTTGTTTTCATTTTTAATATCATATTGGAAGAAAGAAAGAAACTGATATATATATATATATATATATATATATGTTTTTAATATCATTAAATTAGAATTATAATGTTATATATATATCATAAAATTTCACTAAACGCATCCTTAATACATTTCATGTAGTGTGTGAACAAATCACATCAATTTGAGGGGATAGTAGTCCACATTTTTTCAAACAAAATTATTGTTTTTACACAAAAAAGTAAAAAGATATGTGTTGTAAATAAAATAAAAAAATATTAAATACATAATTAATATAATATATAATATATATATAAATAGATTTTTCATCATAATTTCTACCATGATAGGTGGTAACAAAATATAACGATCAATGTTTTGTGAGGCAGATGTTAGCCACACATGAAAACAGAATGTTTGTTACCAATTAGATGGAGGTGTGTCTATGTGTTGGTAAAAAACATGGCCTAAAAAACCTAGGATATTTAGTTTAATTTTTTAAATTAATCATGGAATAATGATAGTGGATGGGGTGTAAAATTAAAATATTATAAAAGACCCTTGAGAAAAGATGTTACCACTTAATCGGGTAACTCCTTCTAGTTTGTGCCAAAAGGATTCCTTGGAATCCATTCTTCCCAACGAAAGGATTCTAGGAGGGAGATAGGGATGTGGGTAAGTTTATTTGGATGAACATGGATGATCCTAAGTGGTTTGAGTGGTTTGAATAAGAGGGATAGGAGGTGGCCTTTATAAAAAAAGGAGTAGTGGCACACTTGTAAATATTTGAAGAGAGAATTACACCCACATTCTTCATGATGAAATTGTATCCAATAATAATAAATAGTAGATAAAATGGATAAAATGGTCAAAATATGGCCTTAAAATGGGGTTTTTTAAGTGGATAAGTCATTTTGTTCCCTTAGATTATGGTTTTCTTCCTAATTATGATTAATTTGACCATAATTATTGGGATAAATTTTAATAACTTTTACTAATATTTTTGGTAAAAAAATTGATCTTATTAGACACTAAATACTATACTTATTAAATTGGTTTGTGTGATTTTTTTAAATACCATTCTTTGAGGCATCAATGTTAAGATTTATTTTAATTCTACAGAATAGGTGAAATTATGGGTTTTTAAAGTATAAAGATGTTCAAATATTTATTAATTTTTATATTCAATTTCAAAGTGAAATTCATTCTAATGAACTAAATTGTATTAATAGATTTATAATTGATCTAATGTGACAATAAAATAATTTCAAAATAATATTTAACGTTAATAATCATATAAAATATAAGGATATTTTTAACTAAAAAATAATATTGTTCACTATTAATGAAAAATGATGTTTCTCAGAAAAATACTAAAAATTAACCATAAGATAATTTTAGAATTATAAATTAAAAAATTAAGAATATTTTATCAAATTAAATTTATATATGTCTCTAAAATTAATTTTATTATTTTAAATTAAATAACATTAAATGTAGTTTAGTTGAGAAAATATAATTTTAAAACATATAAGTTCTTTTCCAAAAATTATATCTATCATTATAAATATGTTTTATTTCTATAAAAACATTATAAAAAATATTTTAAATTTAGTTATTACTATTAATATTACTATGATTAATTTCTAGGCTATAATTATCTCATTTAAATAATTATTACTCTAAAATGAAGTTTCATAAAAACCTCAGTGTTGTGTGTAACGTACACTAAGTTGGTGTTTTCTGTAATATACACCATGTCCTGGTTTTGTGTAACATAAGTAGAGTCAATTTTCATTGGGAAATAAATTATTTAATTAGTGTTTTAATATATATGAATATATATATATCTACTTCCAGTGTCATGTGATATGAAAAATATAAAAAAGTAAAATAATTCAAAAAAATTTCAAAAAATCTCAGGGTGTTATAATGAAGATGTTGTTTTTCAATCATAACAATAATACACTAGATAAAAATATTTTGAATGAAATGTTAGTATTGAAGGAATTTTATATTTACACTGGACCATCAGATGCGGTACTTATATAATCATCAAAGTAATCCAGAAACTGATCATCTGATAAGTAGTGGTTGTGAAAGGGGAATCAGTGGTGAAGAATTTGGTTTATGAAGATTAGTATGTAGACTTTTTCAAGACCGATGAAAAATTATATGTTTTTGGGACTGATGAGAAATGGGATCAAAATTCAATAAACAATGTAGTCAACCATTTTATCAAGATGAATTGTCGGGTTTTTTTTCAATTTAGTAAAGAATAAAAGACGAACTATGATGTATTTTCAAATCGTTCAAGACTTATTAAAATATATGTGGTGTCGATAATTGAACTTAAAGTGACACCAATCCTTCAAAATAAGAAATATGTGGATAAATTATCTAAATACTGACACTAATTACTTGATCGTATGTAGGGTCATCATTCTGAGGAAAATAATAAATGGTGATTTTTCTTAAGCAATTGAAAATAGCTGAAAATGGAAGAAAAATGTCTATCAATGTGTTTTCCAAAGTATTTATGAAGCTATTGATGATGATATATCAAGAATTTATTTCTATTTTAGATGTTGTGACTATGTTTATGAAATAATTTTTTTCACAATTGGTCGTCATATTAAATAAGTGTTTAGTTATAATGTTTTAGAAAGTTGGTCAAGGAAATTTTAGTGACCACGTGTCTTCCTCATAATGATGAAATCAGAATAGAAATTCGAATCAAACTTAAGAATGCCTAGAAAGTCTGAAGCGAACTGAATTTGTGAGAATATTCGATAAGGTTTTATAAGTATTGAGAAGAGTTGATAGGAACTAATTTAGTCAATGATATGTCTGAAATGGGAATGAAATTACGATATAATGAAATTTGATTAATCTAGATAACATTTTAGATTCGTACCTAATCCATTTTCTTATGCCTAAAAAAAGTAATAAGTGAATGGTACATTATGATGGATTCTAATATTGTTCATGTATTATGTAAGAGATGGAATCTATGAAGTTCTTTTAAGAACTAATTTATATATAGGGAATTTTGTAGGAAGTTTTCCATATATAAAAAGAATAAGGTAGATCATATTAAGTTGTTTCTAGATCAGACGGAGTAATGAAACATGGATTTTAGGATTGAGATAGAACAAGTTTAGAATTGTTTCAATGGTATTTTGGAAGAGTTATATATATGTACTAAAAAATTAAATTGGGAAATTTAATTGCGTATCATTACAAGGTTTAGAGAAGTTCTTACCTTCTCTTGAGTAAGAATGTGAAGAATCTTTTTGAATGATTATATTAATAACAGGTGATAAAGAAGGATAATAAAATGTTTTGAAACATCTAGTGAAATGTTCTTAACTTGTTACCCAAAAATTTATAACATCATTTCATGATACTTAAGGAACATGCACTATTAAATTGAACATAGTGACATAAATATGTAAGGGAACATCTTACCTATCTTATCCACAAAAACTATTATTTTCTAGTTGATTTTGTTTTATTTGATTGTTTCCAAACCATATCAAGGATTTAGCTACTCTATTGAGCAATGAATCTTGAAAATTCATGTGTTCTTATGGATGTTTGACTTTTTTTATTTTTATAAAATCAAGAAATATTTTTCATTAGGTGAAGGTTCTTTGAAAAGTAATGAAACCTTATGAAAATGATATAAATGATTCCCTATACCCCTTCTCAGAGATACTTATATCCTGGCTAGGAGTTACACTTTATAGGTATTTCAGATCATTTTTTTCCTTTGATAGAGCTTTCCTAACAAAATATTCCTTTCAAGTATTCAAATGATGTTTCAAGAAATATTATATGGAAATATATTTCATACTACAACTTACAAGGTTGAATTTGGTAATGTAATATTGTTGTTTTGGAACTTGTTTAGGATATAAAGAGAAAGGTAAAGACTATTTAAACTCATATTAAAGCAACTCAAAGAAGAAAATGTGGTTATTATGATAACCAAAGGAAATATATAGAATTTCAAGTGGGATAACTTGTTTTCTTGAAATTATTTCTATTAAATGTTGTGATATGTTTTTTATGGAAAGGAATCTATCCCCCAGTTACATTAGACCTTTTTTAAATTTAGAATTAATTGGATTTGTGTCTTACCATTTGGAAGTGCAACTAAGTCTCTCTGAAGTACATTATGTGTTCATTGTATATTTTCTAAGGATGTATATGCCAAACCCAATGCGTGATCTCATCTATGATGAAATATAATTTAAACCCGGTATATCTTAAAATAAATATCATATCCAAATTCTTGACATTAGAGAGCATGTATTGAGGAATCCGACGACTCTACTCTTAAAGGTACATAGGATAAATGATAAAATATAATAAGTAACATGGGATCCTTAGGATGATAAGAAAGGAACCCCAGTCTTTAGAAGTTAATATTCAATAAAATATCATGATTTAAATTTTTTATGTGGTAAAAATGTAATATCCTGATGTTTTAAAATAATATTATGTTTGATAGCATATACAACATCCCACACTGATCATAAACAAATCATGAAATATAATTTTTATATAACTATTATAACCTAGATATAAATTTGGTGGTTAGGAATAATAATTTCCAAATTATGAAGTTAATGTTACAAAAAAATTATTTATTTATTAATGATTAAGAAATAAACACTATTTTTTTAAATCCATTCTTATTCACCAAAAATTATTTTTTATTTTTAAATGGTTTTTATTTATTTTTATGATAATTTAGTATAATAAATTTATTCAAATTTTATAAATTGGATTGTAAACAATTAACTTCATTTTTAAAATCATAATTTTAAAATTCACTTATAGTGAAATTTTTGGTTTCATCAAAAGTTTTTATTTATTGAATTGTGAAAAAATACCATCCATCCAAAATAAATATATTTTATTGAATGAAATGAAAAAGGAAAAAAATCAAGGAGGACTAATATAGTGTGGCCGAAGGGTGTCGTATTTAACAAGACAAACTCATATGGGGGGGGGAGGAATCTTGTGCTGGTAAATTTAATGTGAGGATTATCTAGGGAGTACTGTGAAGCAAGAAAGTCAGAAACATTGTTACCCTCTCTCCACATATGAGATAGATCCATGTGAATGTTGAAAAGACTAATTCACCTATAAAAAGAAGAAATGACAGACCAATGGATTTCAATAGCCTTCTTAATGGATCTGAACCGAATAAGGGAGTCAGTCTCAACATTATTCAGAATAGTACCATGAGACCAATATAAATACAAGCCTATAACCATAGCCAGACCTCTATAAATGATAGAATAATTGTATCCAAAGAAAGAACTAAAATTTAAAATTATAGAGCATGATATTTTCTTATTAACACTTACTCCCAGCATGTGCTTTGTTGGAGCATGACCCATCCACGTTAAGCTTGAGGCCATACTCCAGTGGAGACCAGTGCTCCTTGTTTCCAAGATTGGGAATGTTGGTGGCAGGAGGAATATATAAGAAACTAACCATGAAAATATACATATAAGGAAATAGATCTAAATGGTATAGAAGAGGAATAAGCTCATCTATGAGTACCTAGTATGAACCATCACTGCCCAATTCAAGTTGGAAAGCCCCTCATACCTTAACCTATTATGAGCGGACCAAATACTCTAACACTAAACCTCTAGAAGAATCTTCCTTGCCTTGTGCTCATGGGTTTTTCCCTCTTCCCCATGATTTTTGAATAAAAATACTTTTATACTAACAATTTTGTTTTCCTTTATCATAATGAATGTTAAAAATAGTAAAAAATCACCAATGTTGTAAAAGAGTAAATTAGGTTAACACAGGATAAAACAAAATGATAAGGACACCATAATCCATCTTAAATATTATTAGATGATTATCTTTTGACTAATATCTTTTTATAATCAATATTTGTTTATTTATATGACACTATTTTATAAATGTGACCTATATAACATTTTAAGCAATGAAAAAGACAAAATGTCACCCCTTTTTTTAAATATCTTTTATTTCCCCAGAAAGGGAAAAATGAAAGTTGGGAATGAATATTAATTGTTATTTTGATTATATTTCATTATTTTAATCTATTAAAAAATTTAGTATTGAATTAATTACCATCAATACTTAAGAAACACTAACACGTTATTTATTTTATTAAAATAATATAAAATAACATAAAATAAAATATTTTAAAATTATTAAAAATAATTTAATTTTAATTAATTATTATTTTCATCTATTTAATAAATAATTATAATAAATTTTGGGTTTGTTAAGGGTTTAGATCCAAATTCTACCATTCTTTAGATGTTTTTTAATTCAAATTAAATAAATAATTTCAAGATTGACATTAATGATATTTTATAATAAATAATGATTTTTAAAATGATTTAAAATTAATAAAAATATTATCATCATACAAGTAAATGAGATTTTGTTGATAATATAAACCATGTTCCCTTTTATGGTCTTTTTGACTTTTATTATAATTTTATTTACCCCTAAAATGAAAAAACATTAATACTACAGTAATTGAAAAAAAATATTAACAGATGTTAAAACAGAAATATAAGTGAAAAAATAATATCATAAACATATCCAATTTTTTAATTTGAAAGTATTTAGACCCATAAATATTTTATCTTATAATATTACCAATTTAGAGCCATTTTTAAATGAATTTTAATTTTTGGTAATTTAATATTTTATGAAATTCTAAGATTTCCCCTCAACTCCTATACAAAATGTCACCCCTCTTCTCTTTTCTTTACATGTTAAAAAAATTTGGTTTATCCAATACTTAACAAAATCATATCTTTAAATACCACCCCATTTCATATAATCATTTATTTATTTTAAAACCCACCTTGAAATAATTTTTTCTAAACATTAAGTCAATGTCTGAATAATAGGTATAGTTATTAATTAAACGTTTTCATTTTATTTATTTTTCTACCTCGTTCTAAATATTTTGAAATGACGATGATATAATAAAATAATTATATCACTTATATAGACATTTTATAATTTTAATTTCATTATAGTTACTCACTCCTTGTTCACTTATTATTTCATAGTTATTAACATAAATATCTCTTAATACAAAACGTGTATTGAAAATGCCAAGTGTCTTTAGAAGATAAGGTCTATAATACATCAAAGGAAACTAAAACATGAAATCCTTATTTTATTATGAATAGTGAGATCCTCAATCAATTCATGATCCTAAAACAGCATTGGATAACCTAGGGAATACAAGAATGAAATGGGTGAGCTAAAAATACTCCTATGATAATAATGATGATAATGAAACATAACATGGGAGTCAATGGAAGAACGCGATATTATAAAAGTGAAGGAACGTGAGTAATAAATGGGATAATAACATAAATATAATTGTATCATAATATCATTTCAACGTATTAATGTTGAAATGAAATAAAATATTAAATAATCATAGTCCAAGGTAAACTACCAAGACAATATTTCTTGGCTGACAGAGCCCCATAGTGGATTAGTTTTACTCCCTAATCCCATAAATGACGTCTCATGAGACTAAAACATTACCCAATAAATAATAGGGAAATATAATTCTTGTACCACACATCATATTCATATTATGTACATGAATATGTATTCCAAATAAGTAAATTCTTCATAAGGTATAAACATAATAATTACCCATGGAAATAAATGGGTTTCATAATCTTGTTTCATAATGTAGTCAAAACATATTTTTTAATTAAGGCATTTTAGAAATGGTCATAAGGAACGTATGAACCAATAAAATAAATTTAGAATGATCTTGCTATATATTTAAGAGTCATATAAATATAATTTATAATCATTTCATGTCAACAAAGATAGAGATAAATCAAATTAGAGAGAGTGTGTCCATAACCAGAAGAAAATACTGGTTTAGAGATATGTATTACCTTGAGTCTGATTCATCATGGGGGATATTTATATTAATGAATAATTAATTAATGTTAATTAAAATAATTATTAAAAAATCAGTCTTATTATTAAATTTATTTTAATAATCTCCATTTCATATTAAATTACGTAATCATTTATGACCATGACATACATTTTGATGAGGTTCGGCTCATATGTCCCAAAACACTTTGTTAGGTTGACTTTGGTGAAGTAAGATATTAATTAATCTTCAAAAGAATAATAATAATGAAATATATATTATTTTGACACATAAATTATAATATTAAAACCAATCATTAATGATATTTGTGAAAAAATATGTTACAATCATGGATATGATTGGTTATACGTACACATGAGTAATATTTCCATTTTTTAATGATCCCGATTGAAAGAGGATAAGTATTATTTTATATGGAAATATTTATAATAATATCATAAATATAATATTATTTCATTAAATACACTTACATTTATCATCCATGTGATGTAGTAATAAAATAAATGAATCATGTTTCTTTGTTTGGTGGCAGACCGTTGTACACATGAACGACTTTATCATTTTCAAATGATGGAAAGATAAGAAACTATAAAAGAGCAATTAATTTTATAGAATGGTTAATATGTCATTATTTTCATATATACAAATCAAATCCATCATTATGAATAGTAATTAGAGGTGATTATTGAAAAATAATTACATCATTTTGTGAGGTGGAAGTCCATCGTGAACACGAAAGATGGTTTGATTTCTTATTTGATGGAAGAGGAGATGAATAAATATTATAACATAAAAATAAAAAAAATTATATAGGAGATAATTGTGTAAGTATATTGTAATTTATGAGATATAATTTATTTTTGAAAATGAATAAGTATAAATATATAGCTCAGTGAAGAAAATTACCTCTTCTTAAAAGAACTGCCTTTGGATCTATTCTTAAGGACACAAAAGTTAGTCTTCAGAGAAGAAACATATATATATATATAATGTGGAAAAGTATGATGGGTAGAGATTTATTTAGGTTTTTTTATCCAAATGGATTGATTTGTCTGAATAATAGAGGAGAGAGGATTCCCTTTTATAAGGGATGAGGAGTGGAATTCTTTGTAAATACACACAACTATTCAATAATGGGAAGCCACTCTTATGCCATGTGCCTCTAAATTATAATAATAAATGAGTATATATGAAATTATTTAGATACGCACATCTCTTATTCATATGAAATATGTTTTAATTATTTTTTCATTTAACTCAAATATTATTAACTGTTTACCCTATTAATGTTTTACCCTGGTAAATATTATTATTATTATTTTTACAATTCATTATGAAAGAAATTGAGTTAAAACTATTATATAATATAGATTATTCTGATTGAAAATTTGGAATATATTTTATCAAATTAAATTCATATATGTTGTATAATATAATTTAAAATTAAACTCATAGATATGTCAAAAATAAGATTTTTCAAAAAAATCATTTTTAAGCATGAGATGATCTTATAAAAACTATATGAAAATAATATTTAAAGTAAATTAAATTAATATTTATAGACATAATATATATATATATATATACTTAATTTAAATAATTCCTCATTTGGGGTAATTTTAATTAGTTAAAAAGGAGAAACATTATTCAATTTAAAATAGTTTTCATAAAAATTTGATTTTAAGCCAAAAAATAATCTTATATTAAAATCTAGTAAAATGATTAATTAAATATAATTAATTTGTATAAATTTATAATAAGAATAATTATTTTTAAAAAAATAAATTAAAAATAATAGAGGAGCATTTAAATTAATTATTTTACGAAAAATAAACTACAGTTTTGCCATAAATTAATATTTTCACTATTTACTGAAAAATATCTATTTTACAAAAAATTACAAAATTTGCCCTTAAGTTAATATATATATTTTTATTTCAAAACAGATTTTAATTTTATAAAATGATATTTCTAAAAGTTACAAAAAATTAATTATAATATTTATTTATAAAAATCAATACAAATAATTTTTCCGAAAAATATATTTTTATGAAGAATTAATGTCTTTATTAAATTTTTTCCTTATATCCTATGAATTTTTATATTTATTAGAAAATTTATATCTATTTTTTAAATTATTTATTCATATTTATACCTAATAATTTAATTTTTATGTTTTAATGTTCATATATTAATAATCATGGTTGGTTTAGGTTCAGTGTTATGTGTCACATATGGTGTCGATTATAGTTTTCCCTGTTAAAAAATAAAGGTGTAACATTCCTACCACATTAAATAATTTCACCATTGAAATTTCATATTAAAAACTAATGTTAAAAAAAATTGAGGGTAATTTTTCTTCATTACCTTTTCTGGATCCAATGTTTCTTCCTCAAACACATAGTTTCACCACAACACATTGACCAAGTGAGTCGTATTGTTTTATAGAACTGTAACTCTATAAATTAAGATATTCACTAGCTAATATTCATAATAAGTTTATTTATTTAATAATACCACCTATGGATTTAGTAAATGTTAGGGGTATAGTATATACTTCCTTAATAGGTATACATGGAACACATCATAAACTTGGGACAGGTTAGGTGAGAGTACTAGTTGATAGGTCACCTCTCTGATATGATCAGGTATAGGAAATGGGGTGATGAATCTAGTACTAAGTTTACCCTTCTTCCTAAAACTCATGAGTTTCTTCAATGGTGATATATGTAGAAACACCTTATCTCTTTCCTCAAACTCTACTTCTCATCGATGATTTTATGCATATATTTTCTTTTGAAATTGCATCAAATTCATGTGATTCTGAATAGTATGAAATTTCTCTATAATCTCTTGGGAATGATTAGTTCCCATTAGCTTCCTCTTGCAAAATTTATCCTATAATTTTAGATCCTGACATTGCTTCACATACCTAGATTCATAAGGATCCATTTGTATGCTAGAATAGAAGTTATTTATATATGAAAAATCTACAAGGGGAATGTACTAATCCCAAAACCCTTGGAAATCCATTGAATAATATCTTAGAATATTTAATAGAGTTTGGATATTTTATTAGACTGACCATTATTCTGAGGGTGCTATGAAATTTTGAAACTGATTTTTGTATCCAACCCATATTGAATGATTATCCACATCCTTAAGGTAAACCTTGAATCTACATTAAATATAAATGAGGGTGGAACTCAATTTAATATTAACAGTTCTCTTATGTATATCCTAGATATCTAGTCAAGATAGAAATATTCCTTGATAAAAATGAACTCTTGGGTCTTTGTATGATGGTTGACTATAACCTAGATGGTGTTATTTAATTTAGGTGTTTTGGGGAGTCCTATGATGAAATATATGGTTATATTTTTACATTTACAAGTTAAAATTGGAAATTGATTCATCATATCCTTATTATTTAGTCTTTCATCCATTACGTTTTGACATACCAATAATCGGGATACAAATTTTGCAATCACTCTCTCCATGTTATCACTCTAGATGTTTTTCATTAAAACATTAAACTTATTATTACTTATCAGATGAATAGAGAATGATGTTATATGTGAATCATAATGAATCTCCCTCTTCAGATCTAGTTTTTATGGGTCACATATCCATGATCCAAACCTTATAGTATTATATTCATCAATGTTCAACAGAAGAATGTTTTTAACCTTTTCCATAACACCCTTCCATCTTCTTGGGCATCCTTGATCCTATGAAGAATGAATGGTTGCGAAATTATTTAAGAAAAATGGATGAATATAATTTTATGATTCCCATATCCATCCTTTATAAGTGTAATAATATTTAATCATCTTCAACATTCATCATTGATAAATTTTTTGGATCCATTCTACATAGCGTATCTTAAACATTGGTCGCTTTCACCAAATGGTAATGGACTAAGAAGTCATCATAATTGATCATATCTAACCATATTCTCCAGAATTTGTTAAGCACATTATATGTTAATCTATATTTCAGTATTTTATGATCTTTATATATTTCAAACTTCTCCCCATATAGATAATTTCACCATATCATCAAATCATGGTTTACTACAGTCAACCCCAGATCATGTGTTTGATAGGTCTATTCTTTAACATTCAACTTCCCTAGTGTGTAAGATATAACATTATCATTATATATTATTAAATATCCAAAAACCATCTTTAACCCATTTTTTATAACAAAAAAAAGTTAAGCACTTGATGGAAGAGTTAGTACTGCCGTAGTCATAAGACACTTTTTCAACTCCTTGATACTCTCTTCATATTCACTAGTCAAAAAAAACATCACTCCCTTCTGAATTGTCTTATTTAGTGGGTTTGAAAATCATGATAATTTCCCCAAAAATCATCATTAATAACCAAATAGTCTGATTAATTTATGAATTCTAATTTCAGATGTTGGTCTGGGCACTCCTAAATGGCCTTTTTCTTAGAAGGGTCAACAAATATCCCTTTAATGGTGATAATATTACATAATAATGACACATCATATAAAAATCACATTTTCAATACTTTTCATATTTATTATCCTTTATCAGTGAATTTATAATAGTATTCAAATACTCCTCAGGATCCTCCATTATTTTAGGGTAAATTATAATATCATCAAAAAAGACTACCACAAATTTGATGAGGTAATTTCTAAAGCTTCAATTCATTAAGTACAAATATATTTTTGGGGAAATATTGAGTCTTAAAGGAGCCATTGTGAACACATAATGCCCAAAATTTGTAGGAAAAGAAGTTTTGGGAGTATCTTCCTTCTTCTCCCTTAATTGGTTGTATCCAGACAAAATGTCTGAGTTAGATAAATATTCAGCCCCATGTAGTTGAAAAAACAATTTTTCTATCTGTAGAAGGGGATATTTTTTCATTATCTGGATTTTTTAAGCACATGATAATAATTGGATAGGATCATTAACCCATATTTACTCTTGAATAATATTATCGGTGTATCCCATGCTGAATAACATGGGATTATAAAACATTAATCTAGATTCTTCTATAGTTTCTTCTTTAGTTCCTCATGTTCAATAATGTAAATTAACTAAGGAGTCTGAAATATAGGCAAGGATCTATGAATAATCATGATATAAAATTAATCCTCTAATCTTGGACGAAGACCATAAAATTCTTCAAGGAACACATTGGTATAAACCCACATAATGGGAATGTCTTCATACATGATCTTTTCATTATTCTTAATCATTTGATTATGTTACACATTCTCAGAAGGAAAAAATATCCATGCTTCAGATAATTATACCAAATAAGATTCATTATCCTCCTTTAAATTGTATATAATTGGAGGGAAATTCATGAGTTAGGGGTTGATTTTCCTCTCTCATAATTTTACGTTTTCCCTATATGAAAAAGTATATCCATTCCCAGGATTGTATCAAACTGTGCTAAAGGAATTTTAACAATGTTTGAAGGGAATTTCATCCCAAAAATATGGATAAGTGAAGAGTTATATGATTGGAATGAAAAAATTAACCAACTATCTATCCTCATTAATAACTCCTGTTACCATGGTGTTGGGTATATAAGTGTTTTGATGGCACTTATAGGAGTTTGATCTCATTATCCTGAGTATAGCCAATGAGATGAGAATGGAATGAATGGTAGAAATGAATTCCCACTAGGATTTCATATTTTTGTGGGAATAAATATTTTTTTTTTGGATGAAATGTGTAATTTTTTTAAAATTTTGGAATTTTTTTTGAAATGGGAGATTTTGAAATGAGAATGGGTGTGTATTTTGAAAATAGGTTGAATTTCAAAACATGATGGAATTTATAAAAATGACTAAACATAGAAAAATGGGATTTTTTTGGAAAACGAGTCTGTTATAGGTGAAATTTGATATAATTTGATATTTTAAGACTTCATTTTCATGGAAGTGAGAGTTATGGTGCTTCTATTATGTTGACATAAATGGAACTAGGTAAGCGTTTTAGTGACCAGCGAGAGGAAGCTATTAAAAATATTGTTACACCTGAGCCCCAGGTGAACCATTAGTAAGTTTGAATCATTGTCAAAGCATTACAAGATGTGGAACTTGGGAATAGGATGGATGAGCTGAAGAATTTGGATCACTTGGTTCAGGTTTAGAATCATAATCCACCCATATTTTGGGGTAATTTAGAATAAGAAAGGGTGGAAGTGTGGTTGAATAGGATGAATAAAATATTTCATTTCCTAAGCACATCAACAAAGTGGAAATTAATGTTAACACTATATATTTTGGATGATATTTCACATAAAGGGTGGGAGTTGGTGGTCCAAGAAGGAGTGTACCATGTTATGACATTGGTGGGTTTTAAGGAATGGTTTAACAAACAATTATACCCTCCCCCCACATTCAAGATTCATCGAATGATTTATTTATTTAGATTGAAGTAATAGAACCTCTTGGTGATGGAGTATATAGCTAAATTCATGAATCTAACCTAGATTTCACTCGAGGTGTTGAATAGTGAATCGTTGAAGGCGTGTATCTTTGAATCAAGGTTGATGCAGGAAATCAATTTAAAGATTTTGGTTCTCTATATAATATATTATACTGAAATAGTCAATTGAGGAATGGTGGGTGAAAGGGATATCTTGGGGGGATATGGGTGGGAGGTATAGTGATACCCATGGGAAATGGTGGGACCTCTAAAGCATGGAGAATGTAGAAGATGGACAATTTTTAATAGGGTGGGAGTATGAATAAGAATCAAACTAAAGGATTGGTGAATCTTCCTATGAATCAACAGGATGATCCAAGATTTTTCTAGTGCGGTTCTACTAGTAACATGATGTAGGATTGTATGGAATAATGTTAAGCATGTAATAAAAAAGAATTCGTGTAATATTTAGCATTATTGTCTCAATTATCTGAGGTCAAGTGTTTGTGACACTCCTCAAGTTTCATTTGATATGGTATTATCTCATTATTTAATTTCATCACATGCTGTTTAATTGTTGAGTTTAAATGTTGAAATGATGCCTTCAATTTTGAAACATCAAACTCATCTGTGTCAAGAGAGTGTATGTAACAACCCGAGATTTTATGAGAATTGTTCTTTTGAATTTCTTTGATGTATTTTTTTTACGCTACACCAAGATTATCTTTCTCTATATGGAACACCTTATTAGCTTGCAGTATACGCAACACTATTCTTGGCTCGTGTTACACACAATTTCAAGTTCATTTGGTAGAAACTATTCTACGCAACATTATGTATAGATTTTGTTTAATGTATAAATGAAATAAGTTTTGATTATGTTATACGCAACACCAAACAGAGCTTTCACTAGACGTAGCCCTGACTTGGCTTGCATTACACGTAATAAAGACCTTCCTTGATTGCTTGTGTAGTACGCAATACTGATTTTCACTAAACGAGATATTATTATAATATTATTATGAACTAGCCATTATGAATAGTAATACCCACTTTTTGAAAATTTATAAATTTTATCTTTCAAAATGGACTTCAGTTTTGGATTTGGAATATCAAAATTATCCTAGGGTGAATTTTTGGTATTTTTCTGAAAACATTCAATTTTTGATGAATAGTGGAAACACTATGATACTATTTAAAAACCAAATTTTTATTTAAATAATTATATATTCTATTTAAATTTATTTTAGGTCAAAATTTATACATAATACAAATATATGTTCAATGTAATTCATTGGAGTCATTTTATAATAATTTTTTATATATAAAAATTTTATTGAAATTTTCACCGTCTTTTACCCACCTCCTAGGAAAATTTGCAAATTCACATAAAACATAATTTTACTGCTTCTGTAAGTGGAATTTTAAAAATCTGAGAGACACGGTTAATATCAAGGACTAAAATGTGGTTCAATGAGATGAAAACAATTTCTAGTGAATAGTAACTTTTTACTTTTATTTACTACGATTAAAAGTAAATAGGGATATTAGGGGTAAAAATGATATTATTATTACCCTAACACATGTCTTAATTCTATTGGATAAGTGTAATTCGACCAAAAACAACTTTAGGATTAAAATATGGCCACATTTATTAGATTATGACAATTATTATTAATTTATTTAAAAAATGTTAAAATAGTTAAAATCAAAGTTTAATAACTAAATCATTTTTAATATAGGGTTATACACAAGATAAATTCGACATTAAATATTCATTAGAAAACTAAAAATATTTCCTACATAATGGTATTTTATTTATATTATTTAAACATTAAATAATTTAATTTATTTATTACACAATGATGATGCAGTAATTACCTTATTAATGAAATATGAACATAATTGATGTTATAAATACCCAAATAAATGTAATTTTAGACTTTTTATGAATTCCACAAATTTTTATGTTAATATGACATGTTATTATTGATTTAATTAACTTTTTTCGAACTAATTATGCTGTTATGATTTTAAAAAAATCAATTATCAAATAGTGTCAAAATTGACATAAAATAGTTTTTAAAACAAATATTATATCATTAATTGTTATTTTATTCCTAAAAATCTAATTTCAGCCAAATGACTTAGATAAGGATATATATATATTAATAATGAACCACTCAGGGTTTGTTTTCAATGTTATTGTAAGTTTATTAACCATATAGTGTAAGAAAACAAGAAGACATGGTAAAAGTTAAATTATTTAACATAGATTTAAATCTAAATGATAAGGTTAGAATTGTATCCTAAACTTTTCTAAAATCTATTGATTGAGAGGATTTAGTCCCATCCCCAGTTTAGATTCGAAATAAATCAATTTAGAGCTATTATAAACCGAATGTGACTTTATTATAAAATAATATTTTATGTTTTTTCAAAGGTGTCGCTCTCCTCCCTTATAAAAAGGGCACCCCTTCCCTCTTCCCTTCACACCCTTTTGTGCATTTAAGCTCAGAAAAACCCTGCCCATTTATCTTCTCCACTTCCCTAGAAACATTCTGGAGGTTTTTTTTCTCAAAAGACCAACTCTACTTCCATAAGAGGAAGGATTAAATGAGGTGCGTCGAAGAAGAGGTAATCTCTTCTTCTGATTCTCTCTAGTTTCTTTCTTCTTCAACTTCTTCTTATTTAGTTGTATCATTATAAAGTAATAACATAAGTATTACTTATATACTGATATGTCATTATAAATATTAAACAAACCTTTTTCACCCTCTATCCATCCTACTGAAAACGAAATCACCGCGCGTGCGTACGTACGGAATATCGTCTCCATGCTGCGGTGTAATCTGTTTTCGACCAACACCTTACTTGGATGGGTATAATGGTGTACATAGATAACTATATTTTATTATGGTAATGTGATATTGATTTTGATATATTATACATACACTTCAATACAACTCCATGATCAGGGGAATTGTATCATCCCCTGTGCGTACGTACGGACTACCGTCTCCACGACGCGATGAGATTCTTTCTCTATGTTAACCATTCATGAATGATTATAAAGTATATATAATAAGTAATCATTAAATATATGACATAATAAAACTGGATTTGTGTATATATATATGTATGTCATCTACTTAATTCGATTCAATTCAATAAGGAAACGAAAACAGCCTGCATGCGTACGTACGGCCTACCGTCTCCACGAACGGTGTATTTCATTCCATTTATCGATCTATCATATATATGTGTACATATATTATATATAAATCATGTTTTACATTATGGAATTAAGTAAATCCAGATATAAGTAATAATATCAAGAACAACAAGTCGAAACACGTATGATAAATGAAACGATTTTACCCAAAACGATGCTTTAACATGGAATTTACAAAAGAACGTGTAATATAAAGTCATAAGTGAACCATTTATGAGATCATAACAATGAATATGATTCTATAATAAGTCAATGACATTATTTAAATCATTATATAGGAGTTTCAGATATGTACAAAGCATATCGGGCCTAAGGTAAGGGATAATTATTCAAATCTCATTCTTATCCAAGATTGTTTATTCGTAAGTATTTACTGGGGTTATATTTATCATCCATGTCCATGTTTTCTAAAAATTCTTTCATAAAATGTTTAGTATTCATCCATGTATGTTTAAATTCATTTTTACCCTTTTATGACTTTTTCCAAAAGGTTTGGAAGGAATCTTTCTTTTGTTTACCATACGAGGTACTTTTTTACTTTTCCAGCCAAAATACGAGAAGAATATTTTTTTTTACTTATAAGGAATGGACAGATTTTTACGGTTTCATAACTACTTATTTTCAGGAATCTTACTCCACAATATTTCATGAAAAAATTCAACAAAATACTTTTATTTTAAAATTGAATGGCATTTTGTGAAAAAATATGATTTTCAAGAAGAAAGGATATTTTCCTCAAAAATTCATTTCAAGTGCTTTATCGAAACCATTTTCCATCTAAGATGACATTATTTCATATGTGCATGTTTCAAGTATAATGTCTCTATGATTTATATGGTTTCACTTTTCTTATAAGGAAATGATATCCATTTGTTTTATATGGATTATGTTATGATGGAATGATGTTTATGAGACCCAATTTATTCTTTGTGTTATGATGAAGGATTTATGATTGTTTTGTGGAACACGTAAGAATTATTTCAATATGAGATGGGTGAGACCTATATCTCTCATTAATGCATTGGGTAAAGATTTATATCTCATTAGATAGACATGGCTGGAATGGTAAGTTAATCTGGTTCAGTGTTACAAGACTAGAATGAGGAGTAAACTCGATTCAGAATGGGACTTTGTCCACTAAGATGGTCTTGGCAGCAATGGCTTGGCTACTATAGAAATGATAACATGTGATTAATGGATGACACAATTATATGTTTTATTACCATTCTATTTTATCATGACTAATGTTCCTTTATGATCTATGCCTTGTGTACTTCCAAGATTTATGTCGTTGCTCATGATTTTGATGTTTAGATTTTATGTTCATGTTTTTGCATTCAAATGTTTAATGATTGTATTATGTTCTCTATGTTTACCCTTACTGAGAATTGGAGCTCACCATTTTTATGTTTTCCTTTCCCTAGGATATAAAGAAAGTTTTTTGGTATGGAAATAAAAAGTGGAATGTTGTTATGGGAGATGTTGAAGATCTTTCAACATGATTAGAAGATTATATTCCAAGTTTTCAAAGACACTAAACTATTATGGTCCTTTGGTGTCTATTTGTATTATGTATTAAGTATTCTACAAAAGTAATGTATTGTCCATTTACGTCAAGATTTGAGTCTCTACAGTTGGTATCAGAGGAAAGGTTTAGTTAACCTTTGGAAACTAGGATGCGAAAAATTTAGTGAAATCCCTAGATTTATTTCTAAGGTATGACTAGGGATGTCCCTAAGGTTTAGTATAACTATGGTTACAGTCCTAGATTTATGTTGACGATCATGAATAACCAAGGGTGAACCTAAGGTTTCATGGATTAAAGAATGTGTGATAAGTTAGACATCCCATAAGTGACTTTTAATGATTATGTGGTTCCTCGTTATTTTAACTATTTCTTACACTATGGTTTCTGGTTTTAGTCAATGGAGTGAATGAGAAGGAATTAAGTCAACGTTAATTCCAATGGAAAAATTGGTGACTGTGATTAACAGAATTGTGTAATACTTTGATAGAAAGATATTGTGATTATGCCAAATCAATCATCACGATATATGATTAACAAGGTGAACTTTGGTGGTATTCCTAAGTCATCAAATAAGAGGAAGATGTAATTTTATGGATGTTCGCATGCTGAGGAGCATAGAGAAAGGAAGATTGATATTTATAAAGAAGGGAATAAGAACCTTGAGGAATACCTAAAATAGAGGGGAAGATGTTATCTTTGTGGAGAAAAGGGTTATAGAGTGACACACTGTTATAGAGTTCAATGTCTTATTTGTGGAGAACATGGGAATTACCCAACTCAATGCTCTGACCTAAGAGGTTACTTCTAAATCAAGGAAGGAATTATTACATGACAATCATTGAAGAGGATAGATTGAAGTGTTTTTTATTGGTATTCAAGAATAATGTTTTTGAGGTACTTTTATGGTATATTGGAATATTTTTGTATTAGTCTATTATGGTTTTCAATAATTTTATGGTACCGGTAACCATGAAAAGTGATTCAAATATTCTAGAAAGCAGATGATATACGCATAATGAAGGGATAAAGTGAAAATGAAATGTTTTACAGTATTCATGATCTCATGACTGATATACGGAAAAAGTTATATCATGGAATGAGTATATAGAATTTTTGATTTTTGTATGTGGAAAGAGTTAACTTTTGACAGCATTCAGGTTTTCACTAAGATTCAATGGGTATTCATTGTTTTTCAAGAGAATATACGATTAAGGCCTTTGAATGTTTGGAATGTGACCAACAAGACATATCTTATGATATATGGGGATCAACAATGGTATTAACACGCTTGTTATATGAACTCTCTGGTAATTGTTTTCACTATAATATGAGATTGGAGAGAAGTATTTTGGATACGCCAAAAGATTAGAATGGATTATGTTGGACATAAGTTAGTATTGTTTAGGGATAGAACTTTTTCGATATTATTGATTGAAAGTTATAATAATGTCATTTTATAAAAATAAGAACCCGCAGAATTGGAAACAACGCGTCGCGTCGGACAAGGCTGTGGGAATCGAACCCACAACTGAAGTAAGACATGCCTTTATCGCCTACCACTTGCCTACAAGAAGTCCCTGGTTAGAGAAACTAGTTTTATTATATTAAGAAGTATAATATATGAAGTATAAGTCTATTTTAAGAAACAAATATGATTAATCTCACTATATATGGACTTATGTATATTTGATAACTTTTGTTATCCTTTTGTTTGAGACAGATGGAATGACCCATCATTCTACCAACTGATCTACTAACACTTCGTGACTGAAAAATTCAACTTAATTTCTTTAAGAGATGAAGTGTAAATTGTCCATAGAACGACCAACAGTGAGATTGTACCAAAATCAAGTAATTATTTATTCTAATTCAAAATTTTCAACATTAGGGAAATGATTTTGAAAACAAAAAATGTTATCCTAGTGCCCTTATATCCAATGAATCAGATAGTACCTTAGATAATCACAAATTTATGGCTTTGTGATTGTTGGATTTTTCATAGCCATGTTATCTACCCCTATCCATCAGAACATTATGGTTAGATTTCTCTTCCATATCCATATTTTCACCTATATTCTCCTATGTGGAAACCCAGTGATTAGTTAATTTGGGTAACCGTTATGTTTCATACTTTAGTTTTTCAAGATAATTTTTGGTATTCCTTTTGATGATGTGGGTTTCTATTAAAGAAAATTTCAAGTAGAAAACCATTTATAACCCCGAAGAATTTTGAGGGCGAAATTCATTTTAAGGGGGAAGAATGTAACAACCCGAGATTTTATGAGAATTATTCTTTTTAATTTCTTTGATATCTTTTGTTTTACGCTACACCAAAATTATCTTGCGTTATACGTAACATCGTTTTAGCTTGCAGTATATGAAACACTATTCTTGGCTCGTGTTACACACAATTTCAAGTTAGTTTGGTAGAAACTTTTCTATGAAACATTATGTATAGATTTTGTTTAATGTATAAATGCAATAAGTTTTTATTATGTTATACGCAACACCAAACAGAGCTTTCACTACATGCAACCCTGACTTGGCTTGCATTACACGCAATAAAGACCTTCCTCGATAGCGTGTGTAGTACGCAATACCGAGTTTCACTAAATGAGATATTATTATAATATTATTATGAACTAGCTGTTATGAATAGTAATACCCACTTTTTGAAATTTTATACATTTTATCATTCAAAATGGACTTCATTTTTGAATTCAGAATATCGAAATTAGCCAGGGGTGAATTTTTGGTATTTTTTCTGAAAACTTTCAATTTCTGATGAATAGTTAAAACACTGGGTTACTATTTAAAAACCGACTTTTTATTTAAATAATTATTTATTTTATTTAAATTTATATTAGGTCAAAATTGATACATAATACCTATATAAGTTCAATGTAATTCATTGGAGTCATTTGATAATAATTATATATATAAAAAAAATTCATTGAACTTTTCACCGTCTTTTACCCACCTCCTAGGAGAATTTGCAAATTCACATAAAACGTAATTTTACCACTTCTGTGAGTGGAATTTCGAAAATCCGAGAGACACTGTTAATATCAAGGACTAAAATGTGGTTCAATGAGATGAAAATAATTTTTGGTGAATAGTAACTTTTTACTTTTATTTACCATGGTTAAAAGTAAATATTGTAATTAAGGGTAAAAATGATATTATTATTACCCTAACACATGTCCTAATTCTATTGGATAAGCGTAATTCGATCAAAAACAGCCTTAGGAATAAAATATGACCACATGGATTAGATTAGGACATTTATTATTAATTTATTTAAAGAAGGGTTAAAATAGTTAAAATCAAAGTTTAATAACTAAATCATTTTTAATATAGGATTATACAGAAGATAAATTCGACTATAAATATTCATTAGAAAGTTAAAATGATTTCCTACATAATGGTATTTTATTTATAATTTTTAGACATTAAATATTTTAATTTATTTATTACACAATGATGACGTAGTAATTACCTTATTAATGAAATATTAACATAATTGATGTTATAAATACCCAAATAAATGTGATTTTTTACTTTTTTATGAATTAAAATAATTTTCTAGGATAATATGACATGTTAGTATTTATTTAATTATCGTTTTTTGAACTAATCATGCTGTTATGATTTTAAAAAAAAAATCAATTGCCAAATAGTGTCAAAATTGACATAAAATAGTTTTTAAAATAAATATCATATTATTAATTGTTATTTTATTCCTAATAATATATGGTTCGGCCAAATTACTTAGATAATGATATATATATTAATAATGAACCACTTGGGGTTCGTTCGGCTTTTTATTGTATGTTTATTAACTATATAGTGTTAGAAAACAAGAAGACATGGTAAAAGTTAAATTATTCATCTTAGAGTTAAATCTAAATGATAAGTTAAAAATTGTAACCAAAAATTGTCTAAAATATAATGATTGAGAGGATTTAGACCCCTCCCCACTTTAGTTTCGAAATAAATCAATTTTGAGCTATTATAAACCTAATATGAATTTATTATATAATAATAATTTACGTTTTTCCAAAGGTGCACCTCTCCTCCCTTACAAAAAGGGCACCCCTTCCCTCTTCTCTTCACACCCTTTTGAGCCTTGAAGCTCGGACAAAACCTGCCCATTTCCCATATCCACTTCCCTAGAATCGTTCTGGAGGTTTTGGTCTTCTCAAAATACAAACTCTACTTCCATAAGAGGAAGGCTTAAAGGAGGTGCGTCGAAGAAGAGGTAATCTCTTCTTCTGATTCTCTCGAGTTTCATTCTTCTTCAACTTCTTCTTATTTATTTGTCTCATTATAAAGTAATAACATCGGTATTACTTATATACTTATATGTTATTATAAATATGAAACAACAATATTTCACCTTCTATCCATCCTACAAAAAACGAAATCACCGCGCGTGCGTACGTACGGAATACTATCTCCACGCTGTGGTGTAATCTGTTTTCGACTGCCACCTTACTTGGATGGGTATAATGGTGTAAATAGATAACTATATATGATTATGGAAATTTTATATTGATTCTTAAATATTATACATACACTTCAATACAACTCCACGATCATGGGAATGGTTTCATCGCTCGTGCGTACGTACGGACTACCGTCTCCACGACACGATGAGATTCATTCTCCATGTTAACCATTCATGAATTATAATAAATTCTATATAATAAGTAATCATGAAATATATGACATAATTATACTAGATTTATTTGTATGTATGTATTTCATCTACTTAATTCTGTTCAATTCAATAAGGAAATGAAAACAGCGTTCATGCGTACGTACGACCTACCGTCTCCATGAATAGTGTATTTCATTCCATTTATCAATCTATCATATATATATGTATATATATTATATATAAATCATTTTTTACATTTTGGAATTAAGTAAATCCTGATATAAGTAATAATATCAAGAACAAAAAGTCGAAACACGTACGATAAATGAAACGATTTTACCCAAAATGCTGCTTTAACATGGAATTAAAAAAGAACAGTTAATATAAAGTCATATGTGAACCATTTATTACATAATAACAATGAAAATGATTCTGTAATAATTCAATGAAATTATTTAAATCATTATACATGAGGTTTGGATACGTACGAAGCATATTGGGCCTGAGGTAAGGGATAATTATTCCAATCTCATTCTTATCCGAGATTATTTATTCGTAAGTATTTACTGGGGTTATGATTATCATCCATGTCCATGTTTTCTAAAAATGATTTCATAAAATTATTAGTATTCTTCCATGTATGTTTAAATTCATTTTTACCCTTTTATGACTTTTTCCACAAGGTTTGGAAGGAATCATTCTTTTGTTTACCATACGAGATACTTGTTGACTTTTCCGGCCAAAATACGAGAAGAATGTTTTTTTTCTTATACGACATGAACGGATTTTTATGGTTTCATAAAGACCTATTTTCTTGTAGCTTACTCCAAAATATTTCATGACTATTTTCAACAAAATACTTTTATTTTAAAATTGAATGGCATTTTGTGAAAAAAAATGATTTTCAAGAAGAAATGATATTTTCCTCAAGAATTCATTTCAAGTGTTTTATCAAAACCATTTTCCATCTAAGATGAAATTATTTCATATGTTTATGTTTCAAGTATAATGTCTCTATGATTTATATGGTTTCACTTTTCTTGTGATGAAATGTTATCCATTTGTTTTATATGGATTATGCTATAATGGAATGATGTTTATGAGACCCAATTAATTATTTGGGTTATGATGAATGATTTATGATTGTTTTGTGGAACACGTAAGAATTATTTCAATTTGAGATGGGTGGGACCTATTTATTCCAACAATTCATTGGGTAAAGATTTATATCTCATGATATAGACATGGCTGGAACGGTAAGTTAATCTGGTTCATTGTTATAGGACTGGAATGAGGAGTGAACTCGATTCAGAATGGGACATAGTCCACTAAGATGGTCTTGACAGCAATGCCATGGCTACTATGGAAATCATAACATGTGCTTAATGGATTCCATAATTACAAGTTTTATTACCATGCTAGTTTATCATGACTAATGTTCCTTTATGATCTATTCCTTGTGTAATTCCAAGATTTATGTCATTGCTCATGATTTTAATGTTTAGATTTTATGTTCAAGTTTTTGTAATCAAATGTTTATGGATTGTTTTATGTTCTCTATGTTTGCCCTTACTGAGCATTTGAGCTCACCATTTTTATGTTTTCCTTTCCCCAGGATATAAAGAAAGTTTTTAGGTATAGAAACAAAAAGGGGAAGATTGTTATGGGAGATGTTGAAGATCGTTCAACATGATTAGAGATTTATATTTCAAGATTCCAAAGACAATAAACTATTACGGTATGGATTAGTTAATGATATTTATGGCCGGTATTGACTATTAAGCATGAATGGTTACTTTCATAATTGATGATGGCATTGAGAATATAATTAGTGGAGAGAAGAAGGTAATGTTTGGTATAACGGGAATGTTGGCCCCAGAAGTTGCGATGATCTCAATTAAGTTGGTAGCATTGTCTTTGGCATTGGTGGAAGAGGTTGGTGGAAGCAGTTTTCCAGAAGTTATTGACCAGTTTTTAGATGAATGTCTTGATGAATTATTAGGGTTTCCTCTACTAATATAAGTGATGTTTATGATTAATATCTTTCTAGGAACCAGCCCTATCTCACTTCTATATCATCTGATGGAACCTCTAGAATTGAAGGAATTGAATGTATTGATGGAAGAGTAAGAAAAAAAGGGTTTATCTAGCCTAGCACATCTTTGCGGGCTTTACTGATCTTGTTCATTAACAAGGTGTATGGAACCCTTCATCTCTGTGTTTATTATCATAAAATTAACAATGTTTTGATAAATTATTGATATCCACTCCCACACATTTATAATCAATCTGATCAGTTGAGGGGAGCTCGTTGGTTCTCCAAAATAGACTTGTAATCAAGATATCATCAGTTGCAGGTGTGGAAGGAGGATATTCCAAAAATAGCTTTTAGAAGTAGATATGGCCATTATGAGTATGTGGTTATGTCCTTCGATCTTATGAATTCACCAGAATTATTCATTGTACTGATGAACCAGATATTTCATACATATTTGGATCCTTTTATTGTTTTTTTTATTGATGATATATTGGTGTATTCCTGAACAAGGATAGAGCATGATCAACACATGTAAATAGTATTAGATATATTGATAGATCATCGGTTTAATTCAAAAATTATCCATGTGAGATTTTTGGATACAAGAGGTTCATTTCCTTGGTCATGTTATTTTTGAGAAAAGGTGTTTTAGTGGATCCGAAAAGTATAGTGGTGGTTATCTCTTGGAATCCTCTAAATATTTTTTTTGAGATGCGAAGATTCCTTGATTAATATGGGTACTAATTATTATTTTTCCATGACTTCTGACAATTATACTCACTATAAAAGATTTGAAAAAGTATAATTTTCCATTACAATGGAATGAGTAGTGTCAGAAGTATTTTGAAGAGTTTAAGATTCTCCTTTTATCAGAACCGATCGTGGTTTTCCCAAAACCAGCAAAAGGGTATGTTGTGTATTCTGATGCATCGAGATCAGGGTTGGGGTTTTTTCTCATTCAAGGGGATAATTTTGTTGGGTATGGCTCATGAAATTTGAGTTTTCATGAGGCGAACAACCCAAAAAATGATTTGTAATTGGTTGTGGTGGTGTCTTCTTTGAAAAAATTGAACGACTATTTCTTTGGTGATAAATTCACAGTAATTACTAATCATCAGAGTTTGAATAATATTTTCTCCTAGAGAGATTTCAATATTTGGGAAAAGTCTATGGATGGGGTATCTTTAGATGTTTGAATTTGATGTGATGTGCACACCAGGTAAAGGTAATTTGATGTAAAATTCATTAAGTATAAAGATATATGCTTAGGTTGTGAAAAATGCATCAAATTAGTGGTAGTTGATGTCAGTTGTAGATGAAAAGTTATTGGAATGTGAATAATGGTTTAATGTAGTGGTTTGTTCTATTTTCTTTGGTTCTTGATTTAGCTGGATTGGTTAAAGAGGCAAAAATTCCCTACTTATAATGTGTAGCTATGAGGTTGAAACTCAATGGTGGGGAGACCAATGAGGGATAGAAAAATGATGGGAGTTTAGTTTGGTTATTTCAGCATTATATGTTTGTACCGGTATCTTTTCAAGAGATACTTCTCATTGTGTATCATCATTCTAGATGGGTTTTCCGTCCTAGAATTCAAAAAATGTATAGGGTGTTGAATGCTAATTTTTTGTGTGATGGTATGTATAGGAAAGTGGATGAGTTTGTTTCAAGATTCTTGAATTGTTAGTAATTCAAGGAATAACATCAAAAACCTTTAAGGATATTGCATTATTTACTAATCATTATGTGGAAGTGGGAATAGATTAAGATGGATTTTATTATAGATCTCACAAGAATATTAAGGAAACATGTTGTCATATGGGTGATTTTTGTATTGGCTCACAAAGTCATCTCATTTCATCCCTATTCCGGAAGCTCATATGGTGGAGGATCATTTACAAATCTATGTCCATGAGGTGGTAAACAGGCATGGTGTCCTAGTATCAATTTTATCAAATTGAGATATGAGGTTCATGTCTCATTTTTGGAAATACTTCTAGCAATACCTTGAGACTGAGTTGACAATGAGTATGACATATTATACCCAGATGAATGGGAATTCCTATATGACTATATAGATATTGGAATACATATTGAAGGATTGTGTCAGGGATGTTTGTGTCTCTTGGGATGAGCACTTAATGTTGGTGGAGTTCTAGTATTAGAACAGTTATCAAGACTCAATACATATGGATCATTTTGAAGCATTGTTTGGGCTTCCATTTTGTTCTCCACTATGATGGGTGGAAGTAGGTGAGACTTCAATAGTTGGGCCAAGCCTGGTCCAACAAAATAAGGAGAAGATAAAGTTGATTGGGAAGAGACTAGAGATAGCTTAGAGTTGTTATAAATCATATGTGTATTATCATTGATGGTCTTCTCGGATCATGGTGACAGATCATGTTTTCTTGAGAATATCTCCTAGTATTGAACATCATCATTTTGGAATTTTTCAAAAGTTATTTATGAGATAATTTGAGACTTTTGAGATACATGAGTTGTTTATAGAGGTGGAATATTGTTTGTCTTTTCCACCATGGTTCAGTGTGGTGCACAATGTCTTTCATGTTTTTTCGTTGAAGAAGTATCAGCCTGATCCTGACCATGTAATTTAAAGTGATCCTGTTGAGCTAGAGTGGCATGCTTCTTTGGTGTAGGTGTCAGTGTGGATTTTGGACAGAAAATAGAATGTCTTAAGTTGTAAAATAATTGGTATATTTTTGTTTTTGTGGTAATACAGTCAGATTTAGGAGCTGTTTTGGTTATGGGAGGAAGAGATCACTGAGTAATGTCCTGTGTATTTTCAAGAAAGGGATTTCTTTTAATGTTCCATGGATGGGAAGTCCAATGGTTGTGAGAATTTAGCACCCCCATTTTGAGGTGTGTAACCCCTAGGTTACTATTTTTTATGTATAAAAAGTTTGTAGGTAATGTTTGGGACTGTTTGGAATGTTTTTTCAGAATATTTTTGGGATTTTCTATTGGTGCATGGTTTGAGCACGATTGGTGAAAACCATGCAGAATATCCAAGGAACCATGAAACTTTAGACATTGGGCTTCTTCATGGTTGGTGTACATTTTTTCTAACCCTTTGGTCCCTCAGTGTGAGGCACCCTCTTGAGATAGTAGCAGGTTCATATTAGAGCACAGTTTTCCTAACTATGCAGCTGAACTATGCACTACATAGAAAGTGGTTTTTTTAAAAATGGGGCTCGGATGATATTTTCCCAAAAATTATCATTTCTTCTCCCATTTTAACCAAACTTGGTCTTCCTTTTTCTGAAGGATTAGGGTGGCTCTCCCATTAATTTTGGAAGAAATTTGAAGGGTTTTCAAGGTTCTTTAAAGGTTATTATCCCTTGATAAGTATCTCTCCTTAAGATGTTTCATGATTTTTCTTAGATATATTCTCCTCTCTCCCTCTATTTCCCATATCTACATCTGCCATGTGATGATCTAGGGTTTTTTTCTATAATGGTAATATTTGGGCTTTTTGATGTTAGGGAAAGTTATCTAAGGTGGTTTTGTAAATATGGGAACACCGAGATCTTACGGTCTATTGTCATGGGTATGGTTGATTTGTTTTTATGGCCATATAACATTGATGGGGTTATGAAATTGTGTATGGTTGAGTCTTTTCCTATAATTTTAATTCTTCTTCAATGACTATATTTTTCAAAAAAACATTACTAATTCCTTTTTATTACCAAAATGATTTATTAAGGACATTCTATGTTATCCTTGAATTAATTAATTGTTTGAAAGGAATGTTTCTAAGATTCTTTCCATAAATCTTTATTTTATTCCATTTTATAAAAAGATAAAAATAATGTTTTCTTATTAAAATATGTGGAATTAATGGTATTTACCACCATTATAACTGTATTACTCTCTTTAGATTATTTTATTAGATTTCATTGATTTTTAAAGGGAAAACCTTTATATAAAATAAATTTAAATATTTAATTTCTATTTTCATTTATTTTTTTACGGAATATTCTTTTCAAAAAATAATACTTTTCCAATATTCATCTAAAATCACATGATTATTTTTGTGAACATTAAATTTTTCTTGAATATTTCACCTTCTAGTGATAATTTGGAATTAAATTTCTCTTAAATATACATATTATTTGTATCATGGATATACTTATTCATAAACTATATATAATTTCTATATATGGTTTTTACTATGAAAGTTATTTAATTGGTTAGGGAAAAAATTGATAAATCTTTATTCTTGACTCTGTAATGATATTTGTTGATAATGTAAATTGTTTATGAATTTAATTGATCATTCAATATATGAAGAATGAATTGGAAATGTAGTGGTGGGTGGGGTCCAATTATCAATTTCCCTTCAATACATCAATAGGTCTCATGATACTAGTCTGTAAGCTTGCACTACATGTTTTTCCAGTGGAAACATAACCATCGATTAAACTACCCCAGAACAAGGATTTAACGATATTGATATCATAATATATGTAATCATGTTGTTTAATATTACAAATATCCCTCATTAAGAATTATGTTTTCATATTCCTTGAGATTTATGCATCAATATTATCTAGGTATGAATTATGTACTCATGTTATTGATTAAATCGATTTTTTTAGTTATTTATCATTCCATATGAATTAATCCTTATTGATACATGATATATTCATTTTTATGTATTTTTATGGATCATTTCAGCACACCCTATGTTTTTTATCATTCCCCAAGATATAAACAATAATATTATAAATAATATCAAGGATGAAACTATTTTTTATGCAATGAATTTTTTATTTCCAATGTAATATGAGAATCAGGTATTTTCTAGATTTCCAAGACAACTAAATTGATCAGTCCTTTGGAATGAGATACTTTGTATCTTATAATAATGTATTACTATTTTCAATAACTATTCCATATACCCTAGAAACATGATACCTCAGCTGGCACCGACATAGTCCAAAATAATTTCTTTATCCCCACAGGAAAGAGACTAGCACCTAGAACCCAAGATTATCAAGAGGGGATGAATTTTCCACAAAAAAGTGGAATATAAAACAATACAATTTTTTATCAACATTCCTCTAAGACAATGTACAAGAAGTCCTATAATAAAAACAGTAAATAAACATTTAAATGGAGAATAAATCCAAACTACCATTAGGAAATCATTAAAAGTATCAAAACCCTTAGTAACAAGTGGACCTCCTCTCCAACATTCCCCATTTCTTCTCCATTATCTCATGGATCAATAACATTCAACACCTCCAAGTGGTGATTTTCCTTTTCTCATACCTGGTATAAGAGAATTTAAAAACACTTGTAAAAAAGGTAGGTTATGAGATATAAACCCAGTAGGGCCTCACCACGTATTCTAAAATAGATTCCATCATAATAAACCAATAATGAATTCAATTAAAATGAAATATGGCATGGAATATCATATCATATTAATATTTTAAAAATTCATGATTTCCTTTTAATATAAGGAAAACATTTCAAAAAATGAATAAAAAAATTTTTATATAAATTATTTATATAAATAATTTGGAATGAAAAAAATAGTTCTGTAAACAATGAAATATATAATAGAATCATACATAATAAGCACAATGGTTATCGTCCCTGATGTATAATAGTTTCTTACTATAGGATCCTCACACTTCTCAAATAAGTGATCTGAGTTAATCATGTCTGCACACATCACTCGGGATATGGTCGATTTGGACTCAAAAATATCACATTGGTGATAATGATGCTGAAAATGGTTTTTGTTAAAGGTTTCATCATAATTCCATTTCTAGTAGATCAATATCCTAGAGTACATATACCAAATAACCTACTAACTATCCAGTCTCACATGTGATCTATAAATTAATAAGTAATGGTAAAATCAGCTCAATTAAAATAAATCAACAATTATAATTCAATTTCATTATTTTCAATTACAACATGCCAATTCAGTTTCAAAACCAAAACATGGGTTTTCCGTATTTCAAGACTTCTCATACAGAAAAGAATCATGGGTTTTCTTACTTTTAATTTAATAAATTTTCTCAAAAAAAATATCGGATCATTTCATTAATTCCAAAATTATAAAAATTCATCCCACAATTGTAATTCCATTGTAATTTGAGGGGTTTTCCCAAAAACCATGCCCTACAAATTCAAATTTACAATAATATAAAATTGCGGGTTTACAAATCAATTGAAATATATTTTAAAAAATCAAGTGACTCAAGATTACAATTACATAGAAAATCTCAAATGGAAGAACCTACCTTTAAACATATAAATCAAGAAACCAAAAACCATAACAAAAATTCCAATGATAATTGAAGGTAAGGAAGATCTATGAATCCGATCTAGAATCAAGATAAATCAAGATAATGGTTCTACAAAATAAAATATAGTTTATATATATAGTGACCCAAGCCTTTTTCATATATCATTACATGATTTTAAAAATAATTATACATCCGAGTATAGGCCAAGGAGCATTAATTCTAGTGTCTTGGAAAACTAGGTAGATAAAATATAAAACAAGGGGCTAAAAAACACTTGTTTATTTAATCTCCATAAAGAGATCATAACTTCCTTTGATCCCATACATCTTCTTAGGGTGCCCTGGGGAACACATGAATAAATGGATGAGCTAAATAGCCCAATAATTGAATGATGGTAAGGATACATCTTAAGCACATGAGTTAAGAGGCATGACATAATGATATCCAAAGCATGGAATATATGAAATCATATCATATAAGCATGGTATCATATAAACATAGAATCATATAAATGTGGCAGAATCATAAAACATTTCTTCAGTATGGGTCAAGGATAACCGCCAATCTCGTTTCCCATTTTAGTACGGGTCAAGGCTAAGTGCCAATCCCATTTCACATCACATCTCATGAGACTTAACATTACCCAATTTATTAGAGCGATATATGGGATCAACCATCTCATCATTTTCATGAATATTCTTTCTACCTAAAAAATTATACATAATCAACCATACATAAACATAAGGGTACCCAAGGAAATAATTGGGTACCACAATCATGATATAAAGCATAACCAATGGGCGTATCATGAAAGTGTCTATGAAATTAAGTCTTTAGAACATACATGGATGTTAATAAGGTAAAATAGGAATATAAAAAGGTAAGATATGTCAAATATAATTTAAAACATATAAGAAATGTATTTTAGAATCATTATCATTGAAACATTTTTGGGCAGTTTTAAGAAAAATACAAAGGCCTTTAAAAATAGAAAACTGGAAATCTCTTATATAAAACCTAAATTGAACCAAGAAGGTTTTTATAATAACAAGAATCATTTTATAAAGTAAATTTTTATCTTAAAATAGAGTATAGGGTGAACTATAAATTAGGTAAAAAATTGGGAAGTTCCCTTAAAACTGGTTTTCTTATCAGAAAGTTCTAAAGAGGGAATCTTTTAATAAAATTTATATCCTAGAAAGAGAGTGATTAAAGGGTACACATAAAAGATATTTTTACAACTAAACATAATTTATAATATGCAAAAAATAGATTAGATAACTCCATTTTGATATAATTAAAGATAAGGCAACCCGAAAGAACAAAGGAGGTTTCAGTAGATTTTGTTACGGATTATCAGCATGGTGTCAGGTGCACGTAAGATGGATTGATAAGAGAGAGAAGGGGATTCTCATAAATTATAAAACATGAGGTTAGTATGGGGTAGGTGAGAAAACATACCACATCATTATGGATTACACAAAAAAAGTCAAAGCATAGAGGAGAATCATGATTTAAGAACGAACTGGAGATGATCCCTTAGCTTAAATCCATTGGTGTTCTCCACTTTTTATTAAAGACCTGAATAAAAAAATTAGGTTTAGAAATTAATAATTACATAACCTCTTCTATATTTAATTAGTTTTTTATATTCATTTTAAGTTCATTTATAACCATTTTTATTGGTTATGATGTTCAATTTCATTGTACATGCTCGTTTATTTACTCGGTTTTAATTATTGGTTCGCTTATATTCATATTTAGATAAACATGTAAGAAGAAAGCAGTTTTCTGAAAATGAAGTTATATGATATGAGTGAAAATACAGTAGATCACATGGTTTTAAATTTAATTTGGTTACTTAACGTGAAGTCGATATATTATATATAAAACCTTAGTGATAACCATTTTGGTTAATCGGGGGGGGGGGGGGGGTTGATTACAAAGAACACGTTTTGATTTATAACTTAATACCATCAGTAAAAAAGGATTACAAAACCATAATAAGAATATATTACATATATAATAATTCATTCCATCATCACACAAATGGTTTCATGAACAGAATTAACGATGATAATAGAAATTGATAAATAGTTGTCCTTGAATGTGCTAAATTAGCATATCTCAAATGGTGCATTCATTTTATTCAAATAAAAGGTGTGTAAATGGGAGAAGATAATGAAATATCACATTATAATAAAAAAATTTACAGTACATGTATGTTACTGGATTTATCATACTATTTGTGTGAAGGGAGGTGAGGAAAGAAACAAAAAGAAAAGATCATAAAATAAATGAAGGAATTGGAAAGATGAATTTACTCTTGAGACTTCCACCTTTAAACCTATTAAGGGGGGATGTTTTGGTATTTGGAAGATTCTAGTAGATTTTATCAGTGGGGGATGATCTTGGGGAGATATTTGGGCAGAATATTGCCAAGACACAAGGCTTGAGATGAGTGATGAGAAGTAGGAGTGAGGGGGGGGGGGGGGTAAAGTGGAGGATATGAGGGTTTTCGTATTTTTGTAATAATTAGTTTTTTGTTTCTTCATAAGGAAAGGAATAGTAAGTATTCCACGACCAATAATAGTAATAAATGTATGTGACTTCAATACAATTTCCATTTAAATCATCCATGACTTAAGCATGATGCAGAAATTATGTTTTTAGCATTTATTGTGAATAATCAGATTTTACTATTCATAAAAATTAATGTATTTTTGAATGATATCAAAAATTCACCGTAACCATTTTTTGAAATGTATAATCAAAAATCGAAGTTCATTTTTCAAAAATAATTCTCTAAATATGATTATTTTAATATTTAATTAAAATCATATTTTATTATCAAAAAGCAATTTTAAAACAATCATTTACTTATTCTAAAGTATTTGTATTTCATACATTCAACATGAATATTATTTGTATATTATCATAGGTAAGTTTACTATTCATTATGGTATATCACTACTCATAAGGGTATGTTACTATTCATAATGTAGGTTACTATTCATCAAAAATTATGTTTTTCTTATCGAACTCCAAATAACTTACTGATCACAACCGTGTATGTCATATTTTCAAAATTGAAAACATATAGGTGACAAACATTTGTTTAAAGGTAACATAGAACTTATTAGTTCATTATGTAGTGTTTTCATGTGATTTTATGACATATATATAAGAAATTAATTTCCATTTATAAAACATTGGGTCGTTACATTCTTCCCCCCTTATGAAATTTCATGCTCAAATTTTCATTTTATATTCTAAGACAATAACATGTGTAGGTACTTCTCCATCATTTCTTCCTCTAGTTCCCATGTTTCCTCTTCATACTTATGGTTTTGCCATAGTACCTTGACCAAATGAGTATTCTTGTTGTGTAGAACTTTTTCTCTATGATCCAAGATCTTCACTGGATTCTTCTCATAGGAAAGATCAACCTCCAACTACACCACCACTAAAGAGAGTACATGTGAAGGGTTTGTTATGTATTTCCTTAAGAGGGATACATGAAAGACATCATGTACTTTCGACAAGGTAGGTGGAAGTTCGAGTCGATAGGCCACAAATCTGACTCGATCAAGGATCTATAAGAGGCTCATGTACCTGGGACTCAACATCCCTTTTATTCCAAAACTCAGGGCCTTCTTCCATGGATATATGCGTAGAAATAAGATGTCTCCATCTTTGAACTCAAGGTATCATCGACGATTAACTGCATATAACCTTTGTCATCTTTGGGCTTCCATGATATGCTGCTGAATGGTTTTCACCTTCTCCACCATTTCATAGACCATTTCAGGTCCTAGAATCTTACGCTCACCGACTTCATCCCAACACGCCGGTGTTCTGCACCTTTTCACATAAAGGGCTTCATATGGTGTATTTTAGATGCTCGATTGGGAGCTGTTGTTGTAAGAGAATTCAACAAGTTTAAGACATTGGTCCCATCCTCCTTTAAATTCCATAGAGAAGTCTCTCAACATGTCTTATAGTGTCTGAATAGTTCACTCATATTTTCCATCAATTTGAGGATGATAGGTCGTACTGAAGCTTAGTTCAGTGCTTAGAGAATGTTGGAGACTTTTCCAGAACATCAAGGTGAATCTAGGATCATGTATGGATACAATAAATATTTGTAATCCATGCAGACTTACCACCACTTTAAGGTAAATCCGTGCATTTTGATCAAATGATAAGTCCTCTTGAATCGCTATAAAGTGAGTTGTCTTAGTAAGATGATCCACAATGACCCATATATTATTGTTTCCTCGGGATTTCCTTGGATGTCCAGTGAAAAAGTCCATGGTGATGTTCTCCCACATCCATGCTAGTATGCGTAGTGGTTGTATCATCCAATTGGACTTTTCCTTCCAGCCTTCACTTGCTAACATACTAGGAACCTTGATGTATATTCACCAATCTTTCTTTTCATATTGTCCAACCAAAATTTTACCTAGATATCTTGATACATCTTTGTGCTCCCTGGGTGGATAGATAAGGCCGAGCTATGTGCATCATTCAATAACTCCTTCTTTATCTCAAGATAAGTTGGTACACATAATCGTGTCCCAAATCATACAACACCTTCCTCATAAACTTGGAAATCATAAGATTTCCCATTTCTGATAGCTTCCACCCTTTTCTAAATTTCCACATCTTTTCTTTCAGCATCCTTTATTTTCACCAAGAGGGATGGTTGAGCAATCATTTGAGAAAGGTTTGATGATGTTTCTCCCTTAATCATTCCCTTGTCCATCATTATAAAATCTACAAATATTGGATCCTATTCAATTATCATCATTGATAAAGATGCAAGATCCTTTCTACTTAGAGCATCTGCCACCCTGTTTTCCTTAGCAGGATGGTAGTAAATTGGGCAGTCACAATCCTTGATGAACTCTATACATCTTTGTTGGTGCATATTAAGTTATTTGGGGTTTAATATATATTTGAAACTCTTGTGGTTAGTATATATCTCACAAATCTCCCCTTAGAGATAATGCGACCCGATTTTCAATGCAAAGATCACAGCCGCTAACTCCAGATCATCTGTAGGATAGTTTGGCTCGTGTATCTTCACCTACCTTGGGGAATTGGATATCATTTATAATTTCTTATTATCACAAAACCTAATTATTTCTTAGAAGCATCATTATACACCACAAAGAGTTCTCCACTTGTAGGGAGTCTGAGTATTGGTGCAGTGATAGGCCTATTTTTCAACTCCTTGAAACAGTCTTCACAATCCTGTGTCCAGATAAACTTTACTCCCTTCCTTGTTAGCTTGGTCATTGGGTTTGAAAATCATGAAAAGTTATTCTCAAATCATCAATAATACCCAGCTAGACACAAAAAGTTGTGGATCTGTGTTACATATGTTGGCCTGGGCTACTCTTCAATTGCCTTCATCTTGGAAGGGTCCACAGACATCCCTTTGTTGGTGATAACATTCCCCATGAATGATACGTCCTCCAACTAGAACACACATTTAAAATACATTTCATACAACTTCTCCCTTTTCAAAGCCTTTAACATAGTATTAAAATACTCCTCATGTTCCTCCTTGCTCGGGGAGTATATCATAATTTCATCAATAAAGACTACCAAAAATTGTTCTAGGTAATCTCTAAAGACTCTATTCTTTAAATCCATGAAAATTGTTGGATAATTAGTGAATTCAAAGGATATCACTATGAAATCATAATGTCCATACATTGTTCGAATGGAAGCCTTGAGAATATCTTCCTTCTTCACCATTAATTGGTGATATCTCGACCAAAGGTTCACTTTAGAGAAATAACCATACACACGAAGCTGATCAAACAAGTCATCTATCCATGGAAGTGGATACTTGTTCTACATAGTGATTTTATTGATCTCACGATAATCAATGCAGAGGAGCATTGATCCATCCTTCTTCTTGATGAAGAAGACTAGCCCACCCCACGGTGAAGCACTCGGTTGTATAAAACCCTTCTCCATATTCTCATGTCACCACTTCTTCAGTTCTTCCATCTCTACGGTGGACATTCTGTAAGGTGTCTTTGAGATAGGCAGAGATCCAGGGATAAGTTCATTTTAGAAATCAACCTCTATGTTAGGAGGATGACCAGGAAACTCTTCATGGAATACATCAGTGTAATCCCACAAATGAGCAGGTCTTCATGCGTGATTCTCTCTTTTGTATCAATCATTTGATCTAGATATTCTTTCTCATAAGGCTACAATATCCACACATGGGATGAAGATCCTAAATGAGATTCATCTCCCTCCTTTCACTATTATAGAATTGGAGGATGCATCGGCATGTGAAAAATGATCTCCCTTTCCTGAAAATTAATGTTGGATTTGTATAAAGATAGCCAATCTATTCCCATGATAGCGTCATATTCCACTGAAGGAATTACGATGATATTTTCTAGGAGGTTCAGTCCCCAAACATTAACCGAGGTGGAGTTATAAACCATGGATTCAATGATTTATCCATTCTTTTTTCTCACATATAACATTTCCTCCAAACTTTTAGGGGGTGTTTGAATTGCTCTACAAAACATTCATCATATGAATGAATGCAAAGAACCAGAATCAAATAGTATGTTTGATATTCCTCAATGAATAACTATCGTACCTATCACCACATCATTTTCCGGCTCCACCTCAGCAATAGTGATAACATAAGCCCATCCTTTTTTCCATGGAGGCTATTGTTGATTGCCTCTAACAAACCTTGGCATAGGGAAATTGTTTGCATAAATCCCATGCTCCTTGCAGATGTAACATTGCATTATAGGATGAGTGTTGATCGGAACCTTCCTTTCTTCTTCCAAATTAGTACAATTTTTTATATCCCTTTGACAGTACTTGGAAAGATGACCAAACATTCTACATTTGAATCAATTCATGGTTCCCTTTAGACAGTTACCAGGATGCTTCTTCCCAAAATTTTAACAAGGGGAAAGGATAGGTTTCTTTCTATGATAAGAGTTTTTTGATGAACCACCCATGTTGTTCTCCCTTTTTTCACTTCCTATAACTGGGCCCATGAGACCACTGAGAGTCTCCAATCTCTTTTTCAACCGTGAAGGCACAATGAAAAATCTCATCATAATTTTTGAAGTCTCGAATCGCCAATGCTTTTAGTAGACTCGGATTTAGTCTTATAAAGAAGTGATCCACCTTGCTTTCGGTGTTCATGAAAAATCTAGAGGCTTACCTTGCAAGCCTTGTCAAGTTTTCTTCAAACGCCTCGGTGGACTCATCTTCCTTTTTCTTGAGTCTGAGTAACTCTCATTCCATCTTGAGATGAAATGTTCGAGGAAAATATTTGTTGAAAAACATCCTCTTGAATTCCACCCAATCCATGGAATCAATTTTTTCTTGGGACATTGTATTCTTGATCAGTGTACACCACTAATTAGCTTCCCCATCAAAACAATATACTACCATTACAACCTTCTCTTCTTCCAAGAACTGGAGGATCGAGAATATCATTTCAATGGAGTTAATCTATTGTTCTATAAGGAGGGGGTCAGAAGATCTACCAAACATGGGAGGCCTTTCCTTCATGTAGGTTTCTACAACAACTTTATCATTTTTTGAGGGAGGATGGAGTTCCGCATAATTCAAGTTATTATTCATAACTAAATCCAGTTGAGCAAGTACTCCCATAATGTTTTGATCACCCTCTCCCGTAATATCAGGCATATCATTAGGGAAATATTCACATTGCCTATCACGTTGGTTGTTTGAACATGTTATTCTATTTCCTTCCATTATATATGAAAAAGAACGTATAATTAGAGGTCTTGAATACTTAGCTATTGAGCATAAAAAGGAAACATTGAACATAAAAGGATAAACTTATAAAGAAAAAGTATATCTTAAATTGTGATTCCTCAGGTTTAATTCTAGGTTATCCATGATCCATTTCTTAACTTATATTCTTATGGGATTTTTATTATTTGTACCTTAATAATGGTTTGTAAAAAGCTCATGAATCTACCAATGCATATCCCCTAGGAGTGTTGTAACCAAGAGTGAAGCAAGGCCCATTGTTATATACCAGGATACCCCTTGTCAAGCCCAAAACTCCCTGTCTAAGTTTTCAGTCATACGTACATTTGTGCCAGTGTCGCCTCTACCTACTCATATATAGATAGTGATGTTTTTTCTTGATAAAGCACATACTCTATACTCACAAAAAATTAGGAATGTTTTTTTATACTTAGGCTCATCCTTAAGGATCCCACTAAGGTTCTCTATTCCAAATATCCAAAAATAACTAGACCATACTCCGATACCAACTATAGTGACCCAAGTCTTTTTCACATATCATTACATGATTTTAAACATAATTATATATTAGATTATAAGCCAAGGATTGTTATGTCTTGTGTCTTGGAAGACTAGGTACATAAAACATAAAACAAGGGGATAAAATACACTACTTTATTTAATATCCATAAATAAATCCTAACTTCCATTGATCCATTACCTCTACATAGGGTACCCTGGGGAACACATGAACAAAGGGATGAACGGAAAAGCCCAGTAAGGGAATAAACGTAAGGATACATCTTAAGTACATGAGTTAGAAAGAATGAGATAATGATATCCAAATCATGTAACATATGAAATCATATCATATAAGTAGGGGATCATTTAAACAAGGAATCATATAAATTTTGGTGAATAAGAAAATATTTCTTCGTTATGGGTTAAGGAAAACAACCAATCATGGTTCCCATTTTCTTACGGGTCAAGGCTAACTGCCAATAACTTTTCATATCACATCTCATGAGACTTAACATTACCCAAGGCATTGGAGCTCTATCTGAGAGCACCCATCAAAAAATTTTCATGAATATTATTTCCATATAAATAATCATAAATAATCAACCATAGATAAACATATGGGTACCCAAGGAAGGAATTGGGTACCACAATCATGACATAAAGAATAACCAATGGGCGTATCATGAATGTTCCCATGAAAGAAAAGATTTAGGACATAAATGGACGTTCATAAGGTAAATTACTAATATAAAATGGTATGATATATCAAATAGAAGTGAAAACATATAGAAATGTATTTTAGAAACATTAATATTAAAACATTTTTCTGCATTTTTAATGAAAATACTATAGAACTTTTATAAGAGTAAAGTAAAAAATATCTTATATGAAAATAGAGTTGAACCAAGAAGGTTATAATAATAAAAAGAATACTTTTATAAAAGTAATGGTGTCTTAAAATATAGGATTGAGTGCACATGAAATTGGTTAAAAATTCGAGAAGTTTCCTTAAAACTGGTTTTCTTATCTTAATGTTCTAAGGAGGGAATCTTTTAAAAACATGTATATCCCTGAAAGAGAGTGATTAAAGAGTCCTCATAAAATAATTTTGTACAACTAAACATTATTTATAAGATTCAAAAAAACATATAAAAAACTCCATTTTGATATAAATAAAGATATGGAAAGCCGAAATAACAAAGGAGGTTCGGGGAGATTTTGTTACAAATTATCGGCATAGTGTCGGGTGCACGTAACAGTGCTTGATGAGAGAGAGAGAGATAAGTGGTTTCTCATAAATTATAAAACATAAGGGAAGTATGGGGGAGTTGATAAAAACATCCACATCATTAGGTATTACACATAAAATGTCATACCATAGAGAAAAATATTGATTTAAGAGCGAAATGGAGAGGATCCCTTACCATAAATTCGTTGGTGTTCTTAACTTGTTATTAAAGACATGAATAAACATATTAGGTTTATTAATTAATAATTACAGAACCTATTATATATTTACTTTTTGTATTATAATCATTTTAAGTTCATTTATAACATTTTTGATTGGTTATGAGGTTCAATTTCTTTGTTCAGGCTCATTTGTTTATTTGGTTTTAATGACTGATTTGCTTATATAAACGTATGGATAAAAAGGTAAGATGAAAGTGGTTGTCTGTAAATGATGTTATATGATATTAGTGAACATCCAGGGGATTAAATGGTTTTAAATTTAATATGGTTACTTAGAGTGAAGTCAAAATATTATATATAAAACCTTAGTAATAACCATTTTGGTTAATCGGGGGGGGGGTTGAATACAATGAACAGGTTTTGATTTATAACATTATACCATAGTAAAAAAAGATTATAGAACCATAAAAAATATATATTACATATATAATAATCTATTTTAGTCATAACACAAATTTTTTCATGACAATAATTAAAGATGTTAAGAAAAATTGATAAACTGTTGTCCTTGAATGCGCTAAATTAGCATATCTCAAACTGTACTTTCATTTATTTCAAATAAAAGGTAGGGAAAGGGGAGAAGATAATGAAATATCCCATTAGAATAAAAAAATTTCATTACATTTATGTTATTGGAGTTATCATACTATTTGGGTGAAGGTAGGTTAGGAAATTAACCAAAATGAAAAGAACATAACAGAAATGAAGGAATTGGAAACATGAATTTACCTCTAGAGACTTCCTCATTTTAAAACCTCTTAAGGGGAGATGTTCTGGTATTTTTAATAGGACAAGAGATTTTGGATGTGGGGGAGGATCTTGGGGAGATATTGGGGCTGAATATTGTCAAGACAAAAATCTTGAGAGGAGTGAAGAGAAGTGGGATTGATGGGGGGGTTACAGTGGAGGAGAGGAGGGTTTTCATAATTTTATAATCATTAGTTTATTATTTATTCAAAATATAAATATTAGTAAGTATTACATGACCAAGAATAGTAATAAATAAATTTGACTTAGAAATAAAGGCCATTTAAATCATACACGTCTCAAGCATGATGCATAAATTATGTTTTTAGCATTTATTATGAATTCTTGGATTTTACTATTCATAAAAAATTCAAGTATTTTAGAAAAATCTCAAAAATTCACCATAACCATTTTTCGATATGTAGAATCTGAAAATGAAGTCCATTTTCAAAAATAATTCTTTAAATATGATTATTTTAATTTTTAATTAAAATCATAATTTATTATCAAAAGCGAATTTTAAAACATTCATTTACTTATTCTAAAATATAGTTATATCATACTTTCAACGTGAATATTATTTATATATTATCATAGGTAAGGTTAATATTCATTAGGGTATATTAATCTTCATAAGGGTATGTTACAATTCAAAAGGGTAGTTAACTATTCACCAAAAAATATGTTTTTCTTATCGGAATCCAACTAACTTACTGATCGCAACCGTGTAAGTCATATTTTCAAAATTCCAAACACAGAAGTGACAAAATTATGTTTAAAGGTCACTTAGCACTTAGTAGTTCATTATGATGTGTTTTCATGTGATTTTTTTGACATATTTATAAGATATTAATTTCCATTTATAAAACATTGGGTCATTACAAGATCCATCAAGGACATGATGATATAATACTCTCTATGGATGAGAAGAGAGTAAGGTTGAATATAACACCCAAGAGGAGATTCACTTATTGCGGATGGACCAAATCTTGCACTGGCACTTTGATTCTCCATAGGAGGAGGTTGGAGGGAAATTTTGGATTCTTTAGAGCCTCTAAAAAGGAAAAAATCATATTATTGATGAATGTGGTGATTAATCACTTAAACTGAGGGGTTCAATAATTTTAATATAGTTTTTAGAGAAATTAAAAACTGTGTTCACTATTAGTTGGAGGGGAAAACTCTAATAGGGGAAACTGTGCACTATCCTTGAACCCTTACTATATGGGACACATGGTTTCCCCATGGTGGTCGCATGTTCTGGTAAACTATGAACCAATTGTGCATTCACCACTATCCATGGGGTGCACAGTTTGCACTTGGGGCACATGGTTTGGTAAAATCGTGCACCAACCATATATAGCCCAAATAGCCAGTAATTTTTACATATTTTCATAGAATGACCACATAAAATATGTCAATTAAAGGATTTCAAAACTAAGGTAAAAAATATCTACAATAAGGTAAGGAGATGTTACAAATTCCACACCATAATAACTTTTTTCTCCTAGAAATCATATTAAAAAGTTTTCATATAAAAGTGATGAGGGCAATACTCTCCCATAGGGGCCTCACACTCCCAACTCTATGAATGATATGAACCATGCAGAAATAGAACATTGACCAATGGTATCATCCTCCCATGAAGTGACATTCCCTCCGAATTAAATATCCGGATTTGACATTCATTCACAGATAAATTTGGCTCAACATCAAGATCCTCCCAGCTCAAGGGATTAGATGGGTCATAAAGATACTAAAAATGCTATGATACATGTAAAAAATTATTTATCGAAAAAAAATGTGTTAAATGTTATAAATGGTAATCCACTTTCTAAATCTTCTCAAAAACAAAAAAAGTCCCACAATGTGAAGATATAGCTATCTCTTCCTCCCAATACGTTGGTGTCCCAACAAATGGGAATCAATCAAGAACAAATGTTCATCAACCAAAAATACTAGTGGTCATCAAAAATGGTTAGCATAAAATTTGTACTGCCCCTATATCATCAATATTATCTGATGAATCAACTAGGACTTTTTTGTCTCTTAGAATAAAATCATTTCAACCAAGGATTTTTCAACAATCTATGATATGTATAATGGTTATTTACATTGAACTCCAAATATTTCCTCAATGGGAGACATCTGAATTTCAAATTATTAATTATTGTTATAAGAAAACTCATCCAATCACAAATGGACCACCCTAATTTCACCAAAATCGAATACACAATCACATATCATGTATTCAAAAATATGTACAGTATATTCTCAATATACATCCTTCTACAGATGATATTTCCTTCCCAAGATCACCTGAGATTCAATTTCCTTCTTGAGGCCTATCCAAAAATGCAACGTGAATCGAGGATACCTATTAGATACATTCACTGATGGAAAACCATGAGTCCTCATAAATTTGTACACAAATAGGCTTCTCAATTCCTCAACATTTGATGAATCTTAAATGGGTAAGAAGTGATATGATTTCATTATCAGATCGATCATAACCTATATCACAATCTTCATTCAAGGGTTTTGATAAAACCCAAAAACATTTTCCATAGAGACCTCATAACTGAGCAAGTTTAAGGATGGCTCCTCACTCACCTGGATGGCTCGTGCTCTCATCTTTCTCTTTCTTTTAGGGTTTTACTCTCATTCGGCAGCGATGGATCCTCTGCTTCGTTTCCTTCTGGTTCTCTCCTCTCTCCTACTTTATACTTTCCTTATAACCTCTCTTCTTCTCGCTCGTTCCTCTTAGGATTCCCTTCCCCTCGCTTCCATCAGATCTGTGGCACTTCATACTTATTCTTGGTTATCTCTTCTACACTCTGACCTTGAGCTCCAATTCTCATTTCCAGGTCGGATCTGGAACGATGGAGCGTTTGAGGTTTTGGGTTTAGCGGATAGGCAGTTTTGGATTTATTAGTGTCGCCTCTCTCTTTTTATGGGATTTAGCCTCTGTTTCTTCTTTCTATTTGTTCTATATAGGGTTTCACCACCTCAGCTTCCTTCATCCCGGCCACTTTTGGGTTTCATTCCAGTTTCTTCCTTCTTTTTTCTTCTTGATTTTCTCCTGCGTTTTAATTTTTTGGGGCACTTTTTTGGTTTTCTATTTTTTGATTTTTTTTGAAGTCTTGACGCGATGATTCTTGCTCGGTGGATTGGTTTGTGAGTCCCCCCGCTCACCCCTCTCTGGCCTCCAAGACCACGACCCCCTTCCAGGTCGGTCGGGAGTGATGGGCCACAGGATGTTTTGGGTGTGTGGTGCATTGTGGGGGCGGTTTCCCGATGGTTCAGGAGAGGTGCTTCAGGATGGAGTGGTTTTGTGGCGATGGAAAATGGCATAGCTGATGGTGCGGAAAAGGTTGACCGTGGAATAGGTGTTGGGATGACAGGGTGTCCATCTGCACATTTATTTGATGCAGGTTTTGTTTGCCCTTGGTTCTTGGTCTTCATTGATTGGCGCTAATGTTCTTTGGTGATGTGAATTTTCCATTGGATCGACTGCTTTTTCGGTGATGAGTGTTTTTTAGAAAGAGCTTGGGGTCCAGTGATGTGTGTCTTGAAGTCAGGCGATGGTGATGACAGCGAAGTTCGTAGTTAATGGCGATGATGTGTTGGTGGAAGCAACTATGTGATGATGGTGGAAACAAAGTGGTTGATGAAGTGATTGCATCATGAAGGCCTTCAGCGCTGGTTCGTGGCTCGAGGCATTGATGACAGTCTATTGTTTGAAATTCGAAACATGGTGTGAGGTGTGTTGATGTTGATATTTTGATTTTTGAAATATGTAAGGTGAACTATGTTTTTGAAGGTTCTATGAATGGTTCCCACTTTTCCTTTAAAAGTGTATTTTTAATAAAATAAAATAAAAATATTTGGAGGTAGAGACCTCATAACACATCCATGTCAGAGTTGGAAGTGGGTGGAGAATACATGAAGGTCTATGGTGCTCAGAAATGTCCTGTTAGAATGTATTACAATGTGAAACAAATTCAGTGATGTCTCATCTCATACATCGACAACATAATAATCACTTCATATCATAGAATATACTTATGGTATTATGATGAACTTCCAACTTTTTACTATGAAACGATTCCATCATATCCTTCCTAATAAATGAAGGAACAACCTAGTACATTCAAAATTATTGAAATCCCTTATAAGTGAACATCCACTCACTGATTACCTCCCCTCCATAATGAGATTCACTATGGAATTCAACATCATGTTACTTCTCCTAAAAAATTATCATGAGAAGGGAGGAGTCCAACTGAACACTTTTCAAGTTAAACTCTACCTCTTCCTCCAAGAATTTAAAATGAAACTATACAAAAATATGCATCATGTTTCACTCTTATGATGATTCTTTCAATGCTTTGGTTGGAAATTTCTTGCTTAATGCATCAATTATGATATTTCCCTTTCCTTGGGTGTTTGAAATTTCGAAATTGAATGAGTGTTTGTACTCTACCCAATGCCTCGGATGGAGAATCAAATATTTTTTAGAGAATATATAACTCAATATTTTTCTATCAGAAAACATTGTAAACCTTTCTTCTAAATGGTAATGTATCCTAACTAGAAGTTCATGCATCACGACTACATTTTCTAGGTCCTAGTTCTGATATTTATTCTTACATGGCCTAACACCCCGAGAACCAAAGGCTTCCACATGATCACCATACATAAGAACGTTGAATGAACCTAAAACTAATGAAAAAATTCCACATAGAACATTCCAGCCATTGGAAGATTAAAAAAATGTTATAGAATATGATATATGTTTAAAATCTACAAAATATTGAAATTTATCATCCCAAGTGTGCTTTACCTCCTTCCAAGTGAGAGCGTTCATTGGAGCATCCATCTTTAATAATTACATCACCAACCTAGGGTTGTATCCCACTAAACCGGACAATCTATGTATCTCAAAAACATTATGTGATTTATCCCATTTTATAACAGATTTCACCTACATATGATGAGTTGATATACCATGCTCTAAAAACACAACTCCTACAAATTTCTCTTCCAAAATCATGAAAATTCACTTTGAATGTTTCAAATAAAATACAATATTTCTCAATATTTCTCGAATATTTTACCGGTAATACACATTATCCTCCTCATGCATTGATTAAACTATAATATCATCCAAGAAACCACCACTAAGTATTAATATATTCATAAAAAATATTTTTAATAAAATCCATAAAGACTAAAAGAGAATTAGTCAAGACAAAATGCATAACAATATACTCAATGTGACAATACCTACTCTTGATGGAAGACTTTTGATTGTAATTCCCTTTAATTATCAATTTGTTATAACCATATCAAATATGAATATTTAAGAACCATTTCACCCGTTTTAGCAAGTCAATTTGATCATCTATATTTGGTAATGGATAGTTTTTCTTCATTTTAACTGGATTATGCTTCTGGTAATCAACACAAATATGAAGTGTCCTATAAGATTTCTTTGAAAAGAGAACATGTTCATCCTAAGGTAACACACATAGGTGAATTAATCATTTATCAAAAATATCATCCATCTATGTATAGGAATAATTAAACTCTTCTAGAAACATATGGTAAGAAGGAATACAAACTAGCTGGGTACATGGCACAAAATCAAAAGAAAACTCAACCTCCCCTACTGGTGGTAGACTAGAAAAATCATAATGCAGAAAATTTGGAAATACGACGATGACTTGAGGGATATCATCACTCAAATATTCTCACTAAAATTAAAAATTGAACACCGATATTTCCCTACACATCTTTTAAAAACATAGACCAACTCTACTTGACCATGGGTCTCATTCTCCCTAAAAGACACGCCACACCCCATTGGACATTGTAAAAGAGAAATGATGAAAATATCTATCAATTCATGCATTAATGGGAATGATTAAATCCATCCTAATAATTATGTCGAGAGGTTTCTGTTGTGAACCAAAAAAGTCAAGGTAATCTCAGACTCTAATAAAGATAAATCACTACCTAGAAAACAAATACATTTCTCTATCTTCGTTCTAAAGGGCATAGTAATATGAATCACATTAGTCAAAATCTTCATATGATGATTTAGTAGGTTCACAGTATGAATTTATATAAATGAGTGAGATACCCCAGTATCAAATAAAGTAGTCACTAATGATAAAGATGTTGTGATAATACCTCTCATGGTCATTGGACCTATATCATCTTCCTCTATAGACTCTTTAACTACATAAAGAATCTTATTTCCATATGCTTTTGGATGGAATGAATTTATTATTGAATCATATGATTCCACCATAACAATTTTAAGTGATGATGTTCCCATTGCACTACATTGGTTAGAGAATATATAGAATAATTTCTATAAGTTTCCTAGGAGTTTGTAGGAACTGTTGATCTTGGTTTCCTTACTGAAATCCCTTTTTGAGTTCCCACCCTTACAACACTGGAAGTAAGTTAAATGGCCTCTACCAGGAACTATTGGAGGTTAAGAGGATGCCTACTATCGAGAACCACCCTGAGTCTCTTCAAGCTTCCTCTTCACATTAAAGGAACTCATAGAACATCCATTGGGAGAAAAAGGAACTCCCATCAACCAATACTTACCAACTCGATCACTTTCAAATATCAAAGCTCTATATAGTAAAACAGCTTAAGAAGTCATGGTATTGAATATAATATTGATGTCCCATATCATATCATTATTCCTTAAGCTTATCATTAGTATAAATATTTGTATAAAAATGTACTAGCCTAATAAATCTGTTTGAAAACTAAGTCACGGTCTTGTCACATTACTAGAGAGTAAGAAAATCCATTGACTTTAATAAAACCATGGACTATAAATATAACTAAATGGTAAAAGTAACCTTGATTTTTTTTTAATCCAAGACTTCATGCATATTATCTATCACCATTGAATCCCATCACCTTATTATAGGCCCCTCAATCATAAAGGTAGAACACTTCCCCCTAATTGAATCAGGAGTTTTAAAGAACTCAAAAATTCAATCAATTACTTTAAACCAATCCTCAACCTCTTAAGGATCATTAAAGCCTTGGATAGTTGGTGACTTCTTTCAAAGAAACTCATGTTCATGATCTCTAGATTCATCCCTTTGAGGTTCCATAACTGGATCTTACACATGAATGGGTGTGTATTAGTATTATAAAGTTGGAAATCACACACCACTGCCTCAATGAGATTCTAGTCAACTAGAGGGTTTGCATAAATGGATTTATCAGCAGCTCCATCCTCATGTTGATTCAGACATATTATCATAAGCAAGATGCTACACACCATCAAAAGACAACAAGTGACCATCAATAAGGCTACAAAAACAACAACTCAAATAGAATCCAGAAGTCAGGGATTTTTATAACACACTTATCAAAATATGTGGAGACAATAAACAAGAAAAAATACTCATCAAAGATACTTTTCCCCACCACCTGTGTGGGTTTGAGAATCATTATCAGAAGAGAATTCCATGAACTCACTCATACCTACCTCCCAGGTCACATAAATCCTACCTACTATCAACTAGGACAACCCCGACTACATACCAACTTGAATAAAATATGATGACCCTCTAATTGATACCATTTTTTCATGAACCATCGTAGATACCTTGGTAACCTGATACCTAAGCTGGCACTTTCATAGCCCAAAGAGAAATCATGATCACCATAGGTTTATTACTAGCACCTGGAATTATATAAGATCAAGATGGAATTAATTTTCAACAAAAATAGCTAATGATAAAAGAATAAATTTTTTATATCAATACTTCTCAAGGAAAAAGTACTAGATGAAAAATTGGTGAAACAATACCCAATAAGATAGATAAATAGATCAATGGAACATTAACATAGAATACCATTAAGAAATCATTTAATGTATCAAATCCATATGTAATAAATAGACCTCATCCCCATAGGTGACCATCACTTATACATAGTCCCAAGGATCAAGAACATTCACCACCTCCAAGTGGGGCATTTCAATTCCTCCGATCAGTCATATGAAAATCTAGAAAATCCTAAAGGAAAAGGTAGGGTATTAGTTATAAATCCTAGTAGGGTCTCACCAAGTGTCCCAAAATAGATTCTAGAATAATAAACCTATCATGAATTCAATTTAAATAAAACTGGTCATGGCATACTATATCATTTTTACATTAAAAACATTTACTATTTTTAATGGATAGAAAAACATTTCAAACATGGATTAAATAAAAATTATATATAATGTATTTATTTCAATAATTTGGAATAAAAAAAGTTGTTGTATATACAGTGGAATATATAATCAATTCATAAACAACATGAACTATGGTCATCTACCCTGATGTATATAAGTTTCCAGATATAGGATCCTTAAACATCTCAAATCAGTGACCATGGCTAATAATGTTTGCACATGTCCGTCATACTTAGTTTGAATATGACTCATCAATATCTCATCATAGATAATCACTATAACAAAGGTTTATTTAGAGTTATCATCGACAACCCATTGCTAGGGGATCAAGATCATATCATAACATTCCAAAATAACCTATTAATTCTACATTATTTCAAGTTCTAAATCAATTAATAAATAATGTTAAAATCATATCATTTCAAATCAATCATCCTTTATATTTAAATTTTTTAATTTTCAGTTTTAATATTTCAAAAAAAAATTCAAAACAAAAACCAGGGGTTTTTATCATTTAATTCATTTTTAGTCCAAAAAAATCATGGGTTTTCAAAATTTTAATGTAACCAGTTTTCAAAAAAAAATATCAAATAATTTCATCAATTCCATCAATCTCAAAATTCATCTCACCGCTCTAATTCAATTGGAAATAATGTTTCTAAAATAAAAAATCATTCCATTAAAAATTCCAATTTCAAAACATATAAAATTGGGTTTTTATTAATCAATTGAAATCTATTTCAATAATATAATGAAATTTATGGTTTCAAATACCTTGAAAATACAAAATGGAACCACCTACCTTTAATCACCAAAATCAAGCAACCAACACCCTCAAAAGAAACACCAAGGACAATTAAAGGTGATGGAGATCTATAAATCAGATCAAGAATCATGATATATAAAGAAAATTATTAGATCCAATAAAATAGATTTTATATCGATCAAGTACATAATTATTTAATACTATCTAAGGAGAACAATAAAGGAAGATCTAAAGAAAGAACCCAAGAGGATATCCACTTACCAGATATGGATCAGATATTGCTCCGACAATTTGACTCTCAAAATTAGGAGGCTTGAGGAACCAAAAAAAAATTAGAACCTCCAATGAAGGTAAAATCATATTAAGTCTAAATTGGGTGACTATTCATTTAAACTGGGGATTTGAATATTATAAATTAATTTTCAGATTAATTAAAAATTGTGCACACAATTAGCTAGAGGGGGGTTCTTGGTTAGGGAAAACTTTGTGCCATCCATGCACCCTATTATTTGGGGAACATGATTTCCCCAGGGTGGGCATACGGTTTGGGAAATCAAGTTCCAACTGTGCATCCCACACTATCCATAGGAATTATGACTTTCACTGGTAGTCTATTATTTCATCAAACCATGCACCAACCATGCACATCCTAAAAGACCTCCATTTTTTCCAAATTATCCTAGAATAACACCCAAACAAGATTCAACATAAATGTGATAAATTATAGGTTAATTAATAGTTTAAACAATGTAATGGAATGTTAAAAATATATAAATTGGCTCTAAATTACTATATTTCGGGTGTTATAGTGTGTGTGTGTGTGTGTATAAAGTGTACAAGAGAACAATCTTAATGAAGATACATTACAAAAGAAGAATAATATTTACTAAAGTTCACATATGGTATCAAACTCAATAATTAGGGTAAATCAGCTACTTTTATCTTTATATATTGTTCAAGAAGTCTCAAGAAGATAAAATGTAGGAACAACTTATAAAGGGAAAGATATGAAGATAATGTGTTTTAAAAGATATATTGGAATGATACAGTGGTTCCGTGTCACATTTACCATTAAAACATTAGTATTAGCCCAAAATTTAAGTAGTATTAGACCAACAAGATAATCAAAATTGGTAGAGAAGTAGAAAAATTCTTATATTTTGTGTTTATCTATTTATTTGGAATAATGTTGTATTTGATAACTATTTTCAGGATACTAAGAAGCCCATAAAAAACAATATAATTTCCAATATTAGGTTTCCCTATCATGAAGATTAATTCCACATCTTGCTTCATCTTAGTAATTTGTATCATCAATTTGTATCCATCTAGAGCTTTAAATTTTCAGGGATATTATTTTACAAGTATTCTTGGATGTTTAGCCTTATCTAAAAAAGGATTCCTATAAATAATTGAATATTATTTATACAAAGTTATAACATGAGGTTATCTATAAAAATTATAATCAATTATCTTTTCATTTTGTATTTGTCACACACTTGTACTTAATTTATTACTCACTAATTGTTTGGTGTCAGTTTGATTGAGAACATATAATTATTTTAAAAAATAAAAAAAGGATGTTTTAAATGTTTATATAAGTGATTGACATGGATAATATTGGTGATTATTGGCATAAAAAATTATTTACTACAATTATTTCTAACACAGTAGGCTTAGAAGAGTTTTTGATGACTGAAATATAAGAGGAAATTTAACTCACTATAAATATTTCAATAGTGTATATCAATAAAGAAAAAAGTGGCTTCAAGATTTAATGACGATAATAAGAATAATGTTCCAAGAAAATGTTCATGTATTGAGTGAAATGTAAAATATGTAGACCAATATTTTGGGATTGGAAATAGAAAATGGTTTACATAGACATGTGTTCATTATATGTCCTCTTATGGTATAACATAGGCTAAAAATATGTGCATGACCAAAGGGGTGAACAATTTTTCTTATCTATATTTTAGTATTTAGAAGGGAACTAGGTTCCACCACTTTTTTCTAATGTTCATTGAAAATAATTTGAATAAATATTTTTGTTTAAGGGGGATTAGATCTATAGAGGATGAATCTCATGTTCAATTATTTGATAAAGAGTGAGTTTAAATAAATTATGTTTCAAATGATTCCTTATTGGGGAGAGAGTATGAAAGTAAAATCATGTTTCATATGGTGCATTTATTTTTTTTGTCAAAGGGGGCATAAATAATATATCCACAACTCCATATCATTGGTATCTTAAAAGTTTTCAAAAGAGGAAGGAATTATGATACTATTGATAAAAAATTCCAAAGGGGGAGAATGTTGGACCCAAACCTACATTTTCTATTAGAATTGCTTTCAAAGACTTTATCGTGTAATATGTACAAAGTATTTATAGTCAAATATATAAGAAGTTCTATCAATGATTATTTTTTGAAAAGAGGTATGTATTTCAGAGCTGGTAATAAAATGAAAACAACAACCATATGGATATTTTATATTATTAGGGCAGGGAATCTAGTGATAAGAAGTTGATTTGGAGATAAAGAAAATTCCAATGATTTATTTTATGTAAAATGTCAATGTAAAAAATATTTATCAAAAGGAATTATTCCATCATTGAGGAAGTATTTCTACCAAAATCATAGATGTTAAATCAGGTGAATTTATGAAGTATTAGTGTAGAAAAATGATCACCTGATTTATTGTGATATCATAGAAGATAAATTAATATTGGTGACATTTTTTGGTGTTTATCAAAATTTTGATCTTAAAATATGGGTTGAGAATTATTTTCATGAAAACCCTTAAGGTTTATGAGATCATATAAGGATAAATGTATCACATGATCAAGTAAGTCTTATTGAGCAATGTGCCCGAATTTCATTGAACAAGATGCATGGAGACATGAATCTCATAAAGGGAGTAATGCTCTAAGTCGTGGTGACTTCATGGGGTTGAGGGGGAAATGTGTTTCTTGGTAATAGTTTGTTAATGTGGTCACTTAAATAATGTAAGTAATGTTCCACTAAAAATAAGGACGACTTTGTAGAAGGAGTTTCATGATAGAGGATATCTGAAATGAACTCATATTATTTCATAAGCATGAAGAGAAATTGTAATTGAATTTTTGTTCATTTTCCTGATCCCAAGATTGGATGAGTCTTGCAATAATGGTATCATGGAAGTGATCATTTGATCACATATGTAAAGTTTTGGTACAAGATAATGAGTACTGTGGTCTGGTGATACACATGAGTTTTGAGTAGGTAGAATGAATGGATAGCTTTGTTTTTTCATAGTTTTTTGGTGATATCTACATATAAATATTATAGTAATCATGAAATTAATAGTATTAAATAGTTTATAAGATATTTTATCCTGAGAAGATGTTCAGGGAGAATAAAGAGAGGTCACATGATATGAGTTTCACATAGGCATACGTGATCATAGTCATGGATGTGGATCACATAAGGAGGCTCAAAAATGGGCAGTGCATAAGTAATATTTGATTAGGGGTTAGGTGATTTAAACAATGCGACAAGATATTCATGATCCCAATCAAAAGGAGAAGTTTCATGATCTAGGTTACACACATAGGGTTCTCATACACAGAGTCTTGTGCTTGAGCTCATGTAAGGAAATGTACACCCTTGAAGTTGCATTCTAGGAGACTCATGCATGTATTTATGAACTATTATTATTATAAATGAAGTTAAATTAACATGTGACTTGAACCATGGTAACATATCATGGGATATGCACCTAAGGTGTTATTCTCCAAATAGTATCAATATCATATCCTAATTCTGAAGAAGATGAAGGAAGAGGTTTTTACAACCACACCTAGGTTAAAGAAGAATATATCCACAAGACAGTAACATCATATAATTATATTTTTTGGAAACGATGAGTACTACAGATGATGATCTTAGAATACATTGAGTTATTCTCACTCAAAAGGATCCAATCATGTGGAATTTGAAGTGGAAGGAATAAGACTAACCTACTTATAAAGAGTAATCCACATATGGACTTAAGGAAAATGTAGAGAATAAAATTGGAAAATAATAGATAACCTATCTAGATAAAAAAATGCAAGAAGATTATTTTATTGAATAGATATGTTCTATCATGTTTTCTATTTATTTAAGAGCATAAAATATCTATAAACCGCAGAATATATATTTTGCTAGAAAAAATTTTGGAAATGAAGAAGTGGAAACACACCTTGCATGAGGAGTGATTGAAACATAAACATTGTGAATTCATTATTCCAGTAATGGATTGACCATCGCTGAAACATTATATCAACAGACCTAGTAATGTTTAGTGGATTCTATAACATTGACACTTTATTAGTGTGTGCTCCTTGGGTGTATCTCTTTATGGTAAACCAAGTAAAATTTATGTGTTTTATTCATTATTTAATTTCCTTCATAATTTTTTTGGTGATTGTTCTTTCTAGATTAACAAGTCGAAGACAATTCCTACCATTATTGGGACAATATTGTAAAAGTTAGATATATTGATAAAATAAAAAAAATTAATTCAACTATCACCCCAATGCATAAACCCCCATGGTGTCTCTGGTTATAATAAAGGTGATTATTTGTTTCTCTTAGGATCATTATTAAATGAATTTATTATAGAAGAATATGTAAATCCTTGTTGATGTATTACAAGTACCATGTTTTCCCTAAACTCAATGTACCTTGATCCTTAGAGATATATCAGTAAGTTTTTTGAATTTTTTCCATTTCTAATAATCATAGTATGAAAAATTGTACCTAGCTAATGGTGTTAGATCACTTTTCTTCATGGATTATATGTGTATTTTTATTGGTTTTTAGAATTAAAGTATATCATATAATGTTTTCAACTATATTTTATAATATGAGCCTTTGGTTTTTCATCATCGTAGAATAATACTTATATATATATATATCATAAGGTAATGTATATACAGAACTCAAGGATTTAAATTAAATAATATCACATAATATATGATATCAAAAAATACAGCTTCATCTAGGGTTTTTGTGAAATATACGGTGATATCATAAATATGATATATTGGATATTGTAAAATACAATTTAGGAAATTTGATATATCCAGTCATATTCTACAACATGATTCAGAGGGTATAATTTAGATATATCATAGAATATGATATATCAATAGAACAACATATCTCTAGTTTCGGTTACATTTTGTGACTAACATTTAGTCATTAAATAAGATGTGTAAAAAATATTACAATTTTTTTATATTTATGTTTGTGTTTCGTAATTATTTTTAAAATTTATAATATTATGGAATTATAAATTGTTATTTTTTAAGCATAAATAAAATATAAAAAATTTCATGTTTGTTTATCATGTTTTTGAAAATAAATAAAGTGTTTATTTATTATTTCATTCCTTTTATTATCAGGGTTTAAGAATTTTTGAATGTTAATAATGTGTATGCCTAAATTTATAAGATAAATTGATTTAAGGAGATAAATCCTTTTGTTATATATTAGGTGTTACTTTACCATATTTAGTAGTTTTCTATCTTAAACTAAATTTTTCTACGTTATAAGAATGAGAATATTTGTTGAATAGAGTTTGTGTATATTAGGATTTAGAGATATCATGATTTGAATTATATGCTGTCTAATGTCTTTCTAGGGGGAAGGACTTAGTGTTGAACTACCCATCAACATGGAGGCTTGTTCCAAGTTCTAAAAAGGTTAAGGGTTTCTATATATCATTCCTAGCATAATCATGTCAATATATTCAATATCATATAACTATATGAGTTCAAATGAAACTTTCATCTACCATATAAATGATATTCATTTAGATACATAAAAATAAGCTTGGATTCTATTTTAGGGTGAGTAATACAAACTTATTGGTAGTGTAAAGATTTTCACATTAATTTGGTGGATGGAATATGGATTCAAAAAGTTAATCATTATAATAATTAATACATAAATGAATATAAAAAAATAGGAAATAGAGTTTTTAGAAGACACTAAGGGTTTAATATGCTTGAAATTTATATTAAACTACTGATAATTTAACTAAAACCACTAACATATTAAGTGTCATATTCCTTTAAATGTGGGACTTTTCAAGATCATAATTATCTAAATATGCATTTTAATTCCTTAGTTGGGTACCCTTATATTATATAGTGTATAAAAATAATGTTATACAGTTTACCTAATGGTTATACGCATGTTGATGGAATTTTATCTGGGTTACACATAGCTGGGATAATCCAAATAGTTAGGATAACAGAGGACAAGAGTTTGTTGAATCCTTATGATGGGATTAGATAAAGATATTTTCTTCTTAAATATCCAGGTGGAATAATTTTAATTATTGGGATGATTCTATACATAAATAACTAATTGGTGAGATTAATTCCCTATAATACTCATCATTTAATGAAATAAGGGACTTGGATCACTAAATAGGTATTATGTATATGTTAATCATTTTTATTGGGATTAATTTCATTAAATTTCATTCATTAAAATATATAAAACATGATACTCACCCATATATATGTATTTTTTTTAGATTATTTCTTATTAAATTATAATCATATTAAGATAACAAATAGGTATGACCAATAGAATAGTTATGAATTTGTATAAAATATTGATAAGTGTTATCAAAGAAGATAAACATTTTAAACTTATAAATGTGAATATTTTATAGTTAAATTTCACAAATTACAATTTAGGGGTATTAGATATTGGCTATGTATCACACATTTTTTATGATAAACATATACTCAAGGATGGTAGTTAATTGAAAATGGGTGAATTAGATCTTTATTTCAGAAATAGATCAAGAGTTGTTAAATAAGATGTTATAACATATGATTTTAATTTAAAAATTATATTAATATTAGAATTGGATAACTATTATTATGTCTCCACTATAAACAGAAATTTGATTTATGAATATTATTTTCAAAAAAAGGTATTTTCATTCACTATTAAGAATATGAGTTTTTATACATATGTTAATGATTTTTAATGGCTTTGGAAATATGATAAATGTTTTATGCCTTACAGATATTTGTAAAAAAATTATAACATTCAGAATAATAGGGTTAGTGTTGATTTTTGTCTCCCTATTTTTGGAATTGTCATATTAGACATATAAATGAGAAACAAATCTAAATACTCTATAGAAATAGATTGATTGATCCTTTATATTATGAATATTTTGAAAATATTTAATCTTTTTTATTTGGGAAATATGAATAAAGAACCTTTTCATGGAAAAGGTGAAAGGGCTATTGGAATATTGGATCTCATATATAGTGAGGTATATAGACCAATGATTATTCAAGAGAGTATTGGTTTTATGTAATCTATTATGTTTAACAATGAATTTTTTCTATATTGGTACTATTATGATGATACAATATTATTAATATTATTAAATGTTCAAAGAGTTATTGAAAAAAAATATAATCAACTGGGAAAGAGTATTAATATCCTCTGATTAAAACGGGGTGTTGAATAATTGACATAGGAATTCATTGAAAATCTAAAATATTATAGAATTTTTTCACAACTCATGCATCCCAGAACCCACAATGGAATAATTTCTATGATAGTATTAACTATACCATTTTGGAAATCATTCGATCAATGATTATTTATTGTGATATTCCTTTTTAATTCCAAGGTTTTTCTTTAGAGTCTAGTTTATTTCTACAAAATCTTGTTCTATATTAAGTTCTTGTAAATACTCCATATAACATATGGTATGGAAAATTCCTCATTATATATATTATAAATATTTTTGAATGAAAATCATTCATATAATATTTTCATTATAAAAATATTGACTTATAATATGAATAATTATTATTTATTAGTTATCCTAAACAATATAATGAATATTATTTTCATAATATTTTAGGACATAAAGTGATTCTGTCCTTTTTTACTATTTTCCTTAATAAAGAACACGCAATTCATGGAGTGAGTGGGACAAATTTTGAACTTGGAGAGATTTAAGAGAAAAATATTTGAAGTGTTTCTGACTTTGAGATTGAGGTGATCCCACAAAAAATTGTGGAATAAGATCTTACTCAGGTTACAAAAGAAACATGAAGGTAATTTAGGATTCATTAATTGGTCATAAAAAAAATATTTCTAATATTCAATAATGTTGAGGATATATTCCTATAATAGTAACTTAACACCTATTGTGAGAATATAGTGAGTCGTGATTCTGAGAAATGGTTAAAATCCATTGAATCTAAAATGGGATCTATGTACACTGAACATGTTTGAAACATGGTGAATTCACATGAAGGGGTTAGAACCATAAGGTAAAAGTTGATTTTCTATGAGAAAACATACATGGATAGTATAATATGTAATTATAATGAATTCATGGGGGTAAAGGGTTATATAAAAATTCAAGGTATTGATTATGTAGAAAAATTTTCACCTATATTTTTAATAATATCCATTCAGATCTATCATTCCATAGTGGCTCATTTTTATTATGAGATATATAATATGGATGTTAAAATGTCTTTCCGTAATTATAATTTATTGAAGGAAGTGTATATAATAAATCCCAAAGGTTTGGAATTGAGAAATGAGTCTGATAAGGTGTGATAGTTTAAATAGTCTATTTATAGATTTAAGATGGTCTCTCAGAGCTATAATATCTTATATGATTATTTAATCAAAGAGTTTACTTTTATTAAAAACTATATGATTATTCTGTATATTATTGTATTATTGGGAATGGTGTGGTGTTTTTTATATTTTATGTGGATGATACACTTCTTATTAAAAATGATATCTTGACACTTCATTCTATGAATATGTGTTCAGGAAAGTGTTTTAGATGAAATTAATGGGAGAAGTAGCCCATATATTGGGTATAAATATCAATAGAGATATATCTAGTAGGTTATGTGGACTCAGTCAGCACACATACATTGGTAAATATATATATAGGTTTACCATAGAGAACTCCAAGAAGGGGTCTTTTCTACTATTATGTGGAACAAATTTTAAAAATATTCATGATATTTATAAAGAGTTATAATGGATGAATATAATTAATCATGAATTATCCATATGTTCTATTATGTATGTTGTGTTCTTTACTTTACCTAATATAAACAATGATTTTAGTATTACTTCTAGATATCAATCCAATCCTATCCAGATAATAATCAGTAGATTTATTTGAATAGTATTCTTAACTTCCTTAGAATAACTAAATATATGTTCTTGATATTTAGAGTATTTGATGATCTTAGTGTAATGGGATGCATAGATGCTAGTTTTTTATTCGATGGAGATTATAAGAATTATCAATTTGCTTTCAATATTTTCTTAACTGGTGGAGCTATTAGTTGGAACAGTTCTAAATAACCCACTATAACAGACTCTATATTAGAGGTGGATTATATTTTTGATTCAGATGTTTCTGGGGAATCTATTTCAATTAGTATGTTTATCTTTAAATTTTCGGTGGTTCCTAGAATCCAGGGAGCGGTCAAGATTTACTATAATAATAATAGAGTAATTTCTCAAGAAAATGGACTACGGTCACACTAAAGGACTAAAAATATATATCACGGATACTACCATATATGATATATCATTGAGAGGGGTAATGTTAGGATTATTTTGGAATGATATAAATCAGAGTGTATCAGATCCATTGACAAAAATGTTATCAAAGTTGTATAATTAGGGTTATATAGTGTCTCTTGGAAAAGATACTTGTGTGATTTATGTAATGGTTTAATAATGAATCATTTTTTATAATAAAATTAACTTCTATTTATTATTCATTAATGTGTATTATAATTTAATTTATTTGAATGGTGGAGTGATAATATCCCCGTAAAGTATGTATTTGAGTTGTCCCCAGTTGATGATAATCACATAGTAGTATGGGTTTTTATGATTGGCCAAGAATAGCATGAGTAGTGGACTCATGAGATAATGAGTGGAGAATTTTTATTTTTGATGTGGTCATATGTTTACGATTTTATTTTTTTCACTTTTTCATGTTTTCATTATCAATTTCTTTGTGGAAAGGGGATAAGTTTGTAAAGAATGTGGTTATCCAAAAATATTGAAGAATGGTTCATCATTGAAAAATATCTTTGAAGGAAATTTTTTATTTGGATGAAGTATAAGTAATAATAAAACCATTCAAAATTATATTAGTTTTTTCATGAAAAATTTTGAGGCTTCTTATGGTATTAAATAGAGGAATTTATTTTACAGTTAGTATTTTACTATGTTTTTATTATTTTATTTGTCAAAAAAATGGGCCAACCATGACCAGCCATGGGAATTAGCTCCCTGTATGAAGGATCCAGTTCAAATAAACCTATCCATAAATAGTGTCATGGGTGAGACATGGAATAGAAAGATAAAATACCTAGGTTTATGGAGCACATTTGGTGGTTCACACAATGAATTGGTGGTTCACCAATCTTGTGTAGGTTAGAGTGGGAGACTAGAGTGTTACAATTCGGAACCCTCAGTCTTGTTCTAGCTAGAAGAGGATGCATATTGTATTATTACATGGTGGTTGGAGGACCAAAACTATTAAATGTGATATAAACTTTAAAATAGTGTATCATTCCTTTGATAATGAATTACAGATAAAAATTGGGCCATTACTTATGCACAGTGCCTTGATTGACCGACAATATGTGAAGGTTTGTATAATCAATGAATTGATTGTAATAGGAATTTGAAGCTACCAAAAGCAGAAAAGCCTATCGATAATAAGAGTTCTGTTAAATCTACTACATAAAAAAAATTCAACCTAACACATGATGATATTTCTACATGAAAACTATCTTACCTACTACATGAAAAAATGTGAATCCATGGTAAATGATGTGTTCTCATAAAGTATAAATCCACAATCATTGTAATCACCTAATAAATGGATGTCCTCATTTTCAATAAAAAATATTATTATGGTCAATCAATCTTCGACATTATTAGTGATAAATCTAGTTCATTAGAAAAGCTTCGGTTGAAATATAATGATGTCTACGATACAACATGAGGAGTGAAAAAGGCATCATACATACAAATATGAAGATACTACTAATTTCGGTTCATAGATGATGAATTGACTAGATGCCCCGTAAATGACCAAAAGGTTTTTCTCACGGTAGATTAAGAATGTGGTGAATACATTGATTTCACGACACCTTTAGGTATTTATATAAATTAATCCTAATATATATTTTGATAAAAATTTCATTGTGTGTTATCTTCATCCTTAGAAGACAATAATATAGGCCTAGATCATGCTAGTAATATTCACAATAACTTGATAAAAGTTTGAAGTTTGTGATAGGTTAAGATATGTTTGGAACTGAGTTCAATCTATGAATTTTGATGACGACTGATCATTTTCCACACGTGAGGTGATATCAAAATATTGGTACACTCACGTAGCTCCACATTTATTCATGAAAATTGATTACTAATAATAATAAAGTGTTATTCAGGTGTATGTTTCTTACTAGTTTATGTTGGGAATATACAAGGTACAATAATACATCCATGACAGACCATATATGATTACATGCATTTGTTTTCATCAGTAAAATCAGATTATTATAAGTGTCATGTTCTAAAAAGTAAATACATATCAAACATATTATCATGATTCTGGAATATTGTTGATAAAGGGAGGATTTCATGATAATCATAATATATGAATGAAATAATTTTCATTATTGGATACAAGTTATTATCAAATTTAGGGAACAAAAAAGATAATATAATTAATGAATAAATAATTCATACATCATTTTGATTATTATTTGAGTATAAGAATTGAGTTATTATTTAATATTGTAGAAGTTTATATAAACATATAGTGCTATAGAATGAGCCTGAATTTTATTATTAGGAATCAATTTATTTATTTAGTGGATCTCCATAAATATGTGAGATCAAATAAGGAATTGATTATTCTATACAAAAGAAGTTTAAAAACATTATAATATATCTTTTAGCTAAGGGAAAATAGAAAACTCATTAGAATAGAAAAAATGAGGGTTCTCTAGTAAATGAAAAAGATATATCCATTAGAGTAAAAAATAATATGAGGAATGTGGCGTACCATCATATGAAAAAGGAAGAAAACAATTGATGATAATAGTCATCGAAATAGTTGTAAATATTTTATATTCTAAAAAGGTTGACCTAATTCCTAGTGACCAACATATAAAAGGTAAAATAAATTGAGAGTGGAATACTATTTGAGATTTAAATATAAATGATCTATTTCATGACCTTTTATAAGAACTCTCAATGATATTGAAAAATGATTATTAGAAGAAAAAGAAGGAGGATCTGATCCCATACTGAATCTGATTGTCTTCCGGCCACCAATGAAAAGGGAAGAAAAACTTATTCATACAAATTCCATTATTTTAGAATCATAAAAAACATTAAAAAAGGTTGACCTATTGTGTATGGTTTCACATTTTATTTCAATGAACTGAATATGAATGAGGAGCTACTATGTATAGAGATTATAAAATATCATTGAGTGAGGAATCTTGTAAAGTTGAGTTTCATGTAGTGAAAGGGTTGTAGAGTATTCTAAAAGATCAATTTTTATTCAAATAAACTATTGTTGAGTTGATAGAGATATATGATATTGATGTAAAACAATTCAATGCAGATATGTTGATCTAATAATAAGTAAAAACATCAAAAAAATCTTTGATATATGTGGTGGGACCCATAAAACCTTTACGGCTCAGGGTATGCAGGAAGATCACAATGTGAATCAGTGAACACAAAGATAATATATATATGAAATTCATGTGTGTGATATAAATTTATATTCCAAGTAATACTATGGAATTTTAGTTTTTGGAAACACTAAACCCGTTGTAATCACATTGATTATAGTAGAGAATCATTTATTGGGGGAAACAACCATTTAAGTAAAAGAGTATGTATTTTTATTGAACCTTGTAAATATTTTGTGTGCCATTTTATTTTTTACCTTCATTGTGTGTTGTGACCATGTTGGATGGATAAGGAAGTAAGAAAAGTTTAATGTTACAGAGTGTTGTCTTTTGTTATCAAAGAAGCTAAATCAATTCACTTTGAAAAGGACATGTAAACTATGATGATGCTTTGCTAATTTGTATTTCACAAATACCATAAAGTTTAGAGAACATTTGATGCAGGCATTATGAAGAGTAGAGAGATTAAAGAAAGTGGTGCGCAAGTCAATAGTGGCGTGCAAGTATTGGAGCGCAAGTATTGCCATGCAAGTGTAAGTGGTGTGCAAGTCATATTTCAAGATCATCCCATCAAAATATGAAAAAGGAAATAAAGTGGCACGCATGTTAAAAATTTGTGTGCAAGTAATAAACCAACACGCAAGTCTAATGGGTGCTCAAGTGTGGTGCGTAAGTGTATGTTCTGTGAAAGTCATATTTCAAACATCATCATATCAAAATATGACAAAGGAAAGAAAGTGTCGTGAAAGTGCTGGAGCAGTGCGGAAGTACTGGAGCGGCACACAAGTATATGTGGCGCACAAGTAACCAAAATGCCTATAAATAGTTGACTAGCCTCCATTTTTTTATGCTCAATGCTTAATAGAAAATTAGATCTCTGATCACACAAGTAGTAGAGGGTTCTTTGATCGCACAAGTAGTAGAGGGTGGCATGCAAGCTAAAGTACCACACAAGCTGAGGGTTATCTATAAGGCGCGCAAGTAGGGTGTCGCGCAAGTTTTGTCACGCAAGTTTTGTTAGGATAGTTTCCAGTGGTGCGCAAGTAGGGAGGTACTTTCAAAAAGTGTTCTGTGTATAATCCAAAGGTGGCACGCATGTTTTGATCTGGGCTCATTGGGGGCGCGCAAGTAGTGAGTAGGCGTGCAAGCAGGTGGCACGTAAGCAGTGAGGCGCGCAAGCAGGTGGCACGCAAGCTGGGAGGTGCACAAGTAGGTGCCGCGCAGGCATGGAGGTGTGCACGTAGGGAGTGGCGCGCAAGGTGTCTAAACCAAAAGGTTCTTACCAGCTTCTGGGTATGAAATTGAAGAATGTTTTTGAATGATTTGATTTTTAAAAGTTCATTAAGAAGCCCAGAATCATTACATTACCCTATTTGTGCTAAGAGGGAGTACATGCACTATTAGATTGTTTTCATAGTTCTACATGAGTTTAAGGGTATATCCTACTCGTTGTATTCCACAAAAAAAGATTGTTTTCTAGTGGATTTTTCGGTACTAGATTGTTTCTGTACCATACCAAGGATATAGCTACTCCTGTTGAGTAGTGAAACTTGTAAATCTTGTGTTTCTATGGTTGTGTGTGTTCGGCATGGAAGAAACACTTTAATAAGAGCCAAAGGTGGTTTCAAAAAGCAGGAAATATAAAAAGAGAAATATATCACTGATTCACCCCCTCCCCATCTCAGTGATACTTGGATCCTGACAGTGAACTTCAATTGGTATCAGAGGAAGGTTACCTTTGTTTATTTTTTGCTGAAGTGGTTGATGAGAAGTTGTGATGGAGAATATAAATTCCATGAACAGTAAAGGGATTCTGACTTTTGATGGAAAGAACTGTCACATCTGGATGGACAGAATGAAGCCTTATCTTATGTCTCTTGGATATGAAGTTCTTAAAACTACAATAGATGTATTTATTTCTATTGTTGATAAGGATCCTCTTACTCCTATCGATAAGAATAACCTTGAGAATGATGGAGGAGCTAAAAATGAGTTACTCTCATATCTTTCTGAGAGTTTTTTTAAGAGTTAAAGGCGTTGCTACAACCAAATGAATCTGGGACAAATTGAAGAACATCTATGAAGGAAATAAAAAAGTGAGGAAGGATAAAATAAAAATATGGAGACTGAAGTATGAAGACTTGAAAATGGGAGAATCTGAATCTGTTGGGGATTTATTCACCAGGATAAATGGTATTTTTAGTACAATCAGATGTCTTGGTGAAATGGTGGAGGATTCCACAGTTGTCGAAAATATCTTGAGAATTATGCCTGAAAAGTTTGATGCTAAAGTGTCTTCATTTGAAGATAGAGACCCTGAATCATTATCTTTGGATGATTTTCATAGTACTCTCATTACTTATGAGATGTGAAATATATAAAGGGAAAAAATATGATAGAGAAATGTCATTCAAAGCTACAAAGAGAGAGCAGTCAAAGAAAACTCTTATTGAAAATGATGCGGGTGAATCTGATTCTGAAGATGAGGTATGTAAAAATTTTGAGGAAATCTTATCCTTGTTTTATAAGAATCTGAACAAAGGTATAGGGAAATACAAGGTTAAACTTCCCTTGAAATGCTTTGAGTGTGGAGCTGTTGGACACTTTGCAGCTAACTATACTCAAAAGAATAAATAATAACATAGTGATGATGATAACAGAAGTCCAAGAAGGTTGTGAAAGAAACAAGCTGACAAAGATAGATATTATTCAAAAGAGAAGGATAAAAAATTCTTCAAATAAAAAAGATGAATCTTTTTATCTAATGATGATGATGTAGAAGATAATGAAGACGAATTAGAGAAATTATTTGCTGAAAAAATAGAGATAATACCTTTATTACTACAGTGAGTAATGAATAGTATGAGAGAAATAGTTCAAAAGATGAATAAACCCAACATGAATGTCATCTGAAATAAGAGTTGAAAGAATGCTTGAGGAAGATCAGATGACTTGAGAAGGAAAACAACAAGCTGATAAACGAAAATTCCACATTAAACAATCAAGAAGGTTTTAATGATTAGAAAATCAAGATGGAAAAGGATATTGATGATCTGAAAAATTATCTTGACAATATAAAGAATCATAACAATCATCTTGAAGTAAATCTGAAGGAAAAATATGATGAGTTGGAACTTTTCCAACAGAAACTTTATAAAGCTAAATAAATGAATATCAATTTAAAAACCACTATCTAAGATGTTGGTGAATGGTCCAGTAAGAATGAACTAAACAAGGATCCTAAAAAGTTACCTTCAAAGGTCAAAATGAAAGACAGAGCTAGATCTGATAAGAACAAGGCTGGAAATACCATGTATGTGATCAAAGTCAGTATTTATGAAAAATCAGAAGTGCATAATAATCATGAGTCAAGAAAGACTTATAATACTTATGGAGTTTTTAAATCTGATATGAGAAAGGGAGTTACAAATGAATATGTGAAGGTTGATGGTTATCATAAGTCTATTAAGAAGTTTGTTGAGAAGCGTGTTCACATATCTGGTCAGTATAAAAGTTTCAAAGGAAAATATTCTTTCTATGTTTATTGCTGGTATTGTGGAGGATTCAGACACATGGAAAATATGTGTTGGTTCAACCAATAACATTAAAACTATTCCATAACTTTTGAAAGAAAAGAATTAAAGGGGAGTCAATTCCTTCAAAATAGAAAGTCTCCAAATAAATTTCAGAAGATATCTGAGAAGACTGGTGTGAAATTTTTGAATATATTCCAACCACTGGAAACTATTTGTGAAAGATGTGATCGACCTGGACATCTTTCCAAGGGCTTCCTTAGTGTGTTACCAGATCAAAAAAAGATTCTTAATAATTATCAAAAGATAGAGTTTTTAAAATCTAAAAGGGAGAGTTCTGATAAGCCAAAAAAGAAATAGTCCATGGTTGTCTGGCCAGAACACATTGACCTGGATAGGAAATTGGAGGAAGCACAACAGAAAGTGAAGGAAAAGGAAGAAAAAAAATCTCTTATTGTCAAAACTGCTTTGAAAGATACAAAAGGAGAACGTTTATCGATTCTTGATAGTGGGTGTTCTTCTCATATTAAAGGAGACTTATTGTTTTTGATGAATGTGAAAGACTTCAATGAAGGAACCATTACATTTGGAAATGACGAATCTCTGAGAATCAAAAGTGTTGGATCAACCATCATCAGAAAAGAAAAAATGAAATCTAAGAAAACATTATATGTTGATGGGTTGAAACATAATTTTCTTATTGTTTTACAACTCTTTGATGATGGAAATAGAGTTATATTCAGAAAATATGGGTTCGTTGTGAAATGTGAAAATAATGGAAATATAGTTACAAGAGTCCAACGTACAAAACCAAACTTGTTCCAAGTTGGTGAAGTACAAAATTCTTGTTACATGGGCATGGTGGATGAAAATAATTTATGGCATAAAAGGCTGGGACATATGTGTTAGAGAAACATGTGTATGTTATCAACGTGAGACATTGTTTGAGATATGCCTGATTTATCAAGAAGAATAGATTGGTGCTGCACTATATGTGAAAAAGGGTTGATTACAAATGCTTTTCATAAGAGAGTTGAAATTCCTCCAAAAGAAACCTTGGAACTTATACATTATGATATATGTGGACCAATGAGAAAGTAATAAAAAAATGGAGATAAGTACTTCATTACTTTCATTGATGACTTTACTTGCATTACTTGTGTTATGTACATGAGACATAAGTCAGATGCTCTGAAAATGATTAAGAGTTATAGGAGGAAAGAAAAAAAGGAATGTGAGTATTTAGTGATGAAGATGAGAACTAATAATGGTGGTGAGTATAAGAATAAAGAGTTTGAAAGTTACCTTGAGAAACATGAAATTACTCATGAGTTCTGTTCACCATACACAACTCAACAAAATGGGGTTGTTGAAAGAATGAATCGATGTCTGGTGGAAATGGGGAGTACTATGTTACTTGAACATAGTCATTCTCATTATTATTGGAGGTAATCCATCAGAACAACTGTTTATATTCAGAACATATGCATCTATAGTCCAAACTCATATATGACTCCATATGATCTGTTCTATGGAAAAACACCATGTCTGAAACATTTAAGAGTATTTGGGAGTCAATGCATTATAATGAAGAAAGGTGGAAACCATGGAATGTTTGAGCAAAGAGGAGATGATTGAATTTTTCTTGGATATTCTCCAGAGGGAAGAGGATATTGATGTCTCAACAAAGAAACAGGAAAAATTATTGATTCTTCAGATGTAAAAGTTGATTAAAATGTCGAGAAAGAAAAGAAGTCATATGTTGATGTGGAAGTTGAGAAGGATAGAGAAGCTTTTGTTAATGATTCTGATAATGCTATAGACTATGCTAATCCTACCGGTGAAGAGGAATCCAACTCAAAAATATAGAGTGATGTTGATGAAGTTTGAAAAACTCATCCTAGGTTGAGGAAACATGTGGACTCTCAAAATATTAATGGAGATAAACATCAGAGGGTTCAAACAACAAGAACAATGAATGCTATATCACACACTTCTCTTTATTCTAAAGTTGAGACAAATGATTTAAATGAAGCATTTGAGCATGCAGAATGGGTTCATGCAATGAATTAAGAGCTTGATCGGATATAAAATAATGATACATGGGAAATTGTACCCAATCTGGACAACAAGAACATTATTGGTACAAAGTGGGTTTTCCGGAACAAGTTGAATGAAGAAGGTAAAGTAATAAGAAACAAAGCAAGATTGGTTTGCAAAGGGTATTCACAAATTAAAGGAATTGATTTTGAAGAAACCTTTTCTCTGGTGGCAAGATTACAAACAATCATATTTTTTATTTTTATTGCTACACAATGAGGTTACAAAATCTTTCAAATAGATGTAAAATCTACATTCTTGAATGGTAACCTTGCCAAGGAAGTTTACATTGTTCAACCATGTGGATTAGTTATTGAAATGGATGAAATTTATGTGTGAAGTTTGAAGAAGTCTTTTTATGGGCTAAAACAGGCTTCGAGATCATGGTATTCTAAATTAGATACTTGCTTAAAGAAGATGAACTTTATGAAAGCGAGAGTTGGCAGAAATCTCTACATCGAGGAATGTTAAGAGTTTTCACTGATCTTTATTATTTATTTTGATAATATTTTATTTGCTGGAAATGATGAAATATCATGTGGAAAATTTGCTGAGGAGATGAAGAAGTTATTTGAGATGTCCATGTTGGGTGAAATGAAGTACTTTCTTGGGCTAAAAATTTCATAGAAGAAGAATCACGTTTTTTTGTCTCAAGAAAAGTATGCTAAATAACTTTTGAAGAATTTTGGCATGAAAAATTCAAAACCATTTCCACACCAATTTTAGTGGGAACAATGTTGTCTAAATATGGAGAAGGAATGGAAGTGGATCAGAAAGAGTTTCGAAAGATGATTAGAAGTCTGTTGTATTTGACTGCCTCATGACCGGACATCATCTATGTTGTTACTTTATGTGCAAGATTTCAGAGTGCTCCTAAGGAATCACATTTTATTGTTGAAAAAATAATGTTCAGATATATAAAAGGAATAAAAAATTTTGGAATCAGGTATGATGGATCATGAAATATTGATCTATTCGGGTATTCTGATACTGATTGGGAAAAAAATGTTGATGATTGAAGATCCACATCTGGTGGAGTTTTCTTTCTGGGGAAAAGTTGTTTTAGTTGGCATACCAAGAAACCGAATTTTTTAACTCTTAGCACATCTGAAGCTGAGTGTGTTGCTACTAATCAAGCTGTAACTCAACTAATGTGGATGAAGACTCGGCTGGAAGATCTACTTGTTGAAGTAAGCTACCATTACTCTTGGGTTGTTATAATCAGAGTGCAATCAATCATACAAGAAATCCAGTAAAACAATCTCATTCAAAACACCTTGATATAAAGTACCACTTCATCAAAGGGCAGGTGTAGAATAATGAATTAATTCTAGAGTATGTTCCTACATCTGACCAATTTTCTGAAATATTCACCAATCCTTTACCAAAAGAACCATTTGAAAAATTGAGGTTGAACATGGGTGTCCAACCTCCTTCTCATCTAGTTTAAGGTATGTGATTCTGTCCCCAATCCCATCATGCCTTTGGATTGTGTTATCAAGGAGTAAGATTGTTTCATAAATCTATCCTTATATATGCATACATAAAGGTGGAGTTGTGGGTGAGCTGTAAATCCTGCATGTATGTGTGTGAACTATTCTAACTGTTTGTTGGAGTGGTTGTACGAAACAATGTTGTTTTCTAGAAAAGTTGACTAAGTGAAGAATACTGAGGTTGAAGCTTGAATGATGATCTAGAGAAGGCTGATAAGGTACACTCATGAGATTTCAGAAGCTTGAAAGATGATCTAAAGAAGGCTGAGGAGGTACGCTCATGAGATTTCATAGTCACTGCTTTTGGATAGCATGGTTTTGGATGTCAATAATTCTGGTTTCCTATAATGAGTTACCTCATGTAGGCATATAATTGTTGATAAGTAATCCATTTCTTACTTTTACCAAGTTCTGTGATTTATAAATCATAGTTGATAACAAAATTCCAAAGGGGAGGTTATTGGGACTAAGTGGGATGGAGAAAGAAGTAAGAAAAGTTTGCTGTTATAGAGTTTTGTCTTTTTTTTCAAAGAAGCTAAATCAATTCACATTTTAAAGGACTTGTAAATGATGATGAGGCTTTGCTGATTTTTATTTCACAAATATCATAATGTTTGGAGAACTTGTGATGCTTGCCTTATGAAGAGTAGAGAGATTAAAGAAAGATGGCGTGAAAGTCAAGAGTGGCGACCAAGTATTGGCGCGCAAGTATTGGTGCGCAAGTGTAAGTGGCATGCAAGTCATATTTCAAGATCATCCCATAAAAATATGACAAAGGAAATAAATTGGCGCACAAGTTAAAAATTGGTGCGTGATTCATAAACCGACGTGCAAGAATAATGGGCATGCAAGTGTGGCGCGCAAGTGTATGTTTTGTGCAAGTCATCTTTCAAACATCATCATATCAAAATATGAAATAGTAAAGAAAGTGTCGCCCAAGGGCTGGAGCGGCGCGCAAGTATATGTGGCATGAAAGTCACCAAAATTCCTATAAATAGACGACTACCCTCCTCATTTTTTATGATCAACACTTAAGAGAAAATTAGAGCTCTGATCAGGCAAGTAGTAGAGGGTGCTCTGATTGTGAAAGTAGCAGAGGGTAGTGCACTAGAAGAAGTGGCGCGCAAGTTGAGGGTTATTTATAAGGTGTGCAAGTAGGGTGTCACACATGTTTTTTCATGCAAGTTTTCATGACCCCACCATACCCAAGCTGGAGCCGCAACTATCCCAAGCTCGCCTCCATAGGCCAGGGGCTGGAGATAAGTGCTGAAGGCTAAAAAACTCAGGGAGGACTTTACCTGAGTACCTATACACACACACACACACACACACACACACACACACAACCCACTCATTGTAGAAGTGTAGAGTAAAAGAGAAAGTAATGTACCAACTGCTATAAACTACCACAAAAGTGCATCAACCTCTAACTAGTACAAAGAAAGTGCTGATGGTAAACTGAAAAGAAAATGGAAAAAACACGCGCCCAAACAGAAAAGTGCCACAACCTGGCAATAGGTAAACAAAAGTAAATAGGTGGGAGGGTCCCACACCTAGAACCCTACTACGACCACCGCACACAGTCCAAGCTCCTGAACTCCTAAACTCCTCTGACATCATGATCAACATGTCTGTCACCTGCAAGGGCACACCAATTTCGGGAAAATCCCAAGTAGGGGTGAGTATAAAAACACTCAGTAGGATACCCTGAAGGCTCGAGGGAGAAACATATGAGGTACTGAAGAGGTGAGGAGTAGATCGAACAAAGAATAGTAAATGAGTACAACAGATAGTGCAGTAAAGAGTACAGCTCAACCCAATCAAAAGAAAAGAAGTAGACTCGTCCAAACACAAGGATCAAGAAATGGTGATAAGATAAACTTCTCATCAAGTCTTCACTCCCTATAGCAGGAGAGTAGACTCGTCAAACCATGAGAAGCTAGATATGGAAATCACATGCCATACCCCACACGTATTCACCTCTCCGGGAAGGAGAGTAACCAAAACCCAAGGAATGGGTTCTGTAACAAGGTACACACACACATATATATATATGCTCTGTCAAGAAACCCGAACAAGATTGTTAGGGAATCTCCATCCCGTAGCTCAGCCTAAGAAAGCGAGTCTCCAACAGTCCCAGAAGGAAACACTATCGATGCCACGCATCCTACACGTCTGTCCCAAACTTCAAGACAAGGGGCTCTAATAACCACACCCTGACACTATCCACTTTGGGCGGCACTGACTCACCCGCATGGTTTTAGGTCACGCCACAAGGACGTGTCTTGGTGGGGAAAGTGTCCCTCGTACTTGAGAGTTCCAGGGAAAGTCAATCCACACCTCGTCACTTCCCTGTAGTCGATATGTCTTCTCAAAGTCAAAGTCATCACATCACTAACCCATAAAACCAAGGGTCCCACTCTTATAATCATGGAGAAAATCCACAGACTAGCCTAGTAGCAAGGACTGAGTCTGAAAGACGTCGTCGGGTAACCCACTACACAGTCTCTGCCGGAGGGTAAACCCTAAGAAGATGTTAGGTAACCCACTACCCAGTCTCTGCTGGAGGTTAAACCCTAAGAAGTCACTGTGTATCCCACTGCCCAATATTTGCTGGATAATAAACCCTAAGAGTTCACCGGGTAACCCACTACTCAGTCTCAGCTGGAGGGTAAACAGTAAGAGGTCATCGAGAAACCCACTGCCCAGTCTCTGCTGGAGGGTAAACCCTAAGAGGTCGTCGAGAAACCCACTGCCCAGCCCCGCTAGTGGGTAAACTCGAAGGAGTTGATGAGAAACCCACTTCCCAGCCCCATGGGATAGTAAATCTTAATAATTCGATGAGCAATCCACTATCCAACCCCACTAGAGGGTAAACCCAAAGAAGTCGATGAGCAACCCACTACCCAGCCCCGCTGGAGGGTAAACCCGGAACTGCTCTGGCCATCCCTACTAGAAACAACCTCCTAGGTAGAGTATCGGTGCCCACGTGATGTATTGGTCAAACCGAATACTCAAAATTATACCAGGGAACACGAAGGGACCTGATACTGAAATTCCACAAGGCGAAAGGAGATAGGGGAACCCAAACAACTCCACCGATAAAACCATCGAGAACCGAACTAGGGGAAACCACTCAACCATTCTGCTCTAAACCATTTTGTACAGGACCAGGGGGAAACCCACTCAACTATGCTGGTCTATACCATCGTTAAAAGTACCAGGGGAAACCCACTAAACCCTACTCATCGAAACCATCAAGAATAGGAGGACCCTATACATCAGGAGAAGTCAATGGTACGTAAAGTAGAAAACGACACACACATGGGGCCCATGCAACCTATGGACCAAACTCATCTCCAAACTAAGCATACAAACATTCTCAGGTCCAAACTACAACATGTACCTCCAAGAATTCCCGTATACTCCCAGAGTATTCCACATTTCCAACCCAAGGGCTATCTTTCACATGACACCCAAAGTCAATGAAAAAAGGTGTAAACCTAATTTTCACCAACCTACGTCCTCCATAGCCCTAGCATGGACAACCACATCTCTTCAAACATCAACTTCACTCACACGGGAGTGAACATGATCACATGCCCAGGGTTCTCTACAAACACCATAGGAAGAACCACCACCGGTACACCTTTCATGGTTCCACATTAAAAGATGTCTTGAATGAGTCTCCACACATCCAAACAGATTATACCATTGTAATCCTCGACAAAAAACACGCGATATAGACTATTTACTCGCCTCAAACGGACAGCCGACGAAAAAGCCATCCAACACTTCTTTACGCCCAAACGGCGTCCCGTAGTCCCGAGCCTCGGTCTCGAAAGCAGTCAGGCGAATCACACCATTGTCATCCCATCGAAAAAACATGTCAAATTGATTGCTCACTTCGGTGGAATGGATGTACGGAGAAAAATATGCATTTCGTCATACCGCGCATGAGCGGTGCTACATGGGACCCACATCATGGTCCCGAATCACAGCAAACAAATCACATTGTTGTGATCCTCTCGAAAAAGTACACAAGATTGACTAATCACTCGTCCGAAATTGACACCCGGTGAAGAAGGTGGAAATCACTGCCAACTCCAAAAATGGACCTCATGGGGCCCGCACCATCATGCAGAATTAGAGCGGGCAGATTGCGCCATTGCAATGACCTCGTAAAAACACCCAAAATAGACTACTCGCATGCCCGAACGGACATCCGATGAAAAAGTTTCTAAACGCTTCTCGCTACATAAAAGTCAGACCATAGGGCCCACGTCTCAACTTTGACTCCAATGCCTGAAATTGTACTAAAAATCTCCACCTCGACTGTAGGGTTTAAATGCCGCTGAAGGTGCTGAAATTGGACATTGGATGTGTCTGTGCCATCCAAAACAAGAACCCCCATAAAAACGTCAATCCAAATAACTTATGTGTCGTGCCACCGAGCCCCTCGTCTCAAGAATTAAAAAATTCCAATACAATCTCAAAATGTTTGTCTTGATCCAAGGAACGTGTCGCCACTAACAGCACATGAATCCGGCACCCGGACAGAATTTTATGAGTGTTTTAATATTTAACAGATCGATCGGGTGGGCCGGGCCGGTTCAGCCCGAAAACCATACGCCAGAACCGGCCGGCGGTCACTGCGCGGGCCGGCCCATCTAGCCTAGAACGATATAAGCCGGTTCAGCATCTCCAACATGGACCTGCATTCTGTGGGTCCTCTCTGCATCCCGGGGTGGTCATGACCCCGGTCTCCCCCATCGACTGGCCAACAGTTGGCCGGTCCTCACGCTCGACCACGCGTGCCTGGGGTCCCCGATGTGCCTCCGCTCGGCCTCACCCGGCACCTCCGCAGGCGCCTCCTGCTCGCCCGGCCAAAGCCGCCTCACTGACGTCATTCGCCCGCTGCGCCTGGACATCCACCACTAGAGAACCTCGTCGTGCCACATGCCCTGGACCGTCGGGCCACCACGCGAAGCCGCCGGACCGCCATTACCCCAGGCCGCCACTACCCGGACGGCCGAAACCTTGCCGGAAAACACCCAAAAAACCGGTGATCTTCGACTTGCAGTTGCGGATGTCTCAGGACTCCAAATATAAACCCGAAATAAGAGTCAGAAAGTTCAGAATGTAAAATACTCATTTATTGGCTTCGCTCGATGATCAAACAGCAATTTGACGCCTTAATTCATGTTCAAAGAAGACGTTTGGAATTAAAACTTGAAAAGAATAACTCCTACCTCTTTGGGCGTAGCTCGAAGCTTCACGATCAATCCGAACCTCGCTGTTGTTGCCCCCTTCTTGATCAAAGGAAGAGGAGGATGAGGATGATATGGAAGGGTTGAGGGAGAATGTGGGTTTTGTCAGGGGGTGGAATGAGGTTGGTGAAGAGGGGGAGGAGAGTTTAAGTAATTAAACTCTTTTTAATTAAAAACTCGACCCCTGAAAACACCTGCATCCAAAACCCCCAACGCGGTCCAGATTAAACCGCCCTAGAGTAAACTCCATCTCCCGAGCACAACGGCGGTCTCCAAATTTTAATCTGAGGCCCTGTTCAAAATTTATAAAATTTAACGCCCGAGGCCTCTAAATTACGAAAACACCTCTGTGGCCATTTTCCACAGAAGGGCCACGCCCGCGAGAATTACACCCTTCCTAGGGTAAACGGAATGCTCCAGACTCAATAGAACCCTTAGTTTTCCAGTCCAAGCTACCGTTTAGGAGTTATTCCATTCAGTTGGCGTGCCCATGGTGAACACACTGAAAATTTAATTCTGGCCACAATGGGGCTCGAAATTGCACACTGTCTGAAGGCCCTGATCTGGAATAATGTCATGAAAATTACAAAGTATTTTATCGAAAAAACGGGGTTCTTATATCATTATATCCTTCAAGAGTTTCATCCCCAAAAATAAAAACCAGGGAAAAAATCATGGTACTAAGCCCACACCTGGCTCTCCCGTACCCAAAAGAACTCTTGCACAGTCCCGCATCACAGCACACAGACCAAAGGATGTGATCTATTCACACGAGGTATACCCTTACCGATGTCATTCATAGAAGTATGCACACATCTCCTTAGGTAAGCCATGTATGAGATGTCGTGCACCCACTCCAGACATTGGGAGTTTAGGGAAAGGTGGTAGACAACCTCGTCATCCCTTCACACGGTCTCAAACGGCCCGAACGCCCTCGGGGGTATCTCGCCTCCCCAGTTGAACCTCTACGTCACACGCTGTGACTAGAAATCACTATTCGAACTTGGGACAAGGCCCGGTGATTGCCTCCTTCAGAATATCCATATGGTGGAACAGCCAAGGATATCTGGTCACGCATGATTTCACAATCGATGTCCCACGACCAAGACTCCCTTACATGATTGAAAGGTGAAGAGTCTCTATCATCAACTATAGAGAAATGTTCCATGCCTTTTATTCCACTAACACAGGGTTACACTGACGCCCTACATCACCATGGTAACAACTCAAGCAAGGAGTAGGGAGAAAATAATTTCACACATAGATTCTAACAATTCTACTGAAAAAGGTAGAAGAGCCATAAAGCATACCTCTTATCATCTCATGCTCTGCAGGATCATAGACATCCAAAGCTCGTTGTTGTCCCCCCACTTCCAGCTCCCCCGGCTCCTCTGCTAGTACCACCTCTCTGTGCGCTACTCCGATCACATCGCTTCCTCTTCCGCGGTGGTGCACCTGCTGCTTGCCCGATATTCTCAGCATAGCTCGTTGGGCAGTCTCATTCCAAGTGACCTCACTCATCTAATGTATAACACCGAATCTCCCTTCGGGCTAAACTGGTGCCATTCGGTGCCACTTTGGTGTACGACCGCGCCCCTGAGTCTGGTTATTGGAAATCCACCTGCATCGAGATTCTGTCCGCCGACGCCCGCTAACTGTGGCATACGTCTCGACTCTATCAAGCCTGATACCACCCCAAACTGTGGAACATGACATGAAGCTCTATGTCCCCAGCGCCTGCTCTAGCACCCCTGCATATGTTTAAATTCCCAAGGATACTATGACAACATGAATATCTCTGCGGAGACCCTGCTTTAACTTCAATGCTCGGATGTTTTTGTTATGGACCGTGTCTGGATAAAAGCATGCATGGTCCATGAACCTAGTCGCGTACCCAGTCACTGTCATCCCTCCCTGCTGAACCTGCAGGAGCTCCTGGATCCGAACGGAGCGTACGCAGGAGGGGTATAACTCCTCACTAAATAACAGCTGAAAGTTGTCCCACGAAAGTGATGACTCATCAAGTAACCAAGTATCCAGACTCCACCAACACCCAGATACTCTGTGGAAAAGGCTTGCTGCCAAATCCACCATCAGATCTGTCGGTGTCTTCCCAAGCTTGAAGAGGTGAACCACTGTCTCGAGCCAAACCTCTGCTGCCTAACGGTCTGAATCACCACTGAACCCCAGCGTCTCTGATGCTATAATTCTCAAAGTGTGATCAACCAGTTTTCAAACTCCATCTTTTCTACTGGAGCTATACGCTACTCACTAGGTGGGGGTGCGGCTACCAGCCCACCTGGAGAAAGGGACTCGCATGATGGGTCCTAGACTGAGGCCTCATCACTCAAAGGGTTTTCATCATGAACCAAAGCTGGTATCCTGGCTAGCTATATTCATGGAGACATCCTGAGTATTATCAAGGAGTGACATGGTCAGATGAGCATATTTGTATATAACAATTACAAAAATGGAGAGCTAACTCAATAAGGAAAGTCAATGACTCAATCCTAGGTGATGCACAACCCAATTTTCCCTGCAACTAGTGTCTCAGCATTCCGAGTTGAGAAGCGGGTTATCAGGGTCCTGGTGAATGGCTACGTCGACCACCGCACCATCACTGGACTCCCTTGCCTGAGAGCCACTCTCGAGACACATTGACACTTTTTCCTTAGATCCCCACCAATTCATTTTTAGGGATATCCAAACAACATCCCAAGGAATGAAACCACCTCTGATTCCACTTTTTTATGTCCTCACCCTACTCAATATCGAGCCACAACTACCCCAAGCCCGCCTCCATAGGCCAGGGGCTGGCGACTAGCGCCGATGGCTAAACAACTTGGGGAGGCCTTTTCCTGAGTACCTATACACACACACGTATCCCACTCAATGTAGAAGTGAAGATTAAAAGAGAAAGTAAAGTACCAACTGCTATAAGCCACCACAAAAGTGCATCGATCTCTAACAAGTAAAATGTAAGTACTGATGGTAAACTCAAAAGAAAAGGTGAAAAAACATGCCCAACTAGAAAAGTTCCACAACCCAGTAATAGGTAAACAAAAGTAAACAGCTTGGAGGGTCCCACACCTAGAACCCATCTACAACCACTGCACGCGGTCCAAGCTCTTGAACTCCTAAGCTCCTCTAACGTCATGATTGACCTATCCGCCATCTGCAAGGGCACACCAAGTGCGGGCAAAGCCCAAGCAGGGGTGAGTATAAAAATACTCAGTAGGATACCACGAAGGCTCTAGGGAGAAACAAAGGTGGTACTGAAGAGTTGAGCAGTAGATCGAACATAGAATAGTAAAGGAGTGAAATAGAGAGTGCAGTAAAGAGTACAGCTCAACCCAATCTAGAGAAAGGAAGTAGACTCTCCCAAACACAAGGAGATAAAAACAGTGAGAAGATGAAAATCTCGTCAAGTGTTCGCTACCTATAGCAGGAGAGGAGGCTCATCCAACCATGATAAGCTAGACATGGAAAGCACATGGAATACCTCGCGCGTCTTCGCCTCTCCTGGAAGGAGAGTAACCAAAACCCATGGAGTGGGTACTGGAACTAGGTATACATATATATATATATATGATCTATCAAGAAACCCGAGAATGATCGTAAGTGGGTATCCATCCAGTAGATCTTCCCCAGAAAGTGAGTCTCCAATCATCCCAGAAGGAAACACCATCGATGCCAAGCATCATGCACGTTTTCCACAAACTGCAAGATAAGGGGATCAAATAACCAAACCCTGACACTATCCACTTTGGGCGGCACTAACATGCTCGCATGGTTCTTGGTCACATCACAAGGACTCGTCTTTGTGGGGAAATCACCCCTCATACTTGAGAGTTTAGGGGAAAGTCAATCCACGCCCCATCACTATCCTACAGTCAAGAGGTATTCTCAAAGACAAAGTTGTCACATCAATGGCCCGTACAACCAAGGGTCCTGCTCTAGTAATCATGAAGAAAAGCCACAAACAAGCCCAGTAGTAAGGGCTGAGTCTGAAATAAGTCTTCGGGTAACCCATTGCCCAGTATCTACTGGAGGGTAAACCCTAAGAGGTCATCGGGTAACCCACTTCCCGGTCTCTGCTGGAGGGTAAACCCTAAGACGTCCTCGGGTATCCCATTTCCTAGTCTTTGCTAGAGGGTAAACCCTAAGAGGTCATCAGGTAACCCACTGCCCAGTATCTGCTGGAGGGTAAACCCTAAGAGGTCGTTGAGCCACCAACTGACCAATCTCTGCTGAAGGGTAAACCCTAAGAGGTCGTCCGGCCACCCACTGCCCAGCCCCGCTGGAGGTTAAACCCGAAGAAGTCGATGAGAAACCCACTGCCCAGCCCCACTGTAGGGTAAACCCGAAGAAGTCGATGAGAAACTCACTGCACAGCCCCACTGGAGGGTAAACCCGAAGAAGTATAAGAGCAACCCACTGCCCAGCCCCACTGGAGGGTAAACCTAGAACTGTTCTGGCCATCCCTACTAGAAACAACCTCCTGGGTATAGGATCGGTGCCTGCGTGATGTATTGGTCACACAGAATCCTAAAAATTATACCAGGGAACATGAAGGGATGTGATACTAAAATCACACACTGCTAAAGGAGAAAGGAGATCCCAAACAACTTTGTCGATCAAACCGTCGAGAACAGAACCAAGGGAAACCACTCAACCCTACTTGTCTAAACCATCGTGTACAGGTCTAGGGGGAAACCCACTCAACCGTGCTGGTCTAAACCATCGTGAATAGGACCAGGGGGAAACCCACTCATCCCTGCTGGTTGAAGCCATCGAGAATAAGAGGACCCTCTAGTCACAAGAGGTCAAAAGTACGTAAAGTAGAACAGGACAAACACATGGGGCCCACATGACGTGTGGCCCAAAATCATCTCTAAACCAAGGGCACAAACCTTCTCAAGTACAAACTACAACATGTACCGCCAAGCATTCCTGTATACTCCTAGAGTATGCCACATTTCCAGCCCAAGGGCTATTGTGCACACGACACCCAAAGTCAACTCAAAAAGGCATAAACGCAATTTTCACCAACCTACTTCATCCATAGCCCCGGAATGGCCAACCACGTCTCTTAAAACATCAACATCACTCAAACAAGAGTGAACGCGATCACACGCCAAGGGTTCTCTTCAAACATCGTAGGAAGAACCACCACTGGTACACCTTTCATGATTCCATATTAATAGAGATCCAAAATGAATCTTTGTACATCCAATCGGATCATACCATTTTAATCCTCACGAAAAAACACGCGAGATAGACTGTTTACTCACCTCAAATGTACATCCGATGGAAAACCCTTCTATCACCGCTTTATGCCCGAACAACGTCCCGTGGTCCTGAGCCTCGGTCCTGAAAGCAGCAGGGTGCATCACACCATTGCGATCACCTCAGAAAAATACGTAAAATTGACTACTTAATTTCATGGAACAGATTTCCAAAGAAAAAGATGCATTTCGTCATACTACGCATGTTTGGTGCTATGTGGGACCCGCATCACCTTCCCAAAGCGTAACAAATGGATTTCACCATTGCAATCCTCTTGAAAAAGTATAGAAGATTGAATAATCACTCGTCCGAAATTGACACCCAGTGAAGAAGATGGAAATCACTGCCAACTCCCAAAACGGCCCTCATGGGGCCCGCACCATCATGTTGAATTAGAGTGGGAAGATTGCGCCATTGCAATGCCCTCAGAAAAACACCCAAAATCGACTACTCAAATGACCCGAATGGAAATCTGATTTAAAAGTTGCTAAATGATGTTCACAGCTTAAAAGACGGCCTAGAGGGCCCACGTCTCAACTCTGACTCCAAGGCCAAAAACTATACTAGAAATCCCCACTTCGACGTCAGGGTCATAATGCCGCTGACGATGCTCAATTCGTACATCGGATGTGTCTACGTCATCCAAAACAAGAACCCCCGGAAAAACATCGATCCACTTAACGTACATGTCGTGCAACCGAGCCCCTCGTCTCGAGAATTAGAAATTCCCCAGACCACCTCAAAATGCCTTTCTCGATCCAAGGAATGTGTCACTGCCGACAACATGTGAATCAGCCAACCGATCAAAATTTTATTAGTGTTTTAATATTTAATGGACTGGTCAGGTGGGTCAGGCCGGTTCGGTCTGCTCACCATAAGCCTGAACCGGCCCTTGGTTTACTGTGCGGGCCGACCCATCTCACCTGGACTGGCTTAAGCCGGCCTGGCTTCTCCAACACGGACCCACATTCTACGGGTCCTCTGTGCATCTCGGGGTCGTCGTGACCCCGGTCTCCCCCACCGACCGGCTGACAATCGGCCGGTCCTCGCACTCTACCGCACGCACCCTCGGTCCCCACTGCGCCTCTGTACGACCTCAGTCAGCGCCTCCGTAGGCGCCTCCTTCTCACCTGGTCGATGCCGCCTCGCCCCCGTTGTTCGCCCGCTGCGCCCGACCATCCACAGCTGGAGAGCCCCGCCGCGCCGCACGCCTTGGACCGTCGGGCCACCGCCTGAAGCCGCCTGACCGCCGCTACCCCTAGCCACCGCCACCCGGATGGCCGGAACCTCACCAGAAAGCACCCAAAAAAACCACTGATCTTCGATTTGCAGCTAGGGATGCCTCAGGACTCCAAAATTAAACCCAAAATATGCTTCAGAAAGTTCAGAATTTTAACTGCTCATTTATGGGCTTCGCTTGAAGATCAAACAGAAATTTGATGCCTTAATTCATGTTCAAAGGAGAATTTTGGAATTAAAACATGAAACTAAGATCTCCTACCTCTTTGGGCATAGCTCGAAACTTCACGATCGATCCATACCTTGCTGTTGTCTCCTCCATCTTGATCGGAGGAAGAGGAGGAGGAGGATGAAACGGAAGGGTTGAGGGAGAAGTTGGGTTTCATCAGGGGGTGGAATGAGGTTGGGAAGGGGGAGAGGAGAGTTTAAGTAATTAAACTCTATTTTATTAAAAAATCGACCCCTGAAAACACCCACGTCCAAAACCCTAGACGCGGTCAAGAGTAAACCTCCCCTAGAGTAAACACCACTGCTCGAGCACAACGGCGGTCTCAGAATTTTAATCCAAGGCCGCATTCAAATGCTATAAAATTTAAAGCACGAGGCCGCTAAATTACAAAAACACCCCTAGGGCCATTTTCCACAAAAGGGTCGCGCCCATGAAAATTACACCCTTCCAATGGTAAATGACACACTCCGGACTCAACAGCTCCCTCGATTTTCCCATCTTAGCTACTGTTTAGGATTTATTCCATTCATTTTGCGTGCCCAGTGTGAACACACTGAATATTTAATTCTGGCCACACCGGGGCTCGGAATTTCACGCCGTCTAAAGGCACTGCTCTGGAATAACATCAAAAAAATTACAAAGTCTTTTATAGCAGAAACCGGGTTCTTACCCATGTTTTGTCACGCATATTGCCAGAGGCGGGCAATCAGGGAGGTTCTTTCAAGAAGTGTCTTCTGTATAAGCTAATGGTGGCACACAAGTTGTGAGATGGGCTCATTGGTGGCACGCACGTAGTGAGTAGAAGCGCAAACAGGTGGCGCGCAAGCAGGTTTCATGCAACTAGTGAGGCACGAAATTGGGTGGCGCGCAAGCAGGGAGGCGCGCAAGTAGGTGGCATTCAAGCAGGGAGGCGCTCAAGTAGGGAGTGGCACGCAAGCTGCCTACACCAGGAGGTTCTTACCTGCTTCAGGGTATGAAAGTGAAGATTTTTTTTGAATGATTTGATTTTTGAAAGTTTATTAAGAAGCACAGAATCATTACATTACCCTATTTGTGCTAATAGGGAGCACACACGCTATTAGAATGTTTTCAAAGTGCTACACGAGTTTAAGGGTATATCTTACTCATTTTATTCCACATCAATAGATTGTTTTCTAGTGTATTGTGTAGTAATGGATTATTTCTGTACCATACCAAGGACATAGCTACTCTTGTTGAGTAGTGAACCTTGTAAATCTTTTGTTCATGTGGTTGTGTGTGTTCAGTAGGAAAGAAACTCCTTAAGAGGAGGTGATGGTTGTTTCAAAAAGTTGGAAACATAAAAAGAAAAATATATCACTGATTCACACCCTCCCCCTCTCAGTGATACTTGGATCCCGACTGGGAACATCATTGGGTACAGTTGATGATTTCTAGTTTAAATAGGAAATAGATACATATTCATTAATCAAAAACATGGATTTAAATTCCAATAGATTATCAAGATTGATTGCAATTGGTAAAAATTGGCAACTCCTGATTCACCCCAAGGTATATAAACTAGTCATATTTGGAATATCAAATGGTATATAAGATATTGTGAAATAACCCAATATTTAATGATAAATGTATCAATAAATAAATTTTACTTATTTGATATCTTACATTATGTGTAACATAGAGTTTAAACAAAACATGATAAAAAATTAAAATATTATTATTTAATCTGACTTTTATCACCTTGCCATTGGATTGGCACTTATATATAGTACTAAAAACATAATTAAAAATATCTATAAAGTTATTATTTAATACACATTTTTTGATTAATTATATGTAAATAATAATACGATTCTTAGTAAAGGAATTTTATGCTTAGAAATATGTTTTCATAAAAAATGGGTTTTATTGTATTTTGTGTGAGGATATTATAATCAATTTCTAACAATTTTAAAAATTATTTTTTATAAATGGTATTTTATTTTTAAAATAATCATATTAAAATTACCTCTGGGAGATTTTTAGAAACTTTTCTGAAATATTTTATTTTTGGGTGTATTGTGTCAATACTGATTTCTAAAAAAACTATATTTTATTTTTTAGTATTTTCAATGCCCCGTTTTTATTTAGATTGGTTTAAAAAATTAATTATATTCTTGTTATCCCAAATAATTCAATTCATATCATTTGTATCAATATTATAGTTTATATTTCTATAATAGTACTTGTAAACTTTAAAAATATTTTTTAATAAAACTATTTTTCATCGTGTTTTAAGAATTGATTTTAAAATTAATTCTAAAACTTAAATAAATTTTGTAACATTCCATGATTCCATTGTAAGTTTCTCTTTGGATAATACAATAGCGTGCAATGTACACAACACCGAGTTCAAGCGCACCACGACCTATCAAACTAGCCATTTAGAAAGTGGTTATGAATTGTGATAACCACATTTTTAATTTTATATATGTCCCATATAATTTTAACATTCAACGTTTTTGATTCTTAGACCAAATGTAATGACAAATTCAATTTTTTCAGATAAAAAAAGGATTTTTCCAAAAATGTACTTTTTCCGCCTTTTAATGGTGAACCCTCTCTAAATCCAATATTTGACACTTTTATATTCAATTTGATGAAATTAAATTCTTATTTGTAATTGGTACCCAAAAATTTATCTTGGATAAATTATTTGTGTTTTTCTGAAAACTTTTATATTTGGATGAATAATGAAATATTCTAAATATTAATTGAAAACAACTTTTTTAATAAAAATAATTTGTTGTGTTAAATTATAAATTTGAATGTTTTTGAAATATAAATAGATTGTATTTTTATCATTTAATATAATTTTTTTCATAGGGAGTAATTTCACTTTTAAACTAAACAAAAACACATATCAATATTTTGATAGTTTTTAGTTCTCAGATACCGGCTTTCTGGTTCTGATAATGGGAATTAATATTAAATTAATTAATGAAACTTCAATGTTTTTAATTTTGTAAAATAGACATCATTTTTGTATTTGGAGTATCAAAAATATATTAGGGTGTATTTTTTGTATTTTTCTAAAAACTTTCAATTTTTGATGAATAATGAAAAACATTGTGTTACTATTTAAAAATTGACTTTTAATTTATATAAGTAATTACTTTAATTAAATTTATTTTATGAAAAAATATATACACAATATCTATATTAACCTAATATAATTGATTGAAGTCATTTTAAAATAAAATTATATATATATAATTTTATTTAATTTTTAAACATCTTTTACCAACCTTCTAGGAACCTTTATCAAATTCACATAAAATGTAATTTTTCCGCTTCATTGAATTGAATATAAAAAATCCAAGACACATTTTTTAAATCAGTAAGTAAAATGTGGTTCAATAAGATGAAAATAATTTTTTTGTGAACAGTACCTTTTGAATTTTATTTACCACGGCTAAAAGTAAATAGTATAATTAAAGGTAAAAATGTTATTATAATTACCATAACACATGTCTATATTTTGTTGGATAAGTGTATCTCCACCAAAATAAACCTTAGGAATAAAATATGATCCTTTTGGGTCCACTTTGTTTTAGATTAGGAAATTTATTATTATTTTATTTAAAAATATTTATAAGTGTTAGTTTCATATTTTAATAACCAAAACATTTTAAATATATGGTTATACATAAGATAATTTACACTATAAAAGTTTATTAGAAATATAAAATGATTTAATACATCTTGGTAGTTTATTTATAATTTTTAGACATTAAATAATTTAATCTATTTATGACACAATGATGAAGCAGTAATTACCCTGTTAATGAATGATTAATATAATTGATATTATAAATATTAAAATAAATTTAAATTGAGTCTTTTTAGGAATTATAAAAATTTTATAGGTTATTATTACATGTTAGGGTTGATTAAAATTATATTTTTTTTATGAAATCAGGTTGTTATGACTTTCACAAAAACTGAATACTAAATAATGTCAAAATTGACATAAAAGAGTTTTTAAAACGAACACTATATTATAAAATTTTATAATTTCACTAAAAAAATAATTTTATGGAAAAGGACTTATATAATAATATATATTTCATTAATGAACCATTTGGGGTTTTCATGGCATTTTATAGTACGTTTATAAACCATATAATATAAAAATACAAGGAGAATTTGTAAATAATGACTATTTAACCAATAGTTAAATCTAAAATATAAGGTTAATATGGTGAGATAAACCTATCTAGAACCTATTGGTTGAGAGGTTTTGGATCCATAACTACCTTATCCTCAAAATAAATCATTTTTAATCCATTGTAAACCGAATATGATTGTATAATAAATTAATATTTCAAGCTTTTCTAAAAGTGACCCTCACCTCTCTTATAAAAGGGTACTTCCTCTTCTCTAAAAATCACACCTCCAATGCCATTTGACTCAGCCAAATCCTACTCAAATATTCCCCAAAAACCCTAATTCAACATAGAGGCATTAATTTGATCATAAATCCACACTAAGGAGCCCTTTTGATCAAATCTAAAGGAAGCACCCGAAGAAGATGTAATTATATCATCAGATCTTTCAATGTTCTTTTCTTCTTCCACTTCCTCTTTCATTGTTGTTTACATACAAAAATAATAAATCCAGTACCGTTTACATAATACAATGTTATTATAAATATGATATAACCATATTCATTTTTCTATACATCCTATGATTGACAAAGTCACCATACGTGTGTATGTACGGCTTAACGTCTCCACGTCATGGTATAGTTTGTTATTCAACACTCAATTATTTGGATGGGTATAATAAAGAGTATAATTGATGTAAATAATAAATATAACATGTTAATGATTCGGTATATATGAAATAACATCCAATTACATATTATTTTACCATCAATAGAATTGTTTTGTCGCTCATGCGTACGTATGGATTACCGTCTCCACAAATGCGATGAGATTCATTCCCTATCGTAACCATTCTATAATAAATATCATTTTATGATTAAAAAATAATATTTAATAACATAATATCATTGTTTATGTGAATAAAATACATACTATCTATACCAAGTATGACTTATGTAACAAAATATATAAATAAAAATGAATCATTTAACACCTAAAACAATGATACTACTAAAATATTATTAAAAAACAAATATTAAAAGTTCATATATGATATAATATTTTTGTATATGGTTATTTAATAATTTAATAACAATTATTTAACCATTATACAGGAGGTTAACTTACCCTCAACTAATGAAAAGAACAATGTAAGGGGTTTCTTATCTCACATTTAATTTCATGAAATTTCCATTGTTCACAACTTCTTTATTGCATGTGGTGTATTGTGTACTACCATTTGATATATATTATCATGATTCTATTTATATTCATGGTATTATGTGATTAATCTGGTGTCTATTAACTTTTAGTCTTACGACTCAATTGATTACAATGTGGTAGGGTGTTTTTATCTCACATCTTATTCCTGTGAGATTCAGGCAATATTACAACTATTTCCTTTAGTGTGGAGTATGTAATTACCCATGATGGTATTATTTGTGTAATATACTTTTATTTGAGGGTATTTACATCTTAATATTATGATATTTCTTTCATGGGGTGTATATTTTGTAAGTTACCAAACAATTAATGGAATTTCAAATATCAATTTATTCTCATTGGTTTTTATGCAAACATCATTGATTATTTTACTCCATGATTTTGTGTTAAATAACTATTTATTTATGTACTAATTTCTAGTTAACTTTTTGTGGAGATACATTCTATACACATAATTATTCCATTTCTAAATTCTGAAGTCATCAATATGAACTTGATATGAGTAATCATAACTCAATTTCCATTCATTGAGTTAAACATTCAAGTCATTGGAGTTGTTTTTACAAGAATGTCTGTGAATGTTATCTGATTGATTTACACTAAATATCTAATAATATTGAGTGAATTTATATTTTTGACCCATAATTATTTAATTTATTTATCCATAACCTAAGTACATAGTCTTTATAAGTGATTGCATCTCAATTTACACTCCATCGAGACTTCTTTGTTGTTATGTGCCAATTCACTTTATATGGTGTAGATATTGTACTTTGACATAGTATCTCATGAACCCCTTTATTCTCATGATATTATAATGTTTATATTACATCAATTATTAGTATTTAAGTGTCTCTCATTTGGTTATGAACTCTAACAAAAATATCAATTTAATTATTTTAAAGATTTATTCTTATAAATCATTCTCATTAATGAAAATGATTTAAAAATGGTGTAAAGGTTTTATTTATATGGAAATGAATGTTTTAAAATTAAAATTACTTTTAAAATATTCAATGTGGTATGAGACACTTTGCTTCAAAAATATATTTTTCACATCTTCTTGATAGATAGTGAGACTTTTAAATGTTTTCAAGGAAAAGAGGATATTTCTCTCAAATAGTTTTACTAATAATTTTCATCTATGTCAATATCCTTCATAATTATTTATTGATGATTATTTATTATAATATAATAATATATATTTTATAAGATGACATATGTTTTAGTATAAATGTTCTATTTTTATACCATTCATGGTTTATGGTTAATTTATTAACATTTTGTATGCTAGTTTTAATATGAATCTTTATATTAGGTTACAACCTTTTCATATGAGGAATGAATTTTACTTAGTAAGTGATGGGTCGATCTCGCTATATCTCCTCAATGAATCGGTAGGTCTCATGAGACAAACTATTTTCTTGGCACAAGTCCTTAAAAAATCAATATTTGTAGTCTTAGAATGAGGCCTTGACGTTGTGGTTATGATGTCTGGCATTATGCATTCCATCATTATTAATTAGCTATTGATATTACAAGATATTATTAAACTAGTACAATATCCATGTGAATAATTAAATAGAATTATTTTATTTATATTTTCCATATTATACTGAAGTTTAAGTTTAAATGGGATGTGTTTTAGTCTTATATATTGACTTAAATGTTTATTCATATTTATGAAAGTTTCTCCTATAATGTTATCCTTACTGATCATCTGAGCTCACCCCTTTGAATGTTTTCTTTTTCTCGGGATGCGAAGAAGTATATCATGATTAACCTGTAGAAAAAGCCTTGGGATATGAGTTTGTTCAAAGGGAACACAATTTTATTTTTCTTTATTTTATGATGTGATGTAAAACTTATGTGTGTATCTTGTACTTCTAAGGCTACTAAATTATCGGACTTTCAGGACAAAACATCTTGTGATCATTCCAATTATAGGTAATAATGCACCGACTCTGGGTAACTACGGTCCGGGCATTACAATTTCAGTATTGTAATATTTATTTCATATTTGGATAAAAACTAAAAGATATTACATAATACATTTAATTTAATTTTTTCATAATGAATAGGATAAACACAAATAAATTTTCACCATGTTAAAAGGGTAAATCAGGTACACATGGGTTTAAACTAATTGATAACTTTGCATTTCTTCAAAAAAATTCTTTCTTAGTGAAGGGATTTTGAACCATATCACTTTAGTCTCAATATTTAATTTTTTTGGAGACACTTTTATATGAAATTAACTAAATAATATTTTAATCCATCAAAAAACATGATGTGTGTCCCTCCCCCAACTTATAAAAGGACACTCCACCTCTTTTTAGTCACACACCATTGATCCAACTAGATCAAAGAAACCCTGCACTGTTATCTTCTAAAATTCCAAATCTATGAATTTATTCATAAAATACCATTCCATGGGACCATAATAGGGGTTCTAAAGGAGGGATATCAAAGAATATATAATTTTTTGTATAGAATCTTTCAAATTTATTTCTTCTACTTCTTATAAATATATTATAATAATAATAAAATAATGACTTTAGTATCATAATTATACTAAAATTTTATTATTATTATGTAAAAACCATTTTACACATCTTTTTCATCCCATGTAATATGAAAACATTACTCATGTATACATACTGATTATCACCTCCACAAGCATTTTAATTCATTTTCCATTACCATTTTACTGGGATGGATATAAAGATGAAAATAATGAATGTATATGAGATTTGTGAAGTACTTATGGTCCAAAAAAAATTAATATATCATTTACCATCTTACCCTTAAATACATCGATAAATGAAAATTCCACTCATGTGTATGTATAGACTTATACCTCCACGATGCATCATGATCCATTTTTTATATCCACCATTCATGGATTATTTTAAATAGGTATATAATTCATATATATATATATGATATTTATGAAATTATTAACAATATATGTATGATGTAATCAAGGTAAATATATAAGGACAAAAACCTACATACAAAAACATATATGAAAAATAAAATAGCTATCACTTACAAAAGATGATTTTAAAAATGAATTATTAAAAAACATGTGTTTTAATTTTATAAGTGTATCGTATATGATATTTTTATTATATTTATTATTCTGTTATAGAATTATAATAACTCAAAATTTATTATATATGAGGTTAAAATCACTTATGAGTGATGGAAAATTTTAGGTAAGGGATTTATTTTATAATGAAATTTTATTTTAGGGTTATCTATGGTCAAGGTTCATTTAGAAAATTTATATGATCCTAAAATATTCAACCCAAAAAAATCTTATACTCTTATTATGATTGAATTTTACATATTAATTTTCTATTTCTTCTATTTTTGTATCAAGAATCAATAAGTAATTATGACCAAAGTTTTGTTATTTTAAACATATTCGTTTGAATATTTCCATCAATGATTTTTTCATCCATGCATATATTTTATTTTTAGTGTTTTAAATAATGATTATAATATTCCCAAAAATTTATTAATGTCAAGTATACTAATTATTGGATTCTTTTAAATAGTTTTAAAAATAATTTTCCTATCATTTTCTGAATGAGGGGATTTTTTTAAAAAGTGTTATTGGAATGTTTGTTTCAAAATAAACCACAAAATAGCTTCTCCCTGCATCATGACTACTATTTTATTTGAAGATTAATATAAAATTTTCAAAGCTCATTTTCATATAATATGTTTTTCCTAATATTCTAGAAATTTTTAGATTTAAAAAATGTGATTTACAAATGAAAAAGGTTATTTTCCTCAAGAAATGGTCAAGTTATCCTTTAAAGGTATTTTCCTCTTTAACAACGTTCATTGATGTTACTAGGGATATAACAAAATTATTCCATATTTATTCATTCATAAGGTTATTTATTATTAAATAATATTAATATTTTATGATCTTTATTCAATATATATAATTATTGACTTACAATGTATTTTGAGAATGAATTGTATTGATCATTCAAAATATATGAAATAAATATGATGTGAAATTAATAGCTGGGGAATGGTTATTGATAACCCATTGATGTAATGATAGGTCTCAGGATACAATATTGAAATACTGTAATATTATAGGGGGATTTGGTTTACAACTAACAATTTATTAATAATTGTCCCTTTTTTGAGTGTATATGATGGTATGATTAATGATATATTTGTTAAGAATACTTTCTAATGAATGTCTATAATTATGTATTTACTTTATTAAGAAATTAATTTTCATTATTCATATGTTTACTATGTTGATATTATCTATGGATTCTCAATAAACTCGAGTTATGGACTGAATGTAATGTATTTTGATTATCCACTCCCCCATTTTGATTATGCCTTATTTACTAATTATATATTCCAATATATGTACCCCATACTATGACTCTGAAATCACCATTTATTTGTTTTCCATTCCACATGATATTAATATAGATATTATGAATGATATTAAAGATGATTTTTTGTATGGTATGTATTTTTTATTTTCAATATAATATTGGATTTATCTTTTTATATAGTTTTCCAAGACTATTAAACTAATAAATTGTATCTGGTGAGATCCATTATATCATGTACCAGTGTAATAAATTAATCACCGACCCTAGATTTCAAGATTCGTGTTACTATGGTTGGTATTAGAGTATGTTTATTAGAAACCATGGGAAATATATTTATGAAAACAAATATTAAGTAACATAATCCTATAACTGACTATGATTATATGTATAATAATTGGATAATATCACAATGTTTTTTTAAAGTATATATTATGTGGTTTTCCTAACAATAAATCAATATATGGATACAATAAGAGGACTTGGTGTTTTCAGAGAGGAGTCTATGGTTAATAACCATTAAAATATTTATTCGAGTATATCTCAGATATCAATCTAGTTCAGGTTGAATGGGACCTTACGACACACTTTTTTTACACTCTCGGGTAATATTCTTGGGTTAATTAACATTTTCTTATGAATAAGTATAATGAATTTTAATAGATAAAGTCCTTGGATGGCCTTAGTTAAACCTTGGTTTTCAAATATTTAAAATAGTTTTTATACAATATATAAATAATTTTTCATGATTATATGATTTTTCACTATGATTATTGGTACTCATACTATTCCTTTTTCAGATGATGGAGTGAATCAAATGGAATTGTGCTAACACTGAATGTGATGAAAAATTCTCTTGTTTTCTTATTAAAGAAAAAATATAATGTGGGGTCTAGAATTAGAATCCTTAGTATTATTACTCCTCATCTATCATCATATATTATGAACAATATGAACCTCATTGATATTATTAACACATCCAATAATAGGAAAAATGAATTTTATGGAAGTTCATGAGGAAATTATCATGGAGGAAATGAGGATCATATTTTCTTTATGTCAAGCTTGTGGTCAGAATAGCCTAGTAAAATGTCTCAGAGGAAGGGAAAGATTTATTATATGGGGAAATAAAGTAAATAGAGAAATAAAATTCCAAGGAATTCATTTTAGTATATGTAGTGAACTTGTACATTATCCAATTCAAAGCCCTTTATAATGGAAAACTCATAAACCAAAGAATTTCATATGTTATTTTAATATATGAAGAATATAATGATGATTAAGGGACACTTATACCCTAGTTCGAGGTTTGGAACACCATTTTGGACTTCAAAAGAATATTCCCTATCAAAATATTTTTATATTTAAATTTGATATTATTTTTAGAAATAATTAGCTCTCTCTTCCAAGATCCTTTTAAATTTCATAAATAAGGTAATATGATTTTATATTATAAATAAACTTATAATAATATATTATTGTGATGATGACCCTAAACTACCAAGGGAAATTTTCTCCATCATATGGATTTTACTACATATTCCTAAGGGATATTAATCTTAAACGGTTTGGGAGAAACTCAAAATTTAAAATATTCCTATTACTCAAAAATATACTGATGTATTTATGATTGAATTCATAAACCTTCCCTAAATCAGGATGTTTGGATTTGAATAGATCTCATACAAGGTTATACAACTATTTCAAATACAACATATAGAATGGCCCGGAATGAGTTGCAGCAATTGAAGAATCTACTCTGGAAGAATATGAATAAGGGATTCATTCATCCTACTATTTCACCATAGGATGAACCTACTCTTTTTGTTAAGAATAAATATGGTTAAGTGTATATTTTCATCGATTATAAAGAACATTACTAGATCACAATTAAGAACAAGTACCCTATACCACGTTTTCATGATCTATTGGATCCGTTTGGAGGTGCTCAGTATTTTTACAGCATTTATCCTTGATCTGGATAACATTATTTTTATGTCATGAAAGAGGTTATACAGAATACATCCTTCTATATGAGTTGTGGTCATTATGAATTTATATTAATTCCAATTGGACTTACCAATGATCATATTGTCTTTATTAATTTAATTAATAGAGGCTTTATAATTTCCTTGATCAATTGTGGTAGTACTTATAAAAAATACTCTTATATACTATAGATAAAGGAAGAGCATAATGAACGTGTAAGGATTTATCCTAAGACTGTATGGAAGTAAAATAAATATTCAGAATTTACCAAGTGTGAATTTGGGGTATAAAAAAGTCTCATTCTTGGGACATATAATTTAATTTGAGGGTATATTGGTGAACCCTTCAAATATGGAAGTTATTGAATAATGGACCAGAACAACCATAGTGAACAAGACCCATAGTTTTCCTAGGTTAGTAATATACTATCAATGTTTTGTGAAAAATTTCCAATGGCTATGAAATACACTAACCATGTTGAACTCGAAGAGAACCAAGATCTTATGGTTATATTAATGTGATGAAAATTTCAAAAAAACTAAAGAGAGTGTTTTTTAGTGTAGTGGTTCTTATACTACCCTAAAGTATAGAAGAGTTTTTGATCTATGGTGATGCATAAACGTAATAATCTGGATGTTTTATTATGTACTATGATATGGGGATAACTTATATCACTCACCAATTGAAAATTCAATAGAAATTTCACCTGGATCGTGATTTTGATATAGAAGTGGTAATTTTATCTTTATGGATATGGAGGAATTATATATATGGTGAAATGATTGATATATATATATCATAAAATATTGAAGTATATATTTACACAAAAAAAGTTTTATATTTCCCAGAGAATATGGTTGCAGTTAATTAATTATTATGACAAGTCAATATATTACCACCTTGAGAAGGGGAGTAAGGTTGATGATACTCTAGGAAGGAAATAACATAATAGTTCCTCCATAATGAGGATTGAAAGAGATCTGATATTTAAAGATTTATAAAATATGGATCATTAAATCCAGTGGAAAATGTATAGATATTACCTTCTAAAGATGAATATTAAACAATCAATCCACGATATGATTAAGAAGGCAGAGAAGGAAGAGTTGGAATTATCGATGATGGGGAGGAATTTTCTTGAGTTTAACCGTGATCATGATGGAATGAAAATGTTTTGGAAAAAAATATGATTTTTATTAATACCATACTTGAAGAAGGATTTATTTGATGATTCTCATTATTCATCATTCTCTATTCGTCGGAGGATTATGAAGATGTATAAATAAATAAAAGAGTATTTTTGGTGGGATAACATCAAAATGGATATTATAGAGCATGTATCTCAATGTTTGGTCTCTCATAAAGTTAGTTTTCAGAGATAAAAGCCTAAGGAATATTTTAACCATTACTAATAATAGAAAAAAAATAAAATCTAAACCATGGGTTTTCATCAGACTCCCCAAAACATCAAAGGGAACAATGTTATTCCAGTTATATTCAATTTCCTTATGAAATTATTATATTTTATTAGATAATATATTTATCTTAATCATATTATCAAGTTATAAATTATGTATGTTTTTATATTTTATGTTGTACCACTCACAATAGTATCTGATTGTGATCTAATGTTTCCATTGATGTTCTATAAAAGTCTTGAGGAGGCTCAAAATAATGATTTGAGTTTCATTATAATTTATAATTCTCAGAAATTTGGTCCGTATAAGAGGGAAATTAAAAATCTAAAATAAATTTTTATATATTTATATAGGGATTTCAATGGTGGTTAGTATCAACACCTTCATTTGGGGAAATTATTTTACAACAATGTATTTCACTCGAGTATTCAGATGGCTCCATATAAATCCCGATGTGGAATGAATTACAAAGCTCTAATATTATAGGATAAAATTTTATAATCAATGGTATTTTTATATAATCTGGCCTATGAAATGGATCATAAGGTTAAATCAATTTAAAAATACATATGGGTATATTAGAGTTAGAATAAAAATTAATGATGACAATCATCAGTGAGATCTAGTGTTCAAAGTTAGTGGGGAGGTATTCTAGTGAATATTAACTGGAAAAAAGGCTATGATATTTGGTAATAAGGGTATGTTAATCCCAGTATATATTGGTCCTTTGGAAATTATTGATCATATTTGAATCGCATCTTATCTCTTTGTTTTTTCACTAAATCTCTCTCATGTTCATGATGTGTTCTATGTATCTCTCCTGAGGAAATATATACATAATCCTTCACTTGTACTGAACTTTGAGGTTGTACCACTAGAGGAAGATAAATATTTTGAAGCACAACCAGTTTATATTACGTATCCTATGGAGAGAGAGTTAACAAGTAAGACCCCTAATATGGTCAATGTTTATTGGAGAAACAATATCTTTGAGGAAGCTATGTGGGAACATAAAGATGTGATGAGGCGAAAGTATCCTTAGTTGTTTGTATCTTAGTGATGGAATTTTGAGGATGAAATTATTATAATGGAGGTGTAATATAACAACCTAGTATTTTATTATATAATTCTATTTAAACTATTTTTTCTTCCATATCTTGATTTACACTCAAAGTTATGTTTGAACGAACCATGATTAATAATAAAATATTTTTATTTAATGTCATAATTATCACCAAACCATATGATTGGAAGGCATGAATATGATTAACCATGTAATGAAGAATATGTATAAATTTTTAATTTAATACAAATTTATTTATTAATTCTTTTTTAAATAAGTTATCAATTTTTAGTAAAGTTATTTCATGCTCTGAAAATAATATTTCTTCGAAAATGGGTTTTATTACCTTTTGAGCATGTATATTATAATTAATTTCTATCAATTTTATAAATTTAATATTATAAAAATTATATAATTTTTTAAATCATCATATGAAAACTATATGAGGTTCATTTTTGTAAAGTTTCTTAAAAAGTTGATTTTTGGATGAATGTTTTAAATACTAATTTTCAAGGGAAATTGCTTTTTCCTTTCTAGTATTTCTAAACCCCATTTTTATTTTAATTGTTTTTAAAATTTCATTGGTTATTTTTTTAAAAAAATAATTAAATTTATAAATTCTGGATCAAAATTATACATCATCTTTGTATAAAATATTTATCAACAAAAATATTCATTTTTCATAAAACTGGTTTTCATCCCATTTTTCAGGTCTATTTTAAAAAGAATTTATACCACTTATACAATTTAATTTTAAAAAATGAATTCAATATTTAAATTCTCCTAAATTTATATTATCTAATAAATTAAATTAAATTTTTGGTCATAATGATTAGTAAAAATAGTAACCAGTTATCACTATGTTAAATGGGTAAATCGGGTGAACCTATAATAAAACATTGTGATAAGGCCAAAAAAATTAAACTTAATTCTTACTGGATGAATTTATTTTGGGATTTAGCACATCATTAGTTATATTAAATTATTTAGCGTACACATTTCCACTAAATTTAGATAATAATATTTCAATCCTTTAAAATATTGAAAGTGTGTCCCTCCCCCCACTTATAAAAAACACCCCTAGACTCTATTCGTAACAACACTTTGAGCGACATATCTCAAAAAACAAATATTACATCATAAAAATACCTATTCATGACAAATATGTTCTTTTTTCTTAATTTTCCCTTCTAATTTTCATTAAGAAGGGATATAATGGAGTTCAACTGAGGAAATTGTTATTATTTTTACCGACTCTTTTAAATTTATTTCTCCTTCTAATTCATCTAAATTTGTTTCTTCTATAATAATATTACTAATTCAGTATAATAAATATAATTATTTTTATTTTTTATTTTGTCACAACTATTTTAAACCTCTTTTCCATCCTACAAAAATTCGAAAACATCGCTTGTACGTACATATGTATTCCCATATCCACGTAGCAGTATAATTCGTTTTTCCTCAACATTTTACTCAGATGGTTATAAATATGGAACTAATGAATATATATGATATTTATGAAATAATTATAATCTATTAAAAATAATATATTATTTATATTTTTACCCTTTTACTCATTAAAAAAGGATAATGTCGCTCATTCATTTGTGTAGTACTACCACCTCTACGAAGCGATGTGATCCATTTTTATTTTCCACCTTTAATAGATTATTATAAATATAAATATATTGAATTTGTATTTTATTTATAAAATTATTAATATTTTGGAGAAGATGTAATCATGATCAAGATTCAATGACCAAAACAATTTAACCAAAACTCACATGAAAAACAAAACCGTTAACACATGGAAATGACAATTTTTATAAAGAACAATTAATAAAAGGGTGTTATAATTATATAAGTGGATCATATATTATATAATAATTATGTAAATGGTTATCTTATATAATAATAGTAAATAAAAATTTAGTATACAAGATTTTAAAATCAATTATTAGGAAAGATAAACTTGAGATATGGGATTTATTTTTCAATCTCATTTTATTTCAGGATTGTTAATGTTCGGGATTCACATTGGAAAATTATATAGTCCTAATATCTAAAACCCCATATATTTTGTCATGTATATATTAATTTTTATTTTTCAATTTTTATTTTACATTTCTTCTCTTTTAAGATAATTAATCAGCAACTATAGTATAATTAAAGGACTTTATTTTTAAAAGATTATCTTGAAGATTTCATTCTTATAATTTTTCTTAAATTTCCATATTTTCATTAAAAATATTTCAAGAATATATTTCCTATTACTAAAATATTTATTAAATTATTTTTTAACCATGTTTTACCTTATATAAAATTTGTTAAAATGGATATTCTATTCATTTTTTAAAACATTTTATTTCTAACAAAAGTATAAATGGGATGTTTGTTTTAAAATACATTGAACACACAAAATATGATGCCCCTAAATAATGTCTATGTTGATTATTCCATTACAAGATTTAATGTGTTTTTTCAAATAAATTACTTTCCTATTATTATGGAAATTTTTATATTCTGATTAACTATTTTTTAAAATGAAAAGGTTATTTTGCACAAAAATTTATTTACTGATCTTCCAAAGGAATTGTCAACTATTAAAACATCAATTGTTATTAATGGGAAATTATTTAATGATACCATCATTAAAATTTATTCAAAAGGTTTATGATGATGAAATATTGATTTTTAATATTCTTTATTCGATACAGATAATTTTTGACTTATAATTCATTTTGAGAATAAATTGTATAGATCATTTAATGTATGATTAATACATAGGATGTGCTAGTTTATATGTGGTGAATAAGTATTCATATCCCCTTGATGAATCAAATGATGTACTAAGGGAAAGTACTAGTCATTCTATATTTGATTGCTATTTGGTTTACACCTATAAATTTTTTAAAAACCATGTTTTGGTTGAGAGGCCATAGTGGTAAAATTCATCACATCTTTGTTGGGAGGCCACGAACATGTATGTAAAAAATTATGTATTTAATTTATTAAGAATTAATTTTTCATTATCCTTATGTTTTAAACATTTATATGGTCCATGTATTGTAATTTATCTCAATTTGTTTATTGAACATCTTGTGTTTTGATTATCCAATCATCCAATTTGATTATACCTTTTTTACTCATGATAGATTCCACAGTACATAATCCATACTGAGAATCTTTTCCCAAACATTATTTGTTTTCCTTTCCCCATGATATGATTAGTAGTATTATAAATGATATATAGGATCTTGTAATGTTTCTTATGATATGTTTTTTATATTTAAATGTAATATTGAAATCTTGTATGTATATTGTTTTTCAATAATTCTAAATTAATCGATCTGAAGAGGTAAGATCCCTTGTATCTTGGGCCAATTTAATAAAGTAAACTCCAGATATTGGTTACTATAGTTGGATTTTTTTATATTGTTTCCTTTTTTTAATACCCACTAAATTTCGTTTGGATTAATGAATTAAATATTTCAAGAGTTGTTTGATGTTGATTTTTCTCAATGGATAAGTCTAGTTCCCTTATTGTTGATACACTGGTTAAAGAATAAATCAAGACAAAAATAATAATAATAAGCCAATGGAGGTAAGAGAGAATGTTAATAATCAAAGGAATCAACCATTATCTGAAGGTAATCAAAATGATAAGTTTGTATATATTGATTCAAATGATAGTGACTCTTTTAATGACTCTAGTTGAAACTTTAATTAGAAAAAAATAATAAAATAGTGAAATAATTTTACTCCCATTTCAAAGGTTACATAACATTAGAACCATATGAATATTTTGAATATATAATTGGTTTTATCAAGGATTTATTTGATGAAATGTCCTAACAAGAGGAACAAGTTGATGTTTTATAGAATATATTGGCTAAGAAGGTTGAATGATTCAACACCCTCTCAAAAATTATAAAATCTTACAGTGAAAAACCACCATTTTAAATTAAAATTGTAATCTTATTGATGATAATTTTAAAATAAATTATTTTGAGTATGATATTTTCAAGGCTATTGTTTAACTCTCTCTGAGATGGTTATTTTAATAATCTCAAATCATTGTTTTATTTATTTCAATTTACTTGTTTTGTTAAAATTGTTCTAAATGTGTTTATATTTGTTTAATTTATTTTTACATATGTTTATCTATTTTAATTTATGTTTTACTATTGACCTGAATGTATTTTGGAATCAAATAGACACTTTGTGAAAATTCCATGTTTTGTCTCACCATTAGTTATATTCTTGAGGCACCGATGATGAACGGTTGCACCGATAGAAACGGTCGGACCGATGAAGAGAAAGTCACTGATGACAACGGTCTCATTGAATGGTCGCACCGATAGTAATGGTCGCACCGATGAAGAGAAAGTCACCGATGACAACGGTTTCACTGAATGGTCGCACGGATAGCAACGGTCGCACCGATAGCAACGGTCACACCGATGGAAACGGTCGCACCGATGGCTACCGACGATCATGAGGCACCGATACCGACGATCATGAGTCACTGATACCGACGATCATGAATCGCCGATACTGATGATCATGAGCTACCGATACCGATGATCGTGAGCTACCGATACCGATGATCATGAGCTACCGAAGCCTATGAAGATTCAAAATGACTCATCTATCTAATGACTCACTGATCTCCTGACTCACCGATATTCTTGAAAACTGTTTGAATTTCTATAAACTCTTATTTAACTGCAATGGTCATATTTTATGTTTTTAATGCAATTAATGATATTTAATGTTAGTTTTTGGCATGTCAAGGGACCGTACCTTGTACCTATGAAAAGGTAATCATTTATATTGTTGGAGCTCTTGGAATAAAAAGGAATATTGAGCTCCAGTAAAAAGGTTTGCGTGTAAAATGGCATAGAGATAGAATTATTCCATGCACATACATTCATGAAAGGAAGAACACATGGGGAACTTGAAGAAGAAATTTACAAGATCTTCAAAGAAATCTCAGTCATGCAACCCAGCACTAATGAAGAACACACGAAGAACACTAGAAACCAGAGAACATACTCACTTTTGAAGGACACCAAGCTGAACCACGATACTCTATTTTTCAACAGAAAAACTAGAGAATGACTCAGAAGCATTTATGATGAATCCAATGAGTCCAGAGCTGCACTACTAATCTCAAGAGCATTTTGAAATCTTACATACTCTCTCTAAGTGATTCATTATTTAATTTTTGAGCAGTGGGTATACTCTGTATATTTTACACACACACTGTCTCCTGTGCTGATGTGGAGGATACTAAATCCTCATTCCAAACTCCATACATCATACTGTATACCACTATGTACAGTGGTAGAGGTCAAGTGTGACCTGGACAGCCTGTGTGATGTTGTCTTTGTTTTCCCATGAATAATTGTGGTAGAAGACTTAGGACCTGGACATTATTTTATTGTTCATTAACCATGATCCAGGGTGCGGATCAAATTTATATAAATTGTTTGATAGGACTAAGTATCTGCTTGAGATTGAACCTCTTGGATATATCTTCTGTGCTTTTTAATACAATTCTAAAGTATTCTACATATATATTTTATATTCCACTGCTATTACATTGAAATAAAAAACTAATTTAAAGTTACTTTGATTGTTAAATTAGAAAGTGTTTATAATTGTTATGAACTAGTAGGTTAGCTTCAAAAGCTAATTTAATCCTATGATTAAATTTATTGAGATCTAATCAATCTTTAAGAATCCAAATGAACATTTACAATATATATAAATTCACTACAGTTTAACTTTGTTTTTAAATTGGGGGATTTTAAGCAAAACTCTTTTTAACAAAAATTTTAATTGGAACTCAATTCACCCCCCTCTTGAGTATCCACTCTGACCAAAATTTGGTATCAGAGGATTTTTTTTATTTATCAATGTTTTCAAATACTCTGTTTTGCAAGTGTGATTTTAGTTATATTTTAAAGATATTAAATTTCTATTAGTTCTAAATTTTGTCTCTTTGAATTTATTTTATAAACACTAGTTATGGATAATAGACTAGAAGGTGATACTACCAACATGCCACCTTTATTTAATGGAACAAATTATGCTCAGTGGAAACTGAAAATGAAAATTCATTTAGAAAGTATGGGATCTGATATCTGGACTGCTATAGAAACTGAATTTTAAATTCCAGCAACTGTTAGAACTGCCTGGGATGAAGCTAGTAAGACAGCTTAAAATAATAACTATAAAGCTATGAATGCCATGTATTGTGCATTAGGAGATGAAGGGTTCAATATAATATCTACTTGAAAAACTGCCTATGAAATATTGGATACTTTGAGTGTGTCTCATGAACGAACAATTAATGTTAAAGAAATGAGATTGAATGCATATACTATTAAATATGATAATTTTAAAATCAAAACTGATGAACCTATCTCTGACATGTATATCAGGTTCAATGAGATTGTCAATACAAAGATCTCTCTTGGAAAAGATGTCACTACTATGGAACAAATCATGAGAATATTGAGATGTCTACCGGATCGATGGAGAGGCACTTCTGTTTCAATTAGAGAATCATTTGACATAAGCAAGTTACCAGTCAAGGAGCTCATTGGTAAGCTTATGATGTATGAGGAAGAACTCAAGGTGAATAAGGAGGATGACGACGAACCTAAAAGGATTTCTTTAGCTTTTAAATCTATTAATTCGAAGATCAAGGACAGAGACAAAGTTCAAATACAAACTGGATGTTCAACAAGTGAGGATTTAGACTTTGACAGTGATGCTGAGATGGCTCAAATAGCCAGGTGATTCAAGAAGTTTTATAAGAAGAATAAATTATTCAGAAAATAAAAATATAAAGGAAAGTGTGACAATAAGGGCCATTGGAAGAAGGATTGGAAAAATCCTGACAAGAATGATGAAGTTGTATTTTATGAATGCAAAATAAAAGGTCAAATTAAAGTTGACTGTCCAAAGCTAATGTTTAAGAAGAAACATGACTACAAGGACAATAAGCATAAGAGAGCTATGATAGCTACTTGGAGTGCCTCAGATGACAGCACAAGTGAATCTGAATTTTATGATTCTGAAAAGAATCATGCCAACATGTGCATCATGACCAATACCTATGAGGTACCTGTTTCTCCTACACTGAATAATTATTATTCTGGAACTAATTCTGAATTTGAAAACCTGTCTAGTGAGGAACTGTTTGAATATTGTAATATTCTAGAAGAAACATGTAATGAACTTAAGGACATGTATAAAGCCTTGAAGAAACAACATTCTCCCACATCTAATGTTAAATCTTCACTTGATATAGAAAAATAAGAATGCTCAACTGTTAAAGAAAAATAATGAATTGAAGTTGTCTAATGAGAAATTAATGAAAGACCTAGAAAATTTTACAAATGGGAAGGATAATCTAACTCAGATGCTAGGAAAACAAATGGAACCAAAATGTGCCACTGGAATGGGTTATAAACCTGGACAGAGACAGCTTACTAATACTAGATTTATTCCTAAATCTAGACAAAATTGTGCTAGTTCTAGTTCTGGTAATTCATATGCCTCAACTAGTTATTCACATATTTATAGATCAAATAGAGTTTATCTTTCAAAATCTATTGAATATCTTAATTATATGAGACCAATAAGTTAAATTTGGATACCTAATGCTTTGATTGCTAACCTATCTGGACACAAGAATATTTGGGTACCAAAATCATTTTCCATCTAAATTTGTTTTGTAGGAAACATGTTTGAAGAGTTCTCACAAGAAGATATGGTACTTGGACAGTGGATGTTCAAGACATATTTCTGGATATTACTCATGCTTCAAGAGTCTAATCCAAGTTGATGGATTCCATGTCACCTTTGGTGATAATTTTAAGGAATGATCATCGGCCTAGGCCAGATTGGTAACACTGATTCAGTTCTGATTTCTAATGTTTTATTTTTTGATAGACTTAAATATAATCTGTTAAGTATTTCTCAATTATGTAATGATGGATTTAATGTGAAATTTGAAAATTTTTCTTCCAATGTTTTTAACTCTAAAAATGTTTTAGTATTTTCTGCTTTGAGAAATGAAAATGTTTATGTTGTTGATTTATATTCTTTAGCCAAACAAAATGTTACTTTCCTAAATGCTTTACATAATGAATCTTGGATTTGGAATAGAAGATTAGGACACTGTAATATACATTCACTTAGAAAGATGACTAGGAAGAACTAGGTTAGAGACCTACCCAAACTTGAATTCCTAAATGACAATGTTTGTAATCCCTATAAGAAGGGAAATCAACATAAATTTTCTTTTAAATTAATGAAAGAAGTCTCAACTTCTCAACCCCTCAATTTAGTTCACATGGACTTGTTTGGACCCTCTATAGTTTCTATTTTAAATAGTAAGAACTATATCTATGTCCTAGAAAATGACTTTTCTAGATATACTTGGGTATACTTCTTAGATCACAAGACTGAAGCTTGTTCTTACTTTACTAAATACTCTAAGTCTTTAGAAAACCATAGTGGACTTAAGATTAAAACCATGAGAAGTGATCATGGACGTGAGTTTGAAAATCATGAATTTGAATCCCATTTCTCACACAATGGCTATAGTTACAAATTTTCTGCTCCAAGGACTTCTCGCCAGAATGGTGTAGTAGAAAGAAAGAATAAAACCCTTCAGGAAATAGCAAGAACCATGCTTAATTAATATGACCTACCTATTTATTTTTTGGATGAAGCTATCAATACATCTTGTTATGTCATCAATAGAGTCTTGATCAGACCAGTTCTAAAGGAGACTCCATATGAATTATGGAATAATAGAAAGGCTAAAGTTAATTACTTAAGAGTCTTTGGTTGAAAAGGTTTTATTCTTAATAAAAAGGATAATATGGATAAATTTTCTTCTAAAAGTGATGAGGGAATATTTCTATGTTATTCTATATCCATAAAATCTTATAGAGTCTTTAATAAGAGAACCAAGTGTGTTGAAGAATTTGTTCACATCAAGTTTGATGAAACTGATCCACATGAACCTAAACCATCTCTTGAGAATCTTGAATAAGATTTGAGTATTCTGGACCATTATGATAAAACTAAAAAACCTACTATAAAAACATCCAGTTCTAGACATATACCAGAATCTTCTTCTATTTAACCCGAACCTATAGATGAACCAGAAATTTTTAGTCCTACCTTTACTAGATCAACTAGGATTCTAAATAATCACCCTTTAGATACTTTTGTTGGTATTCTTGATAGAGGGACATAGACTAGAGCATCTCTAAGATACCAGGTTATACGTCATGCTTTTCATTCATAGTTAGAACAAAAAAAATATCAATGATGATATCAATGATGAATTTTGGGTAATGGATATGCAAGAAGAGTTAAATCAATTTGAAAGAAACAAAGTCTCAGAATTAGTTGACAGACCCAAGGAAACTTTGACAATAGGCACTAAATGGGTTTTTAGAAATAAATTTAATGAGTCTGGAAAAAAAGTAAGAAAAAAATCTAGATTAGTTGCACAAGAATATAGTCAAGAGGAATGTATAGACTACGAGGAACCGTTTGCACCTGTAGCTAGATTAAAAGCGATAAGGATTCAACTTGCCTATGCTGCTCATTTGAATTTCAAGTTATATAAAATAGATGTTAAATGTGATTTTGTAAGTGGTTTTATTGTTGAAGATGTTTTTGTTGAAAAATCACCAAGATTTACTAATCCACATTTTCCAAATCAAGTTTTTATACTTTTTAAAGCTTTATATGGTTTAAAAATATCTCCCAGAGCTTGTTATGATAGACTTAGTGGTTTTCTTATTTCAAAAGGTTTTACTAAAGGAATTTTTGATTTGACTATTTTTATTAAAAGAATATCTAAAGTTGTTTTGATAGTACAAATCTATGTTAATGATATTATTTTTGGATCTTCTATACATTCTTTATGTACTGATTTTTCAAAGAGTATGGAAAATGAATTTTAAATGAGTTTAATGGCAGAACTCAAATATTTTCCTGGATTTGAAGTTTTTAAAAATGAAAATGGTATTATTTTGAATCAACGTAAATATACAAAAGATCATTTAAAACATTTTGTCTTGGATAATATTAAGGAAATTGATACACATATGAGTACTGTTTGTAAATTGGATGCAGATGAAACTGGGAAACCAGTGGATCAAACCAATTACAGAGGTATGATTGGGAGTCTAATTTGCTTACTGCCAGTCGACCAGATATTATGTTTAGTGTGTGAATGTGTGCAAGATTTCAAGCTAAACCTAAAGAATCACATTTTCTTGCTGTTAAAATAATTTTCAAATATCTTAAACATACTGAAAATTTAGATTTGTTTTATCCAAAAAAGAAAATCTTTTGATAGAATAAGTTATTCAGATGCAGACATTGCTGGTTGCAAGTTAGATAGGAAGATCATATCTGGAACATGTCATCTTTTGGGAAAGTCCCTAGTATCTTGGTGTAGTAAGAAATAGAACTCTGTTGCATTATCTACTGCTGAAGCAGTTTACATTGCGGCTGGTAGTTGTTGTACACAAATTCTGTGGATGAAACACACTCTTTTGGACTATGGGTATTATTTCAATCATGATTCAATCAACAATGATAACACTAGTGCAATTAACATATCAAAGAACCATGTGTCTCACTCTAGAACAAAACACATTGATGTAAGGCACCACTTCTTGGGAGATCACTATCAAAAAGGTGATATGACTCTTGAGTTTATAGGCACTGAACATCAATTATATGACATTTTCATGAAGCCCTTATGTTATGAAAGGTTAGAATTGATTAAACAAGAGTTGTGTATGTTAGATCAGTGAAACCAATCAATGAAACCAATCTTTCAAACTGATCTATCAAACAGATCTGTCAAACCAATTTGTCAAACGGATCTGTCAAACCAATCTGTTAAACTGATCTGTCAAACCGTTTAGTGAAACCGATCTGTCAAACAGATTAGTGAAACTGTTTAGTAAAACCAATTTGTCAAACCAATTAGTGCTACCGACTGGGTTGTACTATTTTTAAAATCATTATTGCCTATTTAAAATGACGATGTTTTACTTAATTGATATTCTATTGTTTTGTAACCCTAAATGATACCAATAATTACCCGCAGCTATTTCATTCTCTAAAGACTGTTGACATTCCATTTCTTACCAAACTCTATCTTCTCTTTCCTGTAACCTGAGCCTTTTGAATCATTCTAATCCTCTCATTTTTCTCAAAACATAGAATGGACAAGAAAAAGAGACAGAGAAAGGAATATAAAAGATCTTCACCTGTCAAGCGTGCTTGAGGTGAGTCGAGCAGTATGAATGCAGAGGTTTGTGAACCCGGAGCTATAAAAATGGGAATTTATAGCTAAAAAGGAAATATGTTCAGAATGTGTTTTATCTAGAAAGTCTGGTCTCTTGAAAGTGTTAGAAATGCAAGGCTGGAAGAATTGGTTCTATGATAATAGTCGAGTCTTTTACCCAAAGCTGGTGCATGAGTTTTTCTTAATCTTATGTATTGTTTTGGATGGAGTAGAGGCTGGTAGATTGTCTTCGATAGTAAAAGGGAAAAGGTTACTTTTTCATTGAAACAGTGGGATGAATGTTTGGGAGTACCTCACAATGGAAGATATAAGGATTACATTGGTAATATCCCTCCTACTACTGATTACATTTCTTATGAGCTAGCCCTGGAGTTATTGACTGGGAAGTCTGAATCGAGGAGGATATCTGCTGATGAGTTGGATGGTGAGAGTAGAATCTTGTTTAAGTGTATTCAACATCAAATATGTCCAAGAAATGGTGACTTTGTTTCAGTAAAGTATCATGATGTTTTTTTGTTATTCCTTCTGTTGAATGTTGAAAAGATCAATCTATGTAGATATTTTGCTGAACACATTTTTGAGATGATAAAACCATCAAAGAAGGATAATAATTTGTTTTATTCTAAGAAAATTTCTACCATGCTGAAATTCTTGGGCTGTGTAGATGATGGAGATGAGTGTATCTCGTCAATTAGCTTCTGTTTCAACAAAGTTATTTGTAAGAGGATGAAAATCAATTGGAACCCATGGAAGAAATCTTGGGTTATTGATGAAGAAAAGTTGTATGAGTCATTCAATCCTACTGATCATCCAAGGAGACCAAAAGGGATAAGAGATCCTAGTTTAAAACCTGGCGAGGATGTGGTTTATTCAGTTGATGAAGAGGAAGCTATAGTTCCTAAGGAAACTGGTGAATCCAGTAAGAAGGGAACAGAAGAAGAAGAAGCTGGTGATAATCTGAATGCTGAAGAGGAGGCTGAATCATCTCTTGATGAGAGGAGTGATCCCGATACAGTGAGCCCAAAGAAAAGAAGGATGGAGTTTGGTTCGACAAGCCCTCCTCTCAAGTTACCAAGATAGAACCTCTTTTAGATGATGAAGAAGAAGGTGAGACTGATGAATCAACCTCTAAGGAGTATGAATCCGATAGTACAGATAGTTCAAGTGAGAGATCAGTTAATAATGATGATGATTAATGCAATGATGGTGATTAGGGTGATGCTGATGGTAATAGTGATAGTAGTAGAAGTGATAGTGAAAGTGGGGATGTTGATGATGCTAATGATCAACCTATAGAAGGTCAGCATGTGATCCAAGATGATCCTTAACCCCAACCTAATGTGTAAGAAAATTTCCCTGGGGCTGAGAGAACAGAACATTTGGAGATTGATGAGGATAAGGAAGTCCGTCCTGAAATTCCTAAAAGAGCTCAGCTTGTGAAACATATGTATCCTTTATGAAAAGCTGCATGTGAAGAACATCCAGGACATGTTGTTCTGAGATTAGACTATCCAGAGGAAGAGGAAGAAGAAGGAATGAATCTTATAGGAGTAAGTGACTCAGTTAAGGCTCGATTAGTTGCTGAATATATGCAAGTGACAACAGACAAACCAGGTCCTTCAATTTCTCAATCCGGCCCTAATCCTTATGTTTCTCAAGCTGGATCTGGTCCTGCAGTTGCTCATGCTGATTTTGAAATATTTAAGATTTTATTAATTCAACCAGCTAGAGAGAATATGAAAGATGAGTTTTCTCATGTTCCTACTCCTTCACCTGTAACATTATCAAAAGCTTATATTGATGATTTGGCTCAAAGAGTAGTAAGCCTTATCAAGCCAGACCTGGCCAATTCTCGTGAGTGGATTGGCAGGCACATTACCTCTTTGAATCAAACAATCCCAGACTTAGGCAGTAATCTAGTTTTTCTATCAGGAGAGTTTAGATCAACCATATTAGGTATGATAGAAGTATTAAGAAATCTGATTCAACTTTTGAAGAAGGCAGATTTGAGGAATTTTAAAGCTCATATCATGCAAGTTGTTGCTCAGGCTAGTTCTTCAAAAGATACCAAGATTACAGGTCACGTGATTAATACTTTAAAGGATGTTATTAACGAAGTGCTGGTAGCTCTTGGAAAGATTTTGGATTTATATTCTTTGAAAAAGATGAAATATCACAGTGTTCATATTCATAAAATGGTGCATCTGTATTCATCTGATGCTACCAATGCTAAAAAACAGATTAAGGAAAAAGTGGATCATTATTTCTCTAAGATTTACACCAAGAATGAGTTGAATCATCATTTTAAAGTGCTGGCTGAAAATTTGAGAATCTCTCTAGTTACTCAAGCTTTTAAGGCTCAAGTTCAGCAGTTAAAGTATTTTACTCCTACTTTGGAAAGTTTCATGTAGAACAAGGATGATTTTGAAAAGGAAATAAAGTACAGTGAAGAATTAATTCAGTACTTCATCAATTTTCTCAAACCCTACCTTCATGTGGAAGCTAAGGCCATTGTTTTTCCGACTTTTGAGCCTCTTAAATCATCAGATGTTGCCCCTGGTTAGATGTCTGTGTCTCAAACTCTCTCCAGTATTCGACTAGTCTTTCAACAGACTCCTTTAGAAAGATCTTCTACTCCTCAGCAGGTGACCTTAGAACCCACAGTTCGTCCAGCTAGAGTTATCCTACCTCCTTTCTCCATTCGGCAAGTTCAACCTTCCACCCATCCACCTTTTGGACCATCCATTCCTCTAAATCCCAAAGGAAAACTGCCATTGTACCCTAAGAAATAACTGTATCTATCAATTTTTGATAGGGTGTCTATTTCATGTTCTTTTCACTTTTGTATATGATTTTTGTACTCATTTTAAAACCTTATTTTTCTATGGAATCGTCTTGCTTATCATCCTTCTCTCTTCTTTTTAATAATCCCAAAGGGGGAGAAATCAGGGTGATCATTCATATGAATGGGTGAAATGAATGTGCATATGAGCCCATGGTGGAAATTTACTATATGAATTCATACACAGTGGGAGAAATAATGCCTATGTATCTCCATGGGAGTAATGATGAAAGGGGAGAATGAATTGTATTGTCTGACTTAAATTATATGAGGTGAATGACTCAGTTATATATGATCTATTTTCTATTCTAACCTTGTTTTCTCTTTTGGAATATATTATTTTTATATAGTGGGAGCATACTGAATGACATACTATCTTCTCTCTTCATTTATGTCATTGATTTGTGATTATCAAAAAGGGGGATATTATTGAACTCTCTCTGAGATTGTTATTTTAATAATCCAAAATCATTGTTTTATTTATTTCAATTTATTCCTTTGTTCAAATTGTTCTAAATGTGTTTATATTTGTTTAATTCATGTTTACATATGTTTATCTATATTAATTTATATTTTACTTTAGACCTGGAAGTATTCTGGAATCAAACAGACACTTTTTGAAAATTCCATGTTTTGTCTCACCATTAGTTATATTCTTGAGGCACCGATGATGAACGGTCACACCAATAGGAACGGTCGCACTGATGAAGAGAAAGTAACTGATGAAAAAGGTCTCACCGAATGGTAACACCTATAGCAACGATCACACTGATGAAGAGAGATTCACCGATGACAACGGTCTCACTGAACGGTCGCACCGATAGAAATGGTTGCACCGATAGCAACGGTCGCACCGATGGCAACGGTCGCACTGATTGCTACCGACGATCATGATTCATCGCTACCGATGATCATGAGCTACTGATACAGATGATCATGAGATACCGATAACAATGATCACGAGCTACCGAAACTGATGAAAATACAAAATGACTCACCGATCTAATGACTCACGTATCTCATGACTCACCGATATTCATGAAAACTGTTTGAATTTCTATAAACTCTAATTTAACTGTAATGGTCATATTTGATGTTTTTAATGCAATTAATGATATTTAATGTTAGTTGTTGGAATTTCAGGGGACCGTACCTCATAACTATGAAAAGGTAATCATTCCCATTGCGGGAGCTCGTGGAATAAAAAGGAATATTGAGCTCCAGTAAAAAGCTGTGCGAGTAAAAAGGCATAGAGATAGAATTATTCCATTCACATACATACATGAAAAGAAGAACACATGAGGAACTCGAAGAATAAATTTACATGATCTTCAAAGAACTCTCATGCATGAAACACAACACTACTGACTAACACACGGAGAACACTGGAAACTAGATAACATACTAACCTGTGAAGGACACCAAGATGAATCACGATTCCTTGTTTTTCAATAGAAAAACCAGAGAAGGACACTGAAGCTTTTTTGCTGAATCCAATGAGTCTAGAGATGCACTGCTAATCTCTAGAGCATTTTAAAATCTTACCTACTCTCTCTAAGTGATTCATTATTTAATTTTTGAGCAGTGTGTGTACTCTGTATACTTTACACACACACTGTCTCTTGTGCTTAATTGGAAGATACTAAATCCTCATTCCAAACTTCATACATCATATTGTATCCTACTGAGGATAGTGGTAGAGGTCAAGTGTGACCTGGATAGCCTGTGTGCTGTTGTCTTTGTTTTCCAATGAAGAACTGTTGTATAGGTCTTAGGACCTGGACAGTATTGTACTTTTGATTAACCCCGATCCAGGGTGTGGATCAAATTTATATAAATTATTTGAGAGGACTAATTCTCTGCTTTAGACTAAACCTCTTGGTTATATCTTCTATGATTTTTAATATAAGTATAAAGTATACTACATATATCTTTTGTATTCCGCTGCTATTTTCTTTTAAATACAAACCTATTTTGAAGTTACTTTGATAGTTAAATTAGCAAGTGTGTATACTTGTTGTGAACCAGTAGGTTAGCTTCAAAAGCTAATTTTATCCTCTGATTAAATTTACTGAGATCTAATCAATCTTTAAGAATCCAACTGAACATTTACAATATGTATAAATTCACTACACTTTAACTTTGTTTTTAAATTGGGGGATTTTAAGAGAAACCCTTTTTAACCGAAATTTTAATTGGAACTCAATTCCCCCCCCCCCCTCTTGAGTATCCACTCCAACCAACAACTATTTTTAATTTGTTACTGTATGCACTTGATATTCTATATAAAAAAATTGAATATCAAGGATCAACTATTGATATTAAAATCTAAGAGATAAAAGATATTCATAGTTAATTTAATTAAATAAAAATGATGACTTCTCATAGGACTAAGAAGATAAATATTGGCTATGAATTTAGGATTAGATCTATTAATGATGAAATAAATCAATCAATCCAAAAGTTCCATAAGAAATAGATTAAACTAAAAAAATATGTATTCAGTTCATGATGGACCTTATCAATGATATTAAATGAATAATGATACCAATCGTGTATTATAGATGATATTTCCTTCAACGTTTTCACATTTTTGTTGTAAAGAGTGCATAAGAATTGTTAGGGAAGCTTACACCTTAAGAAAAGGGAAGAGGAACACCAGAATTCCAAAAGGATCTGCATGCACTAAATCAATATTGGTCAACTAGTGTAATAAAAAATTAAATTTTATAAAAATGTGGGTTAGAAAATATCCAATAAATTAAACCATATCATTAAGTGTGTATGTGGTTAATTTTATGAAGATACATCCTTAAAATAGATCCCAAAATTGTGATGAAACAACTCAAAAACACTATGTTTGTCTAGCTAAAACATCTCGACACATTTAATCAATAGAAAAAATAAAGAGGATTGTAAGAGATTTTTTTGTGATTATATATATTCAATAATATTGACATAAATTTTTGGAATAACTTATTAAATTATGAAATTTACATAAGGAAAAGAGATAAGGTATTAATGATGAAGTAAAATTAAATCCTTTTGAATAGAGTTCAAAGTCAAAGAACTATAAGAATCTACCTTTAAAGAACATTTATTAGTATCATGACAAATTTTATGAATTTAGAAGAATATGTGTACTATTTTAAAATGTATATGGTTATTGATTTTAGGAATAATACCTTCCACAAAATAATTATCTTTGGTGGGACTATTTAAGTGATTTATTTAATAAAAGATGAGATGATCATAAATTACTTATTATCAAATAAATTATCACCATCCTTGAGAAATGACATGTGTTTACAAAAATGTATTTCCATTTGGGAAAAGTTTTCAAGATTTGGGATTTCTATCAACATATTTGAGGCATTTTTCATTGAAATATTCATTTTGGATGTTCTTTTTATGGTCTAGAAGATTGGAAATATCAATAGATTCATTAACTTTATATTTGAGTTCACCTGAAAAATCTTACTACATGTTTTATTCTTAAATGATTTTTATGGATGACTCAAGAGTGAAAATATCCTTATCCAAATAGTGGAATAAAACCTTAATAATATGTTTCATTTTTTATAGAAGTAACTTATGTTTGAGAATGAAATAAAAATAATCATCTTTATAATCACAAAAGGTCCATATATCATCAATATTATTTTCACAGTCAGGGAGTGCAACCCATGAATTTTTAAATTTGAAGTGTAAATGATGTTTTAAGTCATTAGAGCACAATATCTTCAATATATGGTGGTGATCAGAGTTAATATTTTCTAGAGTGGAGCAATTGATTGAAACACAAACATCCAGGGCTAAATCATTGAAAACTGTTCAATCTACCTTAATAGGCACCATTTTATTAAGATGATTATATATGGATACCACCAGATAAACATCAAATAGAGTTTTAATATCAATATAAACTATAAATTCCTTACATGATAGAGAAAATAAAACAATACCCATATTCCCATCTGAATTAATAATTTTGCTTAAATCCCCAAGAAGTGTATATGGTCCTTTTAGAGTACTTGATAAAGAGTGAATCACCAACCATAAATCACTGCTATCATAATATCTAATATAAGAATATATGAAATAATAAAAATGTTTCTCTCTTATATTTTTGAAATTTCAAGTAACCATTAGCTCACTATGACTAATATGTGATGTTTCATTCAGATTCATGTGTATTAAAACCAAAATCATTTTAACCATTTATGCTGACTGATTTGTGGAAACCAAATAATAGTAAAAAAATTTCAGAAGAATAAATCATCAAATAGAAGACCCTATTAGGTTTAAAAAAACCAATTATATCTATTTTATTTTATTTAATTATAATCCTAAGGGTCCCAACTATTTTTGAGTTGGATATACCAATAATGTTCCAAAAAAATATTCTCTTGATAATTTACATTTGGGGTTGCAACCCCCTTTTTCCTTATCCCATGTTTTCTTTTTCCTAGTAGTGCTCCTTGGGCCTTCATCCTTTTTAACAATATAAGATGCATGTTCTTAGGATTATTTCATTTAACATTAGAGGAATTTTGATTAGATTCCAATGAATTGTTCCTAAAGGCGCCAGTTGAGTCTGATATATACCATCATGAGAACCCTAAATCTTTAAAGTATTACCTATATCATCTTTTTCCATACCTTTCTTATTCTGGTTGAAATATATGTTTATCAAAATTGAATATTGAGGTCTAGAAATACCACCTTGAGATGTTTTTGTACATTCCTTCAAGTGAATACCTCTAGTAATTTCAAGTAGAACGCGAGTGAAAGCATTTATCTTAATATCTATCAAATTTTCTAAATCGCCAAATATTTTATCCAGAATATAGTTCTTCCTACTTGGAGGATAATCATTAGTATCATGATTTTCATTGTTCAGGTTATTCTCCTCATGCGAGGTATTGTTAATGAAATCACCTTCCATGGAACAACATGATTATTGTTATTATATTGTATTCCCACTCACAGTAGCTCTATCAGTAAAAAAATGAGGAACACAATCATAATATGATTCCTTCTATAATGGAATCACAAAAGTTTTTATGTATCTATAAATATCATCAATAAGTACATTATTGTCTGTTTGAGCAACCATTAATTTAGCTATGTTATAGGGATAATAGGTTTTATTTTCCTCTTCCTCCACCATCAAAGCGCATCATTCTTTCTAGTTTTACATCATGTTAACTATTTCATAGGAGTTTTCAAAGAGCTCCATTGATCTCTTAGAGGATTCCATTTTCAAAAAATATATTCCTTTAATTTATAGATTATACTCGCTTATCTATAAGAATTTCCATATGGAAGAGATTTTACTCATTTATAATCTTACAATTAGTAATAGAGTGGCCCACAATTTTATATACCTAATAGAGAGATGGTATATAGACATACTCCACCTTAAACTCAATCCTCCTCTAATTAAAAATAAAAAAAGGAAATTTAAAATAATGTACACTATGTTGGCACAAACCAATATCTAAGCATTGAATAAATTCCCCCCATCAAGAGAGTGTTGGTATAATTTAATAGGAACTCCAATACAAAATTCAATCTCATTGAGTGTTATTGGATGCCCCAAAACCTATTTCATTCTTTGAAGTATCACCTAAATCTATGAAGTGGATTTATTCTCTATAAAAGGATTGAGGTTTAATTCGCATCTAGAGATCTTGAGGATACCCAACATAAGATTAAGATTTATGATGTTCCAAGCTACACGAACCTCCTCCTTATTCTTGAATATGAAATTAAAATACCAAATAACAATAAAAATAAGTCATTATTTTCTAATTTACCAAAAGTGCATTACTCTATATTTAATATGATTAAAGGACCCTGGTTTTTCAACCACTATAGAAGAAATTCAACCAAGTCGGTAGAACTTGAAAATATTTTATCATTGTTGAAGATCTCACACTTCATCCACCATCAAACATCCCACATAATCAAGATTGGTAATTTTGAGGGATTAAAAAATATTATCATTCACTTGATTTGAGCTACTAGAAATATTTTTCACAAATAAAACTCAATTTAATTTCCACCATTATAGATCCAATCATTCCTCCAATTTTCCATCTTTTACTATGGTATGTGTCCCATCGTTAATGGTGAATTTCCAAGATGGGTCAAAAAAATCCATGTATCAATTTGAATATAAATCCATGAATAATTTCCTAACGTGATTTAAAATTCTACACTTCTTTCACCAAGTACTAGAAATGGTGTGTCATTGTTTTAAACCCCAATAAAACTTTTTGAAAATTACCAAGTTATCAATGTTCATTAGTATTTATTGTTCAAGAATGATATTATAAAAAAATTATCCCATAAATGGACCTTGTATTATAATTTAGTCCATTTAACATTAACATAAATAAATATAGGATTTTTAGGAAATTTAAAAAAATCAATAAAATATTTCTTATTATAAAATATCATTTATTTCATTTCAGGAACAATTATACAAATTCAACTTTAATGTTTTCAATATGACAAAAACATCAAATATAATCTTTTAAAACATAACTATTATGTAATATTCATCTAAAAAATCATGGAATATAATAATTCTCACAAATTCTATTATTTTTATAATTTTTAAATCATTTATTTTATTTTGATATTAATTGAACAAGTATAGTCTCATTGTTGCATAAAAATTTAATATCATTATTCAACAACTAAGAATATAGTTAAATTACTGTGAGAAAAAATTTAATATATATTTAAAAATAACATTTAAAATAGAACCTAGCAACTTTTTACCATTATGAAAAAATATTTGATATATTAAAGTCATGAGAGTGAGATTTTATATTCATACTTTTCTTAAAATAATATAAATTTCTTATTGAAAGAATAATGTAAACAAGTGGCCATAGTTTTTAAACATGAATGAGACTACTTGACCTCCACTCATCTAATAGTATAATGGCATGTTTCGTAGAAATATTAAATCATTTTCCCAACATTTTATCATTTTTTCTCTCATTTTACCTTACCAAGGTGATTTTTTTATTATCATCACAATTCATAATGACCAATAATTATTTTAACCAATTAAATTATCTTCATTATTTTTATTCCAAATATTTAAAACATTATATCAAATTCTATTTATAGAAGTGACAAAATTAAAATTAAAATTAAACCAACAAAATGTGATGAAAACAGGTTTCTAGAAAAAATGACTTCTTCAGTATAAAACGTTTTTATAGAAAAATAAAAAATTATATTGATTAAAATAAAATTAATTAGATTATTTATAATATAATGAACTAATTTTACTTTTAAACCATTTTAAAACAAAACTATGCTTTGTTAATTCTTGAAATGAAAAGACAATTTGTAATAAACAAAATATTTTCCCTAATTCAATGTTTAATCAATATTTTTAGAAGAAATTCACCCCTATGGTAATTTAGATTAAATGATTTTAAAAAACATAACATTTTTATATAAACAATCTTTTAAAAGTGATAAAATATCATTTTATATTAAGTACACATAAAAACGTTTTTCAAAAAAACATCCCCTTTTACCTTAAATTATTTTAATAACATTTATATAATTTTGATAAAATAGAATTTATGTTATAAATATTTTTCAAATATTTTTCATAATTTATTTAGTTTATTAATAACCACCAATAAAATTTATAGAATATAACTATTACATTTACAATAATATTTCAATAGTAAAGCATGGTTCATTTAAACTCAATGTTGTGTATAAAGCAAGCTATCAAATAAATAAAATTTGTTTATAGAAAACTATATCATAAAATCATAGGGTGTTACAAAATATATTCCATAAATACATGAGGTAAATATGGAATTTATTTATTAAGAACATAACTCGAAATATTTTATACCCGGTAAGCAAAATATGTGAAGGGGTTTAAGAGAAAAAATATGAAGGGATGGTATATAATGGGAAATTAAAGAATATGTGTCTATATTCATTGTATAATAGTTGGTAAAGGCTTGAGAAAAAACCTAAAGGATAGACTAATCATGTTCATGTAACAATGTGTAAGTGGTATAATGATATAATGGACATTCTCATAAGACTTATGAAGACTCATTAAAGGAATAATTAATTTTGGGTTATTGTGGATCGCCTTATCATGTATAAAAATTTCCTAAAAAATGGATGACTTACCTCTCAACTCTATTTCGTTACTCTATATCAATTACATATTAATATTTTATGGAACACTCCTATCGATTTTATATGATCATGATCCATGGTTCACATTGAAATTTTTTTAGGAGGCTTCAGGAGGCTCTCAACATCGAGATACATTCAGGAATTTTCTATCATCCCCATACTGACTGTAAATATAAATAGACTATTCAGATATTATAAGATATGTTGATATCATGTTCTCTTCACTTACAAGATGAGTTGTTTTAGTATATACCTCTAGTAGAATTCACAAAAAATAATAGTTTCCATTTGAGCATCTGAATGGGTCCTTATGAGGCATTTTATGGGGAGAGATTTTTAAATCCAACTTATTGGTAAGAAGTTAGAGAAATGAATCAAGTATTTCTAGAACTTATAGATGAGGCAATTGATAATGTAAAGACTATTTTGAATCATATCAAATCATGTCAAAGAAGAAAAACATTCTATGTTGATAATCAAATGAAGGACTTGGAATTTCATGTAGGGGATCATGTATTCTTAAAAGTGTCACCATGGAGTGGAGTTGTAATATTTCATTAAAATAGGAATTTAATACTAAGGTAAATTGTGTCTTTTGAAATTATAGAAAAAATTAAAGCTGTATATTACAGATTTTCTGTGCTACCGAACTTTACAAAAGTACACAATATCTTATATGGTTTTTTATTGAAGCAGTACATATCATATTAAATGCATGTACTCCCATATGAGAAAAGAGAGTTATAACCAAACTTGTCTTGTAATGAAGAGCATGTCAGGGTCTTTCGTACTATAGTGCAAGTGTTTTTAAATTATACATCTTGATAGCTAAAATAACATTACAGAAATCAATAAATAGAGGATGCAACATGAGAGCCCAAATAAGTTACAAGAAATTAATTCCCTCATTTTTTAGTAATTTAAATATATCCCAATTATTATAATTAAATTATTTAATTTAAGATAATTTAATACAGATTAACATACTCAAGTAGTTTAATACCACATCATTAACACTATTGTAATACACACAAAATAAAGATCCCTTATTAATTATTATATATAAAATTTAAATTCTTAATACATTGAATCAATATTTAATTAAAATTATTTCATATTGGGATGAAAATTTTCAAAACCATCTTATGGTGATTTTTTTCACAAATAGTTGTTTTTAGGTGAAGAATGAAAAATATATTTTTACCAAAATTTGAAATTTACATTAGAAATAACTAAAATTTTATAAAACATTATAATTTTTAAAATTTATAATAAGTAAAAATAAATATTTTATATTCTATGTTGAACTTATAAAATATATGATGATATTTTAAGGACATAAGTAATAACTTCAAATAAATTAATTTTTTAGTCTTTTCTTTTAATTTTTTATGTAAAACTCAGTTTTTTATTATATTGGGTAACATATAAATATTATTTATTTTATTATAAACCTATTTATTTATGTGAAAAACAAAAATTGATAATTTTATCCTATGAAAAAATTAATCTTTAAAGTAGACTATTTTTAAAATTGGGGTTTTACGCATTACAAGTGCACCTATTTAAAATAATTTTTTATAAATATTAGAAATAGACTAAAATGAAATTATTTTAGTTTTCATAAAAATTATTTTCAAAATAGTTAATGAGGAAAATTTTATTTTTCCCATAAAATTAATCTACCCAGGTAAATATTAGTTACCATGGTAAAAAAATTATTTTCCAAAGAATAATACTTTTTGAAACATTATTAAATTTTAAATTGATATATTTTAAAATTAAGAATCTTATTTGATGTTTAGATAGATATAAAAATAAATCAACACCCTTATAAATGATATTTTATTTATATTGTATTTATAAAACATAAAAATTAAAACATTTTCTTTTTAATAAGAAAGATTTCTCTACACATTACATGTTTTAATTTAAAAACAAATTTTCATATATATAAAAATTAGATTAAATTAAATAGATCCTAATTTTTTTTGGGATCCAGTTATTTTTGACATGATTTATAAGAGGTTTTCTCAATGGGATTTATTTGGGATCCAGTTATTTCTGACTAGATTTATATATGTAATTATCTAATTTTTCTAAATGGTTTTTTATTTTTTTATTATGGGGTTTAATGATTTTATTTTTGAAAAAAAGTTCTATTGGGGTTTTCTTGTGAAAATGATTTACTGAATAACCTAAAATAGAATTATAATGAAGGAAAAAATATTTGGAGTTTTCATGTTTTTCATTGGACTAAAATATTATATCTTTTTTGTCCCTTACTGGGCTTTTTATGCACATCCCACATTTTTAAAATGTTTTTAAAAGGGATTAAAGATGGATAATTGAATAGAAGAAGTCATATATATGTTAGTGAATATTTTTCTTGGAAAAAATAGTTTTATTTATAAAGTTTTATGTTTTGTGGAAATAGATACTGAGTCGAATGGTCCACATTGTAATATATGGGATTATTATGTAATAGTTATGACAAAATTCTATAAAACTATAAACCTAAAATATCCTTGGGAATGAAAATAATTATATTCTAAATATACAATTTTATATAAGTTATAATTTTGGTTCTTTATAAATACTCACCCAAGGAGTTCCTATGGTTTTAAGGTTTCCTCATAACCATTAAGAGTATACATAGCAAGGTAAGGAATTACAATCTTTCTATTTCATTTTTAATTGAAATTATTTTGTCACAATATCATTTCATCATATTTTCATAATATTAATTTCTTTTTATTAACCCCAAATTGATATTTTGTTAATGAGTGACTACATATATCCTCTCATTATGCACTTTTTCTTATTATATTACTATGCTGAAATTAGGGTTCTCAATCCACCCCTTCTATTTTAAATTACAAATTATTATTGGAATGTCATCATGCTTGTAATTTTAGGGAATTGCCATCTATTTTATATATTTATAAATTGATTCCCTATCAATTAATTCCATTTACTAAACAATCATAATTCCTTAGAATCTTAAATTTGGGAAAGTAAAGAGTCTATGGTTTTCCTAGTAATGACATCCCTATCTATATACTATAATGTTGATGCAGTTGTGGAACAAATTCACCTAGGGGTAAACACCTTGAAAAAAGATTATTGATTTTCAAATAAATATACACCCCACAACTAGAATTTCAAGTTTTTATGATGGTACATTTTTGGTGGAAAAATTCCCCGTCGCAAATAGTCAAAAGACAACAACTATTTGCACTGGAGGTAGAATTTCGCAGTGAATAGTAACTATTTGTGAGAGATTTATAAATACATGAAAAATATTTTTGTTAGGATTTCCTGCCGCCTAGTGAAAAAATCATTCACGATGGGACATAGAAATGGATTTTATAATTCATCACAAATTTATTTTGAGTTGATTGTATTTGTGATGGGAATTGAATTTCATTACAAATAATTTTCAACGAAATTTTTTTTTGCAACGGAATTAATTCTGTGTCTACTATCCCATCGGAAAATGTACCAGGTTTTAACAGGCCACAATACTCCTTTCATATTCCCCCTCTTTTCTTCCTTCCTTCCCACTCTCAAACGTAGCAGAACCCTACCGACATCACTTCTTTTTGCAGCCTTAGAATGCTCTATTTGTCCTGATTTTTTAGTGATTTCACACTAAATCTCCAAGTTATTGACTCTGCTTCTTTCCTTCACCATTTTTTTTGCATATTTTCTTTAGATTAATTAATTTTTAAAACCTTGGTTTAACATTTTACCCAATTTTGATGATTTATTTGACATGTAGGGTTAGTATAAATTTATTATTGCATATTTGAATATTTTGATTACATATAAATTATTTTAATTTGATTTAAAGTATTTTTCAAAATGTTTGATCTTTAAACTATATATATATTTTTTCTATTTTGGGTTGTTGAAATATTATTATATTATTGTATCTAAAATATGACTATTATTAAAATGTGATAGAACTTTATATTTTTCTTTAAACATACTAGTTTCTTCAACACTTAGATTTATTTTAATTTTCATCATTTATTTGGATTTCTGGAAATTAATTATAATTTTTCCCGTTTTTTATTGCTTATTGTTTTTTATTCCTTTCATCGGTTTCTGGGTTCTAAATTTTTTATTATGCACGCATCAATGTATCTATATATTTTTTTATATTTTTTTCACCTATGAAAAATAGTAATATTTTCATGCCCATAAATATTTGATTATAATTATATTTTTTTGTGCATAATATTTGTTTACAATAATATTTGTTTATAATAATTTTTTTATAATAATTTTTTTTGCATGTGCATGTATGTATGTATATTCAAATTTTTGTATGTCTAAATATAATTGATAAATTTTTAATAATGATGATAAAATTGATATAAAAAAATATAATAAAGCATTGTTTATAAGAATTGTGTTTTATAAAAAACCATTAAAAAATTGTATAATTTAAAAACAGTGAAAAAACTAAAATATGTAATATTTATTAAAAAATTATTTAATAATAATTAGGTTAATATTTTTAATAGTTTGTAAAAAAATAAAACAACTATAAACAATTGTTATAAATTCATAAAAAATATTAATCACTCAAAATGTAGTATTAACATAAATAGTTATTAAAAGTCAATAAATAATTTCTAATATGTTATAATTAATGAGTTTTTATTATTAATAAATTGTAAATATTATTGATAATTATAAAATTATAAAATTATACTAAGATATAACAATGTTTAGAAATTAAAAATTATTCATTTAAAATGTTTGTTAGTTAAAATAATTAGTATTAAATTTGGTATAAATATTATAAAAACACCTGACTCATACAACTATTATAGTACATCTAGGGTAAAAATTATTAACCCAAAAATTATTAATTCTCAATAATTATGAATTCAAATTAATTATTAATTCAAAAATATGAACTCAATTTTATTTATAAATTATTTATATAAATTATAAATTAAAGTTAATTAGATTATTTGTGTGTGTGTGTATTTATATAGATTTGATATCATTATATTTAGTTAAAAATGAGTTAGAATTTGTTTAAAGTATTTATATTAATTAAGAAATTGTGATATATATATATATATATAATTTTTTTTAAAATTTTGATAATAATTTAATTAAATTAATAATAATAATTAAATAATTTATAATAATATAGATAATTTATCCAATTGTAATAATAATAATCATTATATATTAAAATTTTAATAATAAAATCGCAATAATAATTTAAAAAATTCTGATATATATATATAATCATTACATAATTTATAATAATTTAATTAACGAATAATAATCATTACATAAAAATAACTTCCTTATTTATAATAATTATTAATAATTATTAATAATCATTACATAATTTATAATAATAGTAATTACATAATTAATAATATTCATTACATATTTAGTAATTAATTTTATATGTATAGTAATTATTAATTAATTATTAATCATTTCTTATAAATGTTTAATTAATTAAAATAATACTTATTAATAATTTTTATTAATATTGTAATATATATTTATATATAAAAATAAATAATTATATAAATAATATTAAAAAAGATTAAAAATGATACCTCCCACATGCGATGTAACAGAACAGTCAATGCTAACAAATGTTACATCGCGCCTAGAGAAAACCCCACATCTTAAACCCAACAGTGATATCTGAATTATCATAAATTACATTGTTTGAATGATATATTGAATTTTTATAATAATTTATAATAAAAATATAAAATGAATTACTCTCCCCTGTAATGTAACTACCTAATTCTCGCAAATCTAATGTTGTGTCTAGGATAAAACCCACATCCTAAATCCGGTGGTGATCTCTAATATATCATATGCGACACCATTCAAGAGATATTCTATTATTTAAAAAAAATATCATGTGTCTTATATAATATATATAATATTTTAATTTTTTCTTACACCGGGCCTCTAAGGGCCCCAAAAACTAGTGTTAGCCCGGGGCCTCACTCTGCTCATATTTCATAGATTATGTTGACATGGTAAAATATAAATATAATTTGAATTTATAAAAAATTATCAATTGTAATTATTCTTATTCATGTTGATTTTTAGATAACTATGGATATAGGATGTAGACAACAATATCTATTATATGACCGTGATTGGATAAATAATTGAAAAAATAAAAAAAGATCTGAATTAAATCATGAATACATTAAAGGTTATGAGGCATTAATAACATTTTCATCATCAAATTCAGATTTTGATTTTGGAGGAACAATTAAATATACTTGTTAGAAATTTGGTCTTATGACATTCAGAACATTTGAAAATGTGGGACTTCATCAATTACTTTATGATTTTCAGAAATATTATATTTATTGGTATCATCATGGTGAAAAGAGTTCAGTTGAAAATAAAAATTCTTTGGTTCCTAATCCATCATTTCAGAATTTAATAAATGAGGCAACTAGTCCATCTATTACTGAAACAACAACTCGAAATAACCTTCCTAATCCTAAATCTGAACTTACTCAGTTTTACAATTTGTTGTAATCTGCAGAGGAGGCCTTATATCTGGGAATCCATATGGAAAACATAAATTTTTTACACAATCTATGTCTATTAAGTCAGATTTTGGATTGTCTAATAGTTGTTTTCATTGGATTTTATCTTTGGATAAGTCATTTTTCCTAATGTAAATACATTACTTGCAAGTTTCGATGAAAGTAAATGGTTGGTTCATAATTTGGGTCAATGTTATCAGAATTTCCAAACATATTCGAATGACTGCATCTTATATTATGGTGAATATGAATCGTTGGTTAATTTTCCAACATGTGGTGAATCAATGTATAAAGAGGAACAACAAGGAAAGTCCTGAGTTCCCATCAAACAGTTGACATATTTTCTGATTACAGCTCGTTTACAACATTTATTTCTGTCTCACAGCACAGTTGGATTTATAAAATTGAATAAATCAAATATTTCCTTCATAAAAAATCATAAATCATCCATGTTATGGTGACTCATGGAAACATTTTGGTCAGACACATCCTTATTTTTCTGTAGAACTTTATAACATACGGCGGGGCCGTTCTATAGATGGTTTTTGTCTATTTTGTGCTTATATAAGTCAATATTCTTGTTGGTATATTTAAATTACTCCTTAAAAAATTCTTACTTGGATATTGATGAAGGAACCCGATATATATATTTGACACTATTAATTCTAGGAAAGACAAAGAAGAATATTTGTGTTTATTTGAAACCACTAATTAAAGAGTTAATTTGTTTATGGAACAATGGTGTGACTACATTTGATATAACTACATATCAGAATTTTATATTTAAGGTTGCATTAATTCCAAATATCAGTGTCTTTCCAACATATGGTATGTTATCTTTATGGAGCACACATGGTCTAAAATCATGTTTGTACAGCTTGGTTGAGAACAAAGTGTTTATGCTTTGTAATGGTAGAATGGTTGGTTATTTTGATTGTCATCAGATATTTCATCCTATACATCACCCTTTTTGAATAAATAGAATTAATTTTACAAAAGGATGAATTGATATAAATTCACCTCAAGTATTTCTCCCAAATAATCAATTAAAATTTATTGTCTCTATTTTAACTCATGTTACTTTTATACAAACCATAAATGAGCGAAATATAAATCGGTTTGGGAGAGATCGTAATTGGATAAATATGAATTTTTTTTGGTACCTTCCATATTTTTTTGATTTGTTGGTTCTTTATATATTATATGTAATTCATATTGAGAAGAACGTTTTTGATAACATGTTTTATAACATTTTGGACACACTTGGTAAGTCCAAAGAAAATGTAAAGGCATGGTTAGATCCTGCATAGATTTGCAGATGTCTTGAACATCAATTATTTGAAGATGAATGATCAAAAAAATTAATTAATCCAAAAGAAACATACTCACATACTAAAGAAAAATCATTTATTATTCTGTCAATGGATTAGATATTTGAGGTTACCAGATTTTTATGCTTGAAATTTTCCTCGTTACATCAGAAATGGTCTAATTACCAGGTTAAAAAGTCATGATTTTCATGTCATAATTGAAATATTACTGTCTATTGGTCTTAGAGGGATGTTGAATTATTCAATCTGGGATGTGTTGACCCAAATATAATTTTTTTTCTGAGATATTTTTGTAGTAACATTGGATTATAATGCATTGAATTCTCTATACAAAGATATTGTTTTAATTTTATGTAAATTGGATAAAATATTCTCACCAATATTCTTTGATTCCATGGAACATTTAATATTAAATTTTTCATATGGAGCTAAATGTGGAGGGCTGGTAAAATTCTAATGGATGTATCTATTTGATATATATATTCAAAAATTAAAGAAGAAAGTATGTAACAAAGTATTAGTTGAAGGTTCAATTGTGGAATCATACTTGCATGATGAAATTTCAAATTTTTTCTCTTATTATATTCATTTGTTATATCCTTCAAAAAATAATCAGATGGTTTGTAATGAGAAAAATGTTGGTGATTCCACAAATCATTAGTTGTTAGTTTTTTATTATCCGGAGCTTTGTTTCAGTGGTTATCGTGAGCTATGGCTTACAGATGAAGAAATATATGTAGCTCATACTTATTTTTTACTAAATTTTAAATAAATGGCATGATTTGTTCAGTAATTTAATCTTTTTTATTATTTTGTTCAATATTTATAAATGATATCTTTATTTACATTTCCTTTTTAGACTATATGATGACCATATAAATATCAATTTCTATAAATTCCATCTGATGCTCTTGAGTAATGTCAGCAACAAAATTTTTCAAATTGGCTTCAAGGACTGGTAAGTAATGTTTTTTCTGTGCAATAATAAATTAATTTCTAAATGATATCTATTATTAATAATTTTTATTGTATATAAGTAATAGAACATGAAAATAAAATTGAAATTCGATTAATTATGCTTAAAAACCTCCTTCAAAATTGGTAAACCTTATATTGGTAATGTGGTTTATGGATTTCGATTCCATACACGCAAATATTGTGACTCAATGAAGTCAATGAATTAGTGTTGTTCATTTGAAAGGATACAATAATGAGGTATGTGATGTTGACTTTTATGGTATATTAGATAAAATAATTGAGTTATGTTATCTGGGACCAAATTATGTTCCAATGTTTAAATGTCATTGGTTTTATACTAATCGAGAGTTGCGAGTACTTCCACGACATGGAGTCATTGACATTAAATATAATAGTCTTCTTGCATCAAATGAACCATTTATGTTGGTACGTCAAGAACATGAAATGAACCATTTCTGTAGATATTCAATATATTGAAATTTTTCCACAAACATCCCAAAATATATCTCTTACTCAAAGGGATATAAATATCGATGATCAAACCCCTCAGTTAAGGGTATATGATATAGATAATGTTAATGAAGTAATAATGGACTATGAAACTAGAAGTGATATGGAAGTTCAAAATGGTGAAGATGAGGATGAAGACATTGATGTTCATGAAAATGGTGATGAATATAATTATTGATGTATTATATTCGAGTCTCTAGTTACAGGTATTTATCATATTCTAATATTTATTAGTTTTTTAAATTTCATATTTTTATTAATAATCTGTTATAGGTAACATTATTTTATTCTGACATTCATTTGTTTTTAATATTCCATTTCTATTTTAACAATATCATAGTGGTTAGAATATTTGTTTCTAAGGGTTGGAGATGATCCTCACGATGATTTATTACATTCTCTCACTGATTTCGGACTTCATGATGATGCTCCTGATTCAGGTCCTCCTTTTTAGGTTGTTGTTCCTACTAGGAGCTGGTGCAGTCTTGATCAATTACTAATCTTAGATCCTATTCGACAGAGATGACCATCTATGGATTTTGATTCACGTTTACAGAGGTATGTTTAATTTTTAAATATGAAATTTATTTTATATTAACTATTTTTATTAGTTTTGATAATAATTTTAGGATTATATATTTGTTTTAATTTTCATAGTTTCTCAGATTTATCCATTGGCCTTGCTGGTAAGATTCTAAGAAATTATTTTTCTACGCCATGGGTGTCATGGGACTGGGTTCCCATCACCGTGCATGACCAGATGTTCAACCACTAGATTTTACGTTATTAAATAATATATTCTTTTTGAAGATTAATTTAATTATTAACAAATTTTTTAAATTATCTTGCAGAATTTATTTTCTCTGATTTCAGATATTCTGAGAGGTCCTATCTGGAAGGCATGGGATACTTGTATATGCTAGTGCTTTCGTCAGTTTCTACAGAACATCAGAAATCGTGCTATGGATAAATCTTGTTCTACCATCTTCATTCAGTATTTTTTCTCCCATTTTCTCAATTATATATCAGCTCATGTATGGAATGGGTTGTGCTCTATCTAGCTAAGAGAGACATTTAAGAGGAGATAATTAGCTGGACATCAGAGATATGGGAGAAAAGAGGTCAACCATAGGACCGGGAGTCGTAAATTTATCATATATCAACAACATATGGTAAGTGATATTATTTATTAATGTAATTTTTTGTAACTATATCATGTTTAATATATTATAGAGGTTTCTACGGACCCATATCATATGGAATTTGAAGTTTATAAAAAGAAGAATTTTGATCCCCTTATAAGAGATGTTGTAGGTGAACTAATGAAATGTATTATGGTTAGTGATTTTGTTGAACAATGTCATCAATATTAATTTTATTGTTATTATAAATTGTTATTATATTTAAATGAAATATCTGAGTTTGTGACATATTATTCACAGGAGAGTCAAGCTGAGGCCAAACAATATTTCACAGCTCATTCATGTTTTGGTGAGGGGATTAGATAAGTCAACATGGACGTTGATGAGAAAGGTCACGGGATTGGTATTGGTTCTCGACATACACCTATGAGTTATTATGGTACTTCTGTGATGGAATCAGTGATCATGAAGGAAGCTCATAGAGATTCATCAGTGACGTTGTCGGCTGATGCACATTATGAGGAGAGGTTGAGAGCTCAGGATGAGATGATTCAACAGATGCAGAAGCAGATGGAGAAGAAGAATGAGAAGCATTGTCTGAGAGATGAGAAGATTATAGAATATATGTTGCTAAATTTACGTGGCATTGGTATGGAGTTTCCACCCCCTGGTCCATTGAGTGGTCCTCCCCCACCAGATTCCTATTGATGATTTTTAAATATTTTCATGACTGTTTTGTAATTTGGTATGATAGATATATTATATTTTAAATGATGTGTTACTATTATGTATGTTTTAATTTTTTAAAATAATTTTTATTTATTTGTTATATATTTTAAATTTTATTTTTACAAAGTTGTTTAATAAATTCTTTTTCAAAAAAAGGTTATTTGCGAAAAAATATTTATCCGTCACAAAAGGGTTTTGCAAAAGATCATCGCCAAAATGTTATAAATAATATTTCATATTTTTTTATGGACTATATATTCAATGAAAAAAATGGTTTTTGGTGATGGAACATCACAAATAATTATATTTATGATTTATTCTTCTGTGAAGAGCTATTTGTGACGGACAACTGTTGAAAAAATCTATTTACAAAACGAATCTATCGCAAATGCATCATTGCAATTATAAATAATTCTTTTCATTCCCTAGTTCATAATGAGTGATACTAATACTACACACTAGGATAGAAAATCCCAACGGATATTCTTTGGATAATTCATATAATCATTATAAACCATAATAAAGAATTATACTACAACCGTTTGGGCCTCTTGTCTGTCTATACTATTGAACTCAATTGCTATCTTTATTGATAAACTAACACTATGAAACTGGCATTCACAGCTACAATATATTTGATTAATTGATAATGTTACTTCTTATTATATTATGTATACCCCATAGCTTCTATGTTGATAATGTGACGTTTAACCCACCACCATATTTCTCTAAATGGACTATTTATATGTTATCCCACTTGTTTATTAAGAAATTATTGTTACTTCATTTGTATATATATCAACATGGATATTTATAAATTCCTACTACATGTTACATATGGATTTAATTTATAATCATATATTTTATATAGTGAATTCATTGGACTTCAAAAAGTGATCGGTGGGGCCTCCTATTATATATCCCATCGATGTATTTGTTGGACTCATGAGATAAATGGTTTCAGAATTTGGAGCATGCCTGCCTAATATAAGCATAATGTATTGGATTTGGACTTGAATAATCGAATTATTTCTTAGTTTTGACCAAGACGGGAACAATAATTTCTTGGTCTATGCCATAACCGTAATGATCAAGATTCCTAACATTTTGAATTTTATCATAATTAATTTAGTAATTGTTATCCATATGATTATTTTAATTACTATATTACCCATGGATATTTTTTCATAGTCAAGATATTTATTATATGAAATATTTATAGATTACCCACCCTTTCAGCATGCGATACAATGATTTTTATGTGGTATGAAGAGCAGAATCATGAGATAATAAGTTAAGACTTATTATCTAGACTAACCTGATGAAGTATATCACATGGAATGTCATATATTCATTGATTATTATTATGAATCCTGATTACATGAGGCTATAGTGATATATATTGTGATAAACTTCAAACTTTTATTTCATTATTATGAAACACATGAGGACTTTTTAATCAGGGGTATTTAGGTTTGTTTTTAATCATTCCATCATTTAGAGATTAACACAGACTGGATTTTTCAACTAGTATGATGCAAAAAAGGAATTTGGGACCATTTTTTAATTAGACTGAGGAAAGGCAAGGACATGATTTGTTGAGTGATTATGATATTCTTGATTACTCAAATGAATAATATTTGATGTATTCCTTAAATTAGTCAGTGTATTTTATAGAATCATGAATGTATGATATGAAATACACTAGATTTACTTTTTCCATGACTAAAGTTCACTCTATGTCATGTAAAGAGTGATTATTTTGGTGTATATTCGATATATAAGATATGTCTTATGATGGAAATGTTCATATAGAGATATGTGGGTGTTTGATCAAAATCTCACTATATCCCTTTATAACTTGATTAACATTTATTTTTTTATATAGGCCTATCTTTGATTACATATATGATTTAAAGAATTAAAAATTGACTTCAATTCTATAAAAAACCCATTGGGTCACACAATTTGGTTTTTGAATAAGGATTAAATTTTTGTCATAGTATTTGTTATAAAATTAATGGAATTTGATAAACCATATGAAAATGAGTTCTCATTGATTCATATAAGTTTGAATGTTTAGAATAAATTCAAAAGGGTATTTTTAGTTAAAGTGGGATATTGTTGGACATACACTAAAATAGTTAAATCATGTAGTATGATAAACCTTTTGTCTCAAGAGGGTTCCTTTGAAAATCACCAGGCTTGGTTTTGAGGAAACACTTTTGAGATTCTGCCCTTCTAGTCATTATTTGACTCAGGTTAGGGAGGAAAAGTCATAAAGGGGAGTTTAATAGTTCCATTATGAGATTTCCTCTAGTGTAAGATATCACTTTAGTTAGTGGTATGTCCTTATTTGTATATGATTATGGTTATGGTCATGGTGATTATTTTCATTAGTATGAGGATCCTCGGTTTCCCTACCTGAGTTCCAAAGGCACTTTTTTCTTGATTATTTGGTGTAGTTTTTATTACAAACTAATTATATATATATATATATATGTATATGTATATTTTGAGTCATCTATTAATTTTTTATTTACACATATAACTACTTAACTTTTTAAATAATGGTTTCAATGATTTTTTTCATGCTTCTTGATTTTGGTAAATGTAATTTATATAATTTATCATTTTTATAAAAGGTAAAAATATATTTTATTAAATTTTATTTCAAGATAGTATACATTTAATATCAAACAAAGGGAACATATATATTATTTGGTTGTATCCCACTAGGATTTCAAAAAAAATTTACATGAACACCTTAATGTGAATATATCTCTTTATTCATTTGTTTTTTCTTTCAAGTGTGATTATAGTTTCCATTTTCAGGACTGTACCATTACCTAAGTTTTCATAAAATAGAGGCAATAAAATATAAAGGATCATGTATCGTATGAATATAGTTGAGATCTTTATTTTTCTATTTTTATACTTTTTTTTACCCTTATAGTCATAGCCACCATATCTTGATATGATTATTATATTAGGTATATCATATATGTTAATGATTTTTTACTTATTGATTTATGTTAGTCGCATTTATTCATTATTATATATATAATTGATAAATCAATCCCATTATGTGTGTGATACACTTGGAACGTTTTTTCAGATCATGGTGATTAATATTCAACTTTGTGTATTGTGTTATTCCGATATAGGTATGTTGGATAAAAATATATATTTTCATATTAAAAACATTGAAAGCCAAAAATTGTTACAAATAATATCATAAAATATGGTATATAATAATATAGATAAATTATATAACTATAATAGTTGTATAACACAACTACAAAAACCTATAACTTCCATAAAAACACATGAAAATTTTATATATATGTTATTATGTTACATCATATGTAATAATTGTTGTAACAACATAAAAACTCCCTTATGAAATTTAATTATCATTCATAACCATTCAGCTCATGTTAAAAAAATTGTTTCAAAATAAAGACATTATTCAAAAAATCTATATGTGAATTTATGGGAGATTTATTTGACTAAAAATGTGTATAAATTTCTAACCCAAATTCATAAGTTAAATAGTAATTTCTATGTTTATTTCAATTCTACTAAAGTTTCATAGTGTATTTTTTACATCTTTATCAACCACATGTATTTGAATAAAATCACATGTATATCTATATAATCTATTTTCTCATAACATTAAGTATACGAATAATAATCTTAACATAAATATTAATATTTTCTATCTCATTAATTATCAATTATTTAGACAAATTATATAGAACATATAAATATATCACATATTCGTCAAAGTAGATAACCACATCAAATTCCAGTCATATGATCACGAACATGCATTCATTTAACCTTACACAACCAAAAACCCATATGTTATTACCTTCATATTAGAGTGGCATGGTCAGACCCTCATATAGTGATGTTGTTCAAGGAGGGAAGAAGGTGTTGATTAGGAGTCAGGAGAATCTGCTTGCATCGCAGCGAAGACGGCTGAGGAGGGACTACTCCTATCTACCAAGGCCAATGCCCACTAGATCTTTTAATAATGGTGTGCAATCTATGAATGAACTCCTCTCTTTGGAACAGATGAATCTTAGGAGAAATTATGCTAAAGTCTTCAAGCAATGGAAAATCTCGGAATGTGAAACAACAATTGTGGATGAAGATTTCGGTTAGGGAGGTGGTGATGGGTTGGACTTTGATGGTATGTAGTTTATCTTTGGGTAATGTTGCGCTTGTTTTCTGAACTTTTCCTTTATTTAATAAATGGTTAGGAGATTTGCCTCTGACTAACCTTTCTAGTATTAGAGGTAAAATACCATATTTTCTATGAAAACCCTTCAAAAAAACATAACATGTGAGTCAAAGTATGATACCTCACATATATGTAATCATGATAATATAAACTACTAGGTCTTATTATTTAAGGTATATTGTAATTTCAAAAAATATATATTCTTATGATATTTCATGTGATGAACTTAAAATGTATCAATAAAAAATAGGTATGGATTATATCCCATTTTTAAACATTATATCTCTGTACAAATACATACTCATTCTAATATTACCATATAATTATAACATGTTACTTTACATGATGATCACCAATTGGATATAACCTAGAGATTTATCACTAAGTGGTTAATTATCACATCATATCTCATGTTATCTGTTTATCAGATATGAATGAATGATAATTATAAAGTTCTCATTAATTTTAATGACATGACAAAAATTATGTTCCTAATTTTTACATTTTATAAATACCATTAAAAAGTCAATGAATTCATATAAACCATATTTAAAACTCCATTTATCTAATACAAAATAAATTTACATGGATTAATTTTTATGTTTAATAGGAGGTTTTAATAACTGAACCATTACATTTGATTAGTTTTAAATAATCGTATTATGATTTTTAGTAGAACAAATAAAGACAAAAAAATAGCTTGGTCTATCTTCGATTATAAATGCTTGTAGAAATTATAAAGAAACATTATACTTATAATGATGAAATTTTAATGCATTTTATTCTATAATTCATTAGATTAAAGATGATCATAGGATCATTAAACCATTATCTTCCCACCCCTAATGGTATTTCACTGACCCTTGAATCAATGTTCGCTGCTATAGAATTTTCAAAAAAATTAATGGTTTCTTACACCTTCACTATGTATGATAAATGATGTATAAAGAGAGAACACTATCAATAGGATTCACATGCAAAATGGTTCCCCAATAGATTGGATATCCTCACATTATATATCAATCACGATGATCATTGTTAAATAAAGTGTTTCATCCATATTTCAAGTATCTTGTTCCTTCTCATGACACCCAAATATGACATTCCATTAGATAATTCATTGAACTTAATCAATAAATATGAAATAAATTAATGAATAAACCATTTGGTTCATTACCGTTGAAACCATGTGGGTATGATGTGTCAGTGACATGTGTAGGAACATACTATATTGGGTGAAATATAGTCATTGGAAGATTCATATCAACACCAGAACACATTGTCACTAATGCATGCTCAGGATTAAGCTTAAAGTTATATTGTTGAAGTATCCTAAATCTCCAACTAATGGATACATTGGAAAAAATTTCTTGTGAATTCATATGTATTATATGAATATCATTTTAATACACATAATTCAATTTCTCTATTATACTAAAATCCTTGACGTATTTTTCTCAAATCTTCCCAAATATTTTGGAATATGTCTAAAACTATTATTTATATATTTTATGAAATTCTCTTCATTTTGGAACAAACACATTGTAAAAAAATTATTCATTATTCAAATTCATAACTTTCTGTACATTTGGAACTCAATGAAAAAAAAGAATATTTAATCCTCATTTAATATATGTATTAAATGAGTGGCATCTAAAAAAGTTTATGTGATACATAAGCTGCTCAGAAGTTTGGTGTGACCACCATCAAATTTAATCATATATAATATGGTAATTTCCTCCTCAAGATGTATCATATACATTATATTTATAAATATAAAATCCCTTCTCTCATGACATCGTGTGACTGCTAGATATGTAACATTGTTAATCTAGTATAAGACATCTCATATTTTCTTGATACTCAAAAAAATTCTTACCTGATTCATAAATACATTATGTTTCATTAATATAGAGGATGATCACATCACATTTCCCTCATCTTAGGAGTTGAACAACTCTAATGTGAATCAACTAATAATGGCCATACATTTCATCAGTTTAATTCTATCAAGTGGTATATGTATTATACAATCATATAAAAATGAAAATCTTATCTTAGTCTTGCTCAAATCGATAACATGATCAAAAACATACCCAACCACCCACTCATTAGCTAACTCACAATAAATATTCAATGAAAGGTATCTAAGAATGAAGGTTCTAATGTTATGAATCTCTAAAATATTAAATTAGAATGGATTATTATAAGTTAAACCCATAAATAAATCAATGATTTTGTTTCATTCCATGAGTTCTTCTTAGTGGGTCATTATAAATTGAAACTATTTATAGGAATAGTGAATACACATGGGGGTGAATCAGGTGTTACACATTTTTTCTAAATTACAATCTAATACGCTTGAGGCTAGAAATGCCAATTATATGGACTCTTCTATTTGCTTGTCTCCCAATGCTTCCTGTAGTTCTAAGGTTCATATCTATTAGTTAGAGGGGAATGGGTGAATCAGTGATATACTTTTAATAATTTATAATTTTCAAATCTACTTCTATGATTGGTTAAGATCTCGACCACTAGTTCTTTAGAGTCTCCCTTCTCCCATATGAAAATGAATGAATGAATTAAAAAGAGCAACTAGTTTTTTCTAATTTCCTTCTCTAATATTTGAGAAAACATCATTATTGTGTTCAAGATAATATGAGACACAAATTATCAACTTGTAATAAGCTATGTGATTACAATTATAGATAGTATCCTCAAATACCTAACAAATAAATTCCTTTATTTCCTGATAAAAAATGATTATTGTGGATCACATTCTTATGGGATCCCTAGACTAGCATCCCACTACAGTTCTTTATTCTAACTCCCTCCATTTGATATATCTCTAAAAAATTTATTTTTATTTATACTACCATCCTTCTAGTTATTCAATAATCATACTTTATAATAATGCAAGTTTCCTTGTGTACTATCTCAAGAACATTAGTAGGGTATGTCCTGAGACTTCTCTTCATATTCCTAGATTGATGTAGTTTCTTTCTTACAGATATCCTAGAATTGAGTATATTTCTCTTCAAACAAAGACTGTATCGAGGACTCTAATGAATATTGAAATAGTGTGTATATTTCCTCAACACTTTCATGGACATGTCTATATACAATAATTTGGTGCATGGGGATATCAATTATTTTATAATTTAAAATACCTTTTTAAAATCATCATTCAAATGTGTTTATGAAAAACAAATTATTCTTCATTATAAATATAAAACATGAATGGTGTTGGGTATTATATTTAGTAATTTAAATACCCATGGAATTTTGGTATTTATTTAATCATGAAATGCATTCATGTGCCCAATGGGTTCAGTTATTAAATCAATTTTTTCACATGGAAACACACATTTATCTTCTTTCATGAAACTAAAATAATACATGCATCATAAATATAGGTATTTATAAGATGTGGATCACTATTTAAATATGAATACAAAAAATATTAGGTTATTTAATTCTTCATTACGTGGATCCCCCATATTCACTTTTTCGTTACGTGGATTTGAAAACACATGTGAATCACCCTATATTCATGAATGCATGCATATCACAACATGAAACTCATTGTTCAGAATGATCAATGGTTTGTGGCTCTTTATTTCTTCCCACATATAAAAAACAACAATTAGATTACAAAAACACTACAACTACAAATTTCTGAAGACTCGGGATCTTCCTTTTTCATCACAAGATGTATTTGTTTTAAAATACCAAAGTAATCATATCTCATTAACATGAAAGTTATGCATGACTTGAAACATGCCTCGTGTTTCTTTATACGGGATAGTTAAATACCTGTAGCTTATAATCATGTAGTGTCTTCATTTCTCTATTCAAAAAATATTCATGCATGTGAAACTACATGAATTTTAAATTTAAATCATCCCTAATCATTTATCAAGATTTTATTATCAGATAATTTATTAGATACTACTTTTTAAAATCTTCATCGAAGTACACATATAGATACATCATAGACTTTCCATAATGAATGTCTCAAGAATATGATGAATGTAACCACTAAAAAACTAAGACATAAATATTTTCATGATCATGGAAAAATCATGGTTTAATAGTCATTATTATCATGATCTCTATGGCTCAAAAAATATGGAAGAACTCTACTCAGATGGTCCCTCAAGCAATGGAGATTGAATATGATCGAATAAAGAGATTAGATATCCTAGATTTATCCCATTAAACAATTATGATTCTATAGAAACCCTTATTTTTCTTACATTAATATTACATCATTTTAAAGATAAAAAACATAATATTTATGAATTAAAGGATCAAAAGGTTTAGTGTCTTGGGTAAATAATTATCATACTTAACTTATACATAATAAAATAATATATAATTAAATAATTTTTTCTTACCCTTCTAAAAGATAAAGTTCTCTTTAGTACATGTAGTCATATGAGGAAATACATCAAAGAAAGGGGTGGGCTAAAATACTTGTGAGATGATGAGGAAGGGACTTGAATCAATATAATATGGGTGAGAATTATCGTCAGTGTCATATAATATGCCTAGAATCATCATCTACATCATGAGGGAAACATGTGATAAAGGAATATATTGTGGAAATTCATAAAAATAAAACATTAGGTTATAGTTGTAAAATACCACAAATAGTTGTGAAAAGCGTTTTTCTTAATTAAAACATTATCATTGTGAGAAAATATATAACCATGTTCTCACATAATATACAAAATCCCATGAAATATTTCTTTTCATTCAATTCATTGTAGTTATATATAATTTGTATTCCACCCATCACATCATTATATTTATATAATCATGGATACCACATAAAACGTACAAACAATGTAGTTACGAAGTAACCCATGAAATGGAATTAGTTTTTGAGGATTTCATCATGAATAATCTCATGATTAATTTTTTTCTCCCATATGAATAATGAAAAACAAATTTTTCATAAACATCATCATTATTTATTAAATAATAAACAACTCAATAGGAGTTAAAGATGGGTTTTGGGAAAAAAGATTTTCAAATATATTTTTATTTAGAAAATAAATCATGGTGGAAACATGTATATCCCTTAAATAAAAGATAAGAATAATGAAATTATATTTAGGGAACATTAATGTAATATGTATAAAAATGATTTCATGAAAGAGGGAACACCCAAATAAAAGGGATTTGTTTTTGGAATCCACTTACCATAACTCCCCCTTTCCATTGTCACTTTTCCTCCTCCAAAATAATAAACATAATATTATTAAAAAATATGGAAGTGAATTATGTTCATTTTTACCAGTATTTTTCAATTATAATTATATGATTATATTTTATAAAACTATTTATTAAACATGATTGGTTTCGATATCATTCTTTCATTACATTTTCTCATTTAGTTTATATTTCACTAATTTTGTTCAAAGTTGTTGCACATGATTAATATTAATTATAAAACATATATTATAAGAAATTAAATTTTATTATATTATATATAGTTCATAATATCCATACATGATGATGGTTATAAGTATTGACCTAGCAATGTCTCCGTAGTTGGTTAACTAACCTTTAACCGGACATTGTTTGGGAAAGGGAAAGGGATGTTTTGAAATTTGAATATATCATAAATATGATAATTACAATAGGTTAAAATAATTAATATAATGTTAAAATACTTCCTAATTAGTCTTATAATATTTTTTTGGGAAGGGGTGATTCAAAATAAAGATAATATGTAAAAAAGAGAAGAGTTGATCAAAACTTACTTAATCCTCGGGGTAGCTTCTCCTGTATGACACTAAAACAATGTTGATGTTTGGATTTTTATTTCTCCAAAATAAACCTTGGTATTATAATAGGATTTATAGGGAGGAATTTGGTATGAATTTGGCTTTGGAAATTGAGAAGAAGTTGTTTTCAAAGGGGAGAGAGAGGAATTATTTATACTTGAGGAGAAGGGTATTTTTATAATAAAATATTATATTAATAGAAAAAAATTTAATAGTTACTTTTTTAAAATATAAAAATATATGAATATAATATAATGTTTTAAATATTTTAAATATATTTATTATTCTAATTCCCAAAGTTTTTTAAAAAGGAAGTGGAAAGGAGGAAAAATTGTTACTTTTAGGATTCACTTGTGAATTGAGGTTTTTTAAAATTATTTCTAGGTTTGGAGATTAAGTTAATTTTTTTTAGTGACTCATTTATGAAATGAAATATATTATGGGTGAACAAAATGTTATATTACTGATTACTTGATTCAATAATTTAAGATACAATGGTCACATAAAATCCTGGTTTTTAACTATTCACCAGAAAATTGATGTATTTCAAAAAATTACCAAAAAATAACCCTTAAATATTTTAAATGTGTTGATTTCAAAAATGATATTAATTTTCCCAAAAAATAATAAAACAGATATAAAATTACATTTATTATTATAAGAACCAGTATTTTTACAAATTACTTTAAAATATTGTTAATTAAAGAATAGCCTTTATTTTCTTAGATTTTTTAATCATGATATTATTTTTTCAGGACTATATTATTTATATTTACTTAAATTAATAATTATTAATAATATTTATGTCACAATTAATTATTTTGAGGTAAAATTACTATTCCAAATGTCTGGTAACTATTCTTAATAGTCGGGTTATTATTCTCAAAAGTCATCTTACTATTCCAATAGTCAAATTTATACAGCAATAGTCACATTACAATTTCAATGGTCACATTACCTACTATAAATACTTATTAATTCATTCACACATTATTCAACTCAATTAATCTCAACATTCTGTATTTCTGTTTTCTATAATGTCTATTGGTTCACTAATATTCATTTTTTTTGTAGTCTGGTTCGTATTAGGGATGATACTAGCAGATCTGGGTGATCTATATTTTCCAATTGTAGTTTTTTATTTTAAATTTTTTCTCCTTGTAATATTTGGGATTTTTATGGGATTATTGATTTACTAATTCATCTATTTACATTAATGAAATAAATTCTTATTGGTTCCTATATGTGTTGCATGTGTATAATAATATATAATATAATATAATACACAATAATTTCAGGAATTGTTTTTATAAAATTTAGGTCATTACGTTATTCCCTAATTTATAAATTTCATACCTAAAATTTAAACTCATATTTTCATCTTAGAATAGATGAGGGTACTTTTTCATTATTTCATCTGCTTCCATTTTTGCTTCATCATTCTTATAGTTCCTACAAAACACTTAGACAAGTTGAGTTGTCTTATTGTATAAAAAATTATCTCTATAGTCCAAGATCTTCAGCACCTTCTCCTCATATGAGAGGTCACTACCAAGTTATATCATTTATAAATTCAGTATATGTGAGGAGCCATGTATGTACTTCCTTCAAAGATATACATGGAACATGTCATGTATTTGAGCCATATTTTGTGTAATTTTATGCTAATAGGTCACTGCTCCCATTCAATCTAAGATCTAGAAGGATAAAATTTCCCATTGGATAAGCATACCTTTCATACCAAACCTCATGAATCTATTCTAGTATGATATTTAAAGTAAAATATTGTCTCTAATATCAAACTCTAAGTCCCTTCATCGGTTTTCAATGTATATCTTCTACCTAATATAAGTATCTTATAAACTTTGTTTGATGGATTGAGCCTTATATGTAATATCTTTATTAAGATCAGGTCCAAGTTTATTTCATTCTCCAACCTCATCCCAACAAGATGGAGTTCTATATTTCCTATCATACACAGCTTCAAATATTCCCACTCTAATACTCAAGTGAAAGCAATCATTATATAAGAACTCAACCAATGGAAGATTTTGATCACATCCTACGTCAAATTCTATAAAGTAGGATCTTATCATGTCCTCAAGAATATGAATATTTATTTAAGATTATACATCAGTTTGTGGGTGATGGGCCAAAGTGAAATTCAATTTTATACTCTAAGCATGTTGAATACTTCTTTAAAATGTATAAGTCATCCATGGATCAAAATCCATGATGATTGAAAGAATAAACCCATACATTTTTTTCACTTCATTGATGTATATATTAGCATGTGTTTCTTTTTGAAAATATTCCTAAATGGATATAAATTTGGTGATCATGGTGTGTTGATCCACTACAAACCATATCACATTGTTTCCTTTAGATGCCTTCATGAGGCTAGTGAATAATTACATGGCGATGTTCTCTTATTCCCATAGGGTATAGAAAATGGTTTTATCATCCCCTTAGACATACTTTTATCTACCTTAACATGCTTACATACCATGTACATTATGATATACTCTGTAATCTCCATCTTAATATTTTCCTAGAAAAAGTTATTTAAAATATCACAATACATCATGGTACTTCTCGTATGGATATTTAAAGATGATTTACATAAATTGAAATATGGCCCATTGTTTACCTCAGATGATGAAGGCACACATGGACTACTTCCAAACAGAATCACACCATCTTTATTTATAAGGAAATCTTATATATTCCATTCCTTTACTACTTTTACCTTCTTTTGAAGTTACAGATCATCCCTTTATGCCTCCTTGATCTTCTACTAGATAGATTATTAAAAAAAATTTGGAGATTATGATGTATTTCCTACCGTTATGATTTCCGGATCCATAATTGGGAAATCCATAAAGATAGGGTGTTTCTCAATACACATCAAAGATAAATTAGTGGGTTCTTTTCTACTAAGGGCATCAGCTACCATGTTCATCTTTCTAGGATGGTAGTTAAAAGATAAAATGTATTCCTTGATTATCTATAACCATATTATTTGATTCTATTTGATCTTATTCAATGTGAAAATATACTTTGTACTCCTATGATGGATATACATGTCACACTTCTCAAAAAAAGTTAGTGCTACAGCATTTTTATGGAAAAGAACATGGATTATTACTCCAGATCTTGTGTTAGGTAGTTTTTCTAATGGATCTTCAATTGTCATGAGGCATATGTTATCCATTTTTCATTATTCATGAGTACACAACCCAATAATTTCATTGAATCATTGATGTATATCACAAGTCCTCTTCCACTTATTGGTAGTGTGTGTATAAGTGTAGTAAGTAGCCTCTTATTAAGCTCCTTAAATATTTCCTCACAATCCCTTTTCAATAAAATCGTTACCCCTTTCCATGTTAACTTAGTTATTGAGTTTTCAAATTTTGAGAAATGTTTCATAAAACATTGATTGTACTATGATAATCCAATAAAACTATGGATTTTTATAATAATATTTGTTTTAGGTCATTACTCAATTGTGTTTGTCTTGGATGGGTCTACAAAAATTCCATCACATGTAAAAACATTCCCTAAAAATGTGAATTGATACATCCAAAATTCATGTGTGAAATTAGAACACATTTTTTCTTCCTTGATTTCCCAAGAACAATTATTAGATAATCTTCATGTTTCTCCTTTCTCTTGTAGTAAATAAGAATATCTTCTATAAAAACTAAAGAAAAATCGAGTTAGTCCCTATATGATATATTCATAAAATCCATAAATATTTTAGTGTTGATAGTAAGTCCTAAGGGAATCAATATGAACTGATAGTGTCCATGCCTTGTATAAAAATATGTGTTCAAAATAACTTTCATATTTTCCTTTAGCTGATGATATCTGGAAAGAAGATCCACCTTTGAGAATTACAAATATCCTTATAGTTGATTGAATAAGCCATAAATCATGTGTAGGGGTACTTGTTATTTATTGTGATCTTGTTTATATCTGTGTAATTGATACAAAACTGCATTGATCTATCCTTATTCTTGAAAAAGAGAACAAGCGCACCCAAATGTGATGCACTAGGTTGTATGAACCATTTCTCTAAATGCTCTTACAGAAGCTTCTTTAAATCCACCATTTTGATCTGGGCTATCCTATAGAGGAATCTTTAGATAGGGTGACTCTGATAATATTATCTACTAATAACTCTACCTCATGATCTTAGGGAATTCCAAGTAACTCTTCAAGAAATGCATCAGTTTACTCCCTCACAGTGGGTATTTACTTGAAGTTTATACGTTCCATCCACTCAACTATTTGTGAAATGTATGATTATTCATATTGTATCATCTCCCATACCATCAATGGATTTATAAAAGGATATTCATGACCTTACTTGAATTTTAATGGAGCATGGGATAGTTCAAAATATAAAAATAGATTTACTTTACCCAATAATTAATGTATCCTATATAAAATGTGAGCTAATCCATGCCCAATATTTCATTGAATTCTACCATGAGATGGGTTATGGGATTCCTTGGAAGAATCTTCCCACATACGCTACTAGTATAAGAGACTAAAACATTGGTTTCAATGATCTAACCAATATGTCTTTTTATAGGTATCTCTACAGCAAGGTATCAGTGATTCGACTTAATAGTTATAACAAATGTTAATGATATAAATAAATGAATAAAACTCTACAGAAAATCATATAGGAATTATTTTTTATTAAGAATACCTTTCAGCATTTACTTTTATTGATTATGGTTCCACCATTCTCTTAGGAAGAGAATTTTATAAAAAAATAGATGTCAAAAAAGAATGAATATTTTTTTATTATTTGTAAATTCACTCTAATGGAATATCTTATAGGATCCCTATGGTTATTATATTCTAAAATGATTCTTATAAGGAGTTTTACCTATACATAAATTTTTACTTAGGGTTTTCAATCTTGTTTTCTAATCCGAATTCTTAAATTAACTAAATATTACCTTTGATTCCAACTATAGTGACCCTATTTTTCATACAATACCATTACATCATTTTAAAGTTAAAAAACATAATAGTTATAATTTTAAGGATCAAAATGCTTAGTGTATTTGGAAAATCAGAATCATACAACACTTATATATAATAAAAAATAATTATTTATTTAAAACTTTCTTATTTATTATCCGAAAATATCATGTTCTTCTTAGTACATGTATTCACCTAATGATATATATCAAAGAAAGGGGTTAGCTAAAATCCCAGTAAGAGGATGAATAATGTACCTAAATCAATATAATATCAGTGAGAATAATATTATCTTCATATAATAAGAATGGTATAATTATAACCATCATGAGGTAAACATGTTATAAAGTAATGGAATGTGGTAACCCATAGAAATTAAATACCATGTTACAGTTGTCAAATACCACATGTAGTCCTGAACAAAGATTGTATCATGGTCATCCATAAAATATGTGAATAATAACATCATCATCATCAATATGGAAAAATCTAGAATCATTTTCGTTCATAATACACATAATCTCATGATATAAATCACATTAACCAATAAATTATATGGCTATATAATTCTAGGACCACCTAACACATCATAATATTTACATAATCATACATGCCACGTAGAATGTATAAAAAATGTAGTCATGAAATAAAACATGGAATATAAATAGTTTTTTATATATTTAATCATGAATAATTACTTTTATATGGTTTTTGATCTCAAATTAATAATGGAAAACATATTTTGAATCATCATCATCATTTATTTGTGAAGAAAAAATAACTCAAGAGGAGTAAAATATAGGATTTTAAAAGAAAACTTTTTTATGAAAATCATTGCATTTTGATTATAAATCAAGGTGGAAACATGTATATACCTGAAGTAAAATGTAATAAAACTAAAATGATAATTAAAAACTATTAATTTAATATCCATACCAAAGTTTTCACGAAAGGGGTATAACCCAAGGAAAAGGGGCTGGGTTTAAGAATCCCCTTACCCTAATTCCCACATTATTTCAACGCTTTAATCCTACAGAATAATGAACATAGTATTTTTAAAACATAGTTGAAGAATTTAATTATGTTAATATTTTCCAATATTTATCCATTATAATTATTGGATTCTATTTTATAACACTCTTTGTTAAATGTTTGTTTTATTATATCATGTTTTAATTAAATATTTTAGTTTTGTTTTTTAATTTCGCTAATTTTATTCAATGTAATTATAAATGACTAGATTTAATTCAAAAAGAATATAATACATGTAATTACATTTATTCATATAATATATAATTCATAATATCCATCCATGATTATGTTTATAAATGTTGACATGACAATGTATCCGTAGGTGGTTAACCGACCTTTGACGAGACATTATCAGGAGAGTGGGAAAAGAAAGTTTGAAATATATATATATATATATATATATATCATTAATAATATAAATATAGTATATTAAAAATTAATATAAAGTTAACTTACATAATAATTAATCTTATATGTTTTTTTCAAAGTAGTGGTGAAAAATAAAGAGAATAAGAAGAAGAAATGAAAAGAGTTTATCAACAAATACTTAATCCTCGATGTAGTTTCTCTTGAATGATACTAATAAAACCTTGATGTTTGGAGTTTGATTTCATTAGAAAGTACCAATAAATTATAAGGTTCCTTAAAGGGGGGGAATTTGGTAGAAATTTGGCTCTGGGAAGTTTGGATTAGTGGTTTTCCAAGGGGAGGGAGAGGGGATATTTATACATGAGTAGATGGGTATTTTAAGAATAATATATTGAAAAATTATTATAAAAAATGTAAAACTTGTAATTTTGAATTATTTACAACATAAATCATATTTAAAAACAATATAATGGTTTTAGGGCGTTTAAGTGCTTAATAATTTGAATTATCTTTGTACATTAAAAGGTAAGTGTAAAGAAAGAAAATGTGTTATTTTAAGGAGTCATGTTTTGCTTTAGGTTTTGTTAAATGTTTTTTAGGTTTGTAAATTAAATTTATTATATTCTAATTAATAATTAATGAAATTATTTATATCATAGAAGAAATTCATGTTTTATAACGTATTAGGTCAGGATATAATTTATGATACATCAGTTACATAAAAAACTATATTTTTACTATTTACTTTAAATTTGAGGCATTTTATAAAATTACAACAAAATAACCCTTAGAAAATTTAGATGCGATGATTTAAAAAATTATACTCATTTTTTCAAAATAAATTTATAACTTTGGTAAATTAAATTTTTTATTATAAAAATTATGATTTTTATGAAATACTTTACAATAATGTTTATTAAAAACATGACACTATTTTCTTTAAGTTTATTTAATCATGATATGATTTTTTATGGAAGTATAATCTTTATATTTACCTAAATTAATCATGATAAATATTATCTAAATAAAAATATTTTATTTTGAGTTAAATTTACTCTTCTAACTATTATATTACTATTCCCAATGGTTTGGTTACTATTCCCAACTGTCGGGTACTAATTCAATAATATCATCACTATTCTAATGGTTTCATTACTTTTCAAACAGTCACATTACCTCCTATAAAAACTTTTAAATTCTTTTATCCATAATTAAACTAAATTCCCCTTAGGGTTCTGTATTTCCATTTTCTATAATATCAATTGGTTTACTAATATTTTGTTTCATTTCTATAATGTTGATCGTGGGAGGGACGATTCTAACTGATCAGGGTGATCCATATTTTCCAATTGTAGTTTTTCTATTTTATAGTTTTACCCCTTATAATATTTTTTATTTGGTATGGGTTTATTTATGGACTAATTTAAATTTTTTCATTAATGGTATAAATTTTTATATGTTTCTCTATGTGTTTTATGTGAATAATAACGTATAATATAATATAATACAAATTAATTGTTTAAAAAAGATATTTTTTATAAACTCTAGGTAGTTTTAGATTATATTTGAATCTTTTTAGTGGAGAAGAGTACCACATTATTGGCTCTCCCACATTGGTTTCTTCACAGTTCTTCACTATAGTTTATCACCCAATCCTTGCCACTACTAGTTTGAACTAATGATAGGGGATCAACAACCATGCACACCATTCAAACACATCATGGTATTCAACTCACTGGTATAACTAACCTCTACATACAATATTAATGGTTCCATGTCTGCATTCAAGCATGTAGTCTCTCGTGGGTCATATACGTGGGCATGCCCTCTATCTCTACCTCCATGCACAAGTCGCTCTGACCAATTCCCTCATGTGGTTGAGGTCTCCTCCCACATGCGTGGGGTTGATTTGGGTCATGTAGCCTTCCATGGTTGACCCTATATTTTATTAAGATCCTATAAAAATACTTCTATTATATTTTATGTGTATAATAAAATCTCAATCAAAATTTCCAATATTCTTCCCAACCATCTCCTCTTCTTCCTCACATATTCTTCATTTAAAATGTAATTACATTTTACATAGAATTAACTTAATTTCTCATCTTCAATTAATGTAAATATTTATTTTCAGGGTCTTATGTTTGTTTTAACAGTGTTCTCTCCGATGCAGGTGTCTTTGAAATTAAAATATTAGCTTAAACAATTCTCATGTTTGTTCCTAATTAATACTAAGTAGTAAAACACATATTTACATCTCCCTTCAAGAACTTGGATGATAGAACTTATTGAAAACAAATAAAAACTCAACTCAGTTATTCTAAAAAAACTCCCCCGTTGAATTTGTTTTCAATATCACCAATAAATACATCTTGTGAGCATGTCAATATCTCTTTCATTCTTATCCCCCATATTGATAAGAAAGGGAAATTTATATTTTGGGGTTCTTATCTTAACTCCTAATTTTTTCTTCATAAATATAAATTATCATAAGATAATGGAAGAACATTCTTTATTAAAACATTAATCTTTTTGTCAGTCAACTCTTGGTACACATGGAAATACCCAGCTTATAAAAATATAGTGATGTTACAAAATAATCAAATATATCCATAAAGATTTTTTATCTATTATTCCATCCTCAACATTACTGAACTTGTTCATTTTATGAGATATTTGAGAAATATTTATCAAGGAATATCCTTTAAATATCTTAACAAACACATCAAAAAATTTCGTGTGCATAAAATATTACTCCACCAATCACTTCTAACACCCCAGGGGTTTGTGGAATATGGTTTTTGAGTTAATTTAATCTCTTTAATATTTTTCATTTAAAAGTACGTTGAATATCACTTTTTTATATGAATGCACTATCTTTGGATTAAAATATATGAATCCAGAATTTAATATTTTGCTACATGAAAAACATATATTATCTTTAGGAACGCACAAACCTTTATTTTTCTTGTGTTAAAAGAAAATTTCGTGTTCCTTCGATATCTTGTGTTACACACGAGGCAGAGTTTTACAAAACTACAATATGTTATTAATATTATTACTATAATATTATAATAGTTAGCACGAAGATATTAGAATAGAATTTATGAGTAATATTAACTAAATTTACAAAATATTATTTACAAATTTATAAAAATGTATTCTTTGATTATCAATTATATATAAATGAATGTATGAACTATTTGAAAATAATGAAATTCATTTTCTAATAAAACTATTTTTCTAGGTAAAAACTCAATTTTTTCACAAAAAATTAAAAAAACTTTTAATAAATGTCTTTGATAAAATATATATATTAAATATTTAACAAAAAAAATTCACTCATCCAATACATTTGATAGTCATAAGATAAGAATAAACCAAAATTTTATGAATTAAAAGATGTATTTTTCAAAAAGATATTTTTTCATACTTTTAGTCGAACACAAATTTAAAATTTAATTTTTGAATCTTTAATACTTTTTTTTGAAAAAATTATATTCATTTTTTAATTCAAAATATAAAAAATTTATTTTGATGAATTTTTGGTTTTTTTTCTAAGATATTTCATTTTTTGATAAATAGAAAAAAAACACAGAATTTTAATAGAAAAAATTCTTTTTCATCTAATTTACTAATATCATTAAATAAAATTTTAAATTGGTTTTAAAGTATAATTAGTTAAAATAATATAAAAATCTAAAGTATTTCATTTTAATTAATTTCACATTGAAATTGGATATTCCAACATTTCACATTTTTGAACTTTTTACATTAAAAACCAGTTTTCTCATCACATATACGGGGCCTTCATAGCCTTCTTTAATAAAGGTGACTCTCTTAAAGATGAAGCCAATTTGAGGCTAACTAGACTCTAACTTTTCATTAAGACTAATATTAGACTCACTAGGTTGGAGACAGACTCCCAGCTATAGTTCAATGCTCTATATAGTTGTAGTTCCACCCCTTGGTCTATCATGTATAATAGCAAAAAATGTTTTGAACTTTTATAGGAACTCATATACAATACTCATACCAGGTATGAGAGGAAAAATTGTATGACTATTTATCCTTTAAGGCTTCTTTGGATGATTCATTTTCCCCCTTCTCTAGTTTTGGGTATTTTCCCAGCGGGGGTGTCAATATAGTCATTCGTTATTTTCTCAGGCTCCACTAATACAGACCCTTGTAACTCTGTCGTTATATCCCTAGTTTCATGATGTTTGTTAAGCCTTCTCTTAATAAAAATTCTATTTTGGTGTTTTTCACATGTGTGGAATTATTTTCATGTTAATTGCATCCAAATATATTATTGAAATTTGGAAAAATGAATTATATATTTGGAATAAGCGTAATTTATAATTTAAAATATTGTAAAATTAGTTTTTCACAAAAAATATTTGTGAATGTAAATAAAAATTAGTTACAATAATTAAGTTAAAACAAGTTTACTTAGTGGTTACACATTAACATAAGTGGAAAAATAACCTAGAAAAATTTCCAAAAGACATTTTCTGTCCATTTATGACGGTATCCTATGCCGGATCAAAGATTGACCATTATTTGAGAAACATGATATAAATTATACCTCTAAATAGTGTTAGTCCTTTCATGAAAACCTAAAGGAATTACCGAAAGATGATGTAACATCCTTCACAAAAAACCTTTGTTTTATTATTTTTCTCTACCCCACAATTATTCATATTCTAGGATCATATAATAACTTTAGTATCCTCGATATAATAAGTTTTTTTTATTCCAGGTTTATAACCTACACTCACCCGCACTTCCAAAAAATTGGATACACAATCATCATTTACGTGTACGGTGGACTACTACCTCACAAACTAATGTAATATATTCTTCCATTTAAACCTTTAAAGGTTTTGAATAATGGAGGAATTCCTATTTTTATGTTTTATATATTATATTTATAATGAATTAATTCTTATTAAATTTTAATATAACACATACCTTCATGCTTTAATTTTTTTGGAAATATGATAACATTTTATGTGGATGTGTGGACTACCGCCTCTTCAATGCGATGAGATTCATTTACACATTACATGGAATGTATTAAGGGTGAGTGTAGTGAACATACATGATACGTATGGAATAATAATTATATTGAAATGTTAATATATATATATATATATATATATATATATATATATATATATATATATTTTGGGTGTTTCATTTAATTTCTTTCATTCAATATGACAATAAAATGGAAACAGTGTTCATGCATACATATGGCATATCGTCTCCTTTAACGATGTATTCAATTTCATATTTATATATTTTATAGATTATTAAAAATAATTATATAATCAATATATATTATATTTATATCATGTTTTTAATTCTATAAATATGTAAATCTTGATCTAATTCATATTATCAATAACAACATGTCAAAACATATACAAAAAAAAGGTGTTATTACATGAAACATAATGTTAATGTGGAATTTTGAATTAACGGGTAGTATAAAGATATAATTAAATAATATATGGTATGATATGTAATAATATTTTCCTATTTTAGATTTATAATAATCTTATATCTATTATACAAGATGTTTGAATGTGTATGAAGAAATTTAAAAATTAAGGTAAGGGATTTCTCATCTCAATTTTATTTATGTAAGATATATACTATATTCACCACATATTCTTATTGTGTGGGGTCTATAATAATATATTCCATGTTATATAATTAATTTTATTTATTTCTTGATATTAAATTTCTTAATTTATGTTATCCTTTCATGGGGATCATGAATCAAATGTTATTCATGTAGTTAGAAGATTTTTAGTCTAAAATTTATTTCTATGAGACTTATGCCATATTAACAACTCATTTCATTAGTGTTGTGTATATACTACCCATGAATGTATTATATTATTACTACCTTTAAATTTATGGGTACTCACATATCCATTTTATAAACTCTATTTCATTTGGTTTATGGTTCAAAAGAGACAAAAGCAGTAGTGTAACTCTATTTCAACTTACCTTCTCAGAGTCACATGCCATGTTATGCACCTATATTATTTTATGAGGTGTATATACTTAATTTTTACATATTATATCATTAAAATAATCTTTTTCGGATATTTTAGGCTTTATTTAGTGTCATTTTTTAATGGGTATTATGATTCTAATGTTACCAAAGTGGAAACAGTTTATTTCAACAATCTCATCATTTATCGTGATTGTTTATGATTATGATAACATTGAGGAAATATTATAATCCATCTCTCAAAAAACCTTTTTAAATATATTTTAATACATTTATTCATTATATATTCATGTGTACTTAGCATATTCATCTATTTTTTACTAAATATGATTAAGAAAATGTTTTTAAGAAAATTTGACGTTATCTACCTCTTCAGTCAGATATGTTTGTTCATTCAAAACAGAGTTTTATAAAAATGTTTTGAAAAATGTTTTAACATTATCCTATGATATTTAAAATGAATTTTCACCCATGTTATAAATTTTTTAACTTTTTTTAAATGAAACACATTATCATTTTTCAATTGATAAACTTTTCTATACTTGTTACATTGTAAAAAATAATGCTAGAAATGTACATATCTATCTGGTATCATGACCATAATTTCTATGAACATTCCTTTACATGTTTATGATATTACATTATTTTTTGGAAACAAATTTCCTAATATTCTAGAAATTTATTTATTTTGTTTTTTTTTCAATGAATTTGTTTTCAAAAGTATTTTATATTCAAGAATTCTTTTAAATTATTTTCCAAGATTCAATTATATGTCATCAAGGTTATTTTAAAATAATATTTTTTAAAAATGTATTATAATTTATAATTAAATGTTATTTTCTTTTAGAAATTATCCAAGTGATATTTTAAAATCCTTATCGATTTAATATGATATCCTTTGATATAGTTTATGCTTTACGTGGGAAATGATCCAAGGACACCATTATTATTATTTCTTTGAATGGTTTATGATTAAGATGAAATGTTTTTTATGTAACCTATTTCTATTACAAGTGTTCTAATATGATAAAATAACAATGAAACACACATAATTTCATAGGTAATTCTTTTATTATGATACCTACCATATTTCCACTAGTTATGATATAATCATTTGTTTGTGATGCCTATTTCATTTCATGGATTATTATATGATTTTTTTGAAACCCATCTCTTTTTATGTGTCAGGATATAACAAATATTTTTTTATTATGGTGCACGTATGTATTATTTATTTACGTAATGGTTTCAACCTATATCTCCCTACAATTTATTGGGTAAAGATTTATATCTCACGAGATAATAATGGGAACAAGTCAATGGGTATGCAAAAAATGGGAAGAAAGGGAAACAAAATCCACTATGGGAAGAAGGAGAAAAATGAACCACAATGGGAAGAAGGGTAAAACCAATTAAATATAGAAATAATGGGAAACCCAATACATAATGGGAAACATGTGTTTCATGATCCACTATTTTTATAATCTTGGGAGTGAACCTTGACAACTATGATGTTATGTGTGAACCTAATTACATGTTCACAAAGGTTTGTGTGGACCTTGTTGATTATATGTATGTTTATGAGAGGACATGATTTCATGTATTCAAGTTAATGAGTGAACCTGTTTCCATTTATACATTTTCTCAATGTTATAACCTGATGTGTATTCCATAAATCTATATCTTAATCCTATTATATTCTCTCATTATTCATGTTATTGGATATATTATGATTCATGTCTTATGAACTACCAATCCTTATGCCATGAATTAAGATTATGATCTATGATATGAAGAGTATGATCTTAAAATGTTATTCCAATATTCTCATACCCTTATGCTCGTGATTTTTCTTATATATCTCCTTGTTTACCATTACTAAGTATCTTATCTCACCCCGTTCATATGTTTCCTTTCTCTTTTTTGTGAAAAATGATTTTTAATAGAAGTACTAAAGGGGAATATATTTATGGGATATATTGAATATTATTCACAATATAATAAGATTATGTTTCCATGATTCCAAAGACACAAAAGTAATATTGTCCTCAAGTAAGTTTTTTGAATGTGATAAATATTTATCTAAAATTATGTAATATCGATTTATGTTAGGCCAGAGTTGTTATTGTTTGTATAAAAGAAATGGTCTACTCATCATTTGGAAACTAGGATGAGAAATGTCTAGCGAGATCCCTATGAAAATTTATAATAAGGTTTCTAGGGATATCTCTATGTATAATTCTATGAAGAGTCAACATTTAGTAAAATATACTTTAAATTTTTAAAGGATTGAGAGAGTGGTTTCCAAGAAATTACATCCATTTATAGATACTAAAAACTAGATGTGGATCTAATACAAATGTACATAGGGGTAAAAACCCTAAAAACACTATATTGATATTGAATCGATTGGGAACTGGTTCAAAACAACGGGTTAGGTTGCACACCTAGTCTGACACTCTGACGGGATATTAATTGGAAATTAAAAAACTCCTTAGGATCTATAATGAATAATTAAAATAGAATATTAATATGAATAACCTAGGATAAACCTAAGGTATCACAGATTAATAAACTTAGATTCATGATTTAGACATCCTATAAGTGATTTTTCTAGATTATGTGGTTTTTTTCTATGATAAGTGTTTTCCACAGTATGCTTTCTTGTCTTAGTAACTAGTAGGATATAGAAGTAACAAGGATAATATTGAAAGTTTTAGATGTTTAATCTGTGAGAATTATGAAAATTGATGTCCTAAGTGGAAATCCCATGAAGAGAACCAGGAAGCTTTAATTAGTATTAGTTATACTATTGGAGATAATGAGAATGTGAATGACATGTGAATGGTATGTCATGTTCTAATAGTATTGTTTATAATAATGATTAAAACGAGTTTGATGAATTTTAATAAAAGGTTCATATTTCATATTCTAGGAATAGTGAATTGAGGGATAATTGATAAATCTCAAGCAATGGTATAAGAATAAAGTTGGATTATTGATGTTTATTCAAAGATTATGTTATATGAATCATTAAATATATAATTATTTTTTGAATAATTTTTTCATTAAGGATGGAAATGGATATGTTTAATGGTGTTGAATACATAGAATAGTTATCTAATATAAATGTGATCTTTTTATTAAGGGAATGTATTCCTTAATGTGTTCAATATTTTTTTGAAATTTTTGTTTATCTTAGATAAAGAGATGATTTATTTAGATAAAGAAAATTGGATAGTATTGATGAGAATATAAATGATAAAGCAATTGCTGAAATGGTAGCCTACGTTATCATGGATGAATTTTACAAATATTTTTTTATTTTTTGAATATGTCCAATAATACTTTGAATAAGAAAGAATATATGTTTTTAATATAATTTTTTGGTAATTCAGGTTATTACCATGTTTTAAGAGAAAACATAAAGAAGGTATTCACATGTTTGGTATGTTATAACCAATAACTACTTTATACAGAGAATCAATGCTAATCTATTTTTTAGAAATTTAGTGACCTTGTTATTAATGTTTTGGATTTTTAGGTTTCAGAAGGATTATAAAGTTAACAATTTATGGAACTTTTAAGTAATACTTTTGTTTAACATTGTCTGATTAAAGTATTATCTCACTATATAAATATTTATTCATATTATATAACCATTTATAACAAATATTTTATTATAATTTAAGATATATGGGTTTACTTATCATGGATCTCTTGATATATTTGTTCTTCATAAATGAAAAAAATAGATTACTTTCTTTGAGTAAGAGATGAAGTGGAAATTTATCAGGGTACAAAATAATGGTATAATTTTTCTTATGAAATAGCATTAAATCATGTATGATTATATTCTTCTAAATAAAATTCATCATCTTTAGGAAAAGGGTATTGAAATAAACTAGTCCCATGTTATCTTCATTTTTTATGTTATAAATGACCTCTTTCACACTTCTTTAGTTTATGGTTTTTTGATTCAGTAAATTATCTAGAACACACACTTTCCTGTAATCAGTGATCTTTATCAACCTCTATGATTATTTACATTTTTCTTCTTTGTCCTTGTTTTCACTTCCCACCTATGTTCTTTTTTTGTGGAAACAAAGTTATGTGTTACATTGGGTAACCATAATGTTTCAAAATTCTCTTTTAGATGAAAGTTTTAGTATTTATTTTAATGATATGGGTTTCTAAGAAATTAACTTTCAAGTATTAAAACATTTATATCCAAGTTGAATTTTGATGGAGAAAATCATTTTAATGGGTTAGAATATAATGACCCAAGATTTTGTAAAATATTTTTTTATAATTAATTTAAACCTTTTGATATCTTTCATTTCACACCGGACTAAATGTTTGTTTTTTATATGAAATCACTAATGTTTTCTCCCTTTAAACATAATTCCAAATTCTGTTGAAGGCTTTCATTACACACAAGGCCGAGTTTTACCAAACTAAAACATATTATTAATATTATAATTAAAATATTATTATAGTTAAGACCATGTTGTAGGAATGGAGGTTAAAAAAAATATTAAATAAACTATGAAAATATGAATTAAATATGTTTTAAAAAATTAATCTTATGGTAATCAATTAGTTATAAATGAATGTAAGAACTATTTGAAAATATAGAAATTTCTTTTCTATGAAAATAATTTTTCTAAGTACAAACCCATTTTTATCTCAATAAATTTAAAAAACCAATTTTGATGATTTTTTTATAAAATATATATATTATATATTTTATAAAAAAACATTCAATCATCCAATCTATTTTAACAGAATAATATAATAATAAATCCAATTTTACTAATAATAAGATATATTTTTCAAAAATATAATTTTACCACCTTTAAATGGTGTAACCATTTTAAATTTAATTTTTTACTCTAAAATAATCTTTATCTAGCCAATTAATCTTATTTTATGACATTTTAATATTAAATTTTACTTTGGAATAATTTTTTACATTTTTTAATGAATAGTTAAAAACAATGAATTTTAATGGAAAACTATTTTTTCTAATAATTTATTTATATTTTTAAATTATATTTTAATTTTTTTAAGTATAATTAGTTAAATTAAGAAAAAAAAATCCAATTTATGTCACTATAATCAATTTTCACATTTAAATTGAAAATAAAAACATTTTGAACTTATAATCTTTTTATATTAAAAATATATTTTCCCGTCATATCTCTGGGATTATTTTTAAATTAATTTATGCCACTTATGTGATAAAAATTTGGAAAAACTTATTAAATATTTGGATTAATAAATATTTATAATTTTATGATAAGTTAAACATAGTTTCTGAAAAAAAATATTAGTGAAAGTAATTCAAATTAATTACAATGATTAAGTTAAGACGAGTTTACTTAGTGGTTTAACATTAAAATAGGTTTTATAATATCATATAATCATGTCCAAATACATTTTTTTCTATATTTAGACCATATAACCCATATTTCCAAAAACATACCATAATTGGACACACATTATGTAAAGAAAACCTCTCAAAAGTGTTTACCATTTTATATTTACAAGAATGTCACTCCTCCTCCACTATAAAATGGTAGTCACATCCCTCACTTATTCACACCTATAATGAAATTTGTATCCTCTAATACCTCACCAAATAATATCCCAACTTTTATAATCTCTTATTAGGACCCCAAATTTTGTTATTAAGCAAACCATGTTATTCCTTTGGGGTAAACCAAAATGAATTACCCAAAGAATAGGTTACATCCTCCAATAAGAACTTTTTTATTTTGTTTCTCCACCCCTCAATTATTATTTTCACCTGATTATATAATAACCTCATAATAATAAATATACTGATATTGTTTTATGATAGTTTTATTATCTAAACTCACACACACTTCCATCAAATGGGATATGCGACCATCGTTCATGGGTACGGCAGACTACCACCGTATGAACTAATGTTATTAGTTCTTCCACAGACACTGTTCATGGTTGGAAATAATGATATTTTTTTATATATATTATACTATATTTATGATTTATTTAGCGTTTTTTAATTATTATATAATATATACATTCATGTTTTTTTTTTTGGAAATATGATAACTTCATTTGTTGACATGTGGACTACGGCCTTTTCAATGTGATGTGATTCATTCACACTTTACATGGAATGTATTAAGGATCAGTTTGGTGAACATAAAATATATATATTAAAAAATAATGATATTGTAATGAAAATATATATATATATATATTTCATTTACATCATTTCCTTCAATATGAAAATAAAATGGAAATAGTGTTCATGTGTACGTACAACCTACTGTCCCATTGAATTGTGTATTCCATTTCATATTTCAATATTCTATATATTCTTATAAATAGTTATATAATTAATATATGTTATATTTATATTATGTTTTACATTATGTAAATAATTATTTCATGATCGATGTAATAGGATCAAGAATAACAAGTCAAAACATATAAAAACAAAGTGGTTATTACCCGAAACAAAACATTAAGAGGGAATCGTTAATACATGGGTAATATAATGTTACAATAAAATAATATATGGTATGATATATAATAATATTTTTATGTGGTATATTTATAATAAAATTATATTTATTATACATCGGTTTTTAACCTAAATAAATATTGTCAATACTTAAGGTATGGGTTTTATCATCTCACTTTTATTTATATGAGATATATGCTATATTCATAACTTATTCTTGTTGTGTGGGGTATATACTGACCGAAGAAATGTTATATCATAAATTTAATTTTTATAATAATATTTGAGGTTTTAATTAATTTTATTATTTCATGGGGATCACTATTTAATAGTTACTCATGTTGTAAGAGTATTTCTAGTCTCACTTTTATTTCTGTGAGAATTACGTCATATTCACCACTCATTTATTTTGTGTGGTGTATATACTACACATGAAAATATTTTGATAATTTTATCCTTAAATATATGTTTATTTACATATCCATTTTATGATCTATCTTTTATGGGGATTATGGTTCAAAAGATACCAAATAAGTAAACTAATTTTGTTTTAATTATTCTTTTTTGAGACACATACCATATTTTTCATCAATATACTTATATGAGGTTCATATAATTCCATTTAATCTGTTATATAATGAATATAATTATTTTAAATACATTTTATGCATAATTTAATGTTGTTATTTCATGGTGATTATAATTCAATTTTATCAAAGTGCTAGCAGTTTATTGTTAAAATATCATTATTTATCCAGATTGTTTTTTATTAAGCTTATGTTGATGAAATGTCATGACTTATCTCTCAATAAAAATCAAGAATTTTCTTATCCTATAGTTATTCATTATATCTTCATGTAGTTGTACAATTTTTCTACCATTTTTTTAAGATTATTATGAAAATGTTATTATGGAAAAATAATTGTATTTCTCTCTTTGGTCGGAAATATGTGTTCATTCAAAATTATTTTTTCTAAAAATTCATAAAATAATTTCTACTGTTATCCTATAAAATAAAAAAAATTACCCGTTATTTACTTTTTTTAAGAAAATAATTTTTAAAAATTAATCTCTTTGTCGTTTTTTGATCGAGTAACTTTTATAAACTTGTTACGACTCAAATGGAATATTCAGAATGTACAGATTTATCCACCATCATGACCATCAATTCTATGAAGCTTACTTTTCTTGTTTATGTGATTATATTATTTTGAAAAAAAGATATCAAAATATTATTTAAATTCATTGATTTTAATTTTCGTTTAATGAAAATGGGGTTCAAATATTTTTTTTATGTTCAAGAAATGTTTTAAATGACTTCAAAATCATCAATTATAAGTTTTCCTAGTTATTTTTTAAAAAATGCCTTTCAAAAGGATTTATGATTTCTTTGGAAAGGTAATTTTTCTTTAAGATATTATCCAAGGGATCTTTCAAAATCCTTCTCAAACTAAGATTATAACCTTTGATATATTTTATGCTTTAATGGGGATATAATCCAAGGACATCATTCTTATTTTTCCTTTTAATGCTATACGATTAATATGACATGTTATTTATGAAACCCCTTTCTCTTCCATGGGATATACCATGATAAAATTATTATTAAACCCTCTTCTTTTTACATGTTATTTTATGATTTTAAAACATATAAATTTTCTATAGGTTATGAATTATTTGTGATACCCATTTCATTTCATGGGTTGTGATATGATGTTTATGAAACACATATCTTTTTATGGGTCAAGATATGGTGATTGTTTTTGTAACACCCCTGGTAAATAAATAATATGAAATTTTTATATTTATCCATATTTGTGAATAAAATATTAATATTACTTTAAAGGGAACACTATGCTCAATGGCATACCCAATATGCGACCATGAGTTCCTATTAAATCTTACGTTGCACTCTAATAATAAAATAATATTATTTTAAATTGTAGTTAATGCCTAGCCATTGTAATGGTGGAAAAGAACGGAACTAACTAAAAAATGATTATATATGTTTTTCAAATATTTGTACTTTCATCCAATTAATTTTAGAGGCGTAAAATGCAAATGAATCCAATTTTAAGCATAAATCTTCTAATATTCACTAAAAGGTCGAACTATCACCTTTTGATGGAGAACCATATTTAAATATAGTTTTGGTCACTCCTATACATTCTATTGTACCAAATAAAATTCTTCTTCAGAATTGGGACATCAAAATTTACTTTGTGTAAATTTTTGGTATTTTTCCAATAAAGTACATTTTTAATTAATAGTAAAAAATGTTGTATTTTAATTCAAAACCTCTTTTTAATCAAATTTATTTATATTATTAGATTATATTTTGAATTGGATTTAATGTGAAATTATAATATATTTTTACCATTTAATCAAATACTGGTCCTTGGAATTAATTTCACTTTGAAATTGGACTTAAACTAGTGTCAATATTTTGATATATATTGATTCATAAAAACACGCTATTTGTTTTGACAACAGGAATTAATTATTAAATTAATTAATGTAACTTATATTTTTTGAATTTTTTAAAATAGACATCATTTTTGAATTCGGAATATCAAATATAGCTTAGGGGAATTTTTGGTATTTTTCTGAAAAACTTCAATTTTTGATGAATAGTGAAACCACTAAGTGGTGGTTAAAGAAACTGATTTTTCATTTAAATGAATCTTTTCCACTTCTGTGATTTGATTTTCAAAAATCTGACATACATGGTTGTCATTAAGAAGTAAAATATGGTTCAATAAGATTAAAATAATTTTTGGTGAATAGTAACTTTTAAGTTTTATTCATCTCGATTAGAGGTAATTAGTGTAATTTAAGGGAAAAATAATGTTTTAATAATATGAAATGACCTTGAAACATGTCCTAACATTATTGGACATGTCATGGCCGACCAATAAAATCTATGGGTCAACTTGGGGACCCATGGAGCCAATTTGGTAGGAAAATGACATTAAAATCTTTTTATTTAATGTTAAGATAAAAATGTCACAAACATGTGTTGTTTTACTAAAACAGTTTTTAAATGGGGTTATACAAGTCATATTTTTGACTATAAATATTAATTAGAAAGCTATAAATAATTCAGACATCATGGTATTTTTTTATAATTTTTATACATTAAATAAATTAAATTACGTCTGACACTATGATGATGCAGGGATTACCCCATTATTTAATTATTTAAATAAAATGAAAAGATAATGTACAATATAAGACCTAAACTTGTAAAAAACCTATTTTATGGGTGGATTTCGAACTCTTATCACCTTATCCTTGAAATATATAATTTTGGGACCTTTAAAATCTGAAAATAATTTTATAATAAAGTAACCTTTTATAACGTTCCAAGAGTGCCCCTCCTCTCCTCTTATAAAAGGCCCCCACCTCTCAAGCCTTTTTCTCGGAAAAACCATGCCCATTTTGTCTCTACACATCCCTATATTACTCCTAGAATCCTCAATTTGGGCATAAGTCTTCCCAAGGAAGCCTTTGAGATCAAATCAAAAAGAGTTACCTGTTTTAAAGGTAATGACTTCCCTAGTGTTCTTTTGTATTATTTTGCTTCTCCAACCCCCTACACTCTTTTTATTTATTTATTTTGAAACAAAACCAGTATCTTCAATATACTAGGAATTTTTTATGAGGATTATTTGAGCTACACAATCACCCACCTTCGTCTAATGGTTAAAGAACATATTGTTTCTGTGGATGGCGTATTACTGCCTCACGAAACGATGATTGTTATATCTTCTCATACAACCTCTCATGGTGTCCATTATGATAGAAATATATTTATTTATGATATATATTATATTTATTTCCTCTCTATGCTTCTGTATTTTATATTTAATACATACCTTTATTCTTTTCATGTTGTGAAAATGTGATAATTTCATTTGAGTAAGTGTGAACTATCGCCCCCTCAAGTGATGTGACTCGTTAATGCAATACATGGAAAGTATAAAGAATGAAATTGATGAAATTATGTGATATATATAACATATATATTATACTGGAATTATAATATATATATCTCTCTCATCTAGTTTTAATTCCATTAATCTGCCAAAGAAATGAAAGTATCGTTCATGCATACGTACGGCTTACCGTCTCCATGAACAGTACATTTCATTTATTATCTCCAAATGTTATATTATAAGTAAATATATATAATAGATATATATGTCATATATTACATCTAAATTATGGATATCATTCTGGAATTATAATATATATATATATATCTCTTTTAACTTTAACTCCATTAATATGAAAAAAATGAAAGTAGTGTTCATGCGTACGTACGGCCTACCATCTCCATGAACGGTGCTTTTAATTATTTATCTCCAAATGTTATGGAATAATATAAAATTAATATATACTGGATATATATGATATTTAAAACATTAATACTATTCTGGAGATGATGTACCTATAACTACATGGAAAATTCTTTTCCCACAAGTTTAATTTTTACTCATGTAACGAACATCGACAAAAACTTCTGATATAAACTCACTTTATTAACCAATTATTATAAAATTATAATATGTGATATGAACTGAATAATAATATTTAAAGTAGGTACTTAATAAATTATAAATTGACCAAATTTTATTATTCAGGAGATTAAAGAACGATCGAGTCATGTCAGACATGAGGTAAGGGATCCTACCTCTCTCTTTATTTTTAAGCACTATCTTTTATGTCATTTATTTTAAGCTCATATTTCTTATGTTTGGGGATGTTCTTTTATATTAAACTTACAGTAATTTTTATGTTCATATGATGAGATACCCTATTTGATCTCAAGAAACCATTTTTGGAAGTTTTAAGTGGCGCTGTTAGGCTGCCGAGTTTTCATAAAGGATTTTTCATCTCACTTTTATTCTCGTGACATTTATGCCACGTTTGCCACTATTTCCTTTTAGTGGTGTATTTACTGCCCATTATTATACACTCAGTGTAGTATAATTTCATTTATGGGTATTTAGATCTTCATTGTATGACCCTTCTTCCATGGGGTGTACGTTTCGAAAGCTACCCAACTCGGTAAGGGGACCTTTCACCCTCCTCTTTTTAAAAGACTTCTTTTGTTATGTCTTTTAATTCACATAATATTATGTTGAGATATGTTCTTATATATCCTTATTTATGTAAATTTTATGTCCATGTGATGAGATACCATTTTCTCTCTCATTAACTCATTTTCTGAATTTTAAAGTGACGTCGTTAGGCTGTCGGATTTCTGTAAGGGAACTTCTTAACCCACTTTCAATTATTTGGGTTAAACCTCTACTTCTTTATTTTATTATGCCAAGATTATGTGTGGAATCTATATGTTGTAATTTCCACAAACCTTTGTGTGGATATACTATTTCTACACATAATCATCTCATTTATAAATTCTTACGAACTTGTATGGGAAATCATAACTCAATGTCATTTCATTGAGTTAAATATCTATGTCATTGGTTTTGTTTTTCCAAGATTATGTGTGAATGACCTATGATTTTTTCACACTTAATATCCACTTATATTGGGTGTATTTATATTTTTTAGACATAATTATGTGATAGATTTATCCTTAATTTATGGATACCATCTTTATAATGCATTTCATTTCAATTTACATTTCCATTGAGACATTATTGTTGTTATGCACCAATTCACTCTTATATGGTGTGTATACTATCCTTTGACATATTATGTCATGAATCACTTTATTATCATGATATTATAAAGTTTAGATTAAATGTTATTACGCAATTATTTGTATTCAAAAGTCCATCATTTTGTTAAAAACTCTTTAACAAAAATATCGTTGTAAATGTTTTAAAGATTCATTATTCTAAATCATTATCTTTAATGTCCATGTTTTCAAAATGGTTTTCAATATTTATTTATATGGGAATTAATGTTTTAAAATTATAACTCCCTTAAAAGCTTCAAAGTTGTATGGGATACTTTGATTCAAAAATCTATTTTAAATGATTTTTGAAAATGGATTGATTAATTCAATATCTTGGAATTACTTATTGTGATTGAAAATTAAATGTTGTTATTGAAATGTTTATATTTTCAATATTTCATGTGTAATGAAGGGACATAGACATTTTACAGGTGGTTACATGATAAACCATATGACGGGTGGTGCCTTGACTACCAAGATGGGTGGTTAAGTTATAACCTCCAATGCATTGGGTATGGAAGTCGGCCGTATGGCTATTCCATTAAGTATGGGTGGAAGTCGACCATATGGTTATTCCAATTAAGTATGTTTATGTCCCAAATTACCTTTATATGTTATGTGTTCTTTATATCGGTTTTATAGTAATATTTTGGTTACAAAAGGGTAAGTAATGATCTTTTATTCAGTGAAGATTTTTTTTACTACTTCATAAAGGTGAAAAGTATTACTTTGATAAAGTATACATGGATTACTTGTTATTTTGAAAAACTAATAGTTTTCCTTCTTTGTGTATCTTTTACTGGGTTTTATGCTCATCCCAAGTTTTTTGAAATGCTTTTCACATGACATAAAGATGATTAGGGTCAAGGATGGGATCAAGGAAATGTCAGGGTGTCTAAAACAGGGAACTAGACATGACTCTTATGTTCAAGAGTTTTTTTTTGTGAAAAAATGGAAGCTGAGTAGATGTGGCTACTTTGTAATATTTGAGATGTAATAGTTATGTCCTAATTCTCTAAAAATCTAAACCTAAATATATCCTCAATGTCAATTATTCATTTAATTCAATAATAAGTAATGTTTAAGGCTGGGGCCTTATAGTTGGTATTAGAGGTCAGTTTAGATAACTTTAGAGGTTAGAGTGTTATGTGACAAGTTGTGTATAACCACAATGTTTATTATATTAGATAGAGTCATTGTTATTTTTGAAGGCCAGAATGAGTTTGAGATAACTTGGATAAATATATCTTAGTGTTTATCTTCCTATTTAGTACATGATGGTTTTGTTGATATACTCACACTGACCTTTCTGGTTTTAGTAAATGGATGGGTCTAGCAGGCACCAAAATGACAATGGGTTTGAAGGAAACTGTGGTGGTTCTCTAATTAAGATACTGGTTGAAATGGGGGATTCAATGAGAAATATCGGGGTTATTCTAAACCAACTCTCATGAGTCATGATCAACCGCTTTAACCTTGGTGAGTTCTCTAATGGCTCTTGTACGAGAGAACCAACTTGATGTGGAAGTTCATGTGATAATTATAAAGGTAAGCATTAGGGTTTATGAGATCCTTAATTTTGAGGTAATTATGGGTTACTATATGTTATGATGGAATGTGAAAGGCATGAGATAAAATTGAGGTTAAATTATGTTATAGTTATTTTTGAAGATTTAATATCATTGTTGGGGAATGTTTTAAGAATTATATAGTTTGGAAAAAGGACAAAATGCAAACCGTGTGACAACCCATCACGTCAGACCAAACTGCAGGAATCGAACCCACAACCAAAGTGCGACTGGTATTTATCACCTACCACTAGACTATATGAAGTCCCTGGTTAGTTTGACTAATTATTTTTAGTTAGATGATTTTATGAATTAAGAGTAAGTTAATTTGGGATTATCTATGGAAATTATTAACCTATCATGGAGGATATGTGATTAGGTTAATTACTTTTCAATACGAGACTTTAAGAGCAACTGATGTTGTTTGGAGATAAATGTTATGATTTAACTTGGAAGACTATGTGATTAAATCCTTAAAATATTTGGGTTTCAATCTTAGTTTGGTTTACTTTTGGTCTTCATTGAACTTTGGGTCTTGTTGGAAAAATTTTGGAGATTAAGAATATATTTCCTTTTTATAAAGGATTATCCTTTTTGGGTATTATCTGATCTCATACTAACCTTTTTGTTTTTAGTTTTGGTTAAGGTCTAAAGACATGGGAAGTATACAGTTCTATTTTGTGGATTAGGTGATTATTTGGAAGTTGATTATAGCTCTCTTAATGTAAAAAAGTCATCCTAAATACTCATCTTTTGGAAAAACTATGAGTTCGTGTAAGAAATCTAGTAAAAGTTGAAAGTCAACATGAAAAGTAAGTATATTTCCTTATGTTTTAGTTAAGCTCAAAAATAAATTCCTCAATGAAAAGTAACTAAAAAAATGTTGTCTATTATCTTTTCCTATTGGGGAATCCAATACCGTTTAACCCATCACAAGTTTGTGATTTTCTGGTGGTTAACATTCTCCTAAACATGTTTTCTATCACACTCCCTCAGAACATGACCCTTTTTTTTTTCTTCCATATCCATGTTTACATACATGTAATCCTAGTATGGGTTAACTCGGGTGACCTTTTTACTTCCATTTGTTTCTTTTAAAGTGATAGTTTAATTTACTCCGTTTCCGATGTGGGGATTTCAATGATGTTTCTGAGCCCAATTTTAAAATTGCGAGGATGCAATTCCCAAAAGGGGGAAAGGATGTAACACCCTAGGTAAATAAAGAATATGAAATTTTTATATTTATCCATATTTGTTAATAAAATATTAATATTATTTTAAAGGTAACGCTATGCTCAATGGCGTACCCAATACGCGACAACGAGTTCCTTTGAAATCTTACATTGCACTCTAATAATAAAATAATATTATTTTAAATGGTAGTTAACGTCTAGCCATTGTAATGGTGGGAAAGAATGGAACTAACTACAAAATTATTATATATGTTTGTCAAATATTTTTACTTTCATCCAATAAATGTTAGAGGCGTAAAATGCAAATGAATCCAATTTTACGCATAAATCTTCTAATATTCACTAAAAAGTCGAACTATCACCTTTTGATGGTGAAACCTATTTAAATATAGTTTTGGTCACTCTTATACATTCTATTGGACCAAATAAAATTCTTCTTTAGAATCAGGACATCAAAATTTACTTTGTGTAAATTTTTGGTATTTTTCCAATAAAGATCATTTTTAATGAATAGTGAAAAATGTTGTATTTTAATTCAAAACCTATTTTTAATTTAATTTATTTATATGATTAGATTAACTTTTTAATTGGTTTTAAAGTGAAATTATAATATATTTTTACCATTTAATCAAATAGTGGTCATTGGAATTAATTTCACTTTGAAATTGGACTTAAACTAGTGTCAATCTTTTGATATATATTATTTCATAAAAACACGCTATTTATTCTGACTACGGGAATTAATTATTAAATTAATTAATGTTACTAATATGTTTTGAATTTTTTAAAATATACATCATTTTTGAATTCAGAATATCAAATATAGCTTAGGGTGAGTTTTTTTGTATTTTTCTGAAAAACTTCAATTTTGATGAATAGTGAAACCACTAAGTGGTAGTTAAAGAAACTGATTTTTCGTTTAAATGAAACGTTGCCACTTCTGTGATTTTATTTTCAAAAATCTGACATAAATGGTTGTCATTAAGAAGTAAAATGTGGTTCAATGAGATTAAAATATATTTTGGTGAATAGTAACTTTTATGTTTTATTAATCACGATTAGAGGTAATTCGAGTAATTTAAGGTAAAAATAATGTTTTAATAATATGAAATTACCTTGACACATGTCCTACCCTTATTGGATGTGTCATGGCCGACCAAGAAAATCCATGGGTCAACTTGGGGACCCCATGGAACCACTTTGGTAGGAAAATGACATTAAAAACCTTTTATTTAATGTTAAAATAAAAATGTAACAAACATGTGTTGTTTTACTAAAAAAATTAAATGGGGTTATACAAGTCATATTTTTGACTATAAATATTCATTAGAAATATAAAAATATTTAAAACATCATTAAAGTTTGTTTATAATTTTTAGACATTAAATAAATTAAATTATTTATGACACCATGATGATGCAGTGATTACCTCGTTATTTAACGATTTAAATAAAATGAAATGATAATGTAAAATATAAGACCTAGACTTTTCAAAAACCAATTGTATGGGTGTATTTAGATCTCTTATCAATTTATCCTAGAAATATATAATTTTGGGACCTTTAAAATCATAAAATCATTTTATAATAAAGTAACTTTTTATAACTTTCCAAGAGTGCCCCTCCTCTCCTCTTATAAAAGGCCCCCACCTCTACCACCTTACCCACACCTCCCAAGCCTTTAGATCATCCAACCCCTGCCCATTGTGTCTCTCCACATACCTCTCTTACTCCTATATGCCTCACTTTTGGAAAAAGTCTACCCAAGGAAGCCTTTGATCTCAAATCAAAAAGATTTGCCCGTTTTAAAGGTAATGTCTTCCCTATTGTTCTTTTGTTTTATTTTGCTTCTCCAACCCCGTAAACTATTTTTATTTATTTCTTTTGTAACAAAAACAGTATCTTAAATATACTAGGTTGTTTTTATGTGGATTATTCGAGCTACACTAACACAGAACTCCGTCTAATGGCTGAAGAACATATTGTTTCTGTTGATGGTGAATTACTGCCTCACGAAAATATGATTGTTCTATCTTCTCATACCACCTCTCATGGTGGCCATTATGATAGAACTATATTTATTTATGATATATATTATATTTATTTCTTCTCTATGCTTCTGTATTGTATATTTAATACACACCTTTATTCTTTGCATGTTGTGAAAATGCGATAATTTCATTTGAGGAAGTGTGGACTACCGCCCCCTCAAGTGATGTGACTCGTTCATGCAATACAAGGAATGTATAAAGAATGAAATTGATGAAATTATTTGATATATATAACATATATATATATTATAATGGAATTATAATATATATATCTCTCTCATCTAGTTTTAGTTACATTAATGTGCCAAAGAAATGAAAGTAGCGTTCATGTGTACATACGGCATACCGTCTCCATGAACGGTACATTTCATTTCTTATCTCCAAATGTTAAATTATAAATACATATATATAATGGATATATATTTCATATATTACATCTAAATGATGGATATCATTCTGGAATTATAATATATATATCTCTCTTTTATCTTTAACTCCATTAATATGACAAAAAAATGAAGGTAGCGTTCATGCGTACGTACGACCTACCGTCTCCATGAACGGTGCTTTTAATTTTTTATCTCCAAATGTTATGGAATAGTAAAAAATGAATATATACTGGATATATATTATATTTAAAACAATAATACTATTCTGGAGATGATGTACCTATAACTACATGGAAAATTATTTTCCAACAAGTTCAATTTTTACTCATGTACCGAACATCGACAAAAACGTCTGATATGAACTCACTTTATTAACCAATTATTATAACATTATAATATGTGATATGAACTGAATAATAATATTTAAAGTAGGTAATTAATCAAATATAAATTGGCAAAATTTTATTATTCAGGAGATTAAATAACGATCGAGTCATGTCGGACACGAGGTAAGGGATCATACCTCTCTCTTTCTTTTTAAGCACTCTATTTTATGTCATTTCTTTTAAGCTCATCTTTATTATGCTTGGGGATGTTCTATTATATTCATATTACTTTACTTTTTATTTTCATATGATGAGAGACCCTATTTGATCTCAACAAACCATTTTTTGTAGTTTTAAGTGCCGTCGTTAGGCTGCTGAGTTTTCGTAAGTGATTTTTCATCTCACTTTTATTCCTGTGACATTTATGCCACGTTTGCTACTATTTACTTTGAGTGGTGTATGTAATGCCCATTATTATACACTTTTTGTAGTATAATTTCATTTATGGGTATTTACATCTTCATTGTATGACCCTTCTTCTATGGGGTGTACGTTTCGAAAGTTACCGAACTCGGTAAGGGGACCTTTCACCCTCCTCTTTTTAAAAGACTTATTTTGTTATGTCTTTTAATTCACATACTATTATGTTGTAATATGTTCTTATATATCCTTATTTATGTAAATTTTATGTCCAATTGATGAGATACCATTTTCTCTCTCATCAACTCATTTTCTAAATTTTAAAGTGACGTTGTTAGGCTGTCGGATTTCTGTAAGGCAACTTCTTAACCCACTTTCAATTTTTTGGGTTAAACCTCTACTTCTTTATTTTATTATGCCAACATTATGTGTGGAATCTCTATGTTGTAATTTACACAAACCTTTGTGTGGATATACTATTTCTACACATAATCATCTCATTGATAAATTCGTACGAACTTGTATGGGAAATCATAACTCAATCTCATTTCATTGAGTTAAATATCTATGTCATTGGTTTTGTTTTTCCAAGATTATGTGTGAATGACATATGATTGTTTCACACTTAATATCCATTTATATTGGGTGTATTTATATTTCTCACACATAATTATGTGATATATTTATCCCTAATTTAAGGATATCATCTTTATAATGGATTTCATCTCAATTTACTTTTCGATTGAGACTTCATTGTTGTTATGCACCAATTCACTCTTATATGGTGTGTATACTGTCCTTTGACATATTATTTCATAAATCCATTTATTCTCATGATATTATAAAATTCAGATTAAATGTTATTCAGCATTTATTTTTATTCAAGAGTCTCTCATTTTGTTAAAAACTCTTTAACAAAAATATCATTTTAAATGTTTTAAAGATTAATTATTCTAAATCTTTATCTTTAATGTCCATGTTTTCAAAATGGTTTTCAGTATTTATTTATATGGACATTAATGTTTTAAAATTATAACTCCCTTAAAATATTCAAAGTGGTATGGGACACTTTGATTTAAAAATCTCTTTTAAATGATTTTTGAAAATGGATTGATTAATTCAATATCTTGGAATTACTTATTGTGATTGCAAATGAAATGTTGTTATTGAGATATTTATATTTTCAATATTTTATGTGTAATGATGGTACTTGGAAATTTTACGGGTGGTTACGTGATAAACCATATGACAGGTGATGCTGTGAATACCAGGATGGGTGGTTACGTTATAACCTCCAATGCATTGGGTATGGAAGTCCGACGTATGGCTATTCCATTAAGTATGTCTGGAAGTCGACCATATGGTTATTCTATTTAAGTATGTTTATGTCCCTTGTTACCTTTATATTTTATGTGTTCTTTATATGGTTTTTATGGTAATATTTTGGTTATAAAAGGGTAAGTAATGATGTTTTATTCCGTGAAGAGTTTTTTACTACTTCATAAAGGTGAAAAGTATTACTTTGATAAAGTATACATGGTTTACTTGTTGTTTTGAAAAACTAACAGTTTTCATTCTTTGTGTTTCCTTTACTGGGATTTTTATGCTCATCCCAAGTTTTTTTGAAATTTTTTTTCACAGGACATAAAGATGATTAGGTTCAAGGATGGGATCAAGGAAATGTCAGGCTGTCTAAAACAGGGAACTAGACATGACTCTTGTGTTCAAGAGTTTTTTCTTGTGAAAAAATGGAAGCTGAGTAGATGTGTCTACTTTGTAATATTTGAGATGTAATAGTTATTTCTTAATTCTCTAAAACTTTAAACTTGATAAGGTCATCAATGTGAATTATTAATTTAATTCAATAATAAGTAATGTTTAAGGATTAGGCCTTATAGTTTTATTATATTGTGGCACACATATGTATGATTTAACTATATGATGGGTGGGAAATGTATCTCCCTCCAATGCATTCGGTAATTATTTATACCAGATATTATAATTATGGGAACAATTTGAAGGGCCTAATCCACTATGGGATGAAAGGGTAAGCTAATTCACTCTGGAAAGAAGGGGAAATCTGATCTATAATGGAAAATAGGTGTGTCAAAATACACTTTTTTTATATTATTTGAGAACCTAATTTCATGTCCTTAACATAATAATGCAAATTGTTTCCATTCATACATGTTCACAATGTCATTAGATGATGTGAATACAGAAAATCAATTTATTATTCCTATGATATTCTTTCATGTTTCATGTTCATTATTATCTTATGATTCACATCTTATGAAATTACAATCCATACTACATGAATTATAATTATGATCTTTAATATGAATAATATATTCTTCAAAAGTTATACTCATGTTCTTATACCCTTATGCTCATGATTATGCTCATATATCTCCTTGTTTAGACTTAATGAGCATCTAATATCACCCCTTTCTTATGTTTCCATTACCCCAGTTATGAAGAACTGTTTTAAGTAGGATTAAAAAAGGGAAAGATCTTTATGAGATATGTCAAAGATCTTTCCCAAAATTAGAAGATTATTTTTCTACGTTTCCGAAGACACTAAACTATTATGGTCCTCAAACATGTATCTTTTTTATTTACTAAATATTCATCTAAAATGATGTAATATCTAGGTATGTTATGCCAAGTTTTCTATATAAATCGTCTTACAAATAATCCATCACCCCCCCCCCGAGAAATAGTTTGACTTGATCGAGAAAGTTGTTCAAAGGTGATTTTAATACCTAAATATAAATGTTCCTCCCCCTGAAGTGATTAACTTAATTCATTATCATAAAAATGGATAGACTCTATGATAAAAAAACTTCTCCTCAAATTCCCTAAATGTTAGTTTAGAGAAATAATAACAAGGGAATAAGGACGTTCTTTAATACTTTTTAGTTAGATCAAGAGGGATGAAAGTTTCTCAACCTAGAAACTCTATTCAATCCAACACTAGTTCTCTTCATGAAAAAACCACCATTAATTTCTAGTTTTAATCATTTTTGGATGACATGGTTGTCCTTTGCATACCAATATAAGCTATAAAATCATAATAATATTATTTTGTTTCTTTAAAATTTACCATATTAAAAGAATATATTTGAATAAAATTGTCCAACATATTTTCATTTCTTTGATCTTTATTTTCTTCAGTAGCCTATAGTAACTATCCAAGAATTTGTTTCATGAATGATTTATCATAATTACATTTGTGGTCAAATATTTTATAAATTTCTTACAGATAATAAAAAATTATTCTAAGTAGATAGAATTGTTGATTTCTTAGTGAAAAACTTTTATATTCTAATCTTGTTATTTCTTAGTATATATAATCATCTTTTATTTTAAAATTTTCTCACCCTTGAAACATACCAGTTATAAGTAAGTGAAATATTATACCAATAGTTTTTCTATTTGTGATAAAATTTACCATAAAACAAACAGTAACCTATAAAATACTTCCATCCATAATTCTGACTAATTTGTTGGTGATAAAAAACTTTTTTTTCAAGATACACTCATTCCATGATTTTTTTTCAATCTTATGAAATATTAATTTCATAACTCATTCGAGTTCCCAAAATCATCCTCAATCCATATTCTTCTAGTGTTTGGATCAAGACCTACCCCACTAGATGAAAAAGATTTAGTATTACTAATAAAATCATGAATAACTTATAACTACTTCTTCATATGAGTCTTTATAGTATCTATGGCTGAGTTTAATTTAATATCCACTAATTTATCAAAATTATCCCTCAAAATTTTCAATTTTTTTCTACTTTAAAACATATCGATTATGTCTGATTCAGTTATTCTTTTTATACATTTTTTCATAATGGTTTTCAATATTTTGATCTATTCTGTAATTTTTATTTTCGATTTCTTGATATCCTTATTATTTTAATTTATTTTTTCTTTCTCCATATTTTTTATTCTTTTCATGATATTATTTTTTTGAACAAGACATGCTTCACATTCATATCTTATCATACACTCATTATTTATTTCTTCTTATTTTTCAACACTAAATAAAGAATATTCACGTCTCTCAACTTATTATATGGGGGTATATTTATTTTTACATGAACATTCATCTTATAATTAACTACATGCTGAAGAGTCTTCATCAACTCCCCTTCTCATTAGATTTCACTTGTACTTCCTTGAGAACATATTTTTATTTCTAGCATCAACTTCTCTATTTTTTGCAAAAATTATTTCAGTTCATTATTCTTCTTCTTCATTTATCTCAGAATCATTACATTATTTCATTGGATAATCTATTAAAAATGTCTAATTAGAACAAAATTATATAATTCTAAAGAATGAAAACCATTAGGTTTTCCTTTTCTTATTTTGAATGTTTTGGAAATAAATGGCATGATTCTTTTATAATTTTCATCACTAACCACCTCCTCATCATAATCCAAGGATGGTTCATCTTTTTTTCTTCCTTATAGAGACTTTTCATTGACATAAAACCCATTTTTCATTATTCTTGAACATATGTGACTTTCACATTAATAATTAAGAAGTGTATAATGAAAGTCATAAAGAGATATGTATCCAATTTCATCTAAGGTAGAAATCATTTAATAATATGTGTTAGAAAATTTGTGCAATAATTTCTTGACGGGAGATGAATCATCCAAATTATCACCAAGAACTTGATATGAATTACTATCTCATTTACCCTAGTAAATTAGTCATCAACAGTCTCATCATCAGCCATTCATATATCTTCAAATATTACTCTCCAGATTTATAGTTTGGCATCTTTGATCTTCATGATACATTCATATATATTTCCATGTTTGTACCTTATCTACTTGGTTTTGTTGTCCTATAAATTTATTGAACACTTTATTCAAAAAAAATTCAAAATAGAATTTCATGATTTCCCATCTACATTAATTTTTTTTATTATTAGGTTTTGTGGGAACATGTATTCTAGGTGGGATAAAACCAAATGTAGAAACATCAATAAAATCATGGACTTTTCAAATTTTATATGGAAGCTTTAGCTTATTCTATACATGATAGTAAATTCTAATGAAGAAAGTAACTCCACAACTATAAAATGAATTCAAACTCACCATCATTAGTTCTCCAAAAATGTTTTGGTCTCTAATGAGGAAACATCAAGCTTTAATACCACTATAAGATCATAGATTTAGGTATATCACTGAGATGGTGACGGGGTGAACCAATGATGTAAATTTTTTAATTTAAAATTTTCAAATAAATCTCTATGATCAGTTAAGATCTCTATCTATCATTCTTTAGAGTCTGACTTCTTCCATAAGCAAACAACTGATAGAAATAAAACACACATGAGGTTTTTTATAGGGATCACCCCCAGTGTGGGTGAATATATACTTTCTATGTTTAGGATAACTTGAGAAGAATATTATACACTAGAAATAAGAAATTTAATTAAAATTATATAAAGTATCACAAAATTTATTATGAAAAAACTCCCATAATCTTGGTCACAAATTATTGTAGTGTGTCGTCCTCCAATGAGATCTTTAGACTAGAATCCAACCAATTCTATTTATACTAACTCCTACTAATTGAGCTATCTCACAAAAAAATTTGGTTATCTAATCCAACTAACTCTTTAATGATCCTCATCAACAAGATTTTTGGTTTCTCCTTCCTTGTTTATTTCCTCAATAACTTCACCAATGCAGGTCTTGTGACTACTCATCAAATGCGAAGGTTCATTTGGTCATATTAAGGAATAATTATATTTCTTTTACTCCTGTCTTAGATACAAATACTATATAGACATCTCTAAAGGACATTATAATAGTGTATTTATTTCCTCATCGCCTTCATGTACTTATTTATACACAAAACTGTCATGTATGGGGATCTCAATTATTCCATAAGTAGAAATACCTTATTTAAATCATCAATTAAATGTATTTATGAATAAACAGAGCATTTATCATTATAAATATAAATAATTTAATGGTGTTGGTTATTATATTCACTCATTTAAATACCCATAAAATATGGGTATTTATTTCATCATGAAAAGCATTCAAATACATGTGGGGTTAGGGTGTCAACTTCCTCTTCTTACATGGGATCAACCCTTTACATTCATGCATGCAACATAAATAATGGATTCTAGATAAAAAGATACAGTGTAAATTCATGGAAACCTATTTAAATAAGAGTACCATAAATATCTATCTAATGAAATTTTCATCACATGGATTGGAAAACACCCACATCTCACCCCATCTTCATGCATCCACGCATATCACTGTATGCAACTCATCATTCAAAATGTATGAAGGTTTGTAGTACTCTATTTCATCGAATAAAAAATAATTATCATGTTTATAAAAACATTATAGCTTCCATTCACTGAAGACTTAGGCTCTCCATTTATTTTTTCACATGGTGAATTCATTTTAGAATACCCTGATAATCAAAACGCGTTAACAAGAAAGTTATGCATGACCCATAGATTTCCTCAATATTCTCTACATGGGATATTTAATTAATGTTGTTTTATCATCATGTGGAATCATCATTTATACATTCAAAAAAATATTCATGTAAGTGCAAGTATATGAATATTTCATTTTGATCATTCATGTGAATTTGTCAAATTTATATTTTCAGATAATTTCATTGATCCATATTTTGTAAATATTCATTGTAGTACACATGTGAATGGATATAATACTTGACTTGGTGTATGAATAGAGCATATGATGATCATATACAACCTAAAACCAAGGAATAATTCATTTAATGGTCATGGAAGTATCTTATTTTAATCATCATGGTTCTACATGATCCCCATGGATCGAAAATGGTGGAAGAACGGTGCTCTCTAAATCACTCAAGTGAGGGATTTTGTAGATGATCGAATGATGAGATTATACATTCTAGATTCATCCCATCAAATTATTACTATTATATGTGTATATTATTAGGGTAGGAATAACACCATGTTCTTTTGATATCCTACATCACTTTATCCATCATGCTTCGCTCTAGTTTATTACTCAATCCTAGACACTACTGATTTGAGTCGGCGATGGGGGATCAACACTCATACACAACCTTCATACACACCATGGAATTTGTTCCTTCATAAAAGTTGGCATCTTCTTGACTTATACATGGTCCCATGCACACGCTCTCTTGTCAGCCTTATACACTAACCCTCCCTTTACCTCTATTTCCATGCATAGTCTACTTAAACATATTCCCCCATGAGGTTTAGGTCTCCTCTAACATGTGTGCTTTTGATTTGGTACATGTGACCATTAATGGTTGGTCATATTTTTTTATTAAACTCAAATTAAAATACTTATTTTATATTCTATATATTGAATAAAATATTAATCCAAAATGGAAAACCACTTCTCTATTATCTCCTCTTCCTCCTCACTTATTCTTCGGGTAAAATGTAAAGACATTTTACATAAAATTCTCTTAATTCTTTATCATCACTTCATGAAAATAATTATTTTATTTATATTCTACTATTTATAGAAATGTGATCACCTCAGAAAATTTATTTGAAATTTAAATATTAGCTTCAACAATCATCACATTTGGTACTACTTAATACTAAGTAGTAAAACACATAATGACATCACCCTTTAAGCCCCAAGATAACTTTCCTTATTGATATAATATGATATCTTAACTCAATTTCTATCACCACTTCCTTTTCCAGTATCACCTCCTAATCCAATTGGTTAGTTAACAAGAACTCTTACCTTATGTTTTGGTTTGATAATTGGATAGGAACACCTTTTTAAAATATTTTTATCTCTATTTATATTATTCTAGACATCAATTCCATGATCAAATAATAATTGGAAACCTCCTATGTTCAACTTAAATATTTATTTAAAGAGGTTATTGAGATTTATATATCCATTAATTGGTAGTGTCTCCTAATTTTGGAACCAGAATAAAATGGGTTTCTCATTTAAAGGAAATTATATCATAAGAAAATTGAGGGGAACATGCACTATTGGATTTGGAAAAACAATAGTCTCTTGATACGTCCATCTATATTCATACTAATATGGATAATCTTCCACTAACAATTCCAAATTTATTCTTATTTTCAATCAATTGGAATTTATCTTGGTTATAAATGTGCATTATTTCATTAATATAGGGATGATATTTATCAACTATTTTTTTGTTGTTTCACTACCACAGCTTTATGGATTAGCTTCTATGACATGTTTGAAGTGTGACTCCCTAAGAATGAATCTATATAGTTATTGCTTATAAAATATTTATATATTTATTTTTCACCACAGTTGTTTAGTCTATTTTATGTGGCTTGTATTGATCTTATTAATATCTTATAGAGTAGTTGGAATAGATAGATATATGTGAATGATCACTTATGACTTCTAAATTATTTAGAAGAAATAGTATTTTATTGACAAATGCCAATATTTGAAGATTTGACATTGTGGATACACCATTTAGGTTTTCTCTATTCTAAAAAAACATGGAATTGATGGTAATTTTCCTAAAACCCCTCGAACTATTGAAATAATATGAACTCCCCACTTATTAGATGGATTAAATGAAACTCGAATAGTGTGTCTCGAGGTAATCTAGGTTATTCAAGAATTGGATCCAACATTAATGATCACTAAGGCACAATAATATGATATCTTTATGGAAATTGTTAAATTACATTATCTTTTTAGGGTGAAAAGTTTCTTGTAAGAGCCCAATATTTCACTCAGGTATAAATCCTATAAATTTCATTCTAACTCTTTATTTTGGATCTAATATGGATGCCTGGTGGGTTAGTGATGGTCCTGATGGTTTTATGAGATTCTTTTTGGCCTAGAACAAATATTTTTTGAGGAAAAATGGACATATCACATGGTTAGAGTAAACTATGTGGTAAAGACGCACTGTTAGATCTAACCATTAGGTTGGTCTGCAATTTTGGTCAGATCCATCTCGCATGGTTTCCACACGGTTTCCCAAACTATATATCCTAACCATATGATATGCCCTTTTCTCCAGGTACCCATGCACTATTTGTGCACAGTTTGTTAAACCGTGCAGACAAACTGTGCATAGGTTAAATTTTAGGTAATTTTATAATGTTACCCTTAATGATCCAATTATCCCCTCTTCTTCCCTAATACGATTTATGTATGATTATCCTACACTAATATCTTTTTGGAGTTTTATTAAGGTCTAAGATATGGATCAAGAGATCTCCTTAATCCGAGATCCGTTCAAGCCTCCATTCATCTTATTTGATGTGAAATAGTAAGTACCCAAGTCCCTTTTGAGTCGTTCTTCCTCTCACATGATCTCAACTTAGTTATCGAAGTGTGATAATTTTCCCCAATTTCTCATATCAACTCCAATACAATCCAAATTAGAGGCCAATAATGGTGGATCATATTCTTACAAGCCTAAGGTGGTTGTTGTATAACCCATCCCACAAGTTTTTCGATTTTGGAATTATCATGTCGGGCTCGCTGACTTCATCAACTACTATTTATTAAAATTATATTTCACACATATATTCATTAGAACCATATGGTTATTCCATTTCTAAATATTTTATTATTTATTACTGGTTATTCCAACAACTCTTCCCAACCTATGTAGTATGTTTTTTCATAAATGTCATTTTAGTGTGTTTACAAGATTATTTCCCCATTTGGGTGTCCCTTGGATGAACACTTATAAGGTAAGATATTCTATATTAAATCACTTGTTTTAAATTGTGAATTGAAAAATGTAATGCACCATTTATTCTTTCTACTTGACCCACCTAAGGTGAGTTCTTCAATTGATAATTAAATGTGAAATAGAAATTTGTAAGCATGTTAAGTATGTGACTTGGAATTTTTAAATATAATTGAATAATGGGTTGGGACTTGTTCATAAGCCATGATTGGGTTCATGAACCCATGTTTGGTGTAAAAATGAGTTTCCTGATTTATAAATGTTGTTTTTTACTACTACAGTTGATATCATTTCACCATTGGGGACAAACATGTTGTGTTGTGGTTATTATTATTACACAGATTGAGGATGCATTCTTCCTTAGACAAAAGATATCAGGGTATGGAGTGTAGTTCATGCATCATTATAGGCACCTACAAGTCACACATCAAACATATTCTCATGCCATATAATAGAATTTATCTTCTTTTTATTGCTTGATGTGCTTGTGATTGTTGAGTTATGCTATGATAGTTAGCTTATGATGGTATTGTTTTTGGTTGTGATTGAGTGATTTCATGTCTCAATTCATGAGGTATATGGGCTCTTGTGGGTTGGGATGAGTAATTTAATGATTCAAGCTATTATATTATAAATAAATGGGGTTTGTTTTCATTGATGAGGTGTATGGGTAGTAATTAAATGGGAATGGTTATCCATTATAAAGTGAAACATGACTTATAAAATGAAATGGTTGCACATCTTTATCCCAACTTCTCATGTTAATGAAAGGTAAATTATTGAACCTGGTAATTAAATTTAAAATAAAAAGAAACTTATACTTGTGAACATATTCATACCATACCATCTAAATGGGTAGTTGGGTGAGTATGCCTTGGGTATTGAGTATTCACACATTAAAATACTATTAGTGATGATAACTATCAACTTAAAGCTTTTTCTGAGGCATTTTCTTGCATTTTTAGACCAATTGCACCACAACATCCTCGTATCATATGCTAGGAATTTGGAAATGGTCATCATCCAGATGTATGGCTCCTTAAGCCAGTATTCTTACTTATAAGAGATTCATTTGAGGTACCACCTGTTGTACAATATTAGGGAACTTACACCCAAGTTCGTGATAGTTTTCTTTGTCTGATGCATTCCATTCATATTGCTCAAAGGCTTGTGAAGTACATGGATCAAATAAAAACTGATAAGGTGTGTGTGGGGTGGGGGGTGAATCAGTTGTTCCCTTTTAATAAGTTTCAAAACTTTTTGAAACATAACCCCAAAAACCTATTAAGATTTATATCCTTATCATATTTTAGTAAATACTCATGCATGTAAAAGTATGTATGAAAGAAAAGTACAGATGATTAATAAGGATTGGCCTCAGAGTAAGAACCTACATCCATTCCATATCCACTCCTATGGGTATCTCGAAATACACTATTGTGAATAAGTGAATACAAGTTCTTCAAACACTTGTTAGACACCTTCTATCTCCATATAGGAAATATTATACAAACACCCTACATTTTACAATGTTCTATTTTCAAATAATTGATAAAATAAAATGAATAAAGACTTTGGTGAAACTACTCCACAAATTTTCATTCCAAATCCTCAGTCTGATTTGGATGGATTCAATTCTCTCAATTTGACGATGATGGATCTGATTTTATCAATAAAATGATGCAAGATTCTGGATCCAATTTTAAAAAAAAGATCCTAGATTCTAGATCCAGTTTTCACAAAATGTTGGTGCTGATTTTTGTACAATTATGGATCTGACTTTCTCAAAAAAAAAGATATTAGATTATGAAATTGATTTTCACAGAATGCTGGTGATGATTTTTTCAGAATTTTGGATCTGATTTTCTTAGAATGTTGGTGCCAAATTGTTGTAGAATTGTGGATCTAGTTTTCAAATAATGGTTGTGCCAATTTTTTGAAAAATATTGGATCCAATTTTTCTCAGAAGGAACTATAAAACTCAAAATATGATTCAATAATCAACACAATTCTTCTTCAATCAGATGGGAACATTCACTTCAATTTATCCAACACTCCTCCTTTTATGTGTATGTAGAAAGTTTAAAATAAACTAGTGATATGAGAAAGTATTTATAGGAAACTTAGAATCCAATAGGGGAAACTTGAAAACCTTTCCTGCTTCCTCAAATCTCAAATCTCCATAAATATCTCACATTTAAACATCATATTTGACTTAATCAAACCTCCTTATATTTCTTCAAGATTTTTGAAAAAGTTAATGTCATGTTTTACAACATTAATTATTCTTCATAATCATTTCATTATGAATTCCTTCTCAATACAAAAAATGATAGATCTTATTGGTGTATAATTCTAGTACAGATTTTTCTCATAATTTTTTATCTGATTTTTACAGAATTATAGTGCTGATTTTCTCAGAATGATGGGTCATATTTTTGTAAGATTTTGATTTCAATTTCCTAGATTCAATTTTTAGTAAGATTTTAGAGCCGATTTTTG